>JBAMHX010000011.1:21049920-21085352 GCA_037177515.1 Pseudomugil tenellus
TAGATAGATAGATAGATAGATAGATAGATAGATAGATAGATAGATAGATAGATAGATAGATAGATAGATAGATATGCTGACAAATGATAGCCTGTCAAATAAGAACCTTGTACTCCTCAATCCCCCCCTCACCCCCGCCCCACGCCTTTTTTTTATGCCACTATCTCCAGATGTTTTGATTAGCAGCAACTCGTATGCTGGTCAGATCTCGGGATTAATGATGGATAATTTGCCTAAGGTTGGCATAGCACACTACCAGGCTGCCAGCCTTTGGATGCCATATGGGCAGAAGCAGCTGTTTTCATTACTCTCCCTTGCCCAGATGTGTCAAACAGGATGCCGACTTCAATCCGCAGTCTTGCTGGCACTTGGTGGGGGGTGCTTTCTATTAGCTTGGCAGCTAATTACTTTAATGTAGCCGAGTACGCAGGCCCTGCATGTTTTCTAAAGGCCTTTTACAAACAGCTGAATGCCAGCTGTCACCTCTGTGCACAATGAGGAAAAATAGATAGGTAGATGCTGAGTGTATGATAAGGTTGGGATGAGCATATACCTGCCCAGACCAGGGGTCAGGCTCAGCTCCCCTCATGAACAATGTGAAGGTCATCCCAAATACATGCCAGTGAGCCACGTGGACATTGCACCGCAGCGATACTGCTTACTTTACTAAATTCCATACTTTCAGATGTGACCTTGCCAATGCCTTTCATGTTCCTGCTTTTGCCCTCTCTCCACCCAAAAAGAGACTGCATTCAGTGAAGTGAATGTGGTAATCTGAGCTGTGGAGCTACAGTGCCAAGTCTCTGCAAAGACCACACACAGGATAAGCTGGCACAGGAGCAGAGAACGGCAAGTGAAAACAGAAAGGAGGATGCTGCCAGAATGTCAGCTGGGTCTTTACATGAGATTGCGTACACCACAGAACATGTGTTCACTGTGTCCCATTTCCTGCTGAGCAGCTCTGTTTTATTGTTCAGTGATAAATCCTAAGATTTGTCACAACTGCCACATTTTTTATTGTTCAGACTTCTAACCAATGCTATCTTCAAACTGGAAATAGTGTGTTTTATTGTGATTGACACTAGTCAGCTAAAACATTTCCTTCATTCTGAGGCATTGGCATATGTCAAACAACCTGACGAATCCAAATAATAGCCTTGTGCATATAGTCAGTTTCATCATTACAGCAGCACAGGGCATCAATAACTTTTCATTATGCTGAGATGCCATGTCTATAATATGACTTGAATGGTGCCTAAGAGCAAGAGTTGAATGCTGACATCATGAACGGGTCAACGGAGTCCTTCTATTTCTTTGATATTTCCATCGATAAGACTTCATGTTTCCACACCTGTATGTCCTCTCTCCTGTAATGATCAACAAGGGGTTACCATCAGTCAATACAGTGCTATAGTTTCCTTCCAGGGCAAAAGATGATGAAAGCTTTCTCTTCATCCTGTGCCTCCAGTCATCAAGAAATGATAACACATTCACTGACCTGTTTTTTTTTTTTAGTATTATTTTTTCTGTACAGTTCACCAAAGAAAGGTTGCATTCCCACATTTGGAATTTGAGGAATTGCTTGTCTTATTGACAAGCTGGAGATTGTGAGCGATATGGGGATAGTAACATCAGTCGCGCTTTCTTTGGAGCTTGATCCAACAAAAGTCACCAGGGTGTTGTTTTTTTTAGTTGTTATTGTTTTTGTTAAGTATTGATCTTAATGTTGCGCTTCATGTTTAGCTTCCATTGGGGAAAAGATGAGTAAAGAGAGCATTTAGTAAATCAAAAGATCCTCCTTTTAGTGGGAGCATTACTATTCTTTCTTCTCCTTTTCCCTTTCTTTGTATTTTAAGAGTCATTTTGACTCTACATACTATTGACAGTGCCTTTGGGAAGGTAATGCCAAACCTTTAAGCTGTTATACAAGTTTATACAAGAGCTGCTTTCAATCCTCAGAGCACTTTATAATTCAAAGTGGTGTTTGTTCAACGTGGCTCCCTCTACACTTTACCATGTAGCGTGCATCCCCTTTACGGCACTTTTATAGTCATGCTCACTTTTGGGCCTTAGCCCCATCTCCCACAGGAGCCTATTATCCTCCTTAACATATGCAAAAGCTTGCTGGATTGTGCATCATACTCACTTGGGGACTTGACATGCTCATAGTGTGAGGCTTGTGGTACTGTGCAGGCTGCTCAGCATTATTGTAGGGGTGCTTCTCATTTAGAAAGCTCTCCTCACTCTGAGGGCTTTCACAAAGAAAGTCATTATAAGTTCTGAGTGAACATGAAGGGTCATACATCAGAGAGAAGACGTTATTATGCCTTAGTTTGAGTTTGAACTTCCAGCAAAATTTAGTATTTAAAAACAAGATTGAAGAGTAAATTTTCCATTGATTTTATTCATATTTAGTGTTTTTTTTCATTCTTCTCTTTAGTCTTTTAGTAAAAATGATGTCTCAAGAATGTGTTTTGGGAATTGTATTCTTTCTATAGACCACCATGTCTTTTTTTCAGAAAAAAATGCTGTGAATATGTTTAATTGCATTCAAGGACAGAAAAAAACTAGCATTCCTTTCTCATCACGATGTCAGTTCTGAAAGCATGCACTCAAATGAGATGGGGGCACCTCACAAACTCTTTGATTTCAGCTATGAAATTTTAATTTTAGAAAAGAAAGAGGGGAACATATTGCTCTTATTCAAATCTAACTTTGTTCCCTCAAACTGGAAGATTGGATTTTCTTAATTAAATTATCCCCTTGTTCACATACTCAAGGGGGCCATTGGCTCAAGGCAGTGAGAAAAATGTGTCTGGGTTTGTGGATGCTCGGCTGGCATAATGCTGGTTTGTGAAGAGAATGAAATGTTTTGTTCTGGTTGGACTCCTTTTTTCCATTCCATTTGGACTCTCTTTTTTCTAACTGGCCGTTCCTGCTTTCTTCTGTGCTCCTCTGTGTTGTGCCAGCATCAGCCCTGAGCCTCTCACCGAGAGAACGCTTTGATGTGTTCCCACTGTGCCGCCGCCCCCCTGTGCCCTGATTGGTGGGTAGCAGGCGGGGCTGGCGGGGCAATGTGGGAGTGGATGGGGGATGAAAGCGAACGGGGCAGTGAGGGGGCACCTGCACACAGAGACTTGCCTGTGTGTCTGCTTCATCTTCAACTGCTTCCCTTGACCGCAGGCTGAACTCCTATGTCAGCGACCATCACACGGTCGCTATGACCTCCCTCTGCCTTTCTCTCCCGCACTGTCTCAATTTATTTCCTTTCTCTCTTCCTCCATATTCCTTTCTGGTTTTTTTTACCCCTCTTCATTCTGTTTCTCTCCAGGAAGTTTTTTTTTTTTTCTGAAAGTGTAACAATGACAGGTGGATCTCTCCTTAAGCAGAACATAAATAAATTTATAGATATTCAGTTATCGAACTACACATAATTTCCAATTTTTAGAAAGTGGTCATTATTTTGTTAATAAAAAGAAAAAAAGATTCCAGAAATGAGATATTCAAAGTGTACCTAATAAAAAAAGAAAAGAAAATATTAAAAGGTCTAAAATCCGACTATCTGTCAACTCTGAAGCTGCTCTTCTGATTCTCTCTTCTGGGGAATTTGATTATCCATAAAATGCTGCATTATGTCATTCATTCCTTTTTATGTCATGTAAAGCTACCACAAGCTCTCTGCAAAAATAGCTTGTTTTTTTCTTACTTTTATTGTGATGTCTCTGTTATAAGTGTGTTTTAGCACAACTGTTTACCAAGATGAGCTTGTGAAAACCAATGAATGTCTGTGATATTTAGACATTAATTGATGTCACTTACTGAACAGATATATGTCATTTACAACATGCTCATGTCATAGTGGTCAATGTTATTATCTAAGTGTCAGTAGTATCTAAAATGCAAAGTGAGTAAAGCAAGAATTAATCAGAATGCTTTTAGTTTCTGTGATAAGGAACTAAAAATCTTAATTGTTATCGTTGTGGTATTTTGGATGTTTACCTATATTTTGTCCAATTTTGCCATTTGGCTCTAATAAGTTCTGTAGAAATACAGGTATGATAAAAAAATTAGCCTTAATGTAATTATCTTGTAATTTTGCAGCTTTTAAGTAGAATTAAGGCTGTTATTTATTCATAATATCTGTCACTTTGTCTAGTTCATCCAGATTCTAACCAACTTGGACTAACTTTCAAAGAATCAGCATTTGATCAACAGGGTTGTTAACATTCTGCTTTTTTTTTTAAAAAAAAAAAAGGTCCATCTACCGAGGCTAAGTGTGAGAGGGATAATCTCTCAACATCATTCTGATCTTTTTATGAGGAAACATACTGTTAAATTAATCTAAAAGTCATTACAATAGTGGTGTTGTTCTAGACTCTGCACTGTCTTTAGATACATATTTTCACCTGCTCACTCTTGTTTTCATCACTTAAAAACATTACTAAGCTGAGACTAATGGTTTCACCACCTGAATTAGAGACTATTGTTCATTCCTTCATTTCATCCAGACTCAATTATTGCAACTCCATTTTCACCTGCTTAAATAAGAAATGACCTCCAAATTGCCCAGAACACTGCAACAAGGCTGATTACAAATTCCCATAAATTTATTTCCATCGTCCCAATACTTCAGCATCTGTACTGGCTTCCCATCTTTTACAGAGTACAGTTCAAAATCCTAGTTTTAACATATCAAACACACCATCAGAAAGCCCCAGTTTATATCAGGGATCTCCTTCAGCCCTAAGTTCCTAGACGGTCACTAAGATCGATTCATCAGGGTCTTCTGTTTCCTAAGCCAACGAGAATAAAATCCAAAGGTGATAGAGCCCTTGCAACAGTGGCTCCTTCCCTCTGGAACTCTCTTACTCTCAGCTCAGTGGTTTGATTAAAACCAGCTTAGAACACATTTTTTTTTAAATTGCTTATATTTAATTGTATTTGTTTTTAATATTCTATATTTTATGTTCGTTGTTAAAGCACTTTGTGATTTTTATCTTGAGAGGTGCTATATACATAAAAACTTACTTACTTGCATTCAAAAAACAAGAGAGTGCATATTACATTCGCTTATAGAACAAGATTTTGCAAATAGCATTGAAAACTATCTTTGAAAAGAAATACCAGATACCAGATTCAGCCTAATGAGCCCTTTAGTTTTATGCAGTTTCCATTAAATAGAGAGGTCTGAGTGTCCCATTTTACATCATACAATGGAGGAATGCACTATGACTAAAAAGAATAGCTTTTACAGACAGAGACAACTGAGATTGCTGAAGCTTTCCTAAACCTGGTATAAGAACGGGAAGTATGTAGATTGTATATATGCTTGCCATTTCAAGAGAAATGATGTTGTGCTTTGTTGTCTTTTGCTATGCTGCAGTTGTGTCAGCATTCCAAGAGAGCACTATATGATGAAGAACTGTCTGCTTTTTAGAGCTTTCCTGTTGTACAGAGATCTTAGCTGACCCTGTGTAAATGCAGTTGTTGTAGAGGTGACCTGCTTGTAAATGAGGGTCATGGTTCAGGTGCAATAGGTCATATGAGTTGGCCCTTTCTGTGTATGAGGGCACCTTAGTGGCTGCCACTACTTCGACCCCCAAATGCTGAACGTGCATTTGATTGTGTTAGGACCAATAACGTATGGAGCTCCAAGGCAACAGAGAGGTCACCTCTGGGCCCACTGAGATGTGAAAGGTGACAAGCACCAGAATCTAAGCCAATAGAACTCAAAGAGCATCTGTCAGATGTCTTCGACAGGAGTGTTTGCTCAGCAGTCATACAGCTTTCTTTCAAAGATGCACATGTACTTTGTGTTTTATGGTGAAAAAATGTCATTACTCATGAGGCAAAATATTCAGACAGAATTGAAATAGAAGATGAAAATGCTACATCTTCAGTCCCGCATCGATTTTAGTCATGTTTCATTCACCTAGATGTGTGAGAGAAATTTGATGGGATTGTCAAAGAAGTGTAAAATACTTTCCTGGCTGTTTGTGCTTGAGAATTTCAGAGTAAAGCATCACAACGCACAGCACTTAGGCCAAATCCCAAAGGCCGTGACTGGCGCAGCATGTCTCACATTAGCTCAACCACAGCTCACTGAAATGGACTCGCCTGAGTGGAATGAAACCCATAAGGCACCATGCACACCACGCCGCGGCTTTATCAGACAAAGATCAATGGAGGCAGTATTCACTCTGAGCACCCAAGCTGCAAGGACAAATACTGTATCTTGGGGGTTGTGAGAGTCATTGATAGGCTTAGGCTGTGTATGTGTATGTCTCACCCCCCTTTTAATCAGGTTTCCCAACAGCAAACACTGGGCGTGAAGTGATGCGTTTCAGGCAGTGAGGCCTTTCAGACAGGACAAAAGGTGTGAGAAGCTGTGGGACTCAGGGCCCAGCCCTCTCATTCGGTGAATGTCTCTCAGTTTTCCAGTGAAGCTCAAAAGGCCTTTGCCCTTCCAGCTGTAAAATTGGCAGATAGGGAGCCTCTAAAATCCCCACTATTGCAAGTCCACACAAAACTGCAGCATTTACTCTAAAGGAGCTAACTGTGCTTTAGCATAGATCATATCAAGCTGTTTCAGGGACACAAACCAAAATATTTTGCACATTTATACTTAGTATTATGCAAGTTTGTGCACATCTGAAAATGCATATAATTGTAATGGTAATATATATTTTCTCTGACATATTCAAATGATTGCTTTTAACTATTAATAATGATTTCATATCAATGCTGCATTTTTTCATTATATTCCATATTAACCGTAAATATAGTTTCAGATAAGTGATATTATGTGAGCTTTCATGATTGAATCACAAATTATAACCTGAAAAAGACTCCATGGAGATCATTTATTAATGAAGTGGCCTGGGACTAGGGAGGATCTTGGCTCTTATAAGGGATTTATTGTACACGCAGTAGCATCAGACAATGTGCACTAATGTGCATTTAAACAAAGACACAGGTCATCATTAACATGCTTTCAATGGCAGCTTTAAAAATCCGCCCAGGTTCTGGTAATAAAGTGACAAGATTTCCACTTTCTTTTAGCAGTTAACTAAATCATGGTATCAGTTATCAATCAAATAAATAAAATGGAACATAACAGGGCATGTTACAATATTTAATGTTTGGACAGTCAAAGAGAATTAGTGGTGAGAAGGTTGTTGGTTCAAACCTTGTCTTTGCTTTTGCCTTTGCTTGGAGTTTGTATGTTTTCCCCAAGTTATCATAGGTCGTCCCACCGTCCAAAGACATGTGATAGTGTAATTGGTCACTCTAATTTGTTTTTAGAAGTGAGAGTAAGTGGCTGTTTGTCTCTCTGAGTTGGCTCTGCAATGGACTGGCGACTTGTCCTGGGTGTACACTGTCTCATGCCTGCTAATTGCTGGGATAGGCTCCAGCTTGAATTGGATTAGCTGTATTGAATAAATGGCTAGATATCCCTGAAAATGGTGTAAATCAACTATCAGCTTATTGTATTATATCATTAGTAATTACTATGTACTTCTTCTAACCCCTTCACACTTGTTATCTCAAATATCTACTGCCAAGTTTTGTCAATTACTGTTATCTGACCAACTTAAACATCTATAGAAACACCTATAGAAACCAAATGATAACAAAAGTAGGTATGTTTTTTTGTACAGACTAAAACTATAGACAGCTTTGTGTGTTGGTTTGTTTGTTTGGTTTTCACCAATATATTGTTATGCATAACTGGGCAACTGCCAAACATTAATCCACCTATCCATTCTGATTTTGGCAGACACTATGACTAAGACTCATTAGTGCAATAGTAACAGCATCTACATATGGCAGAAAATACAATACAGCCTCCAAAAGGCTCGTCTGGTCTCACAGGACCACTATCTTGCAGGTTTTCGATATTCCCCTGATTCAACATAACTGTCTAAAATGCATGAATCATTTTACAGAACTTGACAACAAGCTGTTCCATCCCTTAAAACTGGAAAGCATCCTAAACCTGCAGGACATTGGCCGTCAAAAGCTTAACCAGAATCCAACTGAAACATCAGTCAGCTAACTCTGCTGCCTCATGCTAATGTTGCTTCAACCTATTGTCATTTCAAGGCGTATTTCAAAACTTGGATATTTTAAAGACTTAGACCAAGAACACATTTTCAAAATAACCAACTGCATGCAGAAATAAGGACATGGATTATCATGCTCTTGCACATCCATTGTGGATGTGGAGTGATCGTTTTAACAGTGTTTACAGTTTGAAGACATAAAGGTCTCAGATGATCTAGCACAGTTCTGGGTCGGTACAACTTTGAATTAACCGGTTTAAAAATGTACAACAATTGTTTAGCTATTTTTAAATCAACTGTTGATGCCAATGCAACTTTCAAAACCGACACCAACAGGGAAGTACTAAAGCAAAGTGATTTGAATAGTAGGTGGTCTTCCTTAACCTTTTCCAAATTCCTGAAATTGGCTAACAACAAGGTTACAACATACCTACCAGGACACTGTGACGGGAGACAGTAGAAGATATGTGCAGTTGACACAGAGCTCATCAGTCATTGCCTGGCTATGTTGTTTACATGATTCAGAGGACTTGCTGCTCATCACGGCCTGTGGCACTCTGTCAGAAAAAGAGAGAAAGGATTGTAACTTTGGCCCTATTGTTTAACAGCTCACAAAGACAGAGGACACAGAAATTATTCTGAAGAGCAGGAGGCACACGGTGGAAAATGACCTTTAACTGCACTTCCTTAGCTGAATCTCATCCAATTAGAGCACTGTATATTTTCCCTAATAGCAGCTGATGAGGCAGGGCGTATGAGCGAGCACGCCCGACCGGCGTTGCTATGCAGCGAGATGGCTGCTTAGCACAGAGGAGCGCTGGGGAATAAGTGAGCAGAGAGCTTTAATTTGATAGGGTTAGAATCCTGCAGGCTCCAGGGTCGCGGGTCACCAGGAGCTCGTCTCACACTGAATATGAAGAAATCAGAAGTAAATTGCTTACATCTGCTGCCAGTGGCTGTGAAGGCTGTGATTGGCTCCCAGAGGTGTGCACTATCTAACACAGGCAGCGGAAGGGGGCCTTTGCGCAAAGAAGGCTTGTAATTGGAGTAATTCTGCATTAATAGATGTTAAAAATCCTCCAAGCATCTAATTTAAAAAGCAATGCCTTCACAAAATACTTCAGTACCATGGGGCATTTTTTTTCTTTCTTTTCAATCTTCCCTTACTTCAGATGCACTACGATGCAATCAAAACAACCATCTGTAAATGCATAGTTTTACTGATGAAGACAATAATGGTCAGACGAACAAGGTAAACAAAAGTGTCATGTGAAAATTGCTATCCATCAAAATTATCCATAGTCTGAAATGAAAGGAAATAGCATGCTGTTTTACTGCCAATGAATAATGTTACATCAGGTCAAAGTTGCAGACGCTCATTGCATCTTTCCTGTGTCCATGTATAGATTCAATCCCAGCTGGTTTGTTTGTCTTGTATCCACTCTGATTCCTACTTAGCTATGTGTCTGTGCTTCAAATGCTTTATTATAATTTTCCCTTGTCAGTCCGACACTGTCTAGTGGTTCATGTTGCTCATCACAGACCCTACTTTGGGACTGTGTCCAACATAAAATGGGACAGGCTGTGAATTATCACAAATGCTCTGGCAAATGACACTTCATTGGAAGGTCTTTGTCACCAATTATGTGTCTATTAAGAAACAGTCAATCAGTCAACGTGCAAATAGCTAACCCTCCAAGGGCTCAGCTATTGACAGAATGCTGTCAATAGTCCATCTGATATGATTTAGCTGTGGAAGAACTGTGTGCTCACTGCAGACAAACCTGCTGAGTGTTTAGGGCTAACTTACACTCTCTAGTTTATTGACAAACAATTGTTTTAATAAGCCTTTTTAATAGAAATGTATTATTCACTACAAGGAAACTGGACAGCAGTGAACTTTCAGATTGCAAGATCCTCACAACATCAAGCAAAGGTCATCTTTTTACTTGAAAAATAGTAAAAAAAAAAAAAAAAAGTTTAAATTTGATATCAAGAGCAGCACATTTTTTGTGTTATGCAACACAAATGAGTCCCCGACACCCCTTTCCCCATAATCCGTCTTGTGGCTTCCAGCACATTACGCCTCAGCTACATTTGACTAAACCAAAACACAAATTGGATGTCTGGCAGACTAATTTGATTTCCCCAAAACCCTGAAACTGGAACCCTGTTAGTTACCTCAAATGATCGACTCTAATATTGTGTTTTCAGCATGTAACTGCAGCTCAGCAGACTGTCCCATCTCAATCAAAACAGTTGCTTCCCAAATGTTATTACATTATGTTGCCATTTTCAGATAAATGACTGTAAAACGGTTTTGCATCACTACTGATGTCCATGCAGAAGTACATTACATTTCCTGGCTTACTCTGGTTTCATAGAGTCCCACTGTCTCATTTTTGTAACTCATACAGTTGAGATAATGTGCTAAAAAACCATCACTGTGAATTAAAAAAGCACCCCACACATTGTGCATGCATGGAAAGAAACCATTTCTCATCATTTAAAATCAGGATACAGAATCCCTGAATCCCTGTTCGACTTCAGGAAAAACTAAGTTGATTCTCAGTCTTTTCTGTTAAGTGGGCATCATGCTGCTATGAAAGCTGTCACCAGAGATGCACATATGAAAAAAGAAAAAAAGGCCTGCTTTTTGCACTGGAAGATGTTGGCTAGTGTGTTTTAGAGAAAATGAATGACAGTCAGGTGACATTGCATGAGCTTCAACCAATAAGCTGTTTGTGGAGTTGTTCATATTCTGAAACAGCCTGTTATAATAAGACACAGCAGAATAAGACCATAGAGTACATGTTAATATTTTGATGCCCCAAATACAGTTTTTTCTTGCCTTACAATGCATATGATTTGCCTCAGCTATTAGGTAGATAAGTGCATCTTTTCAATTCCCCCAAAGCACACAAGAGACTCTTTATATTCAGGATAAATCAGACTGGCAGTAAGCGAGCTAAGGACCTGATAGCCCTCAACTATCCACCATAATTACCATGACAGACTCACTTAAGCTTCTTCTCCATCTAGCAGTGTTACCGACATGGTTAGATTTCCGGATTCTTGTGCACAATGGCCATATACCACGCACACACACACACAAAAAAAGAAAGAGGCTGTGGCATCTACAGTTTAGACCTTGTTCTTGCAAAAAAAAAAAAAAGTGTTAGTACGTGCACAGAAGTCATTCCACTGGGATGCTGTTCACAAACTGACAAGGATTAGATTAATTAGTTTTAGACTGTGTAGGGAGTCAAACGTATTGTCAGGACTTGCTCTCATTTAATCCGACTTTCAGGACAAATATATTTCCAAAGACACGAAAACAAAATGGAAAGTTAACCAAGTAAAAACATGAACCTTTAAACAAATCACCCTGTGGAGAGTAGAAAAACAATACACAGTTTTATTTATGTTAATCTTTCTTCTTTTTTGTCGCTTTTTTTTTTTACCAAACTGACAGAAAACGGAAGATCTGTTTGAATCTCTTATTTCATTTGGCACATTGGATAATATTGCTTCCTTGTTTCTGATTTGATTTGTGAGGACAAAAATAAACAGATAATCATTAAAAACAGAGAAGTGTCCTGCTCATAAATCAGTGGTGGGTGTTCCAGCTGAGGTAGCTCAATAAGCTTTCCCTTAAACATTGGCCCATGGTAATGGGAATATCTGCGGGTCAATCGGGGTTAGGCAGTCTTCCTCAACAGGAAATGAGCTTTTGGTCTGCTGTGTTCCCAAGGTAATGAACAATGTGTGTGTATTTAATCTTAGCTAATATTGTTATAATAACTGGATAAATTATTAAAAACAAGCAAATGGTAACAATCTAAAGACCACCAATAAGACTTGACTTTGTTGTTTTGTTTTACAACTTTTAACAGTACAGTAAGGCTGCATTGTCCAACTAGGTTACATTCTCTTGTCTTCCCTCTTTTTTTCTTAAATGTGAACCTTGTTTATGGATGTTGGGATATTCTCTGTGACACCCAAGACAGGAACTAAAGGCCATTACCATCCCACTTTCGCAAACTCCTGCCCTTCAAATAAACTTCCTATATACACGATGTTTCCCTCCTTTATTTCTTTACACAGCCTGCATTCATTTTGCGCCACACAAGTGAGCCATCAAATCTTTGTGCTTTTCATCTATTCTAAGGTTATTATTCCCTTGCATCTACCGTCTTGCATCTGGCAGCAGTGAGGGGTATGAAATTCATGTCCTAATATGCAAATGATTTCACGTAGGCTCCATATTGTTGAACCGCATGCATCTGGCATGATTGGGCAATGTGGGACAAATAGTCCTCAGCCAGGACATTTTGCTACTCAGCAAAAGCTAATGTGTTCACAATTTTAAAGATAAATGTGAGCAAGGGATCGATTAATTGCAGAAAGAGAAACAAACCTCTGTGTGCACAAACATGTCCCTTATATGAATACAAGGATTGCTTCTTTTTCTAAAATCACAGAAAAAATGCATTAAATAAATACTTTATTCGTGTAGAGCTAATTTCACCCCACCATTTTGATCACGTCATTCCCTCTGGAAAATTGCAATTAAGTTTGGAGAGATAAAACATGCCAACTACTCTGCATTTCAAGGCTTGATTGGCCTATCAGCTAGTCAGTATGCTGCTATGGTTTTCATCACTGTTAATTGATCCTTTCTTTAATTAATCTGGAAAGGAAAGCCCATATCTCTATCCTGTCTGATCATCCCCTCTGTCTGTCATAACACAATAAAGGCCTTATCCTACTGCAAGTAACTCTGCTTTAGCTTCTCCTCCTGGCTCTTGGCCAAATGGACTATTTATGGTGTACCTATCTAACGACAAGTCGGCTGCATGGAGTTCAATGACTGGGTTCATTAACAGTGTTTTACTCGGCTACTTTTAATTTGCATACACTGACACCTTGCTTTTAATATGGATGTGAAGGTTAGTGGTAGGCCACAGCACTTTCTCAACTACTAGTAGTCTAAATGTTGCTCTTCCAGCTCTTTGTACCCGCTCTGTCAGCAACACCACATTCTCCCATGATTTAATAAAAACCTTTTTTTTCCTTCCTTTTTTTTTTTGTAATGCTTTGTTCATCTCCTAGCGTTTGCTATGTATGTTAGCTCACAAAATATATACTTCATATCCCACTGATGTATTAAAAGTTTTTTTTTTCCATTTAATGTTTATTTTAGTTTTCTAAGAGATGTAACACTAAAGGATGGTAATGTTTGAAATAAAATAACACGTTATTTAGCTAAACTTTATTATTAATGTTATTACTACTATAATTGTCATGGTGGCGTTCTTCAGCCAATTGGATACCACAAGACTTTTGGAAAAACACTTTCTTTGTCTGTGGAGAAACTCTTTGCCCTCCCCTTTTGTGTGTTTTAACAGTTGGCCTGTGATTCTTACAGCTCTACCTGCTGTAATGGTTGCCTCTAGGAGGTGTGAAACAAGGTCTTAACACTTGGCTTTTCACTATGAATGTGTGGTTCTTTCTGTGCTCACAGTTAAAGTTACAATTGGACCATAAAGCGTTTTTCCCCAACAGACTGTAAAGAAATGGATGGGAGGCAGCTGAGAAATGAACATGTGAGTATCTGTTTCTGTCTAATTAAATCCACAGAACAGCCTCAAGTCTTCCTCTGCCAAAACTGGATTCAGACAACTTGAGACTCTATAGATGCCTTTTATGGTAGCATACTGCCACCTATTGTTCAAAGCTCTAGTTTCTGCCTCTGAAACCTTTGTCTTCCTTCTCTTCTGTTGATTGCTGAAAAGACAACTTAGCTGGTAATAGATAACTGATGATAGTGACATCAGTCATCTGTCGGCATAAAACACTCTTTTAAGATCACATATCTCTTTTGAAGGCTTCTTTATTACTATTTGTACAACACATGGGCTACCTCTAATGGTACAAATCATCTGAGCAGGAGAGTAATACAACCCTAGCTCTTATGTGTTATCACTGTGAAATGTGTTTTCTTAGTGTGGGACTCTGCAAAGGCCCATTTGTTGTTGTTGCTCTTGAGAACAAAGCAAAAGAAGAAGTGGCAGCTGGAGGAGCAATCTTTGTCCATCAAGGGCTATTGAGAGTTCAATTATTTATCTTGTGAAGTGTTCCAAGGATGTGGTCAGCTCATCAGGGTTATAATGCAAGGAGTGAGAGGACATGTGCATGGCGCATAGGGACGAGGATGTTGTTGTAGTCTGACAAAAGTCAGCTAAAGCTTGTTTCCAGATACCAGCACTCCCACGCTCTTTGCAACTAATGAGGACATTTTTAGGAAAAGACACTGTTCATATCTCTGCTGGTGAGAGACAGCGTTACACATTTGACAAACTTAAACTGACTTTTAGAAAATAAAAAGTTTTATCTATTCTTCTCTAAGTATTTTTTTTAATCTACAGAGGAGCATTCACAACATCTGATGGACATTCGTACACTTCAGTACACTTCTGGTGGCAGCTCTGCCAATTTTATGACACTGATTAGTGCGTGTGTGTTAATTTTTATCTTCAGAAGACATTTATGATTTTATAAAGCTTTTGTGTTTAATTTAAGTGATTTTTTTACTTGCTTGGTAGAAAATATCTAATTTAAAAAGCAAATTCCTTTAAAAAGTACCTCTGATTCACTGTTAGTTATCAAAAAAGTATAAATTGTCTCAAACTTTGATCCAATGACATAGAATTTTTATTCATAAGTGTTCATTCATATCAGCATCTGCTAATATTTTCTCCCACTGAGGATGCTTTTCATTTGAATTTTGGCATTTCTGGGGATTTTACACCTAAACTAACATATGCATAGTTTCACTGGACCTGACTTTAATAGACTAATGAGCTGTAAACAAAACAGATTCAACATATGAGAAAAGCTCTGGAAGAAGTAACACAATATGCTGAATATTTCCAGCTTTTTAAATAATAGCACAACATAATGCCCAGCATATTGTTCATGAGTGGACAATTTCAATACAGCACGAGAGAAAATTTCACACGGCAGTACAGTACATAAACAAAGAGATATTAACCAACCAACAGACATTTCAAAGCCCTGCTTAACTTGAGGTAAACAAAGCTGCAGAGGAAGTGCTATACCAATAAGATGGAAATTTATCATCTATATTTTCTGCCAAGAAACCCTGGGCCATCTTTTTTTCTCGCAAAGATATATAACAAAGATTAACGCCTAGCGATGGCAACAGAAAAGGCACAGTTTCCAATAACAACATCAAAACCCTAGGTGACACCATGAACTGTTTTTGTTCTGTATTGCCAAGTTCACCGGCTCCTCTGGTCATTCAAGAAAAGACAAAAGCAGCTTCAAGCCCTCGAGCTCAAACCCCAATCTAAAAAATTCCTACTTCCATCAGTCTTTTTTTTTATTCAAATACTACATGATCATGTTAAGTAAAAGAAATTCCTTATTTGGTGTTGCTTGTCTGGAGAAAGACAAAGTAGAAGATGAAGCCAACATTTCAGGGAACTGTTAAAACAACTCCTGAGGAGACATCAATCACCAGTTTATTTGAAAAAATGGGGGACTTTCAGAATTCCTGTTAATGTTCATCCATTTCTCCCACTCAAATGGACTTGGGAAAAGTGACTGATTTTACTCCGAACCTAATAATACAAGCCCCTTACGATGCAAGCTGTGGAATTCCACTGTGCGTATGTTAACACCATTAAATCACTTCAAATGTCTACATGATTCAATTTTTTTCACAGTGGACGACAACTGAATTGAATTTCTCCAAAGTGGCTGTCCATTTCCTGTCTGTGTGTGACGAGTGGCTGTGGTTTCCTGGAGAATTCAGATCCACTTTCCCATTTACTTAACCTCCATATCACATTTAGTGAAGAATGTACAGCTATCCATTCTTCAAATCAATCAAATTATGTTATATGAAAATGTCTCAAATGAACTACTTCAACGTGCTGATATTTAACTCTAATTTATTGGGATGTTGCAAAACATTCATTTATTTACTTGTGTGGTCATGCTGGACGTATGTGGGCATTCATTTTTATATGTGTGAGGATATTATTTCAGAGCCTGAACAGTAAAGCACATTCAGTGCCTAAATTCTGGCATAGCAGCCAGATGAGGCCGTGGCCTTGTACGAGCCTGTCAGTGGCACTCTATAGCACACCAGCTCTTAGTGGCCGTGACTCCATGACCTGCTTTCCCGCTCCATCATGAATAGCTGCTGGCACCTCTCTCCAGCCTGTCTACTAGATGAGGCGCGAGTTTAAAGAGATACAGCATTTTTTTTGTACCATAACATTTTTGCCTTGATTATGTTATTATACTATGTGCTATATCTGCACAGCTCTGCACAGTTTGACAATGCCCTCTGGCACTAGTATAAGAACAACAAAAGTAGTCTTCTTCTGTGCTCTTCAAAGACTCTTTGTATGGTTGTAGTTCACGCCACGCAAATGCTCAGCAGGAATTTGACAAATACAAGGACAATATAGAAACCAGCACAAGCCATTAGAGAAGGAGAGTTTATTTGGTACTTTTTTCTTTAATAGGCACCTGAAAATAAAATAAATACCAAGCCGCTGAGCTGTTGTTTGGCAGCTTTCTTAGTATAAAGTTTGTGCTGCACTGCTTCTAATTCCGCTGCAAAAATTCCACTCAAAATTTTAACCGTCAAATCCATTCCTCGGTATAAAACTTCCGACAGAAGCACAGTCTTAGACAGACTGAGACAGACAACGTTCATGTCGGCTGGGGAACAATGATTCCTTCCGACAGACTACTTCTGTTTGCTACCTGCTTAATCCCCAGCATTTTAAAGCCGTGTTTGGAATAAACGGACTAAAGGGAATAGAGCACCAAAGAGCTCAAGAAATTGAGAGCTCTACAGGCTTGATTGACAGGTCTTGTCAGACAGTGTCTTCCAGTAAGAGGCACCTGCTTCAGCCCTGGTGGGATCCCTGTTACAGAGTGAAGCACAAAAGCATTGTCTTAATTATCCCCCAACCCAACCCCTCCACACCACCGCATCTCCAGAAGAAGGAAAAAAAAACACAATTAACGGTAAGCGTTTAGGGGAGAGAGATTATTTACTGGGGCCCATCCAGTGGAGACAGACGCTCAGTGGTCCTAGGAGACAAGCATGTCCATCAGCTAGGGGAAGCCCAGCAATCCAATTAAAGTAGAAGTCTTTTAGGCAGCTAGTGCTAACCTATGTTGTTCCCCAGCCATTGCTGACATTGCTGTAATTTTTTTCTGTCTTGCTAGACAAAAAAGATATTTGTAAATATATATTTTTTATTTCAGAATGTGCAAAACATGCAACACTACCAATGGAGAAACGACCCCAAAAAAAGAAAAAAAAAAAAACACAAACAAAAACATTTAATTGTGACTGTAAGCTTTACAGGTTAATAATAATAATAAAAAACAAAGAAAAATAAAACCAAACAGACTGAAGTTAGTAGTAAAGTAGTATTATTCATTCCATCTACACAGAACACTGACCACTCCTCACTGAACAGGAGGATTCTTATAAAACCAACAAAAGAGATCCAAAGATGTGACAGGAGGATTCTTCTGCTCCCTGTAGTATGCGGACTTCACTGCAAACCCTCAAGGCTGAGGGAAAAAAGAATGCTGCAATTCAAAGAACGGGACTCTACTTTGAGAAGCAAACCAAATGAGAGTCTAGGCCGTGGTTCCCCAGGTCAGCTAGCAGGTGGGAATGAGATGAAGCAGAGCAGGGGGAAAAAAACAGGATGGCAGAGTGGGGACGTCACATCTGGGCTGAATTAGGAAAGTAATACAGCGGGTCCAGAAAAGTGTTTGAGGATCTGGGAGGCAGATCTCCTTTCCTTAGGAGCAGCAGGTTAGTATGTCAGCAGGGAGTCCAGATGAGAACAATTACAGCTGCCCTTTGAGGAGCAGGTGCCTCCTCTGCCTCTGCTGCTTAGCACTGAATGGATGGTCATTAATCTTATACTGTCATAAGGTATTTAAGCAGATGATACTTTATGAGCTTGTCAAATTCCACCTTGTATGTGGTTTGTTTCAAATGTAAAGTTTTCTATGCAGGAACTATTATGGAGCTGTGCTTCATTACATTTAACAAGCCTTCAACAAGTTTAAGCTAGCTTGGTAGTGCACTGTAATGGAAGAAAAATTAAAACAGACCCTCTTAATCATTGTAAGTGGATTACCTCACCTAAAATTACATCATGGAGGATTTGTGAACACAGTATGCAAGAATATCACAATTAAGAATCATGCAGCCAACAGCAGCATCAATGCATGACCAGTTACAGCAGATACATCCAGTGGCAAAGTCCTGTAAGAAGCCAAAAGTAACAACAGCATCCCCATAATAGTCTCATTATTTCCCCCCATGGCTCTATCATTCTCACTGTCTCCCTCAGCTCTACTACCCCGCCTGCTCTGTATAGCAAGGACAGACACATTTGAGAATCAATTCAGCGCTACATTAACTAATCTAGTCATCATTTACAGCTACTGTTTTGGAGAAGCATATTAAACCGGCATTAATGTCACTCTGAGGAGGGTGGAATGTTTAGTTTGCAATGGCAGCGCTATCTGACTCGGACGGCCAACATTGGGGGTTTTGCCCTTGATTGCTTCCTCAAGCTACACACTGAAGTGGAAGATCTCCTCTTTTCCAAGCCATATATCTACCTCATTTATTTTCATATCATTGCAGTCCAGAATTCAGTAACAAATCAGAAAGCCATGGTTCTACAGAAAGCAGTAAAGCATGCATGTGCTCGCAGGCAGGAGGAAAGAGCAGCTGTAGTCACCAACCACTGCATTAGGAACCGCAGTGTAGGGGAGTGTAAACTACACTGGACAGTCACTAATTTTATTTCACATTTCTAGAGCCACAGAGGGGCATAATTCCTTGTTCATTTTATTTCATTGACTTTCAGTTTATTCCAGTCGAATTCAATCAAAGAGGGATGCAGGGGGCAAGATTAAGGGGCTTTGATCATTTGACAGGTTAATTTTTTGGTTTGTTTTAGTTCAAAAGAGTTTTTAAAACACCATTTTGGTGTGTGCATGAAATCTGAATTGCTTTATTAAAGAGTTCTATGGTCCATAGCTGTGAGGTATCTTGAACCCTAAACTCTAGACAAAAACGGAGAGATGGAAAAGAAAGCTAAGCCGAAGGCAGTCGGTTTGAGTAGCTTTACAGCCTCAAGTGCTTTGTGCAAATTTTGCCGTGTAAAAAGAAGAAAAACTTGCTATACTCACATGGCAGCAGTAAAGATTCTGTTCAAATGTGTCATTTAGTTATATAGGAACACAAATTCACACAGGTTAAAGATGATTTTATGGAAATAGAACTATTACATATAGGACTTATATGCATTACATACATACACAACTGGATACAGCATGTATGCTGAAATACATATATTTTTTGTTTAGAACATTTTTAGGTGTAGACATTTAAAAAACATTTCTAAAAAAATGTTTATCAACTCCATGGCAAGAAACTTTTTCCTGACTGGCGTGCATTCTTACCCTCTTGTGAAGGTTTAGTGATGGAGGAGTGAGCGGCTGTGGATCAGTAATGATTTACAAATAATAAGTGGAAGAATGAACAAATCAATAAATCAGTAGATCTCTGGATATTTGTGAGGCAACCTTATTTCTTTATTTATCTGGGTGTTTTATTTGTTTTCAGCTCTCCAAGGCAGGAGCAGGAATCCCAAATTATCCAGGGGGTTAGGGGGCGCAGTGCCCCTGAGCCCCGAGCCCCATAGCGGAGGTAACGTATTCAATGGCCTGGGGCGAGTGGAGGAAGGAGCGGCCCTGCTGCATACTGATGGCAGGGAGAGAAGCCAGTAATTGGAGCTGCAGAGAAGAGGGGAGAGGGGGGCAAGCGCTGGGAGATGATGGCTTTGTTTTCGTTCTTCCTGTCTGTGTGGCTCAAACTCCTCCTCCCAGACCTCGCTCTTTCCTCACACTCTCTAAGCAGAGATATGGAGAAATTGAATAGAGATACTTGCTAATTGGTCTCTTGCTGCTTGCTTAAAGGACCATAGACATTCTTTTTCATTTGTCTATTGAAACTAATAAACTATGTCTGTGTATGTGGGTGTGTGTGTTCTGGAATATGTGTGCCCATGAGTGTGTACGTAGTAATTCAAGGATTATTTGAATCACTGTGTTGTTCTTGTGTAGAAAAGAGAAAGGTGTGAAGGGCTCCTATTACAGTAGTTTTAAGGATGGTCATTATTAAGACTGAAAGGCAAAGCTGAGCTCGCTTAAATGTGCGTGTCCTTTAGAATCCAAGGCTAGTCTGTTTATAATATCGTATCAAGGCTTGACTAGATCGTTTGCGGCTTTATGTGTCTCTCATGCCATCAAACATATGAATTACATCCATGGAAGCCAATTTAAAGTCTTTGCTGCCTGATATGATGTAAATTGGTAAATACTATCTTAATCAGAGCACATCACTGTTAATTAAGAAAATTACTTTGACAAACAGTTTGAAGCTGGTGTAAAAGATCAAGCCAATATTGCAATCACGCTCGTTCCTTATGGCATTTCTCCCTCATGTGGATTGGTAATACTGAGAAAGTTGTGTATATATTCCCCAACATCACAATCAAATTGTCCAGAGAAGATGGGATAGAAGTGAATTTGTAGCCTAAACACTTTTGGCACCATATCCCTGATTCTTTTTTTGTGCTGATGCAATTAAATGATAAGAAATATACAGGCACATGACCAAAAAAGAAGCGAACAGAGGACGTTGCAGTGACATGTTTAAGTCAGTGCTGGGTAAGTCTGCTCATAACAGGTTGAAGCCCATGGGTCACTATGGGACAGAAGCAAGTGCAGCTTTCATTTCCTGTCAAAGAGGAGCGGAGAGAAGCTTTCCAAGGCATCAGTCGCAGGCTAATTGGGCCCCGGTGGGTGACACTGCAGCATCATAAATAAAACAAACACAGTTGTGGTGTTTCTGCCACTGGACTCTTTAAACCTTCATCACAGAATAAGCGTTTCTGATGAAACACCCAGCCTAATTACTCTGGTACAGGGTTGTTATCTTTTCTGCCTCTCTGTAATAGATCCCCTTTTTTTTAATGCATTTATGCTTTTAATCAGAAAGGAGAGCATGCATTGCCTGGGAGCTTGAAGACCTTGTAGGAGCTGATAATTAGCCACTGTGGTTAATGGGCCTAACTGTGCTTGTGTTGTACATGACTCCACAGTGTTAGAATGTGACAGCTTGGAGGAGACTGTGCTCAGGGGTGATACATTTGTGATTAGTCTCCTCACTTCACCACTGCCCTCTTTACACCTTAGCTTTTCACGCAGTACCATAAACCTTCGGTGTGGAAAATTACATATATTAAATTGTACTCACTAATCAAATCTGCTCTGTTTTAACCTTCGACTGATCTATAACCAGTTTTGCTGTTTTATTGTGTTTTATTCCATGAAAAGTACCAGAAATATTGAAGCATTCTTATCTATGTGTTGCTAAAGAGTAAAGCGTAATAAATGAGATTAATGTTGAATGGTTTTGTTGCATTTGTTTGTATAGTGGCATGTATGCTAATTCTGATAAATATACAACTTGCCCTGGGCAGTGAATTATAAATCAGGCTAATGGTGTTGCACTTCTCCTGCTTCTTTTTAAACTCACATTGCATCAAAACACATCAGCTGCCCAATTGTCATGTTGTGCATTCTTCAGTCTGCTGGGTTTGCCGATGATTTCACTTTGTTATTCAGTCAGTGGTCTCATCCTTGGGACCATATATCCATATTCATTCTGAATCTATAGAGTGTGTCAAATAGAGGTGTCCTAATTGTGTCCTTGATGAAAGCCTATTAATATTGAACACTTTTACATTCAGCCATGTGCCAGGACTGAGGAAATGTGTTTTCCCTTTTCTCACAGAGACAAAAAGCGGATCTGTTCATATCTCTAATGATACCTGATTCCCCAGGGGTTAGTGGCGAGACTAGCCGCGGCTTTAGCAGATTCATCAAACAAAATACGGGGCTCTTTCCTCTGGAGGCTGAGAGACACGTTGCATTATATCACTGTTAATTAGAATGAAATATGCAGTTCAGTTAATCTTTGCATTGTTTCCTGACGCATGTTTTCATGCTAACTATAGAGCACTGATATAACACCAAATGTTACAAAGCTTAACACTTTATTTCTTCTCATTTAACTCAAAGGAGAGGTATTTTCTCTCCCATAGCTTCTTTTTCCATTTTTCAACAAACAAAGTAAGCCTATAACTGTTGTGCAAAGTAAAGGCAAAAAGAAAGCTTTTAATAGTTTGACAGTTATTGCTGTTCTCATGAGCTGGACTGTCATAATTATGGCAGTAACTGGCCTGATTGGCTGGGTAGCCGGGTGTCGCTTGTCACAATGTTTTTTGATGCAGGCAGTTGCTGTCCTGTGGCCAGTGTCAGTACCAAACAACCTCTGATCTGGGAACAGCAACTGTCAGACCTGCACCTGTAACACCGAGACCTTGTGTCACCTCCCGTCCACAAGGAAGGTTGCACATAGACATGCTTTGCATCTCGTAGCACTCATTGGCCCTATCAATACTCTTGAGACTGGGCATGATCCCAGCTGTTGTCTTCATTTTAATGCACTCTGAATAATATTAAAGCAGAATCAGTTGAATTTATTAATGCTGCTTGGCCCACAGAGAGATGCTTTTAAAGGGCAATGATTTAATTTCAGCTTTTAAAGGCCATCTTCTCTTCTTGATGCTATAAAGAATTATGGCTTTTGCCATATCTTAACACCACATATACTGTGGGCAGAAAAATGAATTGCTAGTAAACTGGAGCCACTGAAAACAGCTATTAGTGACCATTTTTCTTCAGTAGTTATCTTAGTCATATTTCCAATTGTAAAGCAAATCACGGATCTGGTGTGTATCAATAAAAAATACCAAATGTTCTCAAGCAGATGCATCCTTAAAGTTGACAAAGCAATAAGTATATGCAGCAATCTAGCTTTGTTCTTTCATTTGGATTTTTTTTCCTCAGCAAATCCTGTTCTTTATTGGTGTCTGGTTGTTTCTGGAGGCAGACCGTAACCTCTGCTCCATTAATTTAGGCCAGTTGGGAGTTGAAGCGCAGTCACTGATCTCCCTGACCTGCTTCTCAGGTGGTACAAGAAGAACAATAACACATGCACAAGAGCTTTAACACATGTAAGTCAACTATGAGTTGAGCTTTTGTTACTTTGTCCTACTGTGTGCATTATGTTTCTCAGAGAGGAGGTCAGAGAACCTCGACGGCAATGCACATGTAGCAATTACTAAGGAGATGTTCAGAACAGCGGCTTATTTAAATGAGGAATGTTTTGTTTAGTTTTTTTTCCCTCTTTTTTGTGCTATCCATCTCCTTGTAAAGCCTCGCAGAGATGCAACAGAGAGAAAAGGTGCAGTGTTCTCTCTCGCTGCACTGGGTAGTTTGACGCCCGCTCCGGGGCTGAACATCAGAGGAGCGGCTGCTGAAAAAACAGGTTGTATGGGTCCTTGCACACAGCCTGCCTGTGGTGCTGCCTGAAGGACTGCCATGGAAACAAGGAGTGTGACAGACTCTGGGGGGATCCGCCACAGCTGCAGGCACTTCCTTTTTGACAGCCTGATGAAGACATCACTGCCACACCATGCAAAACAACAACAACCACTGGAGAAAAAATATGATCAGACAATGTTAACTGCTGTGTGGCTGAAATGTTCATTAGCAGGCTTGTAAAACATCCAGGGATATTTTCCCCCCACCACCACATTTAGGTACCATATTGCACAGTGAAATCCAGAACTGTCCCAAGAGAAAATACACTGATAAATAATTCCCTAAATATGATTACATGTCTGTGAAGATGAGCTAATGTGTGTATGTGTGTGTACGTAGCATGTGTGTGCACTGATGCATGAAAAGTCAAATCAACAATTGTTGAAACCCTGTCAGAGTCTCTTGTATTATCCACTGAATATAAATGATATACAGGGTACATCCAAGTCCACAACCTCAGTGCCACAGATTCAAAGATTTGACAGCTTAGAGGCAAGCAAACACAGTCCCACAGGATGTCTTGTAATGTCACTTGCTGCACTGGATACAATTATATAGATATTGAAAAATTCTCACTGTATGATATTATGCTAGGTATATATAAAAGAAAATACTATATAGCAATGGTCATCTGATGCTGATTTTTAGGTGTTTTCTCAGAGATTTACTTTGTGTGTAATTTAACTGTTTCCTGAAATGTCGATTAAAAGTACCCGGGGAGTTTTGCTTAATTGGTTTTAACTCTCGGGGACCCTTCATCACGTTCTGCCAGTGATCAACTTGTAGCCCCCCTTTCCCCTAACCACCACCCTTCCTTTCAGTACAGCCAAAAACCAGTCCCCAGCAGAGCCAAGAATGTAGGAGGTTTTCAGCCAGTGTGTGGGATTTAGCTCCTCAGAAGCTCAGGGTCACCTCCACACCCTCTCACTTTGAAACGGACCCCTGGTGGCAGCTCCTGGGAGATCCTGGTGATGTCTCTATCAGCCTGTCAAAAGAGATAGCCCGGGGCTCCACCAGGTCCCCCTGAGCCAATCAAACTCTCCACAAAGCACAGATGGATGCTCTTTCACCAGCATGCTACTCCTGAGGAGGAGGAGGGGGGGGGAGACCCGGCCGTGATGCTCAGTTCCCTAATCAGAACAAATCCCATCGCTGGGGTCCATTTCTCAGTTCAGCTCGACTTCAAATAGAAGTATGTATTTTTTTCAAGCTCATGGCTTTTGTTCAGTACCTGAAAAACATCTGCAGGAAAGTATTTTTTTCTTCTGTTTGCTGTTTTTGCATTTTCTTTTTGCAAAATGTCTCATGTGCAAAACTTTAATGTGAGACGTGTTGTTGCCGTAATTGTTCCTCCAAAGTTAAAAATGTCTATTCAAACCAAACATACAGGAAAGCACTAGCAGAGGAAATACTACATTCCTCACACTTGGAAAAATATTGCGGGAAGACAAATGGAAAAATAGAGTGTGTGTGTGTGTGTGTGTGTGTGTGTAACCATTAGACAGGCCAGGTGATTTTAGTGAAATATAAAGCACTAAGTGCTGAGGATGGATAGAGTACTCTCTGCGAGATGAGCTCTTTCACTCTCATCTGGACCCTGTTATTGTGAGAAAGCAACAAAGCGATGCATTAGGAAGCACACTGGAGCCACACAGCTTTGATGTGAGCTCGGTAACCAAGGCACAGCAGTGGCCGGTGTGTGAGCTCAGTTTCAATGGCCATGTTGTGTAATCAGATGTGTTTACTGTGTATTCAAGTAAAGAAGTGGTGTAATCCATCCTCAGTGGGATGCAGTTATTGAAAAAAAAATGTGAAAAACAAGAACTCGTACTGATCAAGATTCTTTATTCAAGTCTCTGGTAAAATCTCAATTTCATGTTGCAATAAGGCACTTAACTTTTATATGAATCCAACATAAAAAGCCGCAGAAACCCTTGAGAACATGGCACCAGGAATTAATTTACAGAGAATTCTTAGCATGAGACATAGTGAAGTTGAATGCAAATATTTTTAATGTGTAAGGAAATATATTAGTCATTGATTAGATTACATTTTACTTTTTATTCTTTCAACACCTTCATAAAAAGAAAAAGAAAACTGTTAAGCTCATATTATCTTTCACTTGAGGCAAAATTCTCAGTTACACCAAAGAAAAAAAAAAAAGTCAAAATATTGAAGTTCTCAGGTAAGGCAAACCCGACGTCGTCCATTCCTTTTTTTTTTTTAAATTACACCCAAAGATGAAGGCTGAAACTTGCGTTGCTCTCTTTTCTTTACCTCCATGGTGCTCGTGATTGACAGCACCATGTGCTGCCCTGCTCGCTGCTGCAGTTCACAGCCCCTGTCAGGGGGGGTGGCAAACACACAAGCCAGAGAGTGCCTGGCTGCCCCTCAGCAGCAGGGTGCAGTTAGGGTGGCGTGGTGGGGTATTCAGGGTCATGGGTTCGGCTGGCGCTGGAGTATTGCTGTCAGGTGGACTGCGCCATGGCACATTGGAGAGAGAAAAAGAAAGGATTCCAGCCTTTCATCTAGAGTACCTGCTAAGCTTACTTCTTCTTCCGGTTCTGGCTGGTGGGCGCTCTCAGCAAACTGTACTGCACCTGTAAAAACAAACAGGAGTTTGGTCAGAGGCAGGTAATCCGAGCTCAGTGGAGAACACGGTAATGGCTCCCCTGAGGAGAGCTGGTGCAGTGGAAAGCGAGGCGGGCTCGCCTGTAATGAATCATTTTTTAAACACAGGAGCAGAGGGGATTAATCACAAGGAGGAAGGATTTGAGAAGTCAAGGGTTCTGTACCAGTGCAACGCCCCCCTCATTCTGCAGCACAATCACAATATTAGAAACAGACATCAACTGTTGAAATGACCTGCCAGGCCAGTGAGGGAGCCGCATACTGCTTAATCACTCATTCCAAGTTACGTCCCCTACAGAAAACTTTGTTAGCATTTAATGTTATTTAAGTTAAAAGTTACCACAATCACATGCAACTTTCTTCATGTTCTTACAACCCCTATAGAAACTTTTTCATTGCTTCCGGCTAAAACATGGTACGTGAACTTACACCTTTTTATTCTAGTTGTATGTAAACTTTACCTAAAGTTTTATGCATTTCTTTTTTGCTTTGTGTTCACATAAACTTACATATACAATAATTTGGTTGTAGAATTATGTTTTCTTCTGCACAAAAATATAAAAAAATGTTCCATTTCTTTTGCAAATCACCACCAAAAAGGGCCATAACAAGCCAAAGAAGACTGATCATAGGGTTAGCTGACAAAAAAAAAAAAAATAAAAGTATGATTTTGAAACTAGCTTTTTGAAGTTTGCTTCCTGAGCAAAAATATGTTGAGTCTGTTGAATAAAGGTAAGAACTCTATGCTAATTAGCTGGTCTCCATTATTAGAATAGGAGATGGAATGTGGGAACAAAGTGACTGCTTCCTGCATCTGAACATGAAACTGTCCTCAGAACTGACAGATGCTTCTTATTTCAAGACAGACACAGCGTTGTCAGAAGTCCCCGTTTGAGGCACACTTTGTAAATGTGCTCAAGCACTAATTGCCAAGTCACATTTGCAAGAAAGACAGGAGTCAATTTTCAGCCTTTGTGGTATTTTGTGTCCACATCTATCTGAGGATTGAAGTTCTAAGTCAACAAAAACAAAAAAATGTGGTCTATTGTTTCAGGTCTCCTGTGTATATGATGTTAAGGTTATTTTTCCAAGTACATAATGAAACACACTTATGATGAAATCTTCAGGGTGTTTTGTTTTTTATGATTGGAGCTATTTTCAAGATGTAGTTCCTCTTTTAAATCAGGCTAAAAATGATTGTTTCCATGGGATTTGAAAGCGAGTCATTTTCAAAGCTCAAACATTGTATCCCAATGGGGAAGAAGGCATACAAAGGATTGTGAATCAAAATGTATTCACCACCTTGTTTTGCCAAGTCAGTCAGCCAAATCTCAAACAACACAGGCTCCCTACAACATCACAGAGATGTCAGCAATGGCTTGCTGCAGGAGGACATCAAGGGTGCAGCGAAGAAATAGACTGGGGTGAGAGTGTCTTGCCAGATCCAGACTGTCAGGATTTCTTGCTGAATTTTGTCTGGTGAGTTACCTGCAAGATGAAGGCATTGTGTGGCACTTCATTTCCTGGCTATGCAAAATTACCAGTCAGAGGAAGGCTATCACCCGGCCCCTCTTATAACAAACCTGACAGCTCTTCTCAGCTCTGAGATGTAAATGCAAATGACATATCAGCCGTGGCTAATATGTAATCACATATGGCAGCCAGCAAGGCAACTGGGACTTACGAATATATTAATTGACTCTACCACCCTGAAGTGACTAAGGCCACATCAGAGTTTCTGTGCTGACACAACAGCCGGAGACGTCAGGAACCCTCTGCCGGCACTCAACCAATCACCAGCTTCAATCAAACACACAAAATTGCTCGTAACAGGCAAGGCTACAGCAATATGGCTGAGGACAGATCTGAGCATCTACTCATTCGGTCGTTACAGCGACTATGGATGAAGTTACACTGAGGAATAATTGGGCCAGAGCTGCTTTAACGGTGAGAGTCCATTAATAATCAAACAAAGCCAGAGGATATATTTCTGCAGCACTTGGGAATTCTGGCACAGTAAATAAAGCAGACATCTGCAGGGAATTCTGTCCCTATCTGTATGTAAAATTGGACCCTTACCTTTTGAATATCAGATGGCACCCTCTTGAGGAAATCCAGTATTTCATTACTGTCAATAGCATATGGGTTGCGCAGCTTCTTGGTAAATTTGTTAACGCCTGTGAAAACAAGAACACATTAATAAATAAAAGGTGTCACAGCAACTAGTAGAGTTATAGTGATTTAAACAGAAAAGAAAAAAAACTATTAAAAGTTGGAAAACTCATTTTATGTGCAGTATACAACTCTCACTTGTGTTGCAGTAGAATTGACCCCTTTTAACTAAAACTAATACTGACCAGAAAAAAAATTAATGTAGACACGGATAAAAATACTTTACCACTTTGTTACTTATTAAAAGGCAACTTTTCTCACTTTGTCTTAATATTGTCATTTCCTGTGCATCTATATTTACTTTGCACATGGCATACCATGGAGATAATATCTCAGGGGTCTGGTAATGGGACCATTATATTCACAGTTCAGTACTTCTTGTATATCAACATGCAGACAAAGAACCTAAGGACTTAAATATGTGCAAGCAACTTGAAAGTCTTGCCTTGCAACCACAGAGATGGAGGTTAACTGGGGAGGTAGAGGAGTGTCTCAGACTGGTTTTTTTTTGTTTGATATGGTGTTTTTTTTGTTTTTTTTTTTTTTGTTTTGTTTGGTATTGATTGTGTTGAAGGCAGTGTGGAAGTACTGTGGGCTTACAGCTGGAGGAGGAGAGTCTGTTAAGGGCAGCGTATCTCCCTGACCACCAAGACAACAGTCTATTCTGTATGACTGCAGATACAGATAATGAGAGGCTAGACCAGGAGCCTACAGACTGCCCAAGGACATTGTGTATTATATACAGCTTGCTATTCTACTTCTGCTTTGTTTTCACACAAACCCTCGGTCATGCCTCTGCTGGGCTCTGCTGCATCAGCCCACACTGGGCAGAGCAAACCTCTGCAACTGTCTGATCTCTGTGCATTTGCAGAGGTGTAGAGATGGCAGAGTTCTTAAATTACCACACTTAGTGAAATCATGGACTTCCTACAAATAGGGAAGTCTGAATAAGTTTAGTGACCTGTGGTTTGAAGCAATAATATAGACATGATTTTTTTCTTTCCATTTGTTGAGATGTTGTTGTTAAGATACTAAATTAACTAGAGTGGAAGGTTAAAGGTTATTGGTATTTACTTGATGCATTTTTATGTGTGCAAAAATGTTTATATGCAATTTTATTAATTGAATTATTTTTTTACTCAAACTCACCCCATATAAGCACAATGTATCTCATTGGGATGAGATATAACAGTGTTGCTGCCACAAAGAGCACCAGGCAGGCCAAACATGACAAGAATGGGACAGACCAGTTAAATATGCTGTGAAAAAAAAAAACATAACTGAGTAAACATCTGTTGTCTAAATCTTTTCAGACAAATTACACAGAATCAGTACTGAAAATAAGGATATTTTGCAGGTTAAATATGATCAATACTTCTTAGTTCGCTCGCCGATATTTGCAATTTCCTCCAACACATTCTGGACAACCAGCACCACTTCCTGCACCATGTGTATTTTATCCATCAAACCCTTTTTTCCAGATTCCTAAAAGGAAACAAAAAAAAAATGCACAAACACTGATGAGGTGGACTGTAAGTCAATTGTTGGGCAGTGGAGACAAAGACCAGTTTATCTCTGCCTTGCTATTATGTGTGATTTATCTATTGAATGGCTCATAATGAGCAAACACTGTACATCTTCAGACTATGCTTTTGAAGATGAGACGGTCTCAGCGCTTAGAAGCTGTTATGTGAATGGCTGAGAGATTTCATCTTTTGTCAGCCACGCACAATAGAGCTGTTGCACAAGTGCAGCACAATCAAGACTCTCTGGTAGATGAAAAGTACACAAAATGGCCATCTGCAATCAGGCAGACTAGACGACCTAGACAAGAAGTGCAGGAGCCTCACAACTTAGGAGAGATTCCATTCCAGCAGTGTGCACAGGACAAGTTTGAACATGTTTTTACAAATTCTCTACACATAAGAAAAACACTTCAGCCTGCTTTTAACATCACTTGGATATACTTGTTTGCTATTTTTTTAAGCACAATTCACAACCACAGCACATAAAGTATCATTTGCTTGTAAAGCACACAGAAAATAAAAAATGTTCCTAAAGCAATAAGTCAACGTGCAAGAGGACTGTTTGTCTCAAAATGAAATAAATGAGATCACATCAAGCTTGGAAATGACAACAGCTATGAAGCCTTTCAGTGCAGAGGAGTGAGAGATAATACGAGTAACACAAGCTAAAAAGAGCTGAGAAGCTTCACATCAAAAGGAGGAAATAATGACAGGAATGATGACAGAGAGAAGAGTGGGAGAAAAAGAGTGAGGAAGGGTGGGAGCAGTGGGGGGGAGGGCACACTAATGGACCCTATCAGGAGGCTTGAAGATGTCTATGTTTTTGTTACAAGTCAGCTGAAGCCGCAGCCTGTGTGCATTGACAGGGCCCAGACAGAATGCCTTTATCAGAGCTTCATGAGGCAGCCCCTGGGAACACACTGTCTGCCAGCACAGAGAGACTCCCCACTGCTGGGCCCACTCTCCTCCACGAAAGGCGCAGGAAGAGAGCAATTCCCACACTAGCAGAGCCTCCCCCACTGGGCTCTGACCTGGACAGACAGTGAAGGCTCAGCACTGTCCAAAAAAGGAAATACTATCTCAAATATGCTTTCTTGAAGATTAGCATCTCGTGGTCTCATCATGACAAAAGAGGACTATCTGCGTTTTTATACGACTGTACTCCACTGCATCAGGCAGCAGAGTTCACATGTGTCCTTACTCCACATCAGCTCTTTTTATCCATGGTTTATTTTGAGGGCATTGCTAAGACTCTGCTAAAAACCATTAGAGAGTGCATTTGATAAGGAAAATAAACACTCAGGCATTCCTTTTCATATTTCATTTTAAAATTGTTTAATCAACAAGACTTAAAATACGATGACGCCATGAGATGTGAAGCATCTGTAGATGCAACGCATACATGTGTAATGCAACAAATAAAAAAAATAACATGAGCTCAGCCTTGGCAGGAAGAAAAGAGACTGGCTTTCATTTCTGAGAGGAAAAACAGACAAATAGATGTACTCTGAAGTACGCATCAAGAGGAAGAGAGCTCTCATGATTATCATTATTCATCTTTAAGATTCCTGAAATCTTCTATCACCTTAGCGACCAAAACTGGAGTCCTTCCTACATTAATCATGTGATGATATTCTTTGTTCCTTTGTCTTTTCGGCATGTAAATGTGTGCAGGGCAAAACAAAAATAAATAAAAGATCTCCCTCTTAAATGGAAAAGGATGGGTAAACTGGGAAGGACTAAATGAGTCCAAAATTTCCTCTGATTAGAAAACCTGAGTGAAATCATATTCTCATTTCAAACAAAATTGTAAAAGCTTCCTTTTAAGGTGCGGTAATGGAGAAGCAATTTGATCTCCCGCAGAAAGGTAAACATACTCTCACAGACATGTGTGCTGCTATCAAAGGCTGGAAATAAAAAGCTCATTTAGCATAATTTTAATTAGAATGAACTGTGCCAACTTTTTTATTCTCAGACTGAATATTTATCTTGTGACTTTTTAGGGTAAAAAAAAAAGGAACAAAGTTTGTCTAAATGGAAAACACCTGTGTTCCAAACCATTTACCTCATGCAGAAGAAAAATAAACTAGCAAGCTATTTGCTTCCTTCAAGCTCTAATGCCGCTTTTTTACATGGACAGTGTGGCTGATTGGCATGTTCAATGAAACAGAGCAGTGACTGTGAGCTGTCGGGTGAGAGATGGAGTAACCCCGAAGCTCAGTGTGTGCCCCCCCTGCCTCACCCTCCCCTACTAATTCTCTCAGGCTGAGTTCTGTAAACAAGTTAGCACTGGACCTGCGCAGGCAGCCGGCCAGGGGGCAATGCAAGAGACTGTTTCATCTTCCTTGTTCATTTCTGTTGGAGATCTATGGACTTGTTTTGCCTCTCTGCTTCTTTGTGTTATGATTAAATATTGTCTATCTGCTCAATTGATACCCAAGGCCAAAAGGAAGTCACTTTGCCCACACATAATTTGTAAGCTGTCTCCTTCCCTCAGGACAGATTTGTTCACCGGCAGAGAATCTGTTCTGTATTATCCTGCTGTAACAACGCCTTTCCTTTCGTCTCTCTTTAACGTCATGCTTTCACATTCTTACTGCTCAGTCTGAGGTTTACATATTTCCTTCCTCAAGGGGGAAAAAAGGGGGGGAGAACATATTTGAGTGGTAATCATAACCTTCTCAGAGGAAAAAGCCTTTATTCACATGTTAGAGGAGAGACTAAGGGAGAAATGCAAGGCTTTGAAGCCATCAAATTTAATGCTGATCACTCTTTAACCTCAAATATTTTTAAAGAAGACTTTGATAGGGTGTGTAAAGCTACACTGTTTGATCTAGCTGCATGATATCACATTCAAGTGACAGCAAGACCATAACAAGACTTTCAAATAAGCCACTTTAAATTAAAGCTGACAGCTTAAAACAAACATGGGTGAGTGCTTAATTAGTAAATGAAAGGAGATATTTCATTTCCTGCAAGTGTGAAAGAGCTTAGAAGGCTCATGGAAAACCTTTCAAAAAGCTTTAAGAGGCAAAGGCTGAGTTTGCAAACATGTGGCACAGAGGCAAAGAACCTGCCATTTCGTACATGTAAAAAAGGAGAATCATTTAATTCATGTATTAAAATTTCAAGGTGCAGTAAAGGAAAATATAATAATTTGTATAAGAGACTGTGATAATGATGAAGTTCGTGTATTAACTTAATGCTCCTCTTTTTCACATGTTTTTTGTTTACCCACCAGTTTTCTTCTTTGCAGCTCTGTGTTTTTCTACTGCACAGACATATCATGTAAGTTTCATCTGTGAATTAGCCCATCCTTTCAGACAGGATTTAGTGGATGTGCCTGTGTTTTTAAAAGAAACTGGCTCTTCAGTAGCCCCTGGTCATCGCAACAGAATATATTGAGCGCATTATGGATATGAATCCTGGGCCTAGACATGCAGCGCAAGGGTCATTGCTTTGAGGCTTTGCGCTAGTTCCACACTTCATTGCCATAAAGCAATAATACCCATCCCAGTTAACTTCTCCTTCTTTACAGAAAACTGTGGGATGAATATAATTGAATGCTGTGTGCTGTGGGAAGTATAAATTTCTGACTGCTTAAAGAGTTCCTATTGTATTGCTTTTCATGGAAGACCAGACAGTTGTGATAACATTATCATTATCAGCATCTAAACTGACAAATAACCAAAGATGCACAACAAAGGTTTAAGTAGGTGAGGTATTCTATTTTTCAAGAAAAAAAACCTGATTTTAAAATAAAAATCTAATTTAGGAAAGAAAATATATACAATTGCAGATTTTATGCGTAGAACATGTTCAAACCCGTACTTACGGTGCAGTGTGAACATGTTCTTCAAAAGCCTTTAGTGTCTCAGGCGGAGTACACTTTAAAGTGACTGAAATCTCACAGGAGCAGAACAAAGAACTGAACGCTACAACAGTTTCATAAATGTTGCCCTCATTTGGAGAGTATGAAATTATTTCTATTCTTAGTAAGTCTCTGTGACTTTGCTGAAATACTAATAAGAATAGCTTATTTCTGTTTGTTTGTTTAAGACTCACAGCTGATTGCTGAACCAGGTTTGGGCCTCACCACAATACAGCCATTGCTATATGCCTTATTTAGTTGTTTCTTCTCATGCCACTGAAAAAAGCCTTGAGATGTTAATTCAGCTCATTCTAAAACATATATATTAGAGGTGAAAAGTGAGAGGTGATAACATTATACCAAAACTTATTATCCCTTATTCGACGGAGACCAGATAAAATACCTTCTCGTCTTCCTCTTCATCGTCACCCATGGCCATGTTCACCTATGAGAAAATAAAGGGTATAAGGGGTGATTTCCAACGAATGGGACATGTGGGCACCGGAGCATTTTTTACAAACACCTAGTAATGAAATTTTCTTTGAGCACATTCACCCCTATTGGGAGAGGCTTGTTTCCATAGAGACTGCATCACAGGGGTGACCTCACACAAAAGGAGAGGTGAAAAAGGGCCTTCCTCGCAAGAGCACTGTCACACCAAAGCAATTTCTTTTCTCCACAACATAAGCACACAGAAAATCAGAAAGAAGAAAAAAACACATTTAATTCCAATGTTGTTGCCTAAATCACTTTATATCAACTCATCTGCTACCCAACTGTGTTGCATGCTGTGACATTGCCTGGGTGCAGAGCTGTGACATTGCCAGCCATGGGGTCATAGGGTGGTTACAGATTCTCCAATCTGGATATGAGGGTGAGTTTGGACTTTACCATTGCCCGGGGATGGCATCTCAATACCAGCAACCATAAACACAACAACTGGGCTGTGTATTTTGCTTTGGGGAGGGTGTGCCAGTAGGCTTAGCCTCTGATTGACCAGTGGCTTTACAACACAGTGAAATTGGGGGCCAGTCAGAAGTGTGAACAGCATTAACCTTCACAGGCTTGTGTAGGGCAAGCGTCAGCACAAAAAGTAGATGCCATTACCCCATAGAAACAACTACAGTCTTACATTTACAGATGTGGTGATTAAACGATCAACACACTATAAGCAACACATACATATGCAGTAATTTAATTTGAGTAGCCTGTAACTGATTTATGCTTTATTGGGTCCTTGGAGAGAATCTTTGAGCTAGTTTATCTAGCCATAAACCATGTTGGAATGTTGCCACAGCTGAAGAGTGGGTGCATTTTCAATAAAAAAAAAAAGTGCTTGTGCTAGACAACATATATAAAAGTGTATGTGATGTTTATATATGTTACTCTAATATTTTGAAAAAGGTTTAATTTTAAAAGTCATTTTAAAATCTAGGTATTGCTTAAAAGATTCCTAACTTCTAAATGTTATTTGTACTTTTCGATAATGCTAAAATAAAGGCAGACTTCTGCATATGCCAAGAAAAATACAGAGAACAAGTTATCGCTCACCAGGTCCTG
>JBAMHX010000011.1:21099524-21111268 GCA_037177515.1 Pseudomugil tenellus
TATACCTGTATCTATATACTTTTTTTATCTATATCTATATATCTATATCTATATCTATATATATATATATATATATATATATATAGCTTTTGTTTTGGATTAAAGCGCATTATGCCATGATGGATATACATTGCAAAAAGGACAACTATAAATCCACAGAAGACATAGTTTGTATTGAAAATTAGGTAGCACACAAAAAACACAGAGTCCAGAAAATACTGTAGTATTCTTTGTTGCATCATAGCACAGTGAGCTACTGCCCCCTAGTGCTCTACATCATTCCAACTGGTAGGGCTGCTGAATAAAAGAAAGAACACCACTAGCATTCTGAAAATGAGGGGATTTTTAAATCTTAAATTAAATGTGATAATATATTAATCCTTACCTTATTCTTTTTTTGAAGAAATCTCTGCAGATAAAAGTCACAAAAAGAAAGCCATGGATTAAAACCAAACTTTTGATAATAAGATTAAAGACAAAGAATTTAATCTAGACACGTATGTTAAAATTAGAGATATTCTTACATGGCCTTTTTTGATAGTGGCATCTCTGAACATTAAACAGACATCAACGATAATAACTCCCATGTCTTCCTCTTTGCTCTTTGGATCTCGAAGACGCAGCTCCATTTCATAGGTTCTGTTGAATGATGCACAAGGCAAGTAAATTAAAACAGATGACAACTTCATAACAACCTTATATCCCCAAATATAAAAATTAGAGATGTATTTATAAAAGTATATCCACAACTCACTTGTGCATTTCCAAGTTTTTCAAAGAAATAGAGGTGGAACCCATGAAGTCATCAGCAGTCCGATTTTTGTTATAAATCTGAATTGTCATAAACACTTCATCATATGTTATATAGTTAAACTATTACTAGTTGAAAATGTTATATTTAAAAATAAAAGAAAGAAAGAAAGAAAGAAAACACAAATTACCCGAATATCCACAATATGCTCCCTGTCACGAAGGGGATGTGTGAAAGACTCGTTCCAGTAAGGATTCAAATTTTTATAAATCACTTTGCTTTTGTAGAACTGCTTTCCCTCAAGTTTGAACTTGACATATGGATCACTTGTACCTGAAATTATTCAGAAAAAAGAGCAAATTGTAATAATATACTTTATAATACAACACAGTTATTTTGAAAGAAACTAATGTAGAATATTCAAACATTTTGATGCAATTTATTATAACTTTTTTCTGAGACATATTTTTACAAATGCACAGTTTGCATTGAAACACACATGATATATGCAATACACACACCCTTCCCCATGCTGATTGTGTGAGAGACTGTAATATGTGAGAAGGAGGACCACCCCACACATGGCACAAACAAGAATGTAGCTGTTTAATTGTGAGAGAGTAGAAACACTCGCCAGCATGAGGCAACCGGCAAACCAAAATCTAGAAGCAACCAGTGTTAATCTCCCAAGCCTGTTAAAAAAGTCTGTCTGTGAGTGAGGTGGGGGGAGTGGGACTTCTTTGTTTCTGCAATTGCACGCAGATTGGCCAAAAAATGAAAGCCAGCCCCATGCCTTCATTTGTATGGGGGAATAAAGGGGTGCTTGAGAGAGCCTGCGGGGAGGCTTGAATCACATGACAAAGGCCCTGTGGGGATGGGCTGTCAGGCCTGTCAACTCCCCACTCCAAATGAACATCTCGCAAAGGCAGGCAGGACCCACAGCAGCTCCACCCTGCCAGCCTGTGACAGGGAAACCTCCAGGCAACTTGACGGGAAGAGAATGTGGCAGCTAGTGAGGAGAAAAGCTCTGGCATGGCTGAGAACGGTGACGATGGAAATTAATGTGGGGGGGTTACAAAAACCAAACGAGCGGAGGCTGGTGGTGTGGTCTCTTTCAGAATATGTAATGACAGTGTATGCCATTGGTGAGCCTTTGGCACTGTGTTAATTGTTGGGCAAACAGTGCAGAGACAGAAGGGTGTGTGTGGGCATTGCATCATCATGGTGCCATCTTGTCAGGGGAAGTAAGGTCTCAACTAGCACTGCGTCTGGTGAGTCTTTGGCCACCAGGCAGGAAACAAAAACCCGTGTAATTCCATGAATGCGTCTTCAACTGATTTGTAAAACTAACAGAGATACAGCACAATTAATTATTGGTTGAAAACATGAAGTAGCCTTTTGGTTTTATTGCAAATAAAATAAAGTATGGAATGCCCCCAATTGTGCATTTCTACCATTTACTACATATTTCACTTTGAAAACATTTGTCAGTTACTTATCATGTTTAAGAGATTACAAATCAGTTTCCTCCCTGTACATTGTAATCCCCTTTTTGGCCACTTGATGCTGCTGCTTAACCAAAGTTAACATTTTCATGCACCTGGTCTTCTGGGAGGAATCAGAGGAGTGAAGAGAAATGTAACTTGTTTAGTAAGTGTGACAAATGTATTAATCTAAATGTGGAATTGTTTTATAATGAAACATTGCACTTTAAACATTCACACATAACAAAATAATATGAAAGTAAAATAAAAAGTACATATATGTTTATATGTATATATACACACACTTCAAAATCTCACAGTAACAGATGTTTACATAAAAAAACATTACGAAGCAAATGCTTCTCCTTTAAATGTCTTAATTTTGTTATTCTGGTCTACCAACATTCTTCTTTAATGTTTTCTCTTCTTACATCACTCTTGAACTAACGTCACCTTCAAAAGAAAACAAAAGGATCCACTGAACACACCCAGTCCTTTTTTGGCACACAACACATTTCTCATTGTCTTCTGGCTCAGAATTAGCAAGGCTGACTGCAATAATACTGTGTGCATCAGTGTGTTTCAGACTCTTAACCTGGGACCAAAATCTAACACAAACTGAACTTTCCTAAGTTTTTTTTTTCTTTTTTTTTTACACTGATTAATCTGAGAATGATTCAAAGACATCACAGATACAAGAATACATGAAGGTTTTGATGTAATTTTATAAAGAGCTTATGAAGAGCTGACAATCTCAAACAGGTTGTGAAGAGTGTGGACCTGATGTTAGTTCCCCTGCATGTTTTAGACTTACCAGAGCGCTTGTCTCTGATTACCAGGTTCTTTCCCTGCTTTAGATTGATGCTCAAGAGGTACCTCTGCAATGGACTAGGTGTTGGGAGATCTGTGCCAGCAATAGGAACTTCCTGTAAAGAGCAACTCACATTTAGAAGCTTAAAACTCTTCAAGGGACACAAAAGTTCAATAAATACTCACTGTGCTTCCAAAAGGACCAATGGAACTTTCTTCGAAGATATCACATGCCTCAGAAGAAACCTATGTTAAGAATATATGTATATATTATAATGGAACTTTATTGAGAATCATTAGGACAACACTACAGTCCAAACTGAAGTGAGATATATACTATTTAAACATAGTAGCTTTATTTAAACTCTTTACATTCTGTATATGTGTTTCCAAAAGGCCTTATATTATCTCTTGCAAAAGCATATTAATCTCTACAGTATGTAAAAACTGCTAACAGCAGTAAAAAAAAGTTCACTATACAAGGCAAAGTGAGATTTTGCTAGGTGTTTTTTGTACGGCTATTCATACCAAATTATGTCATGACTTGTAACGCAGGTTTTTAAATGGTCCCACTACTATATCTCATAGGCATCTAGTGCAAAGGGGATGTGACAGTCATGGTTTCAACTACACCCTTGGGCGCTATTGCTGCAAATCCCAGGTATTCACTGCACTTAAGACTGATCAGCTGAGGACACTTCTGGTATATTCTGCCGCACCAGTAGACCAAATAGCTACTGCCACAAATATTACAATGTGTGGAATGCTTTAATAAAAATGTTACTCAAATACATTGAATGTACATTTTATGTATATTAACATGTCAGAGACTTTTAGTGAAACAAAATGAACCACAACATTGACAGGTAACTGAAAGCATGCAAATATCTGATAAACGGCATCCGCATTATTCTGTATTATGTTGCGGTTAGAGTTTTTTTATGTATTCTTGTTATGATTTTAGCAACTGAGGTATTGTGTGAATTTTTATGACACCCCATAATCTCTTGTTAATGAGCCTGTTGTGCTACTTCCTGTTTTCTAAGAAGTAAATCTCTTTTTCTAAGTTGAATTATGGAGTCGTATCTCTATGAAGACTTAAATGGTTTGGGCTTCTTTACAATTGTAGCTTCTTTTTGAAAAATATATTTCATATATCAAGTGTTATATGTGCTGTATGTACTGTATATGCACGGTTTCAAGACAAATTTTAAAACTGACCTCCTCCTCTTCTTCCTGTTCAAACTCTAGCAGACCTTCATCCATGGATAACTCTCTCATGTACATAGGAGAGAAGTTGTCTTGGTCTTCTTCCCATTCTGTAGTCCAGGGTGTGGTCATTTGCTCCTCACTTGGAGAATCCGGAGAAAAACGATCTGTACTCTCCAAAGGAGCATCTGAAAGAGACATCCTATCTGCAGAAGTATTTCCTCTGATTGCTGGTGGAGTTCTCCTTTCAAATGGAGGCTTTTTCTGTTCCAGCTGTAAGGTCATCTTATCTTTGTAAATGTTCATTTCCTCCCCGATGGAAAACCTTCTGTCGGGGGACGTAGCTGCGTTTTCCGAGCGCCCCAAGCCTTCACCAGACAGACTCAGTCTGTCCTCACAGTCGTGCCTTGATAATCTGATGATAGCATTTCTTCGTTCAAGATGAGAGTCGCTGCCTCGCTTTGGTACACCTTTCCTGACTCTTCTATCCACTTGGGCATAGAGGGCATCTTGAGGAGAGTTCAGGATGTTGTCTGAGCCGGAATATGATGTGTTACTTATTTCCTCCAAATGGTTCAGGCTCTCTACAGGTGCACTCATTCTCTTGAAAGCAGCTCCAGGGGCACTTAAGTGAGGAGTTCTGAGTGTAACGTCCATATCTGTAGCTGACTCATTTAATTTGTCAATGAACACTGATCCATCTGTGGTTGAGCTACTAGCAATAGAATCAGTATCACTCATACCGGAGGACATACCGAAGGAGGTGGTGTCAGAAGGACTAGGCGGAAAGACAATGTGCGTAGAAAATGCTTCCCCAGGAACAAAAGTTAGGTCTGGTACAGAAACACTGCGGCGATGGGCCAGATTCCTTTTGAGTTGCTTTTTACGAGGCTTCTTGGGATTTGGTAGTTTGGTTTTCTTAAGCAGGTTGTCCAGTACTTTCTTTGTCTTGTTCTCCATTTACTGGTACTGAGACCTGTTAGAATCTAAATGTCAAATGGAAATATTTAGTTCTTATCATATAGCTGACTTAAAAGGCACATAAATGGGAAAAAGTAGCAATACATTATGACCTAACAGAAGCTGATGATGATGAGATTAAACCCTCCAAAACACTGGTCAGTATATGCACCAACAACACAAGACATTGTGGTTGTTCCCTTCTTGTCTTATTTGGCCTCAGACCACAGAGAAGCTACTTTTTCCCTGACTAAAAAATATGTGAGTAATGTGTAAACAAAACAATTAACCATCAAAATAATTAAAAGGGAACATAAAATAATTCTGACTTCCATTTGAAATCTGTCTCATCTGACAACAAACAACATGAACAAAAAATAATTATTGAATCTACATTCTGGATTTTTCAGCTGAGAAAATGAAAATTTACCTGGTTGGTGGATGTCTGATTTAGTTTCCAACAAGTCCACAAGAGAACCTTCCAACAGGTAGCTCAACCATCTTAACTCTGGGGACAAAGATGAGTTTGAGGAAGTACAAAAAGTGACTAGCAAGCAGCCACAAAGGGTAAAACTAGTCCTTCCAGTCACACAAGCTGAGCTTCAATGTCTGTGAGAAAGAATGCAACTTAACTGCTGGGTCCTTCCTGAAATATCTGTGGAAGGAGCTGCAGACGCTACAGCCATGTGAGATCAGAAAATATCTGTCTACAAATATTGAGTAAATGGAAGCAATGTACAGAGAGATTAAACAGACACTGTAACATTGAAACTATAAAACTCTTGCTCGCACTAGACCAGCCGGTTTTGTAAGTCTGTTTATTGTTGATTTGTATATTTGATGGTTTATTTGCATTTATTAGGCAATACGTCTGCTTTTAGATTTGTATACAGCACACTTTGGAGTTCTCTGACAGGTCCAAATGTTTGAAAATATACTTAATGCCATAATCTAGCCTAAGTCTACAACACAACTGTCCAAAAACAGTCCCAAAATACTTCTGATGGATTCTAGAACATGAATGAGGCATATGAAATGTCAGAGCAGATCTGGCGCACAGTTTCACAAAGACCCTTATTTACAGAGGGACATGGTTAGCCTAAACCCGTCAAAACTGACTATTTGTGTTTGCATAGTATAAACTACAGCTCTCTGTCCACACTTAGAAGCTAATGCAACACACCCACTGTTGTTTCCTCAATATCCCCTTTTCTGGGCCTGACAGTGGAGACGACGTGACAGCAGATGTGCTGGAGTCTGGGCTGAGTCTTGTTCAATATTTGCGGATGTCTTAAGGAGATCAGGCCCACATGAAAGAACCACAACTTGGCTTCTAGTTAAAAGGCAGGTTTGAGTATTCTCGGGGCATGCCCGTGTGGCAGGTGGCCTCTTGGCCTACATCTCACACAAGTCAAACAATTCAAAATCTTGCTTGGTTACTCTACACATGCACACTGGACCTCATCCAGCCCACAACACAGCTGGTGTCATGGTCACAAAGCCAAGAACACGCACTTGGGGACATGCAAAGCTCCCAAATTGGATGCAGGCATAAAAGAGTGAGGTTGTGGAGTACACAGCTGACCTAAACATCTGTTTTCTTTGCAGTATTTACTTTCCTGAGCAGCGTGGAAAATTTAGTTTATTTGTCTGTCTTAAGGCACACATGAGGAATATACACTATATATCAAAATTCACCTTAATAATTTGGTCCGCGATACATGGGCATGATGTTCCGTTTCTTTATTAGCAGCTTCTTTTCACCAAAACACCTGCTGACAAATTTCCAGAATGTAATAAACAGAATGGTTATATGGACAGGTTATCTGGATCATACCATTCCTACAGGTTCCCCAAAGACATCCATATACAAAGAAATCATGAAAATATGTGTAAAAAAGTTTTACAATGACTATACAAATATTTACACAAACCCAATTTACTCAAATAATCATATTAAAATCATTAAACCAAAGCTTAACCAACGTTGCAACAGTATTCCATCACAAACTTCCCCTTAACCTATTCCAACCTTCCTGTCCCCGCCCACTGGAACAATTAAAAAAAAGAACTTGACTTGGGAACTTCTTTCCTCCATGTATCATCCATGTATCATACACAAATCAGAGTACAAATATTGAATTCCTTGCTTATTCAAAATACCTTATTCAGAGCAATATATCCAATCAAATCACCTATATCTACTTTATCTTCACAGGTGCACAAACATGGGAGATTCCATGCTTCTGCTACTAGCACACGCCCACACCAAAAAATCCATTAAACATTTCACCTCTGTTTTGTTATTTTCACTTTACTTAAGATTAAAATATGATCATTGATTACTCACAATAAGGTCACAACACCTGATTGTGAAAAACCTTATTTAATTTAAAAAAAAAATGAAAGACTCTTGTAAGTCAAAACATTTGGGAAGCTTCCTGTGTGGTGCTTGAGGCATGCTCTGTTTTAAGAACTCCTGGAGAATGTAACTCCTTTGTTTCTGTGGAATCAAATGTACAAACAATGTCTCACTTGGAAAAATGCTTTTTTTCTGTTCATTAAAAAAATAGATTTGTGTAAAAAACCCTTATGTTGCATCATATAAAGATCATTTATCATCTCTAGTCGTCATCATTTTTGTGTAGGCTACTGTTTGTTTCCAAGTCTCTATACTTCCAAAGGTAAACTCTGAAAGTCTTGTTTTGCCTTCAAAAAGAGACACGAATTTTTTATACGAATAAAAAATATTATTGTGAGTTTGATATTTTAACAAATTGGAGAATGATATTTTTTTCTAAAGGGCTTTAAATGGGCTTGAATGTACCCTTTAAAGCATGTGTACCACAATTTTTTTTTTAAGTCTTTCACAAAATGTTTCAATTATAAGCCGGGCACATCTCCATGGTAACATGTTTTGAAGCTTCTTCAGGCCAACAGGGTCGTTTATTCATAGGAAAAATAGACACATTCTCTGTTATTTTCCAGATTGCATTTAAATTGTTAGGCTTCATGTTTCTGCAGCTCTGCGTTACATTGAGGATGTAAGTCGAACTCACATGTACAATTGTTTTCCCTTCATTCCTACACACCCTGTGTAGGTGAACTTTACATAAAAAAGAATGTAAAATGTAATATAAATAAAAATAAAATCAGAGTGCACAGTGAAAAGCCTTAAATCTAGATAATTTACTGTTAAACTGAATATTTTTTTCACTGTAAACATCTGTCACACTGAAGGTCCAGATGTAATTCCTATAAATGATATACATGCTTGTTGGCTATATTGTCACACTGTTATGCCAAGGAGGCAATCAGAAATCTGAATCCATGATGCACATGCAATGAAACGGTAGACATTTTAAAAATCAAACTGCACAGGCATTAACTAACAAACATGCAACACTAGTCATGTTGTTAAGCCTTCATTTTAATAAGCCACAGACTTCAAGGTCATGCTGTTTTTGTCCACAAAGTGGCAAAAAAAAACACCTGTTCCATCAATATTTAGTGGCAGATTCTTGAACATATGAAAGTGTTTTATGTTTAATTTGTTTTGTTTTTTTAACTTTTCATGAACACAAAAATAGCATTTCAAGCATAGACAGTGATAGATCCTTGTGATTTAATGCCATCAAACAACATAAAACACTGCAGTAATAATGTCTCTGAGTGAAAACAGCTGACTCTAATTGGTTATCTTAACAGTAAACATTATTCTTAATATTTACATATGTAGAGTACATAATTGAATAAAGACCATGGGTGAGCATGGGTTATGACCTGTTATGCTTTATACATATGGATGTGAATGTTTGTTTGAGTGAGTGTGTGTGTGTGTGTTTGTGTATATCACAGATGTGCAATGATTACATTCCTAGTGTTTTTTCAGTATATTGCAAAAATAATGTCTCGTTTCATGCTGACAAAATTGTAACTTTTCTCAGCTGGAAAAACACCAGTAAGACTGATTACAGAAACCATGACTCATTGTCACTTTAAGTGGCTCACTAACATATGCATTTAGCTACAACGCACAACATCAGGAACTCCCCAAGATGGAATGTAGCAATCACTGATATGCTTGCTATTTGTGCTATGAGTCTTAAGTGTCTACACCTTTTCTTTTCTTCCCTTTTTAACATTCATCCCACAGTTGTTACTTTCCTTGTGGAGATTCACAAACATAACCTCATAAATATGATATATTATGCTTTTCATCGGTAATTAAAGGGCAACATATTGATCCATCTGAATCAGTAGCAACATTTATATAAAATTTTACTCTAAGGCATCTGCATTTAAGTACTTTGATGTATTTATTTATTTATTTGACTTTATTAGCTACTTTGCTATCTCTTTGGACTTTTGACTTGTAATATTGGACTATTTTTGCACCATCACACATTTAGTTATATATTAAAACATAAAATATGGAATTTATTGACGCTTGCAACTCTTTCTGGCAAATGCTTGGCCAGGCTTCTTCACAGTAGGGCCTTATGATGAACCAGAAGAAAACTAACTGTGTATTTATTATCTGAGTAGTAAGTAAAAAACTTAAAACTGTTTGACAAAATCTTTCTGTCTCCTTGACCTCTGAAACAGGAGGGTTTCATACAGAGACCTCACAGGGCATCTTGTCTTCTACTCAGAAGCCCTTACCTACCACAATGACCATTGTTTGTTGGAGAAGAGATGCAATGCCAGACTGCTTCAGGATCTTTTTATTGCCTGCTAAGCGTTGACACAAAGGTTATTCCTCCACAAGGGGCCATACCAATCAACCCCTTTAAAGGTGAACAGGGGGTGTATGTGGAAAACACTTCACTCTAGAGAGTGTTTGGTGTTAGGCATTGTAGTTCAATACAATCCCTGGGCACTTGTGTATTAGAGTAGTTAGTGATGATGCCCACATCTCCAAGAGGAAAAGGGGAAAATAATGTGCTAATGACAACACTTTCTGATGATTTCTATAACAGAAACGACAGATTGTAAACTGTTCATTGTCTGTAACATGTATAAACAACAGAATGAAACCATATAGGAGGAATTTAAGTAATGCTTCTAAAAGTATGATGTCCAACCGGGTTTGTGTGTACACTGTCTCTCACCGAATGATTGCTGGGATAGGCTCCAGCCCCCTCAACCTTTATTTGGACAGCATATTATAAAAAAGGAATGACTGTTTATTATCAACCATTCCCGACTTTATCTGAAAATCACTTTAAGAATTCTTGCAGCTTGTTCTTATATGGAATAACAAAGGAAGAACTCAAATCAAACTATTATATCCTGATAAAGCAATGCTGGCTGTACAGTAATCACAGGATCATCAGAACGAGATGAACATCTTTCATAGATTGGACATGAACACGACCAAAAAGCATCCAACAGCTCAGCAACCTACCGCTTTATTGTACCACAGCGCCACCTGCTGGCAGTACTGTTTAATTGCATTGTAATCTGCTTAAAAAAGAAAATAAATAAAAAAGAAAATTTGTTGTTGCTTGTCACCTGTGTCACACTTTTTGTTTTGTTAATACCTTCTGTTAATTAGTAAACACTCATGTTGAACATTTTTATACATAAGAGGGTTTTAGTTTGAACAAGTGCTGCTATTAGTGTAATCAGCATTGAGAAATTATGAATATACTTGCCCTTTTTTATATAATTTTTGCTTATGTTTAGGTTAACTATAAAAGCATTCATTACACAACTTAATTTAACAACCTTGTTACATTCTGACTTATGCTTAAAAACATTTTTTACATAATTTTGAAAAAGTATTGTTGGATGAAGCAGTTAATAAAATGGATGGATGGATGAAAAAAGTATTTATTCACTGTCAAAATCATTCATTTTAATATTAAATTCAAAGAATGTGTTTTGAATTTCACTTTTTCTTTTTACTATATTAAATACTGACCACCACCTCCGTCTCTCTTTTCAACATCCTGTCTCAGAGTGATGCAGAAAAATTAATTCATGCTTTTGTTACTTATAGACTGGATTACTGCAATTCTTTATTTATAGGGTGTCCCAAATATGCCCTGAAAAGTCTCCAGTTGATCCAAAATGCTGCAGCAAGGCTTCTGATGAGAACTAGCAGAAGAGATCATATTTCTCCAGTTCTAGCATCTCTTCATTGGCTCCTTGTTAAATTTAAGATAGAGTTTAAAATCGTTCTCCTTACATATAAAGCTCTCACTAACCAAGCTCCATTGTATATCAGAAATCTCATAGTTCCATATATGCCAAACAGAGCACTTCGCCTTCAGACTGCATGTCTACTTATGGTTCCCAGAGTCTACAAGAAAGCAATGGGAGGAAGAGCCTTCGGCTATCAAGCTGTGCTCTTATGGAACCAGCTCCCAGTGTGGGTACTGGGAGGCGGACACCCTCTCTACCTTTAAAATCAAACTTAAAACTTTCATCTTCAACAAATCTTACGTTAGGGATAGTCTAGCCGGACATCCCATGATGCAGTGAGGACTTCCAATTATTATCTCTGCTGCTTATTTTCCATG
>JBAMHX010000011.1:21123470-21134289 GCA_037177515.1 Pseudomugil tenellus
ACTGTGGAACTAAAGGGAAGCTGGAATCCCCCCCCCCCCCCCTCCTCCTCCCCACTGCTGTGGTCATAACTGCAACTTGTGAAAAATCACAACTATGTCGGGAATGGTCATCTGACATCAGAGCTGAAGTGGTTAGCCTTCTTTGTAGTCACTGCTCTCCAGCACACTTGGTCCAAACAACAGCTGCAACTTGCTCACACTTTGCCAAAAGCTGAGGCCTGTGGCAGGGAGTCTGCATTAACCCGACACCACACCCAAACCTGAAACTAATCCAGCCATAGGTGGTCTTTATTTTTTCCACCTGATTGTCTTTGTCTTATCAAATAATCTGGAAATGTAACATACTCATCTGAAATTGTTTGTATCTGTAAAAGTATTACTGAGTTGCAAGTACATGGTGCATTCTACTAGAAATAGTGTATGCAGGACAAGATGGGTGGAAAGGAAGGGGTTAAACTCCACCTGCCTCCACGACTCACACAGCACATTTCAGCCATGACAGCCAGTCCGGTCATTGTGTACCAAGGACTTAGCGAGATGACATGGCCTGAATACCTACGGGGTTACGCTGGTCTAGGGATCTTACTGACCCTCCCAAGCCTTATAAGGGCTGGCAGGGTAGTGGGGGACAACAGATGCACCTGTCAATAGAGGGAAGGAAACAGGACGAGGGAGAACTATGAAGAAGTGACCAAGTTTAAAAGAAACATTGTGTTTATTTACCTGCCTGTGTCAGTAGGGAAGCTATTCACCTACTCAGTATAGAGACTTGACTGTTTTCTTGTCATGTCCCATATCTGAAAAGTCTATTTTAAAAGAATATCATAAACTCCCCCTGCTGAGAGGACAGCTGTCAGGCCAATGTATTATCAGTCAGCAATAGTGGCAACGGTCTTGAAACAATCACAAATAGATACGCAAGTATCCAGCTCGTGCGCTAAGCAGGAGGTCTATTGGGCAGAGCTACACACGACTAATGAATCTCTCCGGGAAGACTTACCCGCTGGGCTGGGGCCCGCACCACTTGGCACTGAAAGGTCTGTGGTATCCAACATGCCACCTAATGAGATGTACAGAGTGATATGATTAACCATCTGCATCCTTCTGCAAGCTAGCAGAGTGTGATGGGCATGCCAGACCAGACATGAAAATGTCAAGCAGATCTATCTTTGTAGTGCACGAAAGGGTGGTATGTGCTCCAACGGTGTCCTCGTGGTGAGAAAATTTTTAAATATAGGATTAAAGAAAGCAATGTCAGCATGTTGGGTCGGCTCGGTGTGCTTTAGCTAAACGCAGCACTCCTCTAAGAGGATGCGCCTTCAGTAAGCAGTTATTCGTGCAATGAGGAAGCAGGCATTCATCTGAGCTTCTGAACTTTATACTGAGTAGATGTTCAATAAAAACACGCAAAAATCATAAGTCGACCAGAATATTGTTATGCTTTTAGAATACATTGACGTTAGGTGAAAAGGGAAACAAAGTGACACAAACAAGTTATTTCCACACGCACAAATGCCACCGCTGTGAATGAGTAAGTGCCAGGTAGTTTTGATATGTGGTTAAAATGAATTAGGTATTTCACACCTCGCAGCAAGTACTTCCATTGTACGCTGTGTGGCTGAATCTTGAAAAAGCCATCTGGACTGACTGAGTCAGATCCGTCATACAAGCACTCATGTATCTGACATCATTTCTCCACAACGCTGATACAGTAAAAGGTGTGATGATGAGCATTTTAGAGGGTGTGAAGAACTATATCACACAAACACCATTTAAAGGGTGTTGGTGTGACATGACTTGATATTAGGTCCCTTACAACCAGGGCCATTTTGGACCAAGACTGAAAGCATTTTTTTTTTACAACAGAAACAACCCAATAGTTTCATGCACAGTAAACCAAACCCATATCCATGTGTATGAGGTTGCATGTTAAATTTGAGGCATTGAGCAAACGACTAGCCGGTGTGGCTACGCATAAATCTATCTAACCACACCTCACTAATTAACACAGCATATCTTATTTATGACATGAACTCAAATTAAAATGGCTTTTATTTTAGATCCATGTCCGTTCTGTTCCTGCTCCCATTGTTTTTGCTAAACTTCATATTTAACAAAAACATAAGAACTGTATCAACCTTCTCAACCAAAATGCAAGAAAGTCAATAACTTTCTGAGAGGGAGAAAAATATTGTCAGCTGCAATCAGCAGCAAATTGTCTGGGGTTGTTGTCCACTAACCTGCACAGCCTGCATTGTTGGGTCTCTGAGAGCCTCCACTGGAGCCAACATTCCTGTGCAGAGAGGCCTGTGGAGGGGACAGCATCCCACTCTCACTCAGAGAGGCTGTGGCTACTGCCAAGGCCTGGCTGCCCAGATTCCCTCCTGCTTGGTACATGGCATTGGGATTGGATACAGGCACTGCCACATGCATGGAGAAGTTCTGCTGGGGCAATCCTGTAGGCTAGAGGAAGAAGAGAAACACAAATATTTAATCACAATGCACTCAGAATCCAATGCCTGATGAGTCTGTTGGACTGGTGGTTATCGTTGCATCATTCACAAACAGTTTCCAATGAGAGATAGCATTATTAACATAATGAATTTATAAATTTTTCAAACAGAGCACATTAAAGAACTGCAAAAAATAGATTTAATCATGACAGATTATTTTCACAAAGCCTTATATAAGGATAAATGTATTGTATGTTATTTGAGTGCATGACATCCAGTATCCCTTACAAACCTACATAAGCATAAGTCAACACAGAGTACTTTTGCACCTTTAGTGATACACAGCATATAATAAACACAAAGAAAATAAGAAAAACCAAACATGCATTCAGGTGATCACTTTGGCATTGCGGCAGTCAGCACCAAGGATGTATTTTTGCCCTTAAAATAACACCACAATGCTATGTTTCCCAGCACAGAAACAAGTGTTGTTACGGATCTACAACTACAAGAATCACATCTTATGTCCGAAGTGCTGACTGCACAAAGCATTAAGTGTGAACAACAGGTAGCAGTGAGAGCATTTCATCATGGCATTATCCAGTAAGCTAGTTGGGCATTGTCATTAGTTTGTTAATGGCAAAGTGATGTTTCTTTATGTCAGGACAACAGACAAAACATCTGCTTAGTAAGCATATGTTCTTGCACAACTTTTATACTGTCACACATGATAAGATCACAAAACGTTTTTTTTTAAAGAGTAGCCAGTGAGATAAAAGAGAAGGAAGATGTGAAATAAGAATGCTACTGTTACTGTGCTAAAAAAAAGTCATTTGAATGTTTTTTTAAAACAGAGTTTTAAAGATAGTGTTACATTAACAAGGGAATAAAAGAAAAAAAACATCATGTTTGAGTTAAAAAAAAAAACAAAGCCACACAACAGAATCAATTGTATGACTAATACTCAACATACTGTCAAAGTTATTACTTTGTGTTATATGTTAAAAGAGGGTCTGCACTTTAATTTATGACAAACATCACAGTGATAATAGGGTGTAATCTTTCTAGCAGAAGCATGCAACATATAACCTGTTAATGAAATGTGATCTTTTCAGGGTGCATCAACATATCAGCTGCAAAACAAAATCAATGAAAGAAACAAATGCACACCCAGTAAAAAAAACATGGCATTCAGGTAGTATAGCTCTGGAAAAAAGTTAAAGTTTTTGGAGGAGTAACGCAAAGAGGAAAAGTTAAATGAAATAATGAGATAAATAAATAAAAGATAAAAACCCTGTGTGCCACAAAGCCAAGCAAGAACATTGCATTTACAGTACTTACGATTTTATGATTTCTCATCATATTATCAAACTCCTCATTAATTTTTTTATACTTTTCTTCTGTGTGAGGAGTGAGGACATATGAGGCATCGGGGTCCGGGCTATCACAACCTCTGTGTTCTTTCTTGTTTAGCGCCTGTAGTGAACATCAACATAAAGACAGGAATCAACACAAAATAGCAAGGGACATAGGAAGTACTTACACCACAGCGCTTGTACATTAAATCACTCTCTTCGTTTAGTTTGCTGAAATGGTCGTCCATGAGGGGGCTGTGCCCAAAACAGTCATCAGGATCAGGACTAGCACAGTCATTATGGCCTTTGTTTCTCAATTTCTGAAATGAAATTGCACATTTTAAAAGACACAATACACAATATGTGGAGCTGTGTTTTTATGCTTGTCAACTGAAGTACTGTGCAAAGGTTTTAGGCTTTTTGGATGCATTTGATCTATTCCATTTTCCTTTTAGTTATCTGCTGGAGAGCAAAAGTCCTGCTGTGGATGATTTAGTATATTAATATTATAGAGACAATGAGGGACCACATATAATTAGTTTGAAGATATACTATGGATTTACTGAATAACTTTGTCCACTTTCCTGTTGACTTTACTGCCATTTGTTTGAAGGCACTTATCCTCATTTGGGGAAAAATAAACCTGAAAATTCTTTGTACAGTACTGTGCTTTAACTGGAGTCAATTTCTAAAAGAACTGCTACAGTTGTGTTGAGCAACACCCCAGCTCAGTACAGAGCACAAAGAAATGGTCAGAAAATCTAAATATTGCCCCCTTCGCTTTGCTTTTCCTTCCTACATGATCTCCATTCATGCCTCATCTTTTTCTGTTCTTCCCTGCATGTGTATGTGTTTGCATTTTTCATTATATCAGTTTTCATAAGCCTTTCATCTGGAGGTTGGCACATTCGGTGCGTAATTCAGTATGGTTGTCACTCGGGGGATCTTATCAAAGTTAATGCATGAATAAAATAGATTATCAAATGTGTTTAAATTTGCTTATTTGAGCATGAAATTGGGCAATTATCATAAAAGGAAAAAGCTCAAAAATATATATGTTTGTGTATTGTGTAATCATAAAGAGCCTATTCTAAATTCATGGGGAAAAAACATGTTGTCCAACTAAACAAATAAACAGAAGACAGTGCTTCATTGCTCACTTTCTTACAGGCTGTTCTCCGCTCCTCATTACAGCTCTGAATAGCTGTGTTAACAGGACTTGCTGACAGCATGTGACAGCTTGTGATATCAAAGAATTGTACATCAAAACATGATTTATGTGTGGCTCTCAAGGTTCCTCTATCGTGCTGCTGCAGGTCCACAGCAGCCTCCCTGCCCTGCCTGTGGGTTGTCTCAGAGGCCTCGTCTCTACAGGAAGGTCACTGACTCCTGTGGATGTGGGGGTCAAAGTGTGAGGCAGAGAAGAGGAACCTACACACACTAATGAGACCCTACTTTCTGTTTCTGGTCCTCATCAGCCAGCAAAGAGTAAAATGTCTATGTGTGTGTGTGTGTGAATGATAGAGAAACAGAAACTGTATGAGTGGGAGTGTGCGGTGCATATGTGCAATGTCTGATTGTTGTGTGTGAAGGGAGAGTGGGGGGTTTTTACAGCTGCTGCATCCTCAGAGAGCAATGTGATAGTATGTTTAGGTTTGTGCACACAGTGTGGCTAACCCAGAACTGATCACCACAACCTCAGTAAAAGTTGCATGTCCTTAAACCTGGGCCATGCCTCTACGAGACTTCTGCGCAATTCCGTTGCTAAATCCCTTACTGCTACCTCCATCTGTGTATTTACAAGCATATATTTTTCAAAGATGTCTATTTTAAGTCACACAAACAATGTTAATCTGCATAAAGCAGACGAATGTGCCACTGTTGACAGCTGTGATAGAAATAAGGAAGTTCAGAAAAACACCCACATCTCTTCAAACATAAGTGTCCACAATGCCCAGAGGAGACCAAGAAAGAGAAGTCCTCTGGATAATGAATGACCATTGCTGTACCACAGATGCATTACTGTTTGGTGTGGTAAAAAGCAGAGGCATTCTTCTCATTTTAAGAAAACGCCTTGCTGGTTCATTTCCTGTTTACTGAAAGAATCCTCTTTAGTTAGGGTCCTGAAAGGCCTGTGTTTACTGGGGTTAAACTATGCACTTTCTCCAGTAGTAAGCCAAAGTTCCAATCTCAACCTGCAAATTTAAGTTCCAACCTGCTCATTATGGGAATATCTTGGTCAGACTGGTTGGGCACGGGCGTACTAGACGTGAAGAGCTGTTCTACTTTCACAACGAGCCTGGCCACTCTTCAGTACACCGCACCCATTGGCCCAAGCCATTTAAGGAGGGGTTGTAGCAGCACTGTTGGTGAGCAGGAACTAAATTGCAGTACTCAAGGGCAGGTTTATGTAATACATTTTCCCTTCAACAGATGCATGAAGGTACTTGTGTGTGCATATGTGCAGTGCAAGACTCAGTCATTTCTGTCTTTATATGTGTGTAATATCCATGACCTGTAAAAGCATGGAACTCATTTTTATATTTAAATAACTTGGCATATTTTGGGTGCCCCACAGATACTTCCAACAGCTTCCAGTAAATTGATCACTAAAAAAGCACATGGTCAAACAGGTGCACCACTTCCAAACACCTCTCAAGACCTGGTTCCCCATACTGGCCAATCTGAGACCATCCTGCAGAAACATGACCATCGCAGGAAGCAGCCCTGAAGCCCACCCAACCCCAGATTGGCTTAATTCTTACATCCCAATGCCATACTGCTCCAAACACTCATGTTTTTGAATGGTAATGGGAAAACTTTTCTTTTTCCTCACATATTGAAAGTGGCTTTAGGATGGCTTTCCAACATTGAAACGCACTGTGGGGATTGGAAAGTATAGTTGGACCCATGTGAATGCTGCTGAGGTTGGGGTTTTGAAAAGCATGTCTAGGAAAGATATGGGCTGTTGGTCAAAAGCAAGAGACACAAAGAGTACAGAAGGATCCTTGTGTAATCTCTTCAGAGGTCCTTGAGAGTCTCATATAGATGAATGGGAACAAGGCCAGCTGCTGTTTTTTCAGTACAGTCCAAACCTGTATTGATAGAAATTTGGCTCTTGAAATAGAAATGAAGCTCTTAGTAGCTGACAACAAAACCTACTGGACACTTTTGTCTTTGAGAGCACTGATGCATTTCCATCAGATTGCTTATGTGATCATTCAACTTCACATTAAAAAAAGAAAAAGAAAAAAAATTCCACTGCAGGAGGCCTTGAAGCTTTCTTGTCCATAAGAAAACATCTCTGTCATCTTCATCTGAGCCGTGGTTATTAACCTTGCTGTTACCATGGAAAACATCCAGCACCTTAATTGCCTCCTGAGGTTTGCAGTAAGCTCTGAAAGAAAGGCTACAGAGCAGCAAAAGGTAAGCTTACATTACAAATTTGAACTCATATTAGAATAAATTAAGCAATGGGCTGCAAGTTTGGACGGATCATGTATGTCAGCTACTGTTCCAAACTTCACAAAAACACCACACTATATATTTACATTCAATTTTTAAACTATATATTCTCTTTAAAGCATGGTTTAAAAAAATTTTAACTGTTCCATAAACCACCTACATCACCTGTGTCTTGAGAGGTACTTTCAGTGAAATGGGCCTGAGCATTTCCTCTGCCCCTGTAAGTCTTGAAAAAGCATTTCATATTCATGTTCCCCTCTCTCTTGTGCCAAGAGAGCTTTCTGCATTTAACTTATTCATGTACTATACAGTACTGTACATGAAAAGAAGGCAGGGCAAAAGGATGGTGCTTTGGTATATAAGTTGAGCTTGAAATTTGTAGATGAGAAAGGAGGACATGAGGAGGCACTTTCCATAGTCTCTCCCACTATGTCTGAATAATACCAAAAAGCGATACTTTAAGTAGCTTTTACTACTGGCGGAGCATCACCTCATCTGTGACTGGTGCCCCAAGCCTGATCCAGGTTCCTCCATGGCAAAACAGCTTTTAGTGTAATAAAATGGAGTACATCATGAATGTTTAATCCATGTAGTGTTTTTTCCAGCTTTTCCTTAAGTACGTGGAAGCTATATTTTAACCAGCTCTTGTGCAGCAGCTACCCCACACCTCATTTCAGCCAGGCCCTGTGCTCCTTTCACTCAGCAGTGCTGTGAATTAGGCCTTGTGCCTGTCACTAACACCAAGCAAGGTAGCGTGATAATCCTCATGACATCACCATTGTCCAGGCCGTTCTGTTTAATGTGCTTATCAAAGGACTTCTTTGAGTGTGAATGCACTAGGAAATCAGCATGAGAAGCTGGCTGATAGCAAAGCTTTCATCTGCTAAGGAATATCTGTGCTGTTACATAACATCTTAAAGACACTTTCATTACCAACATGTTCTCTTTCCCCTGTGGTGCTGTAGTCTTCATTTAAGGGGATAAAAGCCCGCTTTAGTTTTGTATGTATTGGTCCACCACTAGGTTACTGTAATGCAACAATGTTCTTCTGTCTCTGGTTCTCACCACATACTGGGAGAGGGGAGCAAGGGACTATTAGATAAGGAGGATGCTGTAATTCCCAGACATATCTTGTTTAATCTCATGACCATTACACATTACAGAGTGGATTGATATCAGGATACGAGACTGGATTCACATCCTTCCTTCTGCATACTCCATTGTCTAGTTACTCGGTGGACAGGAAAACCAGCAGGAGGAGGCAAGCTTTCGATTTGATTGTGTGCAATTTATTTCCTTGTCGATCTTTTGCAGATGTCAGAAGAACAATACAAAGTAGATTGGTTTGGTTGAATTTTCTGTGAGTAGTTAAGTTAAAAAATAGTTTTGTTTGTTTATTTTTCAAGGAATTTTTACTTTATTTTAAACATTTGGCTTGTATCTTCTGAATTAATCCATTGTGGGTTTTGTGGAGTGTTTATTTTTTTGGAAATATGTGCTTCCTGTATCTATTAGGTGTTTAAGTGAATCCGTTCTTCTGAATACCAGTTAAATATTGATCCACAATATTTGAACCAGTTGAAGAAGTGTGCTGTCATGAAACTATCTATCCCTCTATTGTCAAAGGATACCTGCGCTCATTACAGTCAAAAAAATATTTAAACTTTAATGGCCAGCAAGATTAAATTTGGTTTCTTTAGATGTTTATTCTAATATTAGTGATGGTGTGTTTTTGCAGGATTTTTTTTCTAATAACTCCTCAGAGAATCAATTTTTTTTGCAGAACATCACAATCTTCATAAAGCTCTTTTCCAGGAAGCATGGAGGATGTGGACCCAAAAGCAGGCAAGGGAGACAGCAGTGGTACAGACAAAAGTTATTATTACTTATCTTGGACTAAACAAAAGCAAAACACAGACAAGGCACTAGACTACTAATACTAATGAACCCACAACCAGAACTGAAAAACCTAAGTAACTAAAAAAGAACTAAACAAGACACAGGTGAAATCAATGTACAAGATAGAAACCAAACAAACAAAAAGCAAAACAGGTATACCACAAAACAACAAGAAACCAAGAAAACACCCACACAATGTCCAAATCATGACACAACATGACATCATGCATCAAAATTCTTCTGAGAAATTACAGTCTTTCCAACTTCTATTAGGCCTGCATGTGAACAGCTGCAATTTCTTATCTATATTCCAAACTTTAGAAGTAGCCATCTTAAAAATAAATAAATAAATGACAGCTTGTAAACTTCTGCTTTTTGAGTATCAATTAGTTTGACTTTCTCTAAAGTTAGGGAAACCTCTTGCTGGGGATGCTGCTTTTGCAAGGGCGATTCAGAGTGTAACATTTTAAAGCGATCATTTCCATTTCCAAATGAAAAGTCCTCACAAACTGAAATTTTATGTGACTGCTAACAGTTTCTTTAGGTGCCCAAACATTTGCACATCAGCTCAGGAAATCTGAGGTACACTGCAATTGTAACTAATAAAGTCACTGTACTGGGTGACTTTAACATTAATGCTGATGATGAAAAGGAGAGTTTAAATATTGCTTCTAACTCCACACTAAACTCAATTGTCTTCTCACAAAATGTCCACAAACCTACTCATTCTCATCATCATAACCCTGTTCTGTCTGAAGATTTCTTAATAACCTTTGAATTTACTTTACTCGACTACACAATAGCCGAGAAGAAAACTTATTATAGCCGATGTTTGTCAGATAGTGTTGAACTTGTTACCAAATTTAAGAAATCCATTTCATCAATATAGTGTGTTGATATAATAGAGAGAATCCATTTGAGCTCTCATCCAAATTTGTTGAGAATTTGTTGAGATAATTACAACATTAATGTGTACAACACTAGACAATGTTGCTCCCCTAAAAAAGAAAATAACCACTCAGAAGAAGCAAGATCCTTGGTTTAATTCACAGCTTCGAGTTTTCGAAGCACAAAAGATTTTAATGCAACTGGCTGACAAGATTCTCAATGTAATACAGCACATTGATTTCATAAGTGAGAAAAACTGCTGTGTGGTGAGCATATTCCTCAGTTTTCTGCTCTGAGGATGTGATGAATGACTAATGTGACAAAGCTATTAGCTGCAATGGTCACAGAGAAAAGTCTGTAGATAAGAGAATTCAACTACAAATTGAGTATAAAGGCAATTCAATGTAATCATTGTAATACAGAATTAAAAGGTAAGAACATGCACTGTTCCACCAAAACAAAAAGGAGAGATAACTGAAACGCCGTCTAACCGTTTCATTCCGTGCCTCTTCATTTTCTTCTCTCTTTGGTCATTGAGTGAATCATTAGTTGTCAGGGCCATTGAAACCATACCCCCAACCCCGAACTCCCATTCCTGCTCGCCTCTAAAATATTCATAAGGACAATTAGGAGTTCCGATAAGGCAAGTACGGAGGACTCGGGGGGGGGGGGGGTGGGGGGGGGGGGGACCCGCAAAGAGGGGAAGGCTTTCCCACAAGACGTCTTTTTTTCCACCCTTTCTCCCCCGACCCCAAGCCT
>JBAMHX010000011.1:21136565-21181875 GCA_037177515.1 Pseudomugil tenellus
ACATTTTACATGCGTGTGTGTGTTTCCATGTTGTCTGCGTGATTCCACATTTTACATGTGTGTGTGTGTTTCCATGTATTTATGTATAGGCAGTAACCTGGAAACAAGCAACTACATCATCTACAGGGGAATGGATATGAGAACAATTTGATCCAGAACAGCACCTTGTTATTAAGTTAAGTTGGATTAAGTAATTTTAAAGACCACAATTAAACTAATAATCAAATTAATCAAACTTTAGCTAAAGGATAAAAGATGTATATTGCAGTGTAGCATATAGAGATAAACCTGATGAACATTTCTAAAAAACAGTTTTATATTCAGAAAGCTCCAAAAGAAGAATTGTGGCCTTTTTTCTGCCAGTAAAAACCCAGAGGAAAAGCAGTCCTTGTCCTATAAAAAAGGGGCACTTTGAAACCCAGCATGTTGCTTGCAACAGAACCATTAATACTACTAACTGTGATGAAGGAACACTTTTCAGAAAACTCTCGGCAAACTGCTTCATGAAGGATATCACTGTTAATACGAATGGCTGAAAGCCAAGACAGGAGGAATAACTATATTAAAAAACTGCAGTATTTATACCACACATTTAATATTTTTTAACACTTTAATGTAGCAGATGCCATTTGCTAGTGAAATCATATATTACAATCACAACTAACATAATCAGTGGCATTTGAAAGAGAACTCCTTTCTTTTTTTTGCCATAGCATGTGCTATCTATTTTTATCTTTTCCTTACTGCATGAGTCTAAAATTACATGCTGGTGCTGAATGAACATGCACTGTGTTTGTTTTGACTGCCCTGAAACACAGACCTGAAGGTAAAGTGTCTTCTCTCAGGTACAGAACACACTGTGGACACACAGGAAATAGGAAGTGCCTCGTTTTCACAACATGCGTGCCAAACAAAGAAGCAGTAACAGGATCTCAGGAACATAATCATCTTCCTCTTGAGAGAAAACAACTTGATAGGTTTAACATTTATCTGGTAATAAGTACCAATGCGCCCTGTGATGGACTGGCGACCTGTCCAGGGTGTACCCCGCCTCTCGCCCTGTGTAGCTGGATTGGCTCCAGCCCCCCCGCGACCCCGTTCGGGAATAAGCAGTAGAAAATGGATGGATGGATGGAAGTACCAATGCAAAACATCTTCCAAACATGGGATGGGAAAGAATTTAAATTAAATGGCCATTTTGGTCACAAAATGAAATGTCCTAAAATATAAAAATATTTTTTTTCATATAAAACACTCTAAGTGACTGCACTCTTTACATAGTGGGTCACACCCGAATATCAACACACTGGCCTTTTGAACGCACACTGCGACTAATTCATTAAAAGAAACAAACAAGGACATTATCAGAGAAGGAGAAAAAAGAAAAGAGAAACAGGCAGAGCAAGAGAGAAGCCAAGAGTCAAAATCAGACTGACTTTTTAGGACTGGAGAGGACTTAGAGTGCAGGGAGGATATAAGATGGATGCCGTATTAGTCCTTATTAAGGACGCTTCTCTGACCAAATGTGCCATAGTGTGACTTTAAAACCGACTAATAAATTATTTCTTGAAAATACTTCAATCTGACGTAATTCTGTGCAGTGTTTTTTACACTCTTGGTTGATATATTTCATTTCAGCTGCTTAAAATTTTAAGATCAGACAAAAGGCTCATTGGTCACTTTTACCAGTCACGGTTCTGAAAAATGAAATGGACATAGTTCAACATTGTTTTGCTGAAATAAGTAGTATCTTCCTTGAAAAATAGGTCAGACTTGAGGGCATCTGTTGCCCTCAAACCTGACAAGCCAAACAGCTTCAGTGGTGCAGGTTGCCTATGCTGCGTGCCCTAATGCACCGTCATGTCATCATGGATGCTGGTTTAAAAACGATGCACTGATAACAAGCCAGCTGATCCCTTTCATCTGTAGCCAGGAGGAGAACATGGTGTCTGGGGTTTCAAAAGATAATGTCAAATTTATATTTGTTAGATGACAGAACAGTAGTACGCCTTGTCTCAGTCCATCTTAAATGAGCTTGAATCCTGAGAAGGAAGAAGTGTCTACGGACTTTGTTTACATTCTTTATTTATTTCTTGCCATGGTAAAGTTATTACTTGTATTTGTGGACACAGTGATGAACATGAGCACATGTAATGATATTGTCTACAGCAGTCCAATCCTCGAAATCTACCTTCCTGCAACATTAACATGTGACCCCTGTCCGACACACCAGAATCAAATGAATTGCCCGTTAGCAGCCCTGCAGAGGCCTGGTAATGAACCTTTCATTTAATTCAGGTGTGTTGGAAAGGGGTTGCATGTAAAAGTTTCAAGGTGGTAGATCTCAAGGACCGAACTTGAGCACCCCTTCTCTACAGGCTCATTTCTGTTTTTAATAAAGAGCCATCGGCAAGCCATTAGACCTTATTAATAGTACAAAGATTTTTTATTATTATTATTATTATACACAGTCATGTCTGTTATTAATTAACATAATTAGATAGATATACCAACAACTGCTCTTCTCTAATCAATAATAAAGTAATTAAAATATTATTATTTTATGTATTCATTTAGTTATTTTGCCACTGTCTCAACATAAATAAAATCATACTGGAAATATCTACTTCACAATAAGCATACATAAAAGTGTCTGTTGAAACATGTGGTATGTTGCTGTTTTTTTTTAAATTAAAAAGTGCTATATACATGATTTTCTTATATTAAATGAATAAATATTCATACATATTCCATAACCTCAATTTCAATATCACTTTATTGACATTTTAGACAACATCCAAACTTTAGAAGAAATGGGATTGTATGAAAAATAATTTTAATATCACTCCAGTAAATCATAGATGCCCAAAAGTATTTTTTTCTTTAATATTAAAAATGGGCAAGCGGAAATTTTCATATATATTGAAAAGCCCTGAAAAATCAACATCAACCCAATAAATCTATGTCAACAGCAATGACATTTGATTTAGCTTAAAGGGGCTATCTCATCATTGCTGCTGTGAGCTCAGAGCTGAAACAGTCCAGGAGACACAGCGAAGTAGGAAGATATGGGGGAAGAGCTAGAGGCGGGTGTTAAGCTTTGTGGAGACCTGAAATTTAAGTCATTTAACCTATCGCTCTAATGGACCTTTTTGAATGCCACTCACAAGGAAAAACACACAAACTTGTTTATGTAGTTTAATCAAAAGGAAACTTTTAGTGCAATTACATTTTTTCACTTTGCCATTGTAAAAATGTAAATTTGCATTTTCACATTTTGTTCCTGATATCGTTGCTGAGTTTGGACAGTAATTTTTCTATTTTGAGTCTTTGTAAACACATGTGAAAATTATGGATAATGACACAAATTGCAAACAACAAACAGGTGACTCAGCCAGACATTATAAAAGCATGCTGTAAGCTACTTTGGATACACAATGTTTAATTAACTCCCTTTTTTGTATTTCTAGAAGTGGTTGCTTAAAAAAAGAACATCAATGGTTCCCCAGACAACCTTAACCATACAACTAACAATAAATAGATTTGGAGTAAAAAGGGGGAAAAAGACAACTGTATAAATATGATCAATAAGATTTTATGGAAAATGGCTTACTTTAAATTTTCTGAATTTACAGATACAGTATTTATAAAACCTTATAGATTTTGACCACGAACTGAACAGAACAGTAGGAGAAAAGCCTGCGCATTATAGCTCAAATGTCACAGGAAGAAAGAAGCAAAAACCTAAACTCTGGTGACAAGCTTTCTGAACTTCACAGCTAAATTTTATGCAGTTATTCTCTAAACATTACCACAGAATGTCTTAACAGCTATCTTGTTTAGTTTTTTTTTTCTTGGAGATCTAAGCAATCAAGTGGGTCCACGAGTGAGTAAGTGCGTCTTTCCGGAGAAAAAAAAGGCACTCTGTTTAAAAGGAAGTGAAGTCAGTTAATTTTGTGGCAACAGCCAAGTATAGTGTTTGGCATTTGATGCACACGCATAGCAGCAGCTAGAAACAAAATATAATATTTGCTTCACACATGCAACTAGGACTAACGAAATCTTGTACAAGAGACTTTTAACTGGTCTAGCATAACAATAATCATCCATACAGCAGTTTAACCTGAGTCATGACTATATCATACACATGAAATCCTGTATTTATAAAGCCAAAATTAACAATAGAGACTTACTCCTTGAACAAAGGTTAGCTGTTATTTTGATTAATAGAATAATTAAGGCAACTTTGAAAATATTAAAATAATGTTCCTTGTTAAGAAACTTTGACATGTTTAACACTGATGGTAATTATAAGTACTTGTCATGCATACAACAATTACAAAAACAGGTTTAACTTTATAAACAGGTCTGGGCAATATATTGAGATCTTTTTTCACATGCAAGACAGAATAAGTAAATATTTTTTATTTCGAGATGTTTTGAGTTAAAAGCTTGTTTTCTTTTTGCATTTTGCACCCCTGGTCATTGAAAAGGGTCTTTATTTTAGGAGCGTATAGTTTAATGTAAAGCTACTTTAACTTCAGTCAACTGTTTCAATATTTATTACAACCATTTTTTGGTTACATGACAAAATATATAATAAGAGGGCATGATAATGCTTCATATATTGTGATACAAGTAAAAATATTGAGATAGGAATTTTAATTTAACATTACTCAGCCAAACTATATACAAACGTATGAAATGCCACAAAGTTCATAACTAAGAATAAGCCAGTACACCAACTTTAGTCAGAAATTCAACTCTTTATTATATGGCAGGTTTATTTATTTCCCAAGATAAAGTTATACACATGAGAGGTTTTGCATGTAAATGTTGTTATGCAAATAGGACCTGAGACTCTTCTTTTATATTTATTTATTAATAAATTCTGCTAATTAGGGCCAGAACAAGAATACAAATGTGAGAAATGACAAAATGTAAAACAAATTAAGTAATACCCCAATAGCCCCATTGCAATCTGAACATTCATCTCTGTTCCGCACATTCAGACATCCCGAGGATGCTTTATTTTTGTCAATTAAGTAAAGAGCCATTTTGACACCAGTTAAAACTCTCTTATTAAGAATCAAATTCCCATTTTCTAATTAAATAAAATAAAATACATCATAAAATAAAAACCCTGATTCAGTGCATACAGGTTCAGGACAATTTTCTACTATTTTTTTCTCGTTTCCTCCATCTCTTTTCCCAACCACCTCCCAGCATGTTCCCCAGCTTCCATTTCCAGTGACCCACTGGCATGAGGATAATTGATCAATCATGCTAATTGAAGAGTCTGGACAGCTAGACCACCATAGCAGATGTGCCAATTTGCATTCATTAAGATCGAAATGAGCCTTAATCACTGCTCAGCCTTTGATTGACGAACATAAATATCTCCTGTCTGAAACTCATGGTGCCCATTCAGCCCCAAGCTTTTTAACAGATTCATTCCATAACTGATGATAACATTTATTTGTCTTTCAGTTCCAGGTCACTGGAAATGCACTTCCAAAACACAGTCTCGTTTAATGCATTGATTGACTCCTGTCCTTTAAAAGATATGAGATAAACATGTGAAAAGGCTCAATTTAGATGACAACCAAAGAGCTGACATTCAATAATGGTCAGCATTTACATATCTTATTAATACAGCTCCCTTTCTAACAAAAGTTTATAGTGACCATAAAATGAAACCTGATGGAAATTACCTGATAATTTCATGCTCATTTCCTCACACAGTGGTGGTCTTGTGAGACATGGAGCACTCCTTCATAAAAGAAAATGTGATTGTCTGTTTCTGCCCAGAGTCACAACAACAATGGCCAACTCCTCTTTATTATGAAGAGGAAAATCAGAATTTCCCTATGAATGATCTCGGGTTGCTTATTGCCACAAATCATCAGGGTAAAGGCACAAAGGAGATCAGGAAAATGTCAGCTCTTTGCATATGGCACAGTCCAGCTACTTGCAACTCATTGGTATTTTACAAATATTGCATTATCAAATTAGGTTACAGCCCATTCACAACCTTGATTTTATAGGATTACAGTTAAGTGTTGCCTTAATGGTGTTTCCTAACTCGTACGATGCACCTTAATTGTGCTTAACTGCTCAAAGAAGGGACAGATAGAAGCCAAATGTTGCTTCTGAAGTTACTATCTCATTTAAATGTCTTTCCTGGATAAACAGGCGTCTTTCTGTGTGCACGAAAACAATGTAAGGTTATGGTGGAGCAGGGGCAAAATTTCATTAGCTCCAAGCAGAGAGGGGAGTAGGTCTAAACATTATTACATTAATGTAATGACTAACAGCAGCATTTTCATTTGCGACATAAACCAAATTTCAGTAAGTAATACAATAGAAACAAACTCATAAAACCTTCCCTCTTGAATAGCGCAGCTCATGACAAAAAGCGCATTTGCTTCTAAAGAGAAAATACTATAAATTGACAATGGCTTGAAAATATTTTTTTTTCTTAAACAACAGTAAAAGCAAAATTAACAAAAGGTTTGTTTAACACACCATGGTTCATCTGTCGCCTGTGGTTTTGGTAAGGTTAACACACGCAGACATGTATAAACTCACACACCAACACAAACACACGCACACTCACAGGAGAAAAATCTGAGCCTACTGCTACGCTTTGGACTGCGAGCCAAGTTTGAGACAAAGTCCACAGCCCTCTACTGGGTTATCAAACTGTGTCCAAGGCATGCATCCATCTGTGGAAAACATGGAGACTGTTCTCCCACACTGCACAGCTCAGCCTTTATCTACAGATGGTACTACTGAGCAGGAATGTGACCTTTGATTTAGATTCTCGCATGGAAAAGAGCTTACCAGTGAAAAGTAAGAGAGGATTTTTTTTTTTTTTTTGCCTCCTAAACTGGACAAATGAGCACATGGTTGCTTGCATGGATCAGATTGGTTTAACACAATTTAAAAATTTAGATAAGTGTCCAGTGTAAGTGTCCTCATGTGAGGCCCATTTCACTGCATAAATGAGGGAGGGGTTGATGCTACTCATCATTACAAATGTATCAGCTCCTCTGTAATTTAGATAAGAATTGCAATAAGAAGAAAATTGGAAAAGTGTTCAGCTAAAAACATGGCAAAGATAAGAATTTCTCTTAAAAGATGATTAGATTATAGCTCTCACAGATAATTACATGGATTGTGTGGTGTTACTGTGAAGTGAAGTGTGTTGGCTTCTTCACCGCTGCTTCATTTCTGAACCTTGACCACATAATTCAGAAGCAGAGGGGAGCTGTGCATATTTGTAATGATGCTAGCTAACTGAGCTGAGACAACAGTGGCTTGTCACTGCCATTTAGAACGAAAGGGCAGCTTGACTGAGAGCAGCAGGGCAGGACTGAAAGGGAAATAAGCTCAACCACTGGTGCAACATTATGCATAATGTACATTCCAGCAGGACATGTGGTTTACAGAAACTTACAGCAGCAGGCCATATGCAAAACATTTTGAGTTGCTAAGCGAGTGAAAGATGACGCAATTTTTAAAAAAGCTGATGCAAAAAAAATATAAAATCTTTCAATGGACTAAGCAAGGCTACATTGTGATTTCCATCATTTATGTTTTCATTGCATTATTTTTCACAAGCATCACAGCTTTTAAAACATTTTGAACACAACTACAAGTTTTTAACTTCTTGTTTGTGATTCTCACCCACAAATCTTGATAGCGATTCTTAATAAGACTCTTAAGCCTTGCTATTTTTAAATATTTCCAGATGTTGATAATACTTTGGGGAACTAGGTTGAGACCATAAAATGAATATAAAATTCTGTAGATTATGTTTTTATCAAGGGATCCGTTATGGACAGCAAGCTGTGCATATTAGAAACTCTATAAGCCATCATCTTTTATAGGTCGGGCTTGTTTCAAAACTAAACATAGCTACTTCCAATAATATGAATTTGATCCAAGGTCGCAAATACTTTTGTAGCTTGTGTGATATAACAGCCTAAGGAAGGGCCCCACCATTAGTAAGTGAAGAACTCCCATCACACAAGAGAGTAAGTCTTCTTTGAAATAAGACAGCTTCCAGAGTCACAGCATAAACAAGTTTGTGGTCACCATTATGTAATGAATGTATCCATGTATCTTTTATGCAGGTGAGCCCCTGCTCTGCTTTGAAGGCCCCTGATGGAGGAGTGACTGCATGAGGATGCCAGAACACTCTTCTGCAGCTCCGCCAAGCAGGTAATTCACAAGAAGAGGCAGCATGAATAAAAGATAATGGGCCACAGCTGACTCCTTTATGCTGCCTGCAATTTTACAAATTCTTCCAAGTGAGTCTTTTCAAAGCAAGGATTCTTGATTTATTCTATCTCACCCATCTTAAACTTCTAAAGTCTTCTTAATCGTGCATAGGCCGTAAAGGTTCTATATGTGTAGTAAGCAGGTGGCAGTAAAATTAGGTATAGGGATGCCGCAGTTTGCGAGGTCTAATAAAAAGTTTTCACCCTATAATCTAAGTAGAATTCAAATAATACTAACAGATTCTGACTGTCATGACTTCAATAGGCATTAGCATACATTGTGTGTGCTTTCATGTCAACATAATGATTAGCTCCTTTAAACAGATCTTGAATAAGATGAAAAACCAAACATGTGTCAGTGCAAGATGTTTGGAAGAGGACGCATCTGTAATCATTCTCATTGACTTCAGCTTTTTTTCACATTTGGCTGACAATTTTGTGCACTGGCATAACAAGTGGCATGCTCTTCTGCTAGTCGCTAGGCATGCAAGAGTTGCCAGGAAACACAAGTGCTAGATGAGTTTTATAGAGCTGTGTGGAATGTACTAAACACTGCACTGTTGCTGAAAAGTGCTTCGGAAATAGTCAAGCTAACTAATGAGGAGTCTGGAGTAGCCAGAATACACTGCTCTACAGGTATTGTATATCTGTGGGAAACAAGGTCAGCACTGGTGGTCAGTGGAGATCGTGTGGCTGCGTGTGCAGAGATAGGTTTCACACGTCAGTTGATGAACACAAGAGAAGTTGAACTTATCAGTAAGTGCAGACCTCCTGTGCTGTATCTGCATGGTCACTCGAAGGAAACAGTTACTAGTACTGACTCTTGTATCTACTCTTACAGTAATTACAAAGCAAGCTTGCTGCTGTTGCGGGATGAGTATTTTTTTTCTAGTCCAATTGTAGAAGTAAGATAATAAATGAAGCCTAACTTTAATGAGCGTGAACATAAATTTTGTGCAATAAATCACAAAAAAGAAAAACAACACTCACTCACCTCTACAATGTCAGAGTTGGTTCTGCTCTCATGGGGCTCGTTGTACTCGGTGTATTTCAGCAACACTTTGTCCATGTCTGTGCTAGCGTACTGGAACAGTTTGTTAGAGCTGTTGAAAATGATGAGGGCTATCTCACAGTCACATAGTACGCTCAGCTCATAGGCCTTTTTCATCAAGCCAAACTTCCTCTTTGTGAAGGTAACCTGAGAAACACAGAAAACAAAACCATGCATTAAAGAAAGAGTAATGATAGTTTGTTTGCTTGTTTTTTTTAGCAAATGTAGAAAAACCATTGCAAGTGGAAGTTTTTTTTTTTTTCATTTGTGGTGCAATATTGCAGTGAACTGTGCTGACATCTCTTTTATTGAATATTAACTAGAATATGAAGATCAATATAATGTAAATACTAAAGCTGGACTTAAGTATTAGGTAAACATAGCACCAGTGATTCTGCTGCAGACAAGGTGACAAAAAACATGCTCATTCCTCGTTTAGAACTGATTGCAATAACACAGTCCGTGTGTAGTTATCAGGCCAGAGGTCACGGTTAGAAGCGCTAGTCAGCCAGCTGAGTCAGAGCTTTGGCAACATTAGGGGTCCATACATTACTGCAGCCCCTGACTCCATGTACGGAAAGCTATCACTGTAGTGCAGCATAAGCCATGTAACATGAGCCCTCAGATGGGACTTGGGGTCATACATCACTCCAATAGTAACGCAACCCTCTCTGCAAAGTGACTCTCTGTCCTGTATCTCTGCAGCTCCGTCTCTGTGGTTGCTTCAGGCCCATTCACATATGTCATTATGTTACACTGCCTCTTTACAGTAAGCCACACTCATTTTTCAAACCAAAAACACAATCCACAGGAAGAGAGGATAGAAAAATAGACACCATCTCTTTTGGATTTGCAATGGATCTTTTGCAGAAATTTGCTTCAGCGTTGTATTTTACAAGCTCGTATCATCTTCTGAAATGTGTATTCTTCATTGTGCTTCACAAATATGCAGGTGAGGCTGTGCTGTACAGCTGTGTAGGTCTGCATTTTCTATCAGATTCACTGACCTACTAAGAGAGGACTTGAGCAGATGAGCTGGCTTTGTTCAACTTTAATTGGTCACAGCTTGCGGCTATACCCTCATTTTAACTGATGTGAGGCAGTACAATCCTATGTGTAACATAGTGTGTGTAACCACGCAGGCAGTGGGGTCACTCCAGCTGTGATAAATGAATTTCAAATCTTCCACACTGCAGGTAATAACATAGGACCATTTTTCCTGAACTAGACACAGAGGAGTCTGAAGTCAATCATTTTCTGTCCAGTGCTCTAATATGACTGAAAAAAAACACAGCGATATAAATGCATTTTAATGTGACCAGTCTCTGGTTTCTTCCAACCCACATGGTGTCGTTGCTCTAAAACCACCTAACTCTACTCTCCTCAGACTAAACACATGAGTTTCCATTCACTCTTTCACCAGCTCACATATTTGTTTGTTTACCTAACCAACTGGAAAGCAGAGGCTGCCATGGGGGGAAACGATTAACAAATTGTATGCTCTTTAGCAGATGAATGTAGCCGCTAAGCCTCGGAGATGTCACCTTTCAGCAGGAAGCCCAGGATGAGACGCTGAGCGAGGACTTTGTTCCACCTGGATGCATAGCAGAGTGCTGAGTGCAGGGCTGCTGACCCATGCACTGCTTCATTTCAACAGCCGCAGTACTGAGACTTGGTCCTTGCCCCATCTACAAATACACCATCTCTACTAAATCCAGATTCTGCACACACTGACATTAAGAGTGACTACACAATTGCTATGATGCATTTACATTATTTACTTTGTTAATTTGTAAGCCTCTTTTGTTCAGATAGCTAGCTAAAAATATCGATATAGCTTGAAAAGTCTTACCACAAAAAAAAAAAAAAACTAACTCAAAAGACAGATACCAAGATTTGAAATAGAATCTCTATCCACCCCCTATATTGCCTTAGAAGATTGGTGCGACAGTGGAAAACCACAAACATCCTTGAGGTCAAGTGGGAGGCTCACTGGTAGAGTTCTTCTATGGTTCACCAAGTCAGTCACCCGCAAAGACACTCAATGTGGTATTTACAACTTTGAGTCAAATAGTTAAATGTCATAGATGTAGTCTAGCACCTAGACTAATTCATGTCATTTAAAATGAAAGCTCTACCTCACTGCATCAGTGCATCTTACAGTTGTTTAGGGAAGTCACAAAACACTACTAGAAAATGTAAAAACAAATAAATAAAGTCAATTCCATATAATGAGCATTATAAAAGCACACACAGCTCGGCAACTACAGCAGCATTGCATTTAGATTGTAGAAAGTTAAAAAACTTCTCAGTTCTCATGATGAGGTGGTAACATTCTTTTTCTGTTTTGCATTTCTACTGTCTTCCTAAGTGCCCCCACAGGCAGGATTGACAAGGCTTTAGCTAAGCTTGATGATCTAGTTACTTTATTTATATGTTTTATTTTTTACTAGGTATGAGTTTCCATGTTTGCAAAATGACTTTTTTTTCTTTTTTAATTTCTGAAAGCACTCAACTGAAAAAGTATCACTGCAGGGGTGAAGTGTGTTATCTTCCTCCCCAAGTGACGGGAATGATTTGCCTAAATAGAATCAGTAAGTGAAGAAAATTTTCATATTTTTCAAGTCCTACTCTGAGAAAGTTGTAGAAAAAAAAATCACATTGGCTTGCTGCTGGATGAATTAGTATCATCCGTTATTAATTTGGCAATCTGTCAGCAAGCAATCACTGAATAGCAGAGTCAGTTTAATGCAAAGCAAAACTATTTGAAACTTTGTGACATGACTGCTGTGTGGGTCAAATTTACTGTTTTATTTGTGAGCTCTGCTGCACAGTAGATCCTGAAATAAACACATCTTGAATATGAAGAACAAACACAAAAGTGTGTGCTTCTGAAACTAGTCAGTTAGAGATTTCCAACAGAAATAAATAACATATGCTACTGCAAACCAAGGTGCTCACACACACACAGTTGATGGGTCAATCAAAGGGTCTATCAATGTCTATCCGCAAGCACTGGTGTCAAGATGACAAACAAGACATCTGGGCCTGAGAGTGCAGCTGTGACTGGGGCATGGCAGGAGATGCCTGACTCACTAACACCTTCAGAGGCGGTGAGGAGCTAGAAGCCTTATTAGAACCTCATGTCACCTCTGACAGCCCCATGGCAGACATGAGAGCAGACTTGAGAGACAGTGAGATCTGGCACCAGCTGGCAGAGTGACCCAGGCCCTGTGGCTGCTGCCCTGGTTCCACAGTGGCAGAGGGTGCAGGCTTCAGAGACAATCCAGGGCCACCGTGACTGTCTGCCTGGATCAGCTCTCTGGGAGAGAAGGCAGCCAGAGGACCCCTATGTGGACGAGGAGTTAGGGCTTAGGGGCCTAATCCAATGGGGGATACCGACCTTGAAACCTACAGTGACCATGACTGATCTTGTTCACTGGAGAGTGATATGCTAGTTAACCAAATGCAACCAGGGTTCCCGGAAATATCTGTAATCAAAAACAAGACTGATCCAGTTTAAGGATAATTCACTTTAGACCACTGAAATCTGTAACTGAGACAATGTGCAATCTTGAGATGACTGTAAACGTTGAATCGTCCTATGAGACTTAATTTAATCTTTTGCTACTTCAAACATCCTGACATTGACAAATAAATGCTGTGGCTGTCATATTTAACACTTTTCTTCTGTTCTTCTACCAGCGATCAATTTAAACAAATGATGATAACCACTCAAGACTTTGGTAATGAATGAAAGCTAAAAGAACGGAGGTATGCGTTGTGTTGCTCCCTCGAGAGCAAGCGAGCAAGATCAACCCTCCATGCGCCTACAGGCAGATGACTTGCTAGAGCAAAACCCAAAATGAGCCACAGCAAGAGCAGGCAACCCTCCACCCAGGAGCAAAATCATCAAACTTTTAATGACTTGAACAATTACCCCCAGTGAGCCTGTTTAATGGCATCCAGAGGACATCACTACTCTCTAGGTTACACCGATGTCTATGCTAACAAGACTAATGTGTGTCCTTCCCTTTTCCATTTCCCTTACCACTCCATAGCAGATAATCTCGATGACAGCTGCAGGTGCTTACTGCAAGTAAGCAGGTGGAAGATCCTGAACGTGCTTATTGAGAGCCACTGTCTTTGCTGTTGGTTTGCAAACAACATGAGCTCCAAAACTACAAAAGTCTGAAAGCAAATACAATGTATTTATTTATTTTACATGCATGTGTTGTGTGCAGTATGCTATTGTCATCATTAAAGAGTGTCCACACGGCATCTCTGAGGACTATCCAGAGATTTCTTGTGAATGCATGGACTTCTTTGACTTAAATTGGTGTGTTCATACAGATCATACCTCTTTCTGGGCATTCCAATCGATTTGAACATATCTAAATAAAATAAGTATAATTAGCCCGTCAGTGAGGCCATACTAGAGAAAGCAGAGTGTATGTGTCTGTGTATGAAAAATGCATTTGTGGGTTTAAAAAAGTAATCACTGATGTGAATAAAGTAAATGAGGACAACCCTACAGGTTTGTACTATTTTTTATTTACTATTCACTTTCTTTGGATGTTTACTGCTAAAGCACAGCTGTATTAGATTGATAGATCGATATGATTTGGCAGGGCGATTTAAGCTGAATCAGGCTTACTTGGTGTAGGAAAACATCTAAAACCTGCAGGACTGCAGCCCTCAAGGACTGGAGATGAACATACATCCCCTGACATACAATAAGCAAAGTCAGCATGGTTAACGACTGCTGCTGTTATCTTGAACAATCACTTATGCAGCCCTATAGCATGTATGACAGGGCATTAATAAGGATATATGACCAAAAAAATACTTTAAAGTAAACTAAAACCACAATGCTACAATGTATGACATCTGCAAAACTTCAATGTATAATATTGTGTGTTTAATTTTGCCTGTGTTCTTTTTACAATGCATCAATACATATAAGCATCAATATGTTATTTGTAAGGTTCATTGTATTCACATCATGCAGCAATCAATTCCTGATAAAGTGTGCAATTACAGACCTCCTCAGCCCCATGTTGCACTCTGTCTTCTAAATTCTGAAAGGTTAATAGCCCTCCTAAAACACTTGCAGTGATAGTACAATCCCCTGTTGTACACACAAAACATCCTGTATGACAATACTATATAATTAGTCCACTTAAAGACCTCTTTCATTTAAAGTGTTGGAGCATGGAAGGATAACAGTAGAGTGGCACAAAGATTCAAATTGTCTCTAGACAATTAGGACCATATGCTAATGGCTATTCCCCGTTGGTTAGGAGCACGCCCCAGGGAGATGGCACTGTATGCTTCATGGCCCATGGAAAAAATGAGAGAAAGATACACACACATACATCACTTTATGCCCAGCTATTTTTTAGAGCAGCCTATTGTCACACCAAACTTTCTGCTGAGCCAGCTACAACCAACTAACGCAAGCTGTAAAGCCTGCTTTCTGCTGATAAACTTTCTTGCAAATTATACAGCGAGACATTTAAAATCTGATGAAAACACAAGAGTTTGAGAGACACATAAATAATAGGCACTGTCACTTTCTGCATATCCTCTTCTATGTAGAATAATATGGAAAAATACCTCCCATAGTTTCTTCATTATATGTATTGTAGAGAAAAGAACAACTAAAAAGTTTACTTGCTTCTATTTATATCAGATAGCGACATGCTTCTTTGTTAAATTCTCCCTTTGTTTTTTTTTTTTTTTAATTTTGTTTGTTTTGCTTGTTTTTTTGTTATATTACAGGTCACAGCATAAAGTGTGGATACTGAGAGCCAGGATTGATCCATCTCATGTTCGTGTGTTTGGATTCCAAGCAAGTCAAGTGTTACACTGATAATTAGGCCAGACTGCAGAGTTTTGTTCCACACTTGACTGAACTGCTATCTTCACATTCACAGTCAGCAAAATGGTCAGCATACCTAGTGAATATTACCATGAAATTAGTCACATTTAAAACTGTGTTGAATAAATGTGCTATTTTCAGATCCAAGATACCTAAGCATCTCGATAAATTAGTCTAATTTATCAAAAACTAAGCTCATACTCCTTTAATGCAGGTCCAAAATCAAAGAGTGTAGCTAAAAACGGCACAGACATAGTTGTCCAGCTATAGATATCCTCTCCTGTTATTCCTGTCTCAAACAGACCTATGTTATGCAGTGTTTTTCTGTTGAGGATTTTATTTTTATCATGCGCAGACTGAGACAATTCCAGCTTTCTCCTTCTTTGTGGCTAGGCAGGACCAGTGTAACCAAGGCAAAAAAGGTTTCTGCATATCATTTTGACCCACCCTGCAAATGAGAGGGTGCTATAGTGCAGTGGCTGCTCCTAATTGCTACCAAACAGTTGCAAACATGTAGAGTTACAGCGAATGGACCCGCCATGCTAACAGGTCAGTGGACAAGCTCTACAGTGTGTTGAGGCCACAGGCAGCCTGCTGTGCTCCATGCTACCCTTAGTTCACTTCCACACCATGAGGCCCCTGCTTCAGCCCAGTGCTCCTGCTGCCTCATCAAGTTCTCCGGTAGAATTTGCAGGGAGGCAGGGGAATCATATCTGTAACTGTGACCGCACTGACAATGAAATGTCATGGTCCCCGTTCAGCTGGTTGGGGCTTTGGGGAAGGAGGTTTGTCTGTTTAGATCCATGCACACCGTGACAGCTGCCTACCTTCAGTGCAAGGCAGAAATGCGTCCTGGTAAACTAACAAAAGGAATATATTTATGCATGTTCTACTACTGATTTTACTCTAAAGCTAAGTTTTTACTGGCAGGTTTCCAATACCAATCCAACTTGTGTAATCTATTACTGACTGAAGACACGACAGAGTGACACAGATCCTGTGATGAAATGTGGGGGTTCTTGGACATGTCATTCTGCATCAAACAACTTGTAGGATAAATGCATCGGTGGTCAATCCTAGATAAAAATGCAATCATTTTAAATGATGATTTGCATAGATTATTTTTGAGATTTTTCTAAACTTCTTGTTAGATTTGCAACTAATCCAGCGGCTACCATCTTGTCATTGTGATATATTACAAAAGTAGAGAACAAGAAACCAAAGCTATTTCCCTTGAAGTTTGGAAAAGATTAACACCAAGCCAGACTCTACACATTGGCATCTCTTCTGGAATGGTTTTTGATCTAAAGTGTGATAAACGTTAGACTGTATACTTACCTTTTCCATTTGACTGATTTTTAAGTCAAAGTAATACACACAACATAATTTACATTTTATGGATATGTTGAAATGTATCTCATATTGTACATATGATTTCCTTGACACGTGCTTGCTCTCTAATGGGAAAAAAGACAGATGCTGTCCCACTCACCTGCCTGTTCCTCTCATCCATGATCCTGGTGATCTGTATCTTCTTCCGCCCCATGGCTTGTTTTCCGGTCTCTCAGACACCTCAACTAAATCAAAAAAGCACACTTTCTTCCCCCACTCCTCTAGTACATTGTGCAACAGTCTTTCTTCTTGTGTATTCTTCCACTCTTCTTAGTGCGCTCTTTGCTCTTCAACAGGCCACACCACAAACTGCAAAAGACAAAAGCAAAATGTTAACTTGCCCCTCAACATTGTCTCTTTGTGTACTTTTAACCCTTTCTGTGCCACATGTTTTTACCACATTTGACTTATAAAAAACATACACAGTGATGATTTTTTTCAGGTGCTTTTTTATTCCTTAATCCTATTTAACATTGTTTCATTGAATTTACTTTAATGTATTCTTCCAAAATATTGAAAAATAATATATTTTCTTACGTCTACAATAAACGTTTTCTGTGAAAAATGCAACCGTATCATTTTCTTTTTCCAGTTAATTGCTAATTGATGACTCACTGATGTGTACTGAAGTGACAAATGTACAAATCCCAGCTCATGAATATACTGGATAACAGCTGTAAAATCACTTTTCCTGTGGTGGAAACTAGACATGAAGGGGTTGACTTGTTGCCTTCGTTTATAAAAAAAAAAAAAAAAAAAAAAAAACTGTGCTTGTTCTAATTTAACATGTCAATATTGTCATGATAACACATTCCCAAAAATCTTGTGGGGGGTCAAATTAGAAATGATCTGATTTCATTAAAGCTACATTGGATGTATAATATTTAATAGGACCAGTACAAAATGTTAGTCTTTTTTATTATTATTTTCTGGATAGAAATCTGAATGAGCTGGATTAATACCACATCTGTTAAATATAGCCTGAGGTTAAGCATAGACAATACAGTCAGGGGACTAAAGCACCTTGATGCTTTCCAAAAGTATCAAAATACATCTCCCTGCACCTTGAGCAGTCTCCTCTTCGAGTGGAAGCAACCTGGTAACTACTAATTGACATTGATAAGCATTGGCTCTGTTTTCAATCTTTCTCTCATCCTAATCTAGGGAGTCACTTGCCTTTGCATTGTTTTAACTTAGTTATCATGATACTGACAAAAATATATACCATAATAATATGGCAAAAAGAAAACAGATTATCAGTCATGTAAACACTATTTCCACCTTCAGAGTCATTTTACTGGCTAGAGAAATGGTTCATAGCTTTAACAGAAGCATAAAAGAACCAACAAAAATTGTAATAAAAGACTTGACTAAATGTTTTCACCAGCCTGAAAAAAGCAAGAACTGTGCTTAAGAGACTAATATTTTTAAAAGACTAGTAATAGACTAGTATTTGCTAATACACTTAAGCAAATTTACATGTTTCGGTATCATTTGATAAACTTCACTTGAATTACAAAAAAAAGAAGAAAGAGGTTTTCTCTTTCCCATTTGTGGGATGTTACAGCAATGTTTCTTTACATTTTCTAAGTTGTCCGTACTGATGCCAGCTTTGCTCTTAAGATGATTAAGAGAGCGCTCAGTTTGGCGTTGACACTACTCTGGTTAAAATCTCCTGGGTTGGAGAGAGCAAGAAGGGAGAAAGAGAACTCTGAGTATATTCCCACATGCACTCCTAACCTGGCCAGTAGTTCAAACCACAGTCTGCCCCAGGGAACGTGTAACTCTGCCCTGTCTAGTCTCCTGTGGAAGAAGAGATATAGCCCCCACCTCCCATGAGGCACATCCATCACTTACATCCAGTAAATAGAAAATGTCTAAACAACTGCATTTCCCTTACAGTATGAGAACAAATGTAGAGAGGTTAACAACTCAGGCCATTAGATGTAGTCAGCATTTATGGGGTGAGGAAGCCAGGGACTGAATTGGCAGCAAAAACGAAAATGACCAGTTCCAGTGGCACACAGTCATTATGGGTTACAGATGGACTGGCATTATGGTGTCTGGATGTCTGAATCGGGGCTCCACTGTAGGCAAACTTGACTGAGATCACCTTGCTAACTACCCACACACAGCTGTCAGAGCCAGGAAAGCAAGTGCTTGAACCCCCACAAAGAATTTCCCCAAAGCACATCATAGCAGACCTGGAAGAATAACAATTTTCTAGGTGATTTACTGTTTCACACATATAAGCTAACACAACAATATTCAAATTAAAAAGACTCAATGGCAACCAATTTAATTCCCCCAAGGACTTAACAGGAGTCGATGATAAGGGTGATTATATATATAAAAAATAAATAAATAATTTAAAAAATACTTTGATTTACTCAAAATTGAATGTTAAAGGAATCTTTTGTTTTACTTTCACACACCCAAGAGGTGAGATAATTATTTCCAGCTAAACTTAATGATCAAATATTAGTATGAAATCTTTAGTTGCTTTCTGCCAGGTGGTAGATAGGAAAACAATAACTGTTATGAATTACGCTTGCATACATTTTGTTTTTGTATGATACATATATGAACATTTATACAGCAGCATTTAACTTTCTATAAACCCTTCAGATTTTCTATTTCTTTCAATGTGTGAGAAGAAATTAGCTTCTACTGATCCATATGAACACATCAGCTTTATTTTCTTTGTGCAGAATTAATATAGCAGTAAAACAGTTCAAGTTTCAAGGCTTAAAGGAATATTTGTTCATGCACAGACACAAAATGGCAAGCTGAGAAGACATTCAGCCACTTGGACAGCAAATGGTGTCAACATTAATCAGAAGTGACAAATAATCGAAAGCAGATAGAGAAATTATCAACTTTTTCAGGACTTTAATGAGAAATAGATTGCAGTTGATCATATTTTTATACACTTCAATCTAGATGAAACAATGATCCTCAGAGCAAAAGATGAAATATCCATCTGACTTCTACCCAGGTATGCATCTCAGTAGATTTTAGATTACAAAGCAGAACAATGTCTGCAGTGTAGCAGAGTACATAGTAGAAAGACTATCTGTTATGGTCTAAATCATGTGCTCTTGCCAAAGATGAGAAAGTTAAAAGGAAAAAGCTACAATTTAAAGCAGGATAGAGTAAGAACAACATGAGACTATCAGGTCACCCCAGCCAAACAGGGACATCCTATGAATGCGATGTCTGTAGAAGAAAATGTTTTTACTGCGATGCAATTTCTTCACCTTAAAAAATGTGCACAAGTATAAAAATGTTAGCTTATTTTAACAGTCCGAGAGCTTTATTTGAATCAGGATGGGCAGTTCCCCACATCAAAGTGAAAATGCTACTTTCTGCTACTGACTGGCTTGATTAGCATTGTGTCATAAGTTAAACACTGACATTTTTCACCTGTTTTGGTACTTGCGTTATTCTTATTCAGCAGCACCTCTGGTTAATCGAATCACTAATAAACTTTTCTATTATTGTATTCTTAAGTTCACAGAATAAGACTGACTTTTTTAACATAAGTAGTAGATTAACTCTCCCACCTCAAGACAGCAAAGGAAAAAATTGTGTTCCACTTCCCAAAATCAGCTGGAAAACTTTAATAGCATTAAGAAATATTAATAATTTGAACCTAAAAGATGAGAAAGTAAAGCACAGGTTTGAATATAACATTTTTTTTTTTTTTTTTTTTTTACAGTTTTTGGCTTTGACTCATTTGTTTACAGATGGGTTAAAGTCCAACGGAGACTCCTCTCTTTTCTGTGTGAGCCACATCATAAATTATTTGGGGGAAAAAATTACTTGGAATCTGATGCAGCAATTATCTAATTTTATTTTTTCAAGCAGCAACTTTTCTGTCCTTTTTTTGGCCAAAGTATCTTATACTCTTACAGTGTAAAACCATGTATTTCAAAAGTAATTGTTGATTCTAAGACACAAAATACAATGTGTGTGCATATATGGCTATTATTCTTTTTTCACCCAGTTGCTCCTGTTTTCTCTGATCCACTACAATGTTTCTTTGCTTTTTTAAATCCTCATCTAATCAGCCTGACCATCACATCAGCTCATTCATTCTGAGAAAATATCAGATTTAGTTAAATAAAAAGAAAAAAAGTAACAGTTGGAGCCTAAAAAGGCAGAATAAGCAGAATAATATTTTTTTTAAAAAAGCCCCCTGCCCTCTTCACAATCATTATTAATCTTTCTTGCAGTCCCTTGTCAGTTTCCAAAAGAAGAGAGGAAAAAGGCTAATTAAAAAAATAATAAATAAATACAAAATAAATAAATAAATCTGACATGTATAAGATGCATACTTATGTGTCTTATTACGTACATTTTGATTAAATTGAATAAATATGCATGATCTGCATTAACAGATCAGATTAGTGCATTAGAACACAGAAAACAAGTGCATTATACAACAGCGTTTCATGACATTAAGCAGCCCCTTATATGATACAGCTTCACCACTTTGATATAAACCAGTCCAGCACTTCTGAAAGATGCTTACCAAACATTTGTAACCCATAAATCAATGTGCAGAGAATATGTCACCATAGGAACAGCTATGTCAGCTTGACAGAAAGTCAATAAGACATGTCTAACACAAGTCCATTCCTTACTGCTGTGTACACCCCCTGTTCAACACAGTTTAAAATATCCTACACAAGTAACTGACCAGAGTTAAACCCATCGGAGATGAGGTGTGGGAACGATTTAGTGGCAGGGATGCCAGTTTTCATGCTTCTCCCTTCTAAAGATGAACCAAAGAAAGAGTGGAAAGCTTGGTGACAGCCCTGGCCCCTTTCACAATCAATAAAACATGCTCAATTCCCTGTGTAATTACTGGTTCCGGCATGTTCTCCTACCTGTCCCTTCATATGCCTGCATCTACTTCACAATTTGTTAAAGCATTACTCCCTCAACTGCTGGCCTATATAAACAAAAAATTACATTTTCAGTCTTCAGCTTTATCTAATGAGTGAAAAAAAGTAAATAAATAAATAAGGCCAGCAGGATTCTGGAAGTTCTGTAAAGATTCTGCAACTAAGGTGTAAAGGCTGAAACTACTTTCCTTCCATATGTTTCAGTAAAACGTGTCATCTAGAATTATTTAAATGCAAACAATGTGCCGCTAACTTGCCTCCCCCTCGTTGAAGGTGATGGACAGTAGCCAAAGTCTTGAGCACTGCAGCCGTGACAGTTGCTCTTCCTGTGCAAACCAGACTTAGTTTCAGTATCCTACCACAAACCATGGGCAGACAAGACTCGACTTCCTGCCCCTCCATTTCCTGTTATTCAGGACCCTTCTGTATGCCCTCTGCAGGGGGGAGGTGCTGGAGAGGAAGAAAGGGAGGGACCACCATGGGGACACCCTTCCCTTGTGATTCTTCCACTTATTACCTTCCTGAACATAAATTTGAGACTAAACAACAACAACAGCTCATCTCATGTGGCCTCGCTCTGTGTGTTACTGGAAGGATCATTACACAGACTGGCTGGAAAACCTGCGTGAGACCCTTGCCCATTTGCTTCACAATTTGTAGCAACAGACCTTTGTTTTCTGGTTATTCAAACACTCCACTGGTTACGTAAGAAAGGATCACAGCTCTCAGAATGCAAATATACATTGAAACAACACATTTCGAAACATGCTGCTGCCTTTTGCAGTAATCTCATGTGCATTCATGATATGATCCAAGAAGGTAATTCATGAAGTGTCAACACCACAGCTCAGTTGTGATTAGCCTTCTGGCAGAACGAAGACAAAAAGTAAGGCTGGCTAAATCCATAGTTTTACAGATTCGCTTCAGCATCGCCTTGACACCAGTGCAGTAGGATAAAGGAACATCTACCTCTTTGTTCTTGCTTTCATCAGGAAGTGCTGTACCTGTAAATGAGGCTGTTGGCCTGAGGGGAGTGGAGGCAATCCAGCCCTCTCCCGCTTTCTCCCTCTTCCCTTTTGTGAGGGTGTGCTTATCTGCCTCTCCAGCAGTGAAAAACAGGATTGTGGCCCTTGCAGCATCAGTAGTGTTAATGTCTCCTGATGCTAATCTGACACACGGCTGATCCCTCAACAACCACTTTCTTCTTCTCTCTTTTTTTAAGCCCACTCCCTTCTTTCTTTCTATTTTGCTGCATGTTCTCATGATTTATTCCTTTCTTTTCTGTCTCTTCTTTTCTTTGAACTCATGTTATACAGTCCCTCACCTCAGTTTCCAAGGCGACTAATGAGATATAATTAATAAGAGCTATTGCAAGGGCATTTGAACAAAAAAACTGAAACACGAGGCTTTGAGAAATGTAAAAAGGGGCAGTCTGTAAAAACTGGAAATTCTGCAGCACTTCCCCTTCCTCTGTAAAGTCTTGCTTGGGGTGTCATTTCTTATAGACAGGAGTGATTTGAATAACATTTCAAGGAAACACGATAATGGTTGTGTTATGAACACCCTGTAGGTGTTGAATAAAATAAAAATTAAAATACTTTGCATAAAAGAAAACTCAGACACCAAATATTTGAAAAGACAGCATGAGTAACAATAAAACTAAGATTCTGTCCTTGTAAGTTTTTTCGTCTTAATTAATAACACAATCACTAATCTGTTTACATCAGTCTCAATTAATCAAGATACAAAAATGCATTGTTCAAAAGGGAGCAGTGACCTGCACAGTAGGGACAGTTACAAAGCCAGCACTGAGAGCCTGCACGGAAATGGCAGCCAAGCAGACAGCGAGTGGTTAATCTGCCCTGATGACTGAAAGCTCAGTCCAACTCTCCAATGACCCAGCTGTAATCCCACATTGGATCAATGCAAGTTCAAACAATCCTCCATGCTGCTAGCACCTTGCTTGGACTGGGGGATGGTGCTGTAAGACAGGGACCAGGAGACATAAAGCTACTTATCACCTCCAAAATGACATCAAAAGGAAAGAAAGCCCACAGGATGAACCTACTCTCACTGAGAAAATGTACATGGGCCGTTTTATACAGATGACTGAATAGAAATTAGGTTACTCCTTCAGATAAATACTAGACATGTATCAATTCTACCAAATATGAATGATGATGAGTGGATATAACAACCAATAACCGAAGGACATCATATGCTGACAGCCTAACCAGACAGGCATCTTCCATCTCACTCTCACAGCACTGTCAGGGGATGAGAGGACTATGCAAGGTGACTTTGACTAAGTGCCTAGGGGGTTTCATGAGAAAATGCCATTGACATTACATTAATTTCATGTCTCTTTTTTAACTGACTTACTGCCACAGAGCACTGGATGGCATGAAAAAAAAATGAAACAGACATTTTGCCTTACCTCCAAGGCACAGGCAGCAGGGATGTAGCGGCTGGGAAGACAACAGTGACAAATAGGTAACATGATCTTCTACCAACATACTCCTATTTTTAAGAGTCATTCAACAGAGAAATGAGACATTCGTCCAACAAAGAAGGATAAATACTCATCGGAAAGTTTTCCACTGCACTTTACACTTGTTTGGGTTTGATAACAGGTGTGTGTGTGTGATAGTGAGATGGCGAAAAAAAAAGCAAGAGAAAGATGGGGATAACAGGAGACAGACGGCACTATGTCTGTGTTAACTATGTAGGAAAACGTAAGAGAAACAAGACTAAAAGAAGCAACCCGCGCTCATCCCATCCCACCTCTGCGGTACTGTGCGGTAGCAGCGTTGTAACATAATTACTGCTGGGACACTTCTATTCCCAATGATCCATTTGCGTCAGTCAGGTTTTCAAGCTCAGCCAATGAATGGATTCTCAGTTTCTCAAGGATAAAGAGATGACCCTCACCTAACAGTTATATCCATTTCATGTAGAAAAGCTACTCTCCTCCTCAAGGTAAATCCCTCGATGCATATTGGAGTGAAACTTTTATGAACAAAGAAAATGATGAGAACTTCCTCGATACAAGGGCAGCGTGATGAATTATGTCTCATTAAAAATGAATGCGCTTGACAACAGAGAAATATTAGACAGAACAGTTGACTTGCTTTAGTGCACCACAAACGGCTGTTTTAGCTTTTTAATACTGTCACGCTTGCGTTACAGACTTAAGTGCCTGATTTTAAAAAAAAGTTGCACCAGGAAATCTTTGGAAAATTGCAATGCGAAAAAAAACATTCACTCTCCTCATGGTTACTAGATAATAGATAATCAAAATTCTAAACTTTGTATGTCAATTCTGATATTAATCAGATAATGTGTATGTTTGGCTTCTTTGTAGTTGGACTAAAATATTCTGAACATGGCAAACATCTCGTTGGGATGGATGGAAAACACTCTTTCAACTTCCAGCTTGAGGACCATCGAGATGATATCAAGGTTGCATCCTAAATTGAAAAGTCTAAAAGTGTTTGATTCTATTGTTACTTTATATTAATGGTTTTCCACTCAGTATGAACCAGGGCTTATGCACTATTTTATGCAGTCCCGGTTCACAATACAACATCCATTATACAACGTCCATTTCAAAGTTATTTTATTAACAAAGTGATCCTAACACGGGAAAGAGACCAAAACGGTCATGGAATCATTTAAGAGAGTAGATAGGGCGGATGTAACATGTAACATCTGAGGCAGATCAAAGATACATTTGTAATCACATGACTTGGGGGTGTCTACCCTTATTGCACAATGACTGAATCTTTTGTGTAGCCTTAGGCCTCACCTACAGCTACACATGTAAAGGTGGTAACTCCGTGCACCAACACATTTCAGTTATATGTGTTACTCAACCCGGTTTTCTTACATATTTAAACTTAGTTAAAATGCTTTAGTTCTTTTTTGTTAGTGCACACGGGCAGGAGCGATTCTGTTTTTAACTATGTTGTTCATTTGTTTAACTTTATTTGTGTTCTTTATACTTGTGCTGGAGGGAGCAGTACGTACGCTGGGGGGCAGAAGTGAACCTGAATCTAAGCCAATTGACAGGAAGTACTCTCTCAGGTGGGGGATCATTAGTTTACTTTCATTAAATGTTTGATGTATTCATTTTTAACTTTTGAATAGTTTATTTAACTAATTTCTTTGTTGATTTATTTGAGAATTAAAACACCTGTAAGGTCCTGTTTCTTTGCTTTGTGTAATTGTTAGTATGCGTCACCCCTTAGGTATTCAAATTGCTTTGATCTGCCACTAATTACTTTTCTCATTTATTTTATTTGTTTGGTCAGTTTGGTTCTTTATTAGGCTGATTTAGGTTTTGTTACTTAAAAAGTTAGTCTAAACTATTTTTAGGTACCATTAAGGCTGATTTGGTTTTGTTCTTTTGGCCTCTTTTCAAGACCCAATGTGTTGTTTCAGCGTTATTTTGGACAAATAAAACCTGTTTTAAAAAAAAAAAACTTGTGTTCCTCATTTATTGACCAGCTCGGTGTCTCACACTGAGGATTGAAAAAGAAACAAGACAGAAGTTTCATTTGTTGTTTCACTGTATATGCTTTGTTTACATTTATGCAAATCAGTGCATATTAACTACGTAATGGAGAACTGGCATATTTGAATATGAAACTTCAGAGGACTTGTAACACAAAAGGGAATGATGTAAAACTCCTAAAAGTAATTAGGAGGTTTCATCACAAACTCTTTGACCTTAAAATGTTAATCTATAAGTAGTTCCCCAAGACCTTTTCAAAAGTTATTTTTTCAAAATATGCCAATTTTATATTCAATCCTATTTCAGGAATTTATTAAATACAAGTGGATATATATAACCGTTTTGTGCACAACAAATAACCTCGCTGCCTCACAGACAGTAGCTGACCTATTAACCCTTTGAAATATTTGTAATCACCTGACACACAGGTTACCATACCATAGTTATGGTTAACTATTCGCTTCATATTAACCCTGTCGGTTTAACAACATGTATCTTGAAGCACAGCTCTAATCATCAACATTCCTTATGACAGTGTGTCAGTTTAACAAGTCAGTGTCTTGACATGGTACAACATCCACATGCAACACTTCTAATGAATGAACGCCTCCTGTATCACACTTTGCTCTAATTAGGTTACAGTATGTGTTACAGATCTAAGTATTAAAATCAGAAATAGTTTTTTTTTCTGCCTTTTTCTTTTGCATCCACACACACACAAAGATTCAAGCACAAGTACAAACTAATACATGCATGGTCCTAGAGGTTTATGAATTTGCATAAAATTACAGTATGGTGCTGTGGTCTGATACGGGATGATGGCATGTGTCCATTTGCATGGTTGTCAATCACAAGTTGGACTTCTCACCAGGGAACAATAGTAATGCCAACCCCATGGGGAGCAGCAGTCCCCCAACCACCCCAGGATCCCTAGAGTCTGTGTTCAGTGTCATGGCAGCCTTTTGATGTTGCACAGACTGTAACTCAAAAATGGTAAACAGCAAAGATGATTCAAGATCTTCCTCCAGGGAGAATCCACAATGTGAGGATATTAGGAATGTTATGCATAATGTGCCTCAGCAGCAGCGTTCCTACCCAAACAACACAGAGAACCTAGATTAGACTTCTAGATATTCAATCCTCCCCTAGTGTTTAAAAATATTGGTGCACATATATGTAGACCATACTGTTTTTAAGTAAAGATATAGAGTGGGCCTGCTCTTAATGGAGGACAAAATTTTAAAAAGCTGAGAATAAATATTTGATTTTCTCTTCCCATTTTTATCTTCCACTCAATGCCTCTTTCCCACAGTGTTCCATTACATAAAAGGTTTATGCAATCTGAGCAGTGAGGATGGCCATGACTCATAACAACAGTCAGGAGCTTGCTTTAGTAGCACTGATTCTGGTTCTTTTCTAGCAATTTTATATTATAGGATTGGTCTTTTAATGGTCTCACATAGGGCCTGTGAGTCACACACAGTTTATGTAAAGAATTTCAAATAAAGCCTGTGCTCACACACTTCCCAACAGAACATGTGACTGAGATGCTGTATCTAAAGATCTCCTTTTGTAGAATGCTTGTGAACAGAAAACGCATAAGGGCAAAGCTTTCCATTTGACTAAAAACTGAAAAATCTGAATTTGCTTTGCAGTAAATTACAGTTTAAACAGAACCATCCCTGAAAATGTACAAGGTAGATCATGATCTCATTATTACTGATTCCTTTAAGTACGAAAGGTGTGATATTTTCTGTTCTCAGTTTGATTCACATTGACATCGATGAACAGCGTTCACTAAGGAAGTACTCGACGGAGTATTTCTGCAGCTACAGCCCACAGTTTCAAATCCGATGGTGTGTTAGCTATCACATGAACACTGAGCACAAAACTGATAGAGGGAACAGGACAGACGGAGAAGGGAGAAGTGGAAGAAAAGCCCACAGGCCCCGGCTGCCGCTCAACTCTCTTAAGAATTTTTTTTTTTTTAATTTCAGGTTAGACTCTAGTCCCGAGTCCCAGTCTCTGATAGGCTTCAGAACTAGGGGCTATGAGCTAAGTCCGGCGGCCAATGATGAATGTTCCTCTCCCCAATCCCTGGCAGAGTGAAGCAGAGATTGAGGGGAGGAGGGAAAGAAAGTGAAGAACAACACGGTCTGACATGAATACAGGATGGCAACAGCTCACTGGTGGAAATGCTACACCATTTTCACCTAGATCTGCAGCCCACAGCACACAGATGGAAAGTGGACGGGGAGAAAGGGAGAGGACAGACGGGCAGACGCACAAACAGCGGGCAGACTCAACACCTCTCTCACAGTCACACTATAGAGAGATGGGATCTACAAATTGACGATGCTATGCCAATAATTTCTAAATACCTCGAATAAAAAAAGCATAACTTTTCATTTAATTAAAAAACATTTTAAAACAAAAAAGATAAGAATCCAAAAGAAGAACATTTGCAGTTTAGGGTGCAATGCAAACTGTAAAAGCCAAAAGATTTTATCATTTGCTTTTGCTTATTAGTCTTGAGCAGGCTTGCACTTCGCTTTACACTTGCAAGGTCAAAACGGCACTTTTTATCCTGAATCTGCACAAACAACTCTACCTCCATCTATTGCAAAACTGCTCGTAAAACCTACGTGTAAGGCACTATAGCGCTCACGCTGCTGTAGCTCAGCCCTAACAGAAGGCAGGAAGAATACTTTGAATTGTAAGTCAAAGCGCCATGGTGGGCTGAAGCAGCTTCCAGTGAGCAGAAGGGGCTGGGTCACTTCCCTTCCCTGTTCAAATGCCCGATATGTGCAGCGGAATAATGGGAGGAATCACATCCCCCCCCAGCTGTCCTGTTTCACAAAGCTTCTCAGACAGACAGAAAAACAAGGATATTGCAAGCCAGGTCTCCTTCCTGCAGCTCAAGGGGCCAAGGAGCTGGTCCAGCTGCAGGAGATCCAACTGTTATTTCCAGCAGCTACTGAAGTTTCAGTCAATGGGCTTGATCTACGAGCTGTGGCACCAAAGTCTCACAGCTGTAATTACTGCAGCAGTCACTGATAAACCCTTACACACAAATTCGACTTCTTTCTATCTTTGGTAACATAATGGGATGTTAGATGAAATGGCAATAAGTCTGCAACTGATGCTCTGGATAGCACATTTTAGCTAGCTGTAACAACATAGAAAAAAAGCCCTTTAACACAAAGAACTTACTGGACTCTAAAAAAAAGTTGACTTTGCACACGGTTCAATTGTTTGTCTGTTGATGATGTTTCCACTTGTGACTCTATGCAAAGCCAGAGCTGTTAAATCCCCAGTGAGTAAAGCTTTTTTTTCTACAGTTGAGCATCAGGAATTCAATAAAGCGGAGTATGTTAGCAATCATGAGAGATCTTTTGATCTAGTAAATTATATTATAATATATTCCTTTGATTTATGTTTCTTTCAAAGTCTCATTAAAGCGCGGTTAAAATGCAACTCAGCAAAGAAATAATCCTTCTTAAGTTCAATTTTACTTTCTACACAATTCAACTTGAAAATACATCCACGACAGTCAGCGGCAATATCACTGGTATTTCATGTGCATGAAGGCAAACCTCAGTTTTGGGACAAAAGCCTGATAAACTAAAACCACAGGTTTGGGGTGCATGCCCTATAACTGTGGAGGTGAAATGCTGCATGGTTCTGTGGTTTTCCTTGCAGTCCAGAAAGCCAAAGAAAGAGGAGGAAGCATCTCAAACTTGCAAAATGACTCAACTCGTCGTCACCTTTGTTCCACCACATGCTTCCACTGTCTACCCTCACAAAACCACAGTGCATGTGCTACTCTTCTGCTTGTTTGAGAAGGTATACCATCAAAACTTACCAGTCATTCAGGGACAAAGACATTATGTCCAGCCACTTATAAATAAAAGAAAAAATTAATTAAAAGGATCCTCCCGCTGTGTCTCCCCTTTGGTTGAAGTTGAGGAGGTGCAGAGACCTCCAGCCAAGACTTGTTTAAACGGGGCACAGGAAGAGAGCCTTAAGCTGTTCTGTCCTGCTCAGCAGCACGTGCTGAGTGAGCCGAACATGGTGGCTTACTACCAGAGGTCTCAGTCAAGGGCAGGACAGTTGAAAGGTCAGTGCATGGCTGTCTGGCAGTATAAACAGCACCTCAGCAAGTAATGCTTTCACCCTCTGAGCTTACATCAGGTTGTTGAAAGGATTAAAAAATTACTGGTGTCTGAGAGCAGTGGGTTTTTTTTTTACAACCAGTGAACTGTATGTATTTATTTTAAGTTAAATATCGTCCATTGTGTTTACTTTAATATAAGACTTTCTTGTTAATTTTAATAGCCCATTTTGGATGTCTAAAATCTTTACTACTTTGCTAAGTATAGTTTACATTAAACTATAATGTTAAAAAAAACTCAACCGTTCCTTGCTACAAGTATTCCAGGTGATTGAATCATATCAGCCATTTGTAGATGTCCTGTAAAGTACTAACGCTGGTGACGAGAAAAAAATAAGATTGACATGCAGACTTTCCACATTGGAACAGGTGTTATTCTCTTTGCAGGCCACAAAGTTATCTTAAGGAGGGAGAGTTGGTGGTTGGATGATCCAAAATACTCCACACTGTACATCTAACAACCTGAAAACATGTTTAAGTTCAATTTATCGCAAATCTTTTCTTTTTTTTCTTTTGAAGCTGTGTCCAGGTAAAAAGGCTATACAATAACATTTTAATACAATAGTGTAATTAAACTTAAAAATGCAAACTACATGGTCCAGGTCAGGAAGTTGCGATGGTTGGGATTTACATCAAGAGCACCGGATTAGCTAATTTATTCAGTTGACATGCAATTGCTCTGACAACCACTAGGGGTTGCAAACTCTTCTGAATGGACATGAAGCTGATATTTAGGAAGTGGTTAATGTTGTCAGATATTTAACTGTTGACACAAAATCTTAGAACAAAACAGTGAACTGAATCTGGAACCTCCTTCTCTGGAAGCACCAGAGCTAACTAAAAGACGGCACCGTGATAACATCCACATATTGGGTATGTGCTGACATACAATTGTAGAATAAATAAGACAAAGCAAAAAAAAAAAGAGAAAGAAAGAAAGAAAAAGAAAAAAACTGTTAATAAATGAGATTGTTTGTAATTTTCTGTTTTTAGTAAATAACTAAATTAAATTTAACTGAACTGAAATAAATTTTCAGAGAGGTTGGATGTTCTTTCACCAAACAAGTCTTTCCTCTTTAGTGTACGGGGGGACGTCTACAGTTAAATGTGCTCTAAAACATTTTCCGCCAGGCTCAAGATTCTGCACATAAGCTCCAGGTCTCACAGGGGAGCGCTGGAATCTCCGTATTGATGATGGAGCTCTAATAAACAATGATTCATGTAGTTAAGACGCTTTAGTTAAACAATGGGAACAACAAGCATCACCATGCTTCTGACATATTGCTTTTAATAAACGTGCTGCTAGTTTCTGCAAGTAAAATAGCTGTGCAGTCAAAAAGAAAACATGCTCATGTAAAAGTTTAGCAAAAACATTGACTTGAGCACCAACTTTTTAGCAGAATGTACTCTACAAGCTTTCCTCAAATACTGCAACATTTTGTGAGGGATGTGCATTTTATCAAGCCTAAATAGTTGAAGAAAAGAACCTCAAAACATGCATAAAATGTCAAAATACATTCAACAAATAATATTCTCTTGTTTAGCACCATAATATCTGCAGGGGTTTTAATTTTCTCTCTGAATCTGATGTATAAAAGAACATCTTAGCTTACCAAACAACCAGAGAAATACTATCCTCTTTATTGGACCAGAATGTTCTGCATCTATCTCTTTTTGTGCTCAATGCATCCTTGGCTTTCAGCTCTCTGGTGTTTTGTCCTCCTTGGGAAAAAAATGTCCTGGGAGGAGGAGAGTGGAGGAGAAAGACTTTCACTCAATGATTCAGAGGCATCGTGTAAACGCCAGCATTCTCTTTCTGACAACCAGCGTTAATTGCAGATCCGACTCGCCCACACACTCCACATTTCTCCTGGAAGGAGAGGCTGAGACACTGAGATTGAAGTGGGATGAGGAGTGCGGTAAAAGATGCTGCAGCTGCCCATTACTCGCACCATCACCACCTCTCATTTTTCTCTTTCCACTGAGAACTTGTGCTAAGACGCTAACAAGCACTTACGCACATTTACAGGAACATGCAGGGCCACAAAAAACACAATGTCTAACGAGGCTAAAATGTTTCATAAACAGTAGTCATCAGAGATCTATCATGCAATAATATCTTATCCTTGATTAAATGATGCAGGGCGAAATCTAATAGTCATCTCATCAAAACCTCTCTCTGTGTTTGTGTAATGGTCGAAACAGAACATCTGGGGGTCTCTGAGGTTAGAGCAACAATTCGCAGCATGTAGAAAGACATTTGTGATGGCTTTATCTGTGCCTTCGCTGCTTTGACTAATATATGACATAAATTGTTAACTTGATTTCATCCCAGTAAAAGAATCCCTCATCCACACATTAGACATAAGAGCTCACGTGATGTGGATCATGAGCAACAAGGCCCATTACTGGCAAGGCCTGGGGCAGCATACAAGCTAATGAGTGCAGATTGGATGGTACTTTAATGCTTTGCTTTAGAAATCATTGGCAACCAGCTGGTATGGTAATGTGCATGCCATCTGAAAAGCAGTAACATAAAAAGGACTGTTAAAAATACAAGTTTACTTTAACTCTGCTGCAACAACTTGAATCCCTGAAGACTTAATTGTACAACAAAAGTTGTCATTGGTTCATCCCGATATGACAGACATACTGTGTGCAGGGAAATATTTACATCCAGGAAGTAATCTTTTTTTTTCTAAATAGTAGACGGCGTTTCATATACACAACTTTACATATTATAACATATTGATATAACTGTATTTTATTCATACAACAACAAATATCTCATTGCACAAGTTGAAACACGCAAGATCACCTTAATCCGTCCACATACCATATTCATACCAGCATTAACTTGTAAGTAATGAACAATATCAGGTCGCATTTGCACCTCTCGCTGAATAAAAAGTAGTCCCTCAGTACAATATTAATGAGGCATGTAGGGTGAGTGCATACACTCGAAACATTTGAGAAGGTCAGGTTACTCTTGGCCATTTCCCACTTAAGCCAGAGGTTAAGGTCACCAGAGTGCCAGAGACTCAAAAAGCCACCAGTGACTAAGGATCATCTATGTTACAAGCTCAATCAAGTTACTTGCTGTGCGCTGCTCAGCTATATACAACTTTTAATAAAATGTGAGATTATAAAGTGATGCCATAGATAGAAGGACACTCCAACTGAATTTACACCTCAGCTAAGATTAGATCAGTTTATCAATCCTGACACCTTATTCTGAGTAAAGGAATGACCTGCGTAATATTTTATATCCATACTGAGGAAAATAACAACAGCTTAGTTTGGGTTTAAAAGCATGCAGCTAAGAAATTTAATTGCTCTCTTTTTTATTCTTTTGTTGTAGCCAAAAACAGGCTGTACATAAGAAGTATTTACCAATACTCTATTTCAATGAGGTTGCCTGTTTTTACAAGCTGCATAACACGGAAACATACAATTTACAGTAAACACATTGTCTGACAAACTTCTATTAGCACGATACTGTCACTGTGTGAGCAAGCCAATGATGGCTCAACAATGTTATTACATACACACTGATTACTGTTTTGCCCTAAAGATGCGCCTGTTTTACAAGGCAGAGCTTAACATTTCACTTTCAAAACCACACGCGTAACTCTTGAGGACTTTTAAGACTCCCATTTGACAAATCCTGTAGAAGCTAGAGTACAACTCAGCACCGGTGTGAGATGAAACTTTCACAATTGGCAGATATCAACAGAGCGCGCGACCCACTACACCCTTTAACCTGGAACTTGAACATTTTATGGCACCGACGACCCACTAATTCACTGTTTCTCGCGTTAAATGACACGACACGACTTTTACATTATTTATTGCCAAAAGAAACGCGCATAGAAGGTAGACACATTGATATAACACCTCCCAAATCCACTCTACGTCTCCCTCTTGCGCTTTTCTACACACACTCTGTGTAGCGACAGTATCGCTGCCACACTCCGCAACATTGTTTCTATTTCCGTTACTCACCTTTACTCCCAAGTCAGTCGCTGCTGTATATAGACACTCTATATCGGTGACTCCAGTGGATAAACGTAATTTCAGTTCACATTTACACGCTGCCTGCTATTTTAGGGGGAGCTGACAAACTCAGAAAAGCCAATCTCCCTCTTGTCAGCGAGAGACTCCTCCCCATCTGACGAACTGCCTCTCCCTCTCCGTCTCAGCTACCCCCTCCCTCTTCGACTCACTCTCTCACACTCACAAAGTCAAAACATGTAGTAAGAAAAGTCTTGTTTTGCTCAGACAACTTGGAAAAAGCGCCGATTAGGCTTAAAGAAGTGTTGTTGAATTTCAGATAGTGGTAAATATATAGTTTTTTATTGTATTTTTCCAATAAAACAATGAACAGATTGTAATGTAGCCATCTGTCATGGTTTCAATGAGAAAATTCCTGTATTCTATTTATTTTGATAAAGGCTCTTCCCTATACCAGTGAACAACACCCAAACCATCTTAAAACGCTGTTACTATAGAAACACTGCCGTCAGACTATGAGGAAACAATTAGTTTATTCTTTTCTGCTTTTTCTGCCAAGCAACTTTAAATCAGAGCAGCTTCTTTCTCAGACTGCTTCAGGGTTCGCCCCAGCCTTGTCACATTAGAAACTACATTTGACGTCATATCTCTAAGACAACAGCAATGGAATTCATTGTTAAAGGCATTTCCTCTGGCCAATGACAACCCAAAGCGCCTGTTGGCTAGCCAATTGTAGGAGGTAGGCGGGACATTTTTCAAAACGTCACGTGTGCATGTGGGCTCCATGGAGGTGTGGTGATTGGCTAGACCTGATGTTTTTATTGGCATGTGGAGGCAGGTGCGATAGAGAACCAGCACGAACCCCGTCATCTCTTGAATTTATGTGTTTTAAATGGATTGGATCAACAGCTGGCCAGATGTAGCCTTTATGCTGGAAGAAATATGCACTGACAGATTAACTGTAGCCTTTTAGAGCCAGACATTTTATAAGAAGAAGTTTAGTTGCTGAATATTGAATATTTTGTCTACTTTTTGCTACTTTCTGCTATTTTCTATGAAAACTGACGGTATTTGGCAGAACTAATAAGCCATGGCTTGCGTCTTATTTGCGTCACATTTATTAAATAGGTGCTTTAAAAACATTTTTAATAATTGCATTTAATTCAAGTTCTGAATTAAATCTGAATGTACGTCCTATGGGGTATTTCTATCTTTATTTGGCTCTGTAAGGCCTTGGATCTCCACTATATAAAACACAATGGAGTTAGTGTAGTTGAACATAAGATCCTTAAGTCATGTAAAGTTGTTTATTATTTAAGTGTTGCTCATGTAAATGATATCTTTTCTCTGAATGAAGAAACTAAATAGACATAAATATTTTGATATTCCTTTTTGAGCATCAAATTTCAAACGTTTCTCAGAGTAATACTCAAAATCCAAATACAACCATACAGCCGTTTGCAGTTTGTTACATCTGTAAACATAATAATTGCTTTGAACACTTTGAACACTAGACTTTTTTACATTGTGTGTTATTACACTGCATGTTCTTATGGATAAGGGTTTCCTACATCATTCATACATGTCTTGTACAGTCTGTCTCTAGTAAACCACAGTACCTCTCACAGCAGTGGTTCGCAGCCCTGAGAGAAAAATATCAAGTGTGCCTCATCCTAAATGATTTCTTGTGGTTATCAACTAAGGAGTTAACTATTCTTAATGATTTCTATCATCCATGCAAAAAAGCCCATTTTTAACTAACAAAAATAAAAAGAACAACAACTGATGCAGCTTATTATACTTATTATATTATGCAGCTGTTATAATATCAGAATGATATTCCTTTAAATGTGAAACAATAAAGATTTAGCAATTTTCAGGATTTAAAATGTCTATTAGAGGTCTTTCAACCTTTCTAAAGTTCTGCTAAATCTGTGTCTGCGTCACATCAGCAACATCATGCAGGTGTAGAATTGCAGTGTTCATATAGAATGTGTTAGCCATAAATGGGCAAGTAAATATGTGGAAACTGTTTAAAAAAAAAAGAAAAGCAGCTGTTAATTGAGTCATATGTATTCTGCTTAACACAGCAAAGAGAAAATTAAGATTTTTTGTTTGTTTTTTAGATGCTTTCAGGCTGACTTGATACTTTTAGAATCTCCTCAGCAGCCCTTGTGTATTGACATTTCCACACTTTATCTTCCCAAAGTTTTGCCAGCAGTCATGCAAGTAGCATATCAGTAGCCACTATAATTCTCCACTTTACGTAATCATGTACAAGATTAAATTTGCATTGGAATGAAATAAAACCAGTGGAACATATCACTTCAAATCATGTGTAATAAGCAGAAACCATGTGTTGCACTTACTTCTTACATTTCATAGGCGCTTTTACAAAACCTGCAATTCCAATCTTCTTCCTCTTCTGTATAGTGACTTTCTTTATCTTGTCATGTAGCTGTACAACTCTTTCTTTGCTTTTTGCTGCTTTTGTGTCACTCCATCCATTGATTTACCTCAAAGCCAGACCAGCTGGCTTTGGATGCTTCCCTCCCCCCGAGTCCTAAGATGCCTGTCTTCACACTCTGTTCCTCCTCTTGTCCATTGGTTTCTCTGCGGGCAGTGCGGGGGGCAGCAGTTTGAAGAGTGGGACCCCAGATGGACACGGACGTCGGCATGCGCTATGTGACGGGGCTTGGCTCAGGGCTCTCTAGACCAGCCACAGCTGTCAGTCATAACTCCAGAAGGTGTTGAGGATTTTTTTCTTCCTCTCTCAGATAAGTTAAAAGAACTTTAATGATCATTTTTCTCACATCATAGAGATGAGCTTTGCAGAAATGTGTCTAACTTTTAGGTTTTAACTGTACTATGACTAATAGGTAAGTCCTGATAATGCATATTACATTTTCTTAAATAATCTTTTAAATATTTGTTTGTCAAATCACCACTTGTGGCACATTTACTATTTTAAATTAAGGGGATCTGGTGTGTAGGATACTGTGAACCAGCTGCAGTGTCGGGCCAAATAATGGTTTGTTCCAGCAGAGCTTTGATACCGAGCTGACAGCTGGTATTTCCAACATTGCACCATACTGCAAATAGACCGAGACAATCTTTCTTTCCAATTAAAAAATGCATGCAGCAAGCTTTATTATAGGCTATTCAAGTCATGTTTGATCTTCAATTATCACAGAGAGAGTAAAAACAATAAAGATTTTCATGTTGTAAATGAGAAAAGCAAATTTTCAAGTTATGTCATTTTTCTCAGACTTGACAGCCGAGTTCTGGACCAACATTTAATTATCTGGGCTCGTTAAAACAACTTTTCTGAAAAGCTCGGAGCATCCCTCAGCAGCAGTCCCGCAGCCTCCTCCACCTGCAGCACAGCTCTCAGTCATAAGTCAATCCAAAACATTCCTGACTTTTCAGGTAACAACTAAATCATTAAGTTAAATGACTTATTGCAAATATAAGTGTACATTTTAAACCAACCACTGAAGAAGTTACAAAAAATGTGCAAGGAAAAATAAGACTGTGTTCAAAGGCAATGCTACAGTTTTTTATATGAATACATTTTCTTTGAAAAAAAATCCAAAACCTTTTTCAAACACTTAAAGCTGATTTTATATTTTGATGCAATATTTTCCAAAATACCTCTATGAGAATCAACAGCAGTTGTTTGTTAATTATCAAAATCACGAACTAAAGATTCTCCATAAATCATAAGCATGAAAGTCTTTTGCCATTACCGACTGTAATTAAAATAAACTAATTCCTCTCAGCTCCAAATATCACACAAGTGTTGATGGGAAAGAGTGACACGTGAAATGTGATAAGTTTCATCAGGAAACTGGAACATAGTACTCAGCTCGGAGCACTGAATGTGGCACATGGTCAACAGCGGTTACAAAAAATGTGCAGCGGTTACAATATAAAGAAGTGTTTTTTATGCAGATTTAATGACAGGTATGAATCAACAAGAGTTTTGTGATGTTTTTCTATGTTGAATTTCACTTCAGTACAACTTTGACGCTTTGCAGTAGGTTTTCTTGCATGCCTGTGCTCTTCCTGAGGCAGAGAACGACAGCATACAAAATTCCTTATGAGGAGCTATGATCCCTCTTGAGATTACCAGTCTCTTGGGTTTCTTAATGTATTCGTGTCTGTTTATCACAATGTTCAATGCTTGTCAACTGGATGGGGGAGTTGCCCAAACATCCATCTATCCTGTCTTGTTGCTTGATGGACCTTTTTTTTCTCTGCCAGATGTGCTGAGATCCAGATAATAACAGAAGGACTTTAATTAGAATTATCTGCAACATTCACATGAGTCTGTAGTTCCATTTATAATATGTAGTTTCCATCGAAGTGAGCTCATTAAAAATGTAACAAGGTCAGGAATTAAACAGCTCTTACCATTATTCATTTTCTTGCTAATTTCAAATATTATTTAATTTATCAGCTGGAATGAGTGATTATTCACAGTACCATAAGCTGACAGGTGATATTAGCACATTTCATACTTATAAACATGCATTTAAATGTAAAAAGATCTTTTTCTCAAAATAAGAGAGGGAAAACTGTTTGCCGCAGTTTATTTTTGCTACATACAGAAAAGCATTCATCTATGTATACATGTTTTTTTCAGTTCTGATATAAGGATGAAGCATAATTTTGTGCTTAGGCACTTCACTGTTGGCTAATTTCACAGATCCTCTGACATGATGATTGCATCATATGCAAAAACATGTCTGAATGTGTCTGTGTATGTGTGAGTTTCTGACATTGCCAAAGCCAGCGAGCAGGTGCCATCACTTCTCATTTCCACCATTCACAGCAAAAAGACATGTTGAGGACAGGCTGGATCAAGAGAGTCTGTGAAAGACAATTTGTGAACGAGATACAGATTATGTTTTTCTCTGTCAGTTTCAGCCAGGATTATCTATATGTATATTTCAAACACAGCTATATAAAAATATTTTAATATAATACTGATCTGTTGGTTATATTGATTTTCGTTTGTCATAGTTTTGCCAGTGCTGCTCCTGCAAAAACTGAAAAACCAGACACTACATAGCAAATATTTTTTAAGTATTACTTTAAAGTTTGAAGTCTGGAAATGATGGTTTTTATTCCAGAGAAGAAAAAAAGATGATGCTTGAAAGCTGAATACTGTCAGACTGACCCCCTTGCTCAGTTCTGACCGAATCAGACAGGGACACCTCAAATCTGTCCTTCATTCTATGCATTGACTTTCTGTTAGAGTTCACACAATTTTAGAATCTTACAGCTCAATTTTAAATCTTTAAAGATTTTAAAACATCTCAAACTTATTGACCAAGAATGTGCCTTTCAACCACTGAGAAAGTGTCTTAACTTTGCTCAGGTGAATCTGTGACAAACAGATTGAGCTTTTTGCATTATATCCCCCATATTACACATTTCATTGCATATTGAAGCCTTTACCCAAGTCTCTAGCGATCTTGAAAATAAAAATTCCCCTAAAGATGTTCAGGTTTTCCTTTTCACAAAGCCTTTGATTATAATACCTTTGATAATATCTGATATATATGTTACATATTTTATCACCATAATTTTTATGACTATTCATCTGATCTAACTGTTTTTATTGTGTTGTGTACACATGACAAGTTAACTAAGAAAAATACTTTATTATCATCATTATCATGTCAGATTTTACTAAAGCTTCAGGAACACCAAATGGAACACACCACAACCCAAAGAAAGATGAAAAAACTCTAATCATTTAACAAAGTTGATTTAGGAATCATGTTTGGTTTAAAAAAAAGGTACCGTAGGTGGATGGACACTTTAAAAGTCTTATCGATTAATTATTAGCCAATTTAAATGTCACAAATTGGAATAAAAAAGAATGAGATATTTGTTAAAACATTAAAGCAATAGAGGTCTTATTAAGAGAAGGGCTGCAGACTCTATGAGAAACTAACGCTCACAAGAAATGTTGAGGTGAAAGTTTTGAAAAAATTTTGTTCGGGAAACATTTTATTGTTAGGATTTCTTTTTTCACTACTTAGCTTTGTAAATGTAACTAAAATATTTTGCATAATTGTCACATATACCCTCACAATCCTTTTTTTTTACTGTGGAATAAATTTGAAAAGATCTACTCTATCCTGGAGTTGTAGGTATAGATGCTAAGTCCTGCCTTTGCATTATGACTCACAGCAGGCCTAGAACAGCTATCCAACTCTAATCCACGAGATATAATTTGGTATTCATGTTTTACAAATGTGCTTCAGTAAATTCCCTAAATCTTTTTGGCAACTGCAGTCGAGAAAGTCAAGCAAGCATGTCATCCACCATGAAAAGGCAGTGAGACGCTTGAGCAAAGCAAGGCTTTGTCTTAGAAATTCCTCTGAAAGACACTGGCATCATCAGCTTTCTTTGTTGTGCACATTGTCTCTCCAGTATTTTACTGGTTTCTCAAAGGTAAATAGAGGCTTGACTCAGTGGGACACATGCAGTTTTCCTACAACAGGTAATAAATTTGCATGTCAGGTCTGCACGTCACAGATTAAACATGCTTTGTTTAGGATGATTTATGAGTGTAATGTCGTGCTGGGTGCACTTGGCTGTGAGAAGCTGAAGGTTTGATGGTGGTGAGGGGGTAGCAGGTGAGGCGGTGGGCTGGTGAGTGTCAGATTTGTCTTACAGGAAGACTGATCTGTAGCTGCTCGGAGGGTGCCCACTGCAACACACACCTCTGTCATTAATCACATACAGCCTCAGAGTACAAAGTGCTTTGTCTTCTTCTCCTCACACACAAATGCTGCAAACTGTCACCACCCTTATTTCAGAACTACTATACAGAACTATGAGGAAACTGCTTGCACCCTCTGAAACTAAAGAGCAAATTCCTCCTAAAAACATGTCAAGTTGTTGCTCTAAAACAGTACTTTATACTTATCTACAAGATTTGGCAGTTGTTGTTGCAAGAGTCTATAAAAGAGCATTGGATCCTGAACTGCACTCCTCTTGTACTCCTCCTCCTGCAGAGAAGGTTACCTGGATATAAAGGATTAAAATCATTCACTGTCCTCAGGAAGAAACACCTGATTCAGCAGTTAGTGCAGCTAAAAGCATGTTGACTTATAATCCAAATGCAGCTGACTGCTGATGCCCCACTTTCTACCAATCGCACATATGCACTCCTTCCTTTCTGAGGCTGAATTTGAGGAAATTAATCACAGCAGGAGTAATATTAAATCTCCTTTGAGAAAGATGATTTTAACTTTGAACATCAAGGAAAAACATAGCTGACACTACATTCTATGCTTCTTGTACATCTCGAAATACCACAGAATAATTTCTCAGGACCAAGAAGTGCATCTCTTCTCTGAGTGTTTTCTGTTTTCTTTTTATGTGTTGTGAACAAAAAGCTTCTTTTTAAGCATTTTTACCATCTTAGGGACATTACAGAAATTACATACATAGCTTGGCATGGAGAAGAGATGACTGATATTTGAGGATAAGTGAAGAAAATCATTCAAGGCCCAAAAATAATTAAACTTTTCACAACCTTAATTTGAAAATTGGCCTCAATCTGCAGGCTGTAACCCGATTTCTTTACAAAAAAGTGGTGTTAATAAAATTGTAAGACAAAGGACTGTTAAAGGGGAAAATTAAGCTCCAAAATAAACAGACAATAACAAATCTAACTAACTAGTTATACTCCCTAACTTGTAAGATCTAAATGAAGTTACTTTTCTCCCCAAAACGGTGGAAATTTCATGTCAAAATCAATATTTTTCTTTTCCGCTGAACTATGCCCTACTCTTTGCCCTCTTTCCTGGACATCTCATAAACAGTTCATTTCTGAATGTGACTTTTGGTGGCCAGGAATGGGAATAACGATCTGTCAAAACATGGCTCAGCTTAACAGAGTGTGCTTTCAATGAGCAAAGCCAAGTATGTGAAGTATATAATTGCATGCACTGTTTAACATTTATTACATTCAGTACATCATTGCGGTTTGTTTATCATAACATCCCAGGCAAACAGAGTTAATATGCCTAAGCAAATATTTGCATCACTGTATCAAATTCAGCTACCAACTTAAGAATATCAGGGAAGCCAAATAGGGTCACGTGTGAAATAACAGAGTTGTTCGGCTATTCACTGCTCCATACACAGATTGGCCTATCTCACGAGTGGTTGAAGTGTTTGCACACAGAGCTTTGCCGCCTGCGGGCTTATATATCACACTGTGCCTTATTAAGAGCTTTTACAAAATCTGGCTTTCACCAGCCCCCTTTTAGTCTTCCGTCTAAGGGCAGCAGTCTTCAGGACCTCAGTTTGCACACAGCCCCAACCAAACATCCCCGAACAGATTGGGGCAGAGTACATGTGTGTATCAGATAAAAGGCAAGAATGGAGATATTACTGCTGTGTTGCATGAACTCTGAGCTAAATTGGTTTAAAGTGCTTTCCTTCTCCTGTAAGTGGTGTAAGAGCTCAGACGCATTGAGCTTTATTGGATGTCACGGCTTGATATAATTCCGTTTTATTTTTCACCACATTGAACTGACTATTTAGATGTGCACCACAACATCCGTCACATTATTCCAATCAAATTCCAAGTGACCCACATTAAAAACATTTTTACCCTTTTAAAATGACATTTTTAACCATATTGCAGAGTAACAAGTTCCGATGACCATGAAGACACAGCAGTATTAGCCTTGTGGTACAAGATCAGCTGTCAGAAAGATAAGTTATTTTCTTTTATGCAGAAATAATGAGCAGTTGCCACTGACCCATAAATTCTCTCCAGCTGCATGTGGACCCACTGGTATGACTTCACTGTAATTATTGAAAGTTATGATGTATTCAGGGTGTAGCCAAACTCTGTCCCATTCCTACAGTCACCAAAATAGAGGACTCCATTTTATAATGGCATGCTGGGAATTCCCCACCATTTCCTCTTGCTCTTGACCTCCCACCCTCCATTGTATGTCCAAGGAGAGGGTCTGAGTCTGGAGTGGACCAGCACAACTCTGCCAGGCTGACAGATCGGCTCGTCGTGCCCTCTGCTGCTCCGTCTGCACTGCGGCACCATTGTTCTGCCCTCTCAGGTCGAGCCCCACGGCAACTCCTCACCATTGTGTCTAACAGACCTGCAACCTGATACCATGGCAGTTTAGGCGCCTGTCGTCGTCCCTTTGGAATACTGCTGCCCCAAGTACAGTACTGTGGGTTAGTATGTTTACAGTGATAGAAAAACAATAGAGATGTTTTGGGGAAAAGAGTACTTTGGTTAGAAAATCAGATTTTTTAATCAGAATCATTTAACACTACAAGTTTTTCACTCATGTTCTCATGACACAGGTAAAAAAATATCATGACCCAGGGACAGAAACAAGCTTGCAAGTATATTGTAGAAGAATGTGCGTCTACAAACGGCCGATGTTTGCGTTTTGCAACAAACTCTACAGATGCAGTCACATCTTCGCTGCAACAAGAGGAAGACTGACATCTTATCTCACCTCCACAGAGAAATGGAAAAACTGAGCCTGAAGAAGCTCATATTGCAGACACAACACAACAGCCTATACACATCAAAGCAAGCCCCAACCAAGCTGAGTATGCCGTTGAGTGTCACTGAGGAATAGTCCTCTTTTTATGTAACACACAGATGATTAAAGAGTTCAACACAGCAAGCAGACTAATGACTCCACTGGGTTGCAGGGGAACTCAGGAGAGAAGAAGACAGAGCCTCTGGAGGATACTTGCTGAAACGGGAATAGGTTCTAAAATATACAAATTTATTCATCAGAAAGCAGTCTTTTTATGTCATGGAAGTGCGCGTTTGTGAGTGTGTGCAGGTGGCAGAGTGAATGTGAGCAAAGACAGTGGAGGGGAAGAGGGAGATGTGAGAGAAAGCGATGCAGTGAGTCTGATGGTATCAGCCTCCTTTGAGCAATAAAACATCACGCAACCGGCAAAAGCCACCCTGTGAAAAAAAAACTAAACAAAAAAAAAAAAACAGCAAGTTGGCTATAATGTTCACTTTTTACATGCTTTTTTTCTGATAGCACAACAGATACTTTGAATATTATTAATACGTCATTTTAAACTATTTAAATGAAGATATTTACTTTATATATATGGGATGAAAAGAAGTTCTCCTTACATATTCCGGATGTAAAGTTTTTATCTTGCTTTAAACTAAGTAATATTTTATCCTTATAACACAAAAATGACTTAAAATGGGAAATGATATAGTTAAAATTTCCATCAAGACCTCAATTTAGATATGGGTTTTATTTATGTGCTCTACAATATATATGAAAGTCTACCAGCATTCATGATTTATATTTTGCGCTTTGTAAAATGACAGAGCTCAGACTGACACTTTTGGAAACTTTGTCCTGTAACTTTCCTGGACTTGAGTGATTCATGTTTCCCAGAATTTTACAAAAGCAATATTATCTCAAAAAGTAGATTTTATGTTATAATTTAACTTAAACAACAGTAAATGTGTCTTTTTGGTGTGCTGTCACAGATTAACAGCAGAAATTCAGGTATTAATACATTTTATTTTTCCTCAGGCCTACTGATAATCGTCTGCACGTTTGGCTTTGCTCAAGAGAAACAGTGGAAAATTGCTCTAAATTGGCACTTTTAGTACTGATGTCAGGTAATATGGGGTTTTCATTATTAACACACAACAAAACAGACAAATTGTATGATTGTTCTTGTTTTACTTACTTTTTTACTTCTTTAAACTTATGCATTCTATATATTTGTAATATGTGGTTATTTTAATAAGAAGATCATATCTGGATGTGCAAAAAAGAAAGAATAAGTTAGTTTTTCAAAATTTGAATGACCAGTTAACAGGTTCAACCATTGGTTGATTGATAGTTTTGTTCTGTCTTCCCAGCTGAGACAGTTTAATTTCTCTTTTTTTTTTTTTTTTTTTGGGGGGGGGGGGGGGGGAAAACTCCCCCTTCCCCCTTTTTCAACCCTTCCCCCCCATGGCCCAACCCCAACCCCCACAGTTTAACTTCAAGGTTTTTTGAAAAGGAACTTTT
>JBAMHX010000011.1:21182126-21194244 GCA_037177515.1 Pseudomugil tenellus
CCCCCCCCCCCCCCCCCCCCCCCCCCCCCCCCCCCCCCCCCCCCCCCCCCCCCCCCCCCCCCCCCCCCCCCTCCCCAGAATTAATTCTACACATTTTGTAAATGCTGATATCCAGTGGATAAACTTAAACTATAATAGTTGAATTTAAGTGTTTTTGGAAATGGAATTGTTATTTCTGTATATGGTTTCGTCTGATGATTTCTACCTGCTGATTATTGATAGAGCTATGATGTTAAAATGGATTGTGTTTTTGTAAGCGACTTTTCTGGGGTCAAAGAGAGAGTTATTATTGCAATAGTGCGGGTTTAAAATTATTCACATTAATGCTCCTCCCTTTAAGACATGTTTTAACTGCAGTTACTGAAAATGATGCAACTGTATTTTATGTTTAGCATTTGTGAGTGGAAGGCTGTAACAAAGTCAGTTTCCTGATTTTTTATGGCTTTGATGATGATGTGATGATCTGTTAGTGTGTTTCTCCATTAATGATTCCATTTCTAGCCATGCCCTGTCAGTTGAGAGGATTAAGACTGGGGATTGTTGCTTATCCCAGTATACAGTGAAGGCAAGGAAGAGCATGGGCTACTGGATAGATTCAAGGTCATAAACCACATACTTTCTTCATTTTTACAAATATTGTTTTTCTTTACTGATAAGGTTCTTTTTTTCCATCACCTCTTTGAATTTGGTTGGTTTCCTGGCAGGGCAAATAAAGACTCTCATTTTGTAACAGTTACAAAGTAGCATGCCTTTGCTTTTGGGGGGATTCCATGCTTTCTGGTTCCCATGACTCTGAAGACTGGTGAAGCATTGTACTCTGGGAGGAAACATTCTGTTTCTACACTGAGATGATATTTTTACATTAAACGATGACCAACATAAGTGTAAAGAGAATTGCTGTGACACAATTACATTATGCTGTGTCTATACACACTTAAAGTGAATTTAATATGCACTACTGGAACAGAAAAAAATGTATATATTAGCCATTTGTGTTGGGTTTGAAAACCTTTGATTCATGTTATTCTGTAAACATGTGTTGTGTCGATCCAACATACAGCAAACTGAATATTTTAATATACTCAAGTGTATCTGTTATTCAATACATTTGACTCCATTTTAATCCTTTTTTTCAATTCAATCTGGGAATTGTTTCATTTCCATGTTATATCTATGAAAGCGTTGCCAACCTTTCCCTTTGGTTCAAGATCTCTTTTTTAGATCATTTTACAGAGTGGGGAGGGGTCGTCATCCCTGGATAAGACACTAAAATAGTAAATCCAAATCCAGTAAAATGGTTATTCCTCATGAGTAAGATCCAGCAGGGATGACAACATAAACAATGGTGCAGCTAGTTGCTCAAACCAGCTGCACAATGCTGTTGTTTGGATTAGTGGGGTAATCTCAGGGCTGGAAAAGCTCACCGTGGAGACACCTGATCAGACAGAGTGGATAAGTACTTGTTCCTGTTTCATTGTGAACACTTATCCCACGTAGCATTCTTCCATAATACATGGACTTTGCTTGCTTATGAACCACTTTTTCCCATACTTAGCAATCTTAGTTCCTTTTTAGATTAAGTTCAGTATGATTTCTTTATCTTGAGATGCATTTTCAAGGTAAGATTGTAATGAAAAAAATTAGAACGCTATATGCAAAACTATTTAGATACAAGCAAAATAGATATAAGGTGAGGGGGGCGAAAAAGGAGAAAGGAAATAAGAGTGTTAAAAGCAAATGGTTGTGTTTGTCTGGATGGGCAGAAGGCCCGCAGAGCTTGGCAGGAGTCCTGTTTCTGACAGCAGCTGCGGCCTCAGTTTTATATCTTAAGGTGGTGCCTTGACTGCGCACCAGTCCTTCTATCTCCAGCACTTTTCAATCAGAGGGGACCATAAATTATTGTCAGTGGTAATCACAGCTGTCCATCGTGGGTCTGCTGAGGGCTCCCAGCCTGTCCTGGTGCATTAAGTCACACTGAATGGTGGCACCTCAGATATGGCCAGTGAGATGGACCTGCAAGCTGACTGAGAGACATCAGAAAAGTTTGGAAGAGGTAAAAAACCTGAAGCAAATGAAATAAATCTACAGGGCTGAGACAATCGAAGTATATTTTGAAATCATGATTTGAGAAAAATGACAACTTAAGTCATGATATATTAGAGCCAACTTCTAAACGGTCAAAGATTTGCTTGGCATCTCCATAGAAACATGCAGGTATATTCAATAAATACTGAATTTTTGACCAAAAGAAAATTTCTGCTTTATTTTTCAGGGATGTTCTTTTTTCACATCAAGGGATTGTTGAGAGCACTAAGTGGAAATTTTGGTTAGTACTTTAATAACTTACATTTTGAATGCACTACCAAATAAAGAATTCATATCTGTATACAAGTATGATTATTATTCACTGTATTATTTTAAATTTTTGTAATGTAATTTCAATAAAACCATGAATTAAAACTAGAAATTCTTTTATTTTCACTAAATGCTGGCACAGCTCTTTTTCTTAAAGTTGTGAACCTGACAAAGAGGGTTTCCCCTTCGTCTTATGTATGCAAAATTCATCTTGCACAATTGGCATGCTACCTGGGCAGTCATGGCTGTGTTTTTGTTGTTGTTGTTTTCTCTTTTTTTCTCTCCATGCAACAGACGTGTTATTTCTCTGTGAAAACTCTCTGCATGGGGTGGCATACCTACCTCTGGCAAGACACTGCTGTCAGAGCTGATCAGCAGAGAGCAGCCTTCCCTTTCAATTAGCCTTGCCTGTCCAAGAACGGGGCCAGGAGCACCAGCACACAGCTATCCAGGCACACAGCTACCCAGGCACCCAGCTAAGGAACAGCAAGGAGAGCAGGTGGGAAAAGACAAGAGAGCTGGAGAAGTAAGCCCCAAAACTCCTAACGGGAACTGAAATACCCTCCACTGCTGTGCACTAAGTCCCACCGTACAAGAAAAGGCCCTGCCATGGCACGTCACAATAAACACAGGCAGGCTCCATGGAAACACCGCCATTTGGCTCAAAAGCACTGGGAGAGATATGGCACCAATGAGGCAGATAATTCCCTGACTAAGTATTTCTACCCTCTTGTGTATTATCACAACGAGGAAAAGTGAGAATGCATGTGTTGTGAAAGAAGTGGAAAAAGAGAGTTACTTAGGAAACAGCAGACTGCAATTTATAATCCATTAATAACAGAAGTAAGTTGGAGATTGACTAGAGGACTTATGAACAGTGCTAAAGAGGCTTGAGGAGGACTGCTGGGAGTGAAAAGGCAGGGTGGCAGCCTTGCCCTTAGGCTGTTTATTACAAATGCCACATCCAGGTGGGATTTGCAGAGTTGCACCCTAGCCAGCATCTTTCTCTCAGTGGAAAGAGCCTGAGGTGGTGGATGGTAAACATGTGCAAAGATAAAACAGACATGTATGTGCATGCTTATAGTCATTGGCTGTTATTAGCCTTCATAAGAACTTCAGTTTTATATGAAAAATGCCCCTGTTTAAAATAAATAAATAAATAAAACATATACCTTTTCTTATTTTTGTTGTACTTCAGGTCACCCTAGCCTCATAAGAAATCAAACTGAGGGACTGTGTTGAATGATATTCTGATTTTCCTTTCCGTAACATTTGAAGAGATGCTTGACCGTGATCATTATGTGTTAAAGGCCACTGTTGTGGGCTGGTGTGTCTTTAAAGCACACGCTCTGTCACCAGAAAAAGGGTGAACAGGAAAACCTAGCTCTTGCACGAACTTGTGAAACTTTGAGGCAAGCAAAGGGAAGCATGATGAACAGACGAAATGAGTGTGCATGAGTGAGTGATCATTTTCATGGGAAATGATGTCATTATCATAATCTTGTTTCTTTGTCCTTTGATGAAAGTAATTGCCTTACAAGGACAGGTCATTATTGTTCGGAGCATTTTAGTCACATCACATGATTGTCAGTGACAGATTGAATTTGTCCATCTGTAATAGCAGATAGTCTGTTTTCAATTCATTTCTGATCACTCTGCATGTTGACAAGAAGCAACGTGGATAAGAAAAACTAGTTTTAAAAGGTCAATGCCAAAGCTAAAAAAGTTGCTATGTAAATATTAGCATTATAAATTTGTTTTTATGCTAATTAGATGCTAATCTCACTGCATTAGTTTAACAACACATAGAAACTGTAAAAAGAAATGAGTGGGTTGTTGGTCTGCAAATGAAAAACTCATGTGGAATTTGTGGAAATCCATGTAACAAAATACTTTACTTAACAAATACAATACTTAACAAAATAACATTTGTTTGGGCTGAGTCAAGAGAGATTTTGAAAGAAAACAACTTTTATTTTATTGACCTACTTTCCCATGGTGTCCTCAGGGTTCTGTGCTTGGTTGTCAAGATTTCATACTTCACTTGCTCCCCTTTGGAAACATCGTCTGTGACCATGTCAACTATCCACCCATCCATTATATGTACCTTTTATTCCAATGAAGGGTAGCTGGAGCCTATCCTAGTAATCACTGGGTGAGAGCCGGGGTACACCCTGGATAGGTCTCCAGTCAATCACTGTGCCACAAGCCAACTAGTCATATTTTTTTACCCCAAATCCATAAACAAAACCACAGAGAATATGTCTTAGTATTGATAAGTCAGTCCTGCTTTCATCCCCTCACATTCACAACCTCTGGATCATCCACTGCAGTAAACTCTTCTTTGAGAAACACATTAACTAAAACACCAGAACAGCATTCTCCCACCTGAGGAGCATCACCTGTATCCTTCCATCAATTCTCTTTTATACAGCTGAAACCTCAGCTATGTTTTTGTAACATCCAGACTCGACTACTGCAAATAGCATCATTCACAGTTCATCACACAAAGTATCAAACAAGCTTCAGTACATTTAAACTGCTGGCACTTGTCTGCACACTCTGACCATTTCCACTGGCTTTCCATTCAGCAATGAATTAACTTCAAAATCTTTTTCCTCATATACAAAGCCCTCGATAGTCAGGTTCCCTCCTATTTGACTGACCTCTTTCTTCACCATACTGTCTCATGATCTCCGCTCCTGTGAAACCAACGTTTCTCTATTCCCTTTTATGAACAAAAACATAACCTGGGAGGTTCAAGGTTTCTCTACTCTCTGGCACTCAGTTCCTAAAGACATCTGGGATTGCTCTAACCTAGCGATCAAAAACCTCACTGAAACATATCTTTTCAGAGTTGCCTTTTTTAGTTTAAAATGATTTTATCCAAAGAATTCTTCATCTTTTTTATTTTAATTCATGTTTTGTATATATCAATTTTTGTTGTTGTTTTCCTGCTACCTTTGAATGTCCTGAAAAGTGCCATATTAATTTAAATATATTATCATTATTATCATGTGTCAAACAATATACACTGTAAACAGAGATTTACACCCTGAGACGCCCTGACATGATATTGTCGTCAAATGGCTCTATAAAAATAAAGCTGAATTGAACATAAAACCTTTTACTAACCATTATTTCTCATTTCATGTTTTTATAAACATTTTCCCATTGCTTAATCAAATGATGCATTTTTTAAACTTTTCAACATTGTCCAGTGAGAAAGAAATTGTCAAAAATAATGAAACATGATGTGTTCCTTTCAGAGAGAGTGGACTCATTTAAAATTTCAACATATTTAGAGCACAAAAGCTTATTGTAAATGCCTATTCAGCAGAAATATAACCTTCTGTGATTGTTGCACTACAATTGTGAGATATGTGCTTTAATTCCTGTTTATATTTGATTTTTGTTGGAAACTTTTGCTCTGTTTGGATTTTAAAGATGGCACGATAAGTGAGACGGACAGAAGCCTACAAGTAAAGAAACCAGGCAATCACCACCAAAATTATGTCAGGATAGTTTTGAACTAATATCAAGCCAATCCCAGCTGACATTGAGCAAGAGGCAGGGTACATCCTGGACAGGTCGCCAGTCCATCACAGGGCCAACACACATATACAAACATCTATGCACATACATGCACAGGGCAATTTAGAGTCACCAATCAGCCTATCCCCAAGGTGCTTGTCTTTGGACTGTGGTAGGAAGCCGGAGTACCTGGAAAGAATCCACGCTAACAGGGGGGGAACATGCAAACTCCACACAGAAAGACCCAATGTTCGGACCTCCTCTTGAACAAGTTGAGTCTTGTGAATGAACTTTACATAAAACTGAGTCTGTGTGATTCTTTAATTAAAAGAAGTTCTGAGTCTAGAAAGTTACTGGTATAAAAAAGGACTTAAGTGAACTAATGGCTTTCAGTGAACCTGGTTGCCCCATATTCATGTTTAGTTTGAGTACTTATAAAAAGTAAGTGGTTTAAAGGAATGAGTATCCACTTAAATGTTATGTAAATGTAAGTAAATGTTATTGATTTTCTGTTCAGGATTATTAAGACTGGCCTGAAATTGCAGGTCCTTTTCTCACCAACAGCCTACTTTACTCTCGGTATGACTAACTCTTCTTAATGCTTCAGAATTCGCTGGAATTGCATTGTCAACTTAAATAGCAGACTAATTAGAACAAATAAATACATTGATTTATATTGTATAAAAGCAAAAGAATAATATGGACCATGAGAGGACTGAAGCTAAAATATTGCATCACCTCTGATCAGCTTTGTGGATTATTGTTCAGGTCAAGTTATTGATCTTGTATCATAGTTCTTTGTGACAATTTGTGCACATATCACACATGATACTAATGTGGAAAACTGTGGATTTATTTTGTGTTTATTGAGCAAGTTTAAAGGTTCCACACTATAATGGTACATTTCTACATAACCTTACTTTTTACATATATATTGGCATTGTTTGCTTTTTAGATGTTTTTTGTTGTTAATTTCTCTCTTGATGTTGTTGTTGTTTTTTTTTTTACATATTTTGGTGAGATTTTTCCTTTAAATCCTTGGGTTTTAACCTTCACTGAACTTATTCTTATTTCATTTCTGTTTTTTTGTATTAGTCCTTTTTTCACAATACTAAGTAAACCAACAACACACCACACAACCACAGGTTGAGGAATTACTAATATCAGCGGACATTCAATGCACAGATTTTGTGTAAACCAACAGAACACTAAGGTTTACCACCAAGACCTGGCTCATATTTCACCAAGTAGTTTTACAAACATCCACTGCTATATTTACCAGATACACTATTCTAGTGGTTCCCAAACTTGGGGGCCTACTCCCATGGGGATACCCAGAGTGATGACAGGCTAGGCTAAATAAGATGTTTAGTTTTTTCTTCTTTTTTTACTGCTAGAAAACCATGAACAAATTCTTTGAAAGAATCAATGGACAAACTGTGATAAATAAAATATAGACATTATAACAACAACAACAAAAACACAACAAAATTAAAATAGACTAGTTTATCATTTGTCTCAAAATATTAACTTCTGACCGTATGAAGCCAAACATGTTACAATACCATTGGAAGACTTTTCATCTTGAACACAAGGAAAGACCTGTTGATTATCTCAGAAATGAGTGACTTGACTATGTTAACTAGTAGAGTTGTTTTTCTAAAGTATCTGTTTTGTCAAATTCTCAGCTCACCTCATAAGCACTGTGTTATTTCTTGGTCTAAAAAAGCAATCTAAAGGAGGAAGTAATACTGACCTCTGCCACTCTCATAGCTTTAACTGAATTTTGGCCAATAAAATAAACATACCGGATAATTTCTCAACAAGCAAAACCATTTAATGATACATTTCTACACACATTGCATTACAAATGTTAGGGATCACAGTCATGAGACTGGGGGTGTCTGACATTATTGTGGTTGATAAAAATGGAAAGCTTACAGGAAATGTTTGGAAACCACCTGCACTGACCTACAGCCTACAAAAATGTCTTATTTGAATTTCCAATAGAAATTCACCATGAAAAGGTAAGTTGGTTGATTTAACTTTTCTATCAAAATATCTAACATCTGCAGTGTGCCTTTGTACAGATTTACTTTGGCCAAAGCGACCTCTCTTTAACCTGTTTGTGTGTTTCATTTGAGCGGATAAGAGACCTGTTGATCAAGATTTTCAGCAAACGCTCCCACAGAAAGCTAGAACAGAGAACACAATGTTAAGACCTTTCTTATGTATGTAAGAATAGCTTTAAAGACACTACATAACTCTTCAAAACTCCTCCTTCCAGACTTGTTGCATTTATGAATACTTGCTTGACTGGAGTCATCATCATCCAACAGTTACCCAAGGCAGAGAAACTGCACTATAACCAGAACATTGCAGCTAAGTCTCGCTTTACGCACTGCATCACATATAGCAACACATATAAGCAAACTCTGTGGCGGATTTGGCAAAGACATGCATTTGAAAAATGACAGAGTTTTTAGAGTTCAAGCTTTTAGAGTTTAAAGTTCACTGAAAGCAAATACAACAATTTTGCAATATGATTGTTGTCATAAAGTCTTTTCAATAATAATGACGTGTCTACATGTAATATTTATGAGTTCCAGTACACATTTAGTGGCTATTATGAGAGCTTCTTCTGCATCTGTTTGAATGAAAGACAGTTGGATCATTCATAAGGCTTCAAGCTTCTTCTTTTTCTAGACACACTGTAGAAAATCCAGGATAAAGTCACTGGCTTTGGACATAGTGTTCCCAATGCTTGTTCATTTTTCTCTTTTCTGTCAAAACAGCAACAGGCAGCATAAGACAAACCATTGTTGTTCTATGTGAAAGATGTAAGCAAATCTAATGCTATTAACAGTAAATGTAGTTCTACTGACAGAGCAAAGTGATACCATGAGGCATTCTAATCTAATAAAGTAATTGTCAAAAAAGTCACAACACAAACTAAGCTTCATAATTGTTAAGTGGCAGGGAGGATTCTGCAAGCTCTTTTTTCACTGTGGTCTGGACTGAGCACAACAAGACACTTTCAGGCAGTGCCAAACTCCAAAACTCCTGCTGCGCTCTTATAGTCCTGGTCACATATGCATCCTGTTCAATCCATATGTAACTGAGGATGTGACTTTGTCTCTTTGTTCTTGTGCCATTCACAAAAAAGTCAATATCACGTTTGATGGATAATTTATGTTATCCTTATTTACCCCAGCTTACCATATGGATAAAGTTTCATTTTGACAGTTGGACTGGACACCAAAGAAAAACTTATTTAAGACGCCTGTGAGGTACAACGTGTAATAAAAATTTAAATGTATTTATGTACCAAATGTGCAAATTTGTAGAAATACAACCAGAATTTCCATATTTTGTCTAACAGAGAAATAAAATAATTAAAATGCAATTATTTGATGACTGGATGAAAAAGTGGAAAGGAGGAATACTCTGTGTTCTATAAAGAAAGGGCAGCATCCCGTCTTTTCTTTCCCGTTAAAGTGTAGGTTAGGGGGCCTTTTGGTGAGCCTTGTTGTCAGCCAGAGACAAACTGCAGCTCCTGGGAGCGCCCCAGATCTGACAGAAACCTCCCCCCCATCAGTCACGTCATCTGAGTCAGTGAAGGAGTCTGTGCCCTGCTCGCGGTCACACTAACCAGGAGACACAAGCTGTTCCTCTCCAGGTGCTCATTAATGCACTTGTCCTTGATACCACCACCATACAACAACACAAAGACAAACACATGCCTGTCGTGTTCTAATTACACCAGCATGCGCACACACTCGCAAGGATGTGCATCATACATTTCACTAAGAGACTTGTAAATGTCAAACAACGGCAGACGCCCCTTTACGTCCCCCTCCTGCTGTTGCTGTTCTTTTCTTTTATACTTTTTTTTTCCTCTTTTGCTGGCAGAATAGGGGGAGGAGAATTGTTGTTGTAATGCAAACAAAGACAACAAATGTATTGCTATGTAAAAATGCTTGAAGCCTTTGAAGTAGGGACGTTGGGGACAGCTGATAGTAGAGGTAGCACATGAGTGGAGCGCTAGGCTGGAAAGATTCATCAAGCCTCCTCAGCAATTACCATATGGACCTAATTATCATATGAAACCAAGCCTCCATAACCAGCTCCAATATGACTTTCTATCTATCTACATTATCACCCATCCGACTGAGAAATGGTGAGCATGGATGAACCTGGTATTGTCTCATACCTCTCCAAGGCCTGCTTGAGTAACTACTATACCTCCAATGTTCCTTTTTCCATTATGCAGTTAAGCTAGACAGTTAATTATCCAGGAGCAAGGAGGCCAGGTCTCTTTGCTGGCTGCGATAACGATATGCTTTGCTGGGCAGAGAATGAAGAGGGCCAGCCCACAGGGAGCCAAGCTGATGTCAGGCAATCCTTCAAAAAAAAAAAGGGGGCCTAGGCAATTAGATGCACCAGTGCTACCAGGGATGACTAGTGTTATTGAAGATACTGGCTAGCTTCTCTAATGGGGGTATTTAGGGCAATTATGATAAAGATGTCAGGGCGACCTCCCTGCGACTGTTGCTTTTACAAGAGGTGCCTCTGAGTGCAAGATCACAGAGCAGAAATAAGAAGTGACTAAAGATGTGGCCAGTCCCGTGTGGAAGTCTTGCCACCAGCAGAACTGCACTTAAGACTTAAATCTCATGTGAAAGATACTGTCTAGAGGTGCTAAATGGGCTAATCTGCCATCCTTGTTGTGTTTTCTGGGAATTTTGGAGTCTGTTATGACCCTCTCAAGAAAATAAGCACACCAATGCTCAATTAAAGGGTAATGCCCCACTGATTTGTTTCCATTTTGCATCATACAAATTTAGTACATCTGGCCCGATGAGACATATAAGACTGTTATTATTTAATGGACCAGGGAAGCTGACCATGTGTAAGGTAGTAGAGCCTCACAAAGGGCCCTTTTATGTGGCTACCGTTGTGCACTCTGCTCTCATCTGGATTGGTTCCATGCACACATTTAGCTCAGACATCACCCTTCCACTGTTGGCATCCATCACCTCACATAAAAGTTACAGCTCAAGAGCATAACAAGGAACTACTGGTCATCACACACACACACATACAAAACCAATCAGCCCGTTTACAGTGTTGGCATATGCCATCCACATGGCTGGCATGACACTAAACACACACTGACTCATGTTTGATGTAGCTTCAAAGAAACAAAAGCAGAGGAAAAGTGTAATGTGAACGTAGCATATATCCTCTTTCTTTATTGAAAACAGCCAAACAGCTGGTCAAACCCTCACAAAATGCTTGGGATGTTGCCAATATTGTGTTTAAAACATGTTTATGGCAAATGACTCATGACATCTCCTCAATAACCTCTTAGGATAGATATTACAGGAAACCTTGCCGATGATGTACATTGCAAAAGTAAGTGTTTCTTAGTTTTACAAATAAATATGAAGTTAAATGTTAGAACACTTTTAGAACACTGGCTTGCTCATTATAATAGAATAAAAAGTTATTGCTTCAAGAAATTAGGGAGAAAAGAGAAATATAATAAACCAAAAATTGACGGTCATCTGCTCTGCTAATAGCATGACCACAGACACAACACTGTATTCACTAGCAGCTTTACATGAACTTTTTGTTCTCTTGAAATTAAAGTAAATTAACACTTATGGTTCCTGTGAAATGTCTAACAAGCAATTTGGATGCGCTGTTACTTTCATTCCACTCCCTTCATCGCATTTTAGAATACATTCACAATCTTTATAACATAGTTTTTATCAAGAGAGATGATCACAAGATTTTTACATTTGTAAAACTTTGTAAGGAACTTAGCAAATATGTAAAACCTTCAACAAATTACACTTATACTCATATTAGAATTAAGCAGCATTGAGGCTTTAACACTCATATTAACAACCTATGCTTGAGTGGGAACTGTATGTTCACACAGTGGGTGTCTGCATGCATCAATTTACAGTTTAGTCTGCAAATGTTCCTGTTACTGTCAGGGCCTCTGCTGCCGCATAAAAGGCAACTGAAAACAAAAGCTTCTGATTGTTCTGTGATGTTATAGATAATGTTCGCTTTTACTGAAATTGTCGCGATGTGTGTGTGTGTGTGTGTGTGTGTGTGTGTGTGTGTGTGTGTGTTTGTATGGGATAAATTGAAAAGCTGCAGAACTCCTGGGACTGAACTAAATAACCCTGCTATAGAGTATGCTTGTTACTGC
>JBAMHX010000011.1:21215416-21248868 GCA_037177515.1 Pseudomugil tenellus
AGAATGTTTATATAATATATAAAAATTATATATATATATAATATAGGCTTTATGAATTGTACAATTATCTGATAAACATTAATAAAGATGCCTGAGGTTAAATGATGTGTTTGTATTAGACACAAAAAAGACCTCTGGAAGCTTGGCGTTCACACTAAGCTGATCTGCAAAGACCTTTCTCAGTAAAATGTAAATGTAAAAAAATGTAAAAAGCAGTCAAATGAAGGAAACGTACAAGGCATGTATCTAGATTGTCATTAGTGTTTTTATTTTTTGCCTCAACAAACACACAACACAGCAAACCATAGTGAACACTTGATGCCACTAATCTGATGCTCCAAAAATAGTGACAGTCATAAAGATCGTCTCAGATCAGAGCAAAGTTAACCCCTTCACGGTAATGCTGTGAATTTCAACAAATGTGAACAAGTACAAGGTGACCTATGCAACATATATCAAAAAAAGATGTGTATTTATTTTTTTATTTTGTTTTTGTTGTTAGCTTTGCTGTTTGTTTTTTGTTTCTTTGTTTTGTTTTTTTTTTTCTTTAATATGAACACTTTACATTTTGGAGCTTTTAACCTTCTACAAGTGTTAATTGTACCTTAAAACAATCCCAAAAGTAGTTTAATTTTTCATTGTTTATGTAGTTTTATTGCATTTAAAAAGAAGGGTGCAGCTTAAGCAGAGCAGAATGGCTGACACCTTCGTGTAGCGTCGGCATGGTGGAGACTTCCCCCCTACCCTACCTGAAAACTTTAGTCCACCATCTCCTCCAGGAAGTGTGCATATGGCTACTCCTGTGCTCTTGTCAACAGACACATATGTAACTTTACGCAGACTGCACAGGTCGCCTTTCTAGCTGCTCAGTGTGGCTGGGGCAGAGGAGCAGGAGAGACACAGCAAGCAGGAGAGATGCAGACACAGGCTTTAGCAGTTCTGGCTAGAAATTTCTCAGCAACAAATAAGTGGTATAGCAAAACTATAGTTTGGTGCATGTTGCAAAATGCATAATATTATCATAGATGTGCATAGGATAGACTGTGAGACGGCAAATATAGCATAATATAAGACATTTAAAGTTTTTGATTACAAATTTTCCAATCACATGTTTCAGATCAGATTTTTTTTATCAATAATAATTTCAAATGTGCTCTGAGCTGGGAGAAAAGCTAAATTAAACACTTGAAGTTTACTTTTGTACACTGTGTTTACTTAAGATATTGTCTTTACCCCACTCTCAGTATCAGATCTAGTTTTTGCTTCATGGTTAACAACATTCTGTACAATTTAACGTCTTCTTAAAATAAACCAATGTCTCCAGGATGCAGCATGTACTAACATAATTCCATTTTGTATTGGTGGCAGGACGAAGACATAAGAAGGAATTAAACACCAACACCTTATACCTCAAAATGCCCTGTGTTGTTCTGCATCAAATGTTGATCCTGGAGACTCTATATAAAGGCAGATGTAGCCAAGAAGTGGTAGCGGACTTGATGGTGCCTTGCAAACTGCAGAATGGGCTGTTTAAAGTCCACAGAAACAGTTAGTACAAAAATAGAAATCTAAAGTGAGTAAACAAAAATCTAAAGAAGATAAACAGTATGTAGTGAAAAGACCAAACATAGTAACGCAGCACACACCAGTATTCCATACAATATGTATCCAGCATGGTGTAGATATTTCAATCTTAACCCAATCTAGCTTATGTTTGTATTAAGTGTTTTAGTAGTAGCACAGCCACAATTCATACAAAATGATTTAGTCATATTAACTGACAAAATTCCTAGCGTTGTAAAGCATCACTCCAAAATCATTTCAATATTTTTGTTTGCAGAACTTGCAGCATTGTTGCAGCATCTCCTGTTGGTATATCTGTCATTTGTGTGAGCTGCTTCATTAGGTCAGCCCCTATATATGCACTTTGGCAGTTACTGAATCTGAAAATGTTTCTGATTAAATTGTCAGTCTTCTAAAGGGCTTTCAAGGAAAAGTGTTGCAACTCTTTTGTCTTGGGAGATCTTCAGCGGGGTATCAGAGCTTGTCTCAATGTGACTGTCCTCTACTTCCATCTTAAAGGTGATGGACTTTTCTGATGGATCAAGTTTAATGTGTTTCCCGATTATTTCAGATGCAGATTCTCCTTCGCTGTAGCCTTCAAAGCCTCCACCATGAGCAACTTCTTCTTTGGAAACTCTGATACTGTACCCCTCTGCTGCCCCTTCCTGGAAGGCTTTCTCAAGACCCAGATTAGAAGATCTGAGAGCTGCCATGATCTGCTCTTCAGACACATCGTCTGCCTCCAGCAACCCAGAGTCTTCCAGGGTTTGAGACACATTTAGCTCTGCAACTATTGTCATCGTTCCATTATCACTTGACTGTTCCACTTTTTTGACAGCAACTTTCTGTGGACTTTCATTTGTCATTTTTGTAAGGTAAGCCAACTCCTCCTTGAGCGGACCCGACACTGAGCTTTGTAGCTTCTCCAGAGCTCCCTTTAGCTGGTCTTTGGGTTCTAAAGAGTCCTCTCTAAGGTAGCCAAGCACTGACTCCTGCACTACAGGTGAGACACGCACCTCTTCTTCAATGATGCTCTCAGTTAAACTCTCTTTGGCAAATGAGCGATCGCCTGAAGTGTACTTGTATTCATCCCTTTCTTCTACAATTACTCTTCTCTGGGGAAGACTTTCATCTTGGTAGTACCTCTCATCAGACAGGTCATCTACAATGCCGTAGTGGCCATATGAAATAATTCCTCCAGCCTCCTCAGGCTCAGAGAGGTTGTCATCTGGTGTAGACACGAAATACTCATTAGATTCTTGGTCATGGGAGAAATGTCTCTTTCTGGAGACCTCTTGGACTTGTACAGATCCACCTGGGAACTGGTCTGTCTCTTTTAAGGAGTATTTCATGGCATCATCCCTCTTCTCAGGTAGAGTGTCATTAGAGGAATTTTCTAGCTCCTCAATTTGGAAGTATGTTGAAGGCCCATAAAAGCTAGATCTGCTTGTCTTCTCAGCCTCAAGCTCTTCATCGCTGTGCGACTCTATTGGTTCCTCGATGATTTCCACATTGACAGACTTGTTTTGTAAATCTTCTCCTCCTTGAAGGTTGCTTAGCAAGTTCTTGATCATGCTTCCTGTTGCAGTATCCTCAATGTCTTCCAGTGACACCTTCTTCACGCCTTGACCCAGGAGTTCTTCCAAGGCAGAGTCCTCGGAAACATCTAGCTCTTCCTCCACTTTGGACTCCAGCACAATCTGTGTCTTAGTTGTGCCATCTTCCTGCTTCTTTTTCTCCACATGATACCTGATCGTTGAATCTCCTGAAGAACAGACTTTAGCTTCTAAACCTGCTGGTTTGATCACTTTCTCAATGATCTCTTCCACAGATACAGAGTCTAATATCTTTTTCTCAGTTGGGCCTGTTGTACACTCTGCTCTCCCCTTGTCTTCTAACTCATCATGAGTGCTACCTTTTTCTCTCTCATTCCACACATGCTTTTTACTTTCTGTCTCTGTTTTTGTGCTGAAGCTCATCCTTGGCGGAGTGACCACTCTAACGGATTGAGTCCCGGCTTTAGTACTGATATGGCTATCCTGAGACATCTGTTGGGATCTAATTTCCTCCTCTGTTGCCATTTTCTGCACACTTTGATTAATTTTGTTTTCTCTCTGGCCTATCTGTTTATCTTTGGTAGTGGTAACAGAGGCAGAGTAAGCAGCCTGAGCTTTGCTGAATGAGACCATATCTCTTCTGGATACCGGACTCTGATGGCGAGCTCTCCCTTCAGCTGAAATGGGAATGATCCTGGAAGGACTTATGGATCCAGAGGGAGGCACAGCAGATCTCCTTAGGTTAGTCGGAGACGCATATCTGATGTCCATACCTTGTCTGGTCCTAAAGGTGGAAGCTCTTGCAGTGTAGGGTTGAGTGGGCATCTTGATATCTGAGGCAGAGAAGTAGTTTGTATTAATAATAGATGGACCAAAACACTGTTTCTTTAAAATATGAAAGTATTCTCATTTCTCCTGGAAGAAGCTAGTATCACAAGATTGTTTTATAGTCAAACACATCAACAAAAATATTGGAATTAACACTGTTTAATACAGTACCTATAATTCTTTCGATTTGATTTGGATTCATCCTCCTCTGACCAACTCTTTTGCCCTCTAGGAGAGCCCTGCATAGAGACAAGAGACAATATTTTATAAGGCAAATGAGTCAGGACAACATTCCATGTGAACAAAATTATTTTACACTTAAATGTGAAATAAACAAAGAGAAGTACCTCACAAGATGATGCAAATCGTTCATCTCTGCCATTTAAACACTCTCAAGCTAAAGTCAACAGGCTTACAAGACTGTATGAATCCTGAACCTGGCCATTTAAGGCAGTGATCATTAAAAATCAAATGTTAATAAGTGAAACCTATCTTGTAAGCTTCTTAGATGGCTCATCTTTCCTTGGTCATGGTTAAACAAACCAAAGTGGTTCAAAAACGAACAACCTTTCCTGAGAGTACCTTCTGAAAGACTGACCTAAAAATAACGACGACAATGTGGGGCTGTCCACGCGCTTCCCTATAAATCCCACAGCAAAAGCTGGCTCGTGACACTTAGAAAAACACGTGCCACAGCCACGTCTCCAAGCACATGTTCTGTCTATCCCAACAGTTCCAAACAAATCAAATATGCCAGAGGTGAGGCCATTTAAAGTCACACTGAAGTGGATCGTCTTATTAAAAGCATCCTGGAAATGGTCTTAGTGTTTAAATACACATATTCAGGCAAACATCATTATTTGCTACATTTTATGCTACAGGAAAACTCGGCTTCTTGTCCTTCACTAATATAACTCACACCAACATACAGTACAGATTGGTGCAAAGCATATTGTACAAAGAAACGAACCATCTTCATGCAGACATTAATTGATATCAGCTTACTTAAAAAGCAGAGTTTGCTCTGACAATTCTTGCTTTCTTTCCAGACTGGTTTGTTGTCCAGCTGAACTTGCATGTATTTGTAGTTATCCACTGGGATGCAAACAGTGCTTTGAAATTCCTGCACCCATTTAAATCCACATTCACCTCTTTGGTTTTGACTGTGTTTGACTTGAGGGGATTTAAAGATGGGGATACTTTACTGTATTCATAAAGCAACTAATTAGACCCGTTCATGTTCAGTTCATATAACTGAATGAGTATTTGTTCAGATGTCCACTAAGAAACCAGCTCCGGATGTTTTAGTGTGGTACTATGAAACCTTAATTCAGTTTGTAACTTCTCTCTGTTTATAGCTCTGAGCACATGTAACTTAACATTTGAGCCATTTGTGAATCACAAGAAATCCTATTAAAACTTCTGAGCAAACTGATTGACTTTATGAAATTATTCATACTCCAAGGTGTTTTATTTATCTAAATATTTACTTCCTTTTTATGCTTTAGATTGTCTTTAAATAATACTGCACGGTGAGTTGCCTATCTCTTTAGCAAAACTTGTTGTGACCATGCTGTAAAGTCAAGGATGGTTATTAGGTACCAAACTCTTGGACACAGAATGACAATTTACTCATTATGTCACTAGTGACATTTTGAAATCTTGAAATGAGTGATGGTTTTAACTCTGTCAGGACCTATTTGGACACCCGAAGGTAAAACAGGCCTATTTCTAACCCACAAAACTGTTATATTTAATATATTTAATATATATTTAATATACTTTAACTGCGATAGTAAGCGGAAAAAAAATATGGGTAAGATCATTACCTGTATGCAGCCAGCTCCATGCCCAGATCCATCTTCACCTGGAGAAGGTGCTGATGCTCTCTCATCTTCTCTGCCATGGCATTAGCCAACATGTTTCTCTCATGTTCTAGCTGCTCAATAACAATCTAAAGACGGACAAAGAGAAGACAGATATGTGGTCATGTTCGATTTTAACCACACAATTTACACTGAAATGGTTAAACTAGTTTATTTAGTGTATTTACTTTGTGAAGGAACTGCTTCTGGTCAGATCTTATATTTAGCTTTTTTTTCTCTTCTATTATTTCTTCTCCAAATATTACATCACCTAAATTTGACTTTTTGCACACTTGAGGGAAGCCCTGTAAGTGTGTGGCCTTTACAGCCACGTACAACTGACCATCCTGCTGCAGGCTCCATCTTAGGAGGATAATAGGGATTTGTCAGTCTGACAGCTAATTGGCTTAAGTGGCTGGAGTAATCCAGCAGCTGCAAAGTACTTGAGAGGTAGACTGTCACCAGTTTTTCCAATCCCTTTATGCTGAGGTCAAATGCTACATTCTAGGTTCATACATTTGACAGTTATGGGAACTCACACATAATGGTATTAATACCTTTAGAGACTGGAGTGTTTATCATAGAAAGATACACTAAATCAGAATGACGCAGGACTTGTATAGATTATGAGGGTGGGACTGAAGACAATCCTTTTGATAATTGGCTTTATGTATTCATTTGTAGCAGTCATTGACAGCTGCAGCTGCATCAAGTGCCTTTAAGGACAGTGGGTGTGGCAGGGGTGAGAGAGCCTCCCCCATTTCCCATTGCTCATTTGGATAAAGACTGTTCTGTCTGGTCTGAAATTTGGATCTCATGGGCTTAACAGGTTTTATAAAGGTCCTTAATAGCTAAATAAACAGCAGAAACCGTTTTTTTTTTCTGGCCTTACATGTATGTTTTTCTAAAATTAATCTGGTATTTCATCTCACCTGATATTGACTTAGGTCCACGTGGAATTTGTCCTGCATTTGCATCATTTGCTCTTCAAGACGCATTTGGATGTGACCATGTTTTTCCGCCTCGGTTCTCAATTTGCCCAACTCAGAAGCGTACACCATCTTTTCCTTTTGCAGATCACCCAGTCTCGCCTGGTCCGCTTTAATTGACTGCTCCATCTCCTCCACCTTTTGTTGATACATTTCAAATGTCTCTATCCATCCCTCAGACAATCCGCGAGCGTATTCTTGTACCTCTTCCACGGTGACAACCGACGGTCCACGGTAAGTCTGCGTGATGATGGGCACCACCCGGGACTCCAACTGGTGTCGGAGGTGATCCATCTCACGCCTGTGTGCGTCCTCTAAACATTTATACTCGCTCTCGAGTTGAAATAAGCGCTGCTGGAGATCACTATTGATCTTGTGAGCTTGGTGGAGCTCTTTCTCGCAGACTTTCAGCTCGCAGCTGATGTCCCTGCACACCCCGGTCTGCTCGCTGCACATAGACTGGACCGTCTGCAACTCTCGCCATAGCTTCTCTCTCTCCATCTCAGCCTGGGACTTCTCAAACGACAGTTGCCCCACCATTCTCCGGAGATCCTGCATCTCAGCTTTGCACTTTTGCTCCCATCCCGCGGTCGTCCTCACCTGTCTCATCTTATTTATTTCGGTAATAAGATGCGCATTGTCTTGCTCCAGCTGCTTGGTTCTGGACAGATACTGAGCAAGTCTGCTGTTGAGCTCCTGCAGCTGCTGCTTTTCACTGTCAAAAGTTCTCTTAAAAGGAATCATTTTGGCATCTGATGATTTAAAAACTCAGCTTGGGAAAAAAAAAGCTTGATTAATTAGATTTAGTAAACCTATTGTCTAAGTACGATCTGCATGCGGGTCTGCGAACACAACTGTGATGTAATTTGCGATCTGTGCCCTTTGACAAGTGCAGGAGGAGGAGGAAGAGGAGGAGGGCGGGTCCTGCCTGCATCACAGCCACTGGAGCGTCCCAAGCGCGGCCTTGCCCCTGGCAGATGTTATGCTGCGTTCAAGTGTCGTTTAAAATGTTAGCATCCTCAGCTAAAGCTTTGAGAGATAACTCTTCAACTCGAATAATAACAATTAGATCATTAAGAGCGTTTATATATTCATTTACATACCCCATTGCAAATATTTATTCCAGCACGTTCGCGAAAAACTTAATAGGCTATAGCCTGATAGCCTACTAACAAAAACAAAAACAGCGGAATTTTCTCTTTCGCATGTGCACTTAAATAATCATAGCCAACCTTTTTTGCCACTGGTATGTTGTAAAATGCTGCTTTTATAACCTAATATTACATTTTCATTGAGCATGTGAGATAAAGATATGTCTCTCTGAAACAACAGTAGCCTGTAAATTGTATGGTAGTTTATATTTGAATTGTTTTGTATTTTCCCGCCTCTACTAACAATAAAATCCGTTTAGAAAGTATCATTTTGATCATATTTAGTTATTATTAATAGCTAAGGAGCCAGGTGTTTTACTTATAGCTGTTATTTCTCACTTTTAGATGATAAACTGTTTCTGTACGATATATAACTGTAACACTAAGCCATAGCAAGCACAGTCTACATTTTAAACTTTAAATCAGCACTTTTGAAGCTGATACACCAATAACCGGATGTACTTGAACGCATCAATTCTACCAAGGCTGTATGTTTCTTTCCTTTTTCTTTTTACAGAAGAGCTCCCCCAAGGGGACAAAAAATAAGACACACGCTAAACTCGAAGCGCCTTCTCCATTTTATCTTGTGTTCATGAAGTTGTGTTTGTTCCTCCTTTTGCGACGGAAAACCTAGCGACATGAATGAAAAGGAAGCTGTTGTTATTACAGGTAACAGTAGCCTATTTATCCGGGAGGTCTAGAGGAACTCCTCAAACCCTTTTCTGTTTTAAAATGTAATGCATACATTGTTTTAAGGGTTTGGACTTTTCAGACAGTTCCTTGTAAACCCCAGCTGGAGAGCAGCTCAGGTCATTTTCGTAAACACATTTCTGTGTCACTGGTTTCCTCTTACAGTTGGTTTATTTTAACATTTAAAAATACAAATTTGCAGGAGCTGAAGTTGGCAGGGCTGGGAGAAAAAGTCGATGTTTACATCAAGGAGATACCAGTGAGTTACGTCGCAACCCGGCAGATCATTCCAGAACTTTGGCAAACTCTTAAACCAAAGGTAAAAATAAGTCATAGTTTTGAAATAAAAGTGTCCTGGAGCATTAGCTATCTTTAATTGCTGGGTGACCTTGATGTCTAAATAAATCATTTAATTTTAACAATTAAACAGATTGAATGAACTTTACAAACTTGGTTAAGTTAAACAATTATACTGCAAAAATCAAATAAAAAATAAGTATGCATAAATGACAATAGTGTATAATTGTATGTACAGTTTTTGTGTGAGATGTTTGCACCCACATCCTCAGTTTGCTGTTCATTTGGGCGTTGCCAGAAGTTCCAGCGTGATCATTGTGGAGCAAACTGGGAAGAACAGAGGATACAAAGACAGAGATGTATGCGGATTCTGCCCTGATGGAAATATTTGCATCGAAGGTGGGCCAGAGAAACTGGACTCTGTTGTCAAAATGAGGGTGGTGTCCAAATGTTCCAAACAAGCAGGGATGGAAGTGATATATTCAAGAGATGCTGGAAGGTGGGCACTTATTTCTGCATTTTTAACACACAGGAATGGATTGATCATGCTTTTTTTTTTTTCTTTTGCAGTTACCTGTGCGATTTTGCATATTATTGTTCTCTATATCATGGTCAGCGGAGAGCGGCCTTCATTCACATACCCTCATCTGGCTGCATTGTACCAGCGGACAGGCTGGTACCCCTTCTGCAGACCCTTATCCTCACAATGCTCCAACAGTTGGATGACACCAACAACATGAATGGCAGCATCCACAGTGATACAGATTCTCATCTGGCAGATGTTAAATCCCACATAGGAAGACACAGATGTGATGACAAATAAAAAAAAAAACAGATGAAGCCATTTCTGGTTCTCATTTATTCAAAAAATTCAGAAAAAAGTAAAATACAAGAAATTTTCAGATACACATTTCAAGACGGCATGTCAAAAATACACCATCTCATTTATAGGTGTGAAAAACTTTGAGGCCTCAGATACAGAGCTTGAAAGAAGACTGTCTATTAAAATTATTTAGATTTTTTTTCTTTCCCCAGTCAAGTTATTAACACGTAGAATCTGCAAAAGTATTATAAGATAATAGTAGTAGACGAAGGCCCCTCAGAAGGTGTAGGAATGCAAATCATAAAAACAGACATGATAAACCTCAAACCTATTATTGCGAGGGAATGCACTGATGCATCCCATAAACCTGACATTTGCATGTAGAACGTTCTTAAAGAATTAAACTGATGAACAAGTCTAAACAGAGTAGAGTTATTGTGTGTTTATGCTGGAAGTCTAAAGGTAATGCAGAAAAGCGACTAGTGTTGAAGCTGTAAACTATCGCGGCTTTCTAATCATGTTATCATGACTACCCGTAATCTATGCAACATCCCTGTCATATGTCTGTTTATTATCACTGCTGTAGTTTAGACAGGTTTAGATCCGATTAAAACTAGTTCACCTCACAGCAGATCAACGTCTCCTCAGAACTGAGAAGCGGAACTATGTGGTGATACATGCAGACGGGAGAAACTACAATGATACTTCTACCACTGTTTTTATGTTTCTGTGCCATCTTGATATTCAGCAGAAGACAGTTTTTAACTAAAGGTTTGCAACTTTTTATTTTTTTTTACACATTAAGTCAGGTATGATTCTGAAGTTACTCACTGAGCACCCAGAGTACAAAATATCTGGTTCCCTACTCAACTTTTTTATTGCTTGGGGATGTTTAATTGAATGTAAATTTTTGTTCTCATTTTGCCAACCCTTGCACTTATGCAATGTTTACTGCTGAGAATTAAAAAAAAAAAAAAAAAAAGATTTTACAAAAGGGTTTGAGATAAATCCCAGCACCTCATGCACTTAACATGTTCTGTGATGCGAACCAACATTGCCCTTATGAGCAGCAGAAAAACCAGCATGCAGAAATCCCTTCTGACTGACCCAAAAACAATTATGTATGAAGTATAAAACTGTCCTTATTACATTCACAGCACATATTCACGGCCAACTGAATGTAAATGTAAAATTAAATGCTATTTGTTTGGACTCAACTTCATTTGACTGAGGTGTTGTCTGCAAGTAAGCAGCAACTACTTTCTTTAATTTCCCTTCTTAAATATTCTTTATATTAGTGTTTTGGATTTCTTTTTAAAAGCATTTTAGACGAAAATAGCTTGTATTTTGAGGGTTTGAGGTTGTGACAATAAATTAGGAGGCAGTGAAGATGTGTATTACCCAGCTGAAATACAAGTTGATCTGTTTGAGTGGACATAAATAATATAATTTAGTTTCTTTCTCTAATGTACAGGCTGAAAACTGTTTGTAAAAGCAAATATTTATGGCGAGAACTTGCATTACTTCCATCTCCTAGTCCATTTTATTATGAGGTTTATTTATGGTAGATCCTTGTGAGTTTTACAGCCAGGTAACATTTCTGTTAAATGATTAAAGTGAGATGGGTTTGTTTTGCGTACACACTAATATATTTAAACAGAGTGAGGTAGATATATGCCTGACGGGGGGAAAAAAGTTTTAAAGTCCCTCAGTCATGACACCAAGGACAATGCATACAAAAAAAACAACTTTATATTGAACCATGGGGCATTTATACAGTGATTTATACTGATATAGCGAAAAGAAAAGAAAAAAATAAATAAGTAAACACTCCTACAGGTAAAAAGAGAAAAAAAATCACCAGGCCACATGAGGAGAAATCCTTCTGAACATTTTCACTATTCATCCGTTTAAGACCTTTTTTAATTTGACATAGAAACTTGTTCCCTTCCCTGGACTCTAACCCATCCTGTATTTGGTTTTCAGAGGTGATGACTATGAAGACAATCATTTTGAAATCTCACTTTGAAGAAGTGACAGTAGCAGAAGCGCATTTAGCTCGAGAGGCAAGGGGGAGAAAAGAAGTTTCTATAAATGCTTTAAAGATAGTTGGCATAATTAAGGCAAACAAAACAACCCAATTAGCCCTATTTATTGGAGGAGAGGCATGACATGGATGGCGAAAAAGCAGATCTGATGCATTCATCTTAAATGGAACTAATCCTGACTTTGATAGGAGGCACTGGGAGAGACATCAACTGGGGAGGCAGAGGGAAGGAGATAGGGCACTGTTCCACTTATTAAACATAAAAGGATGGTAGGAAAAGGTGAGACAAATACATGATATGAGAATGTGTGGAGAAAGAAAAGCCTTTACTTTGACCTGAGATTGAGATGCACCTAGAGGGCAACTCTAGGCGCAGTGCTAAACAACACAAGTACAAAAAAGGGTGCAGAAAGTACACGCTCACACATTGAGCTAAGGTGTCCATGTCAAATAATAATAACAATAATAATAATTATAATATAGACATCCACAAAACAACAGATGGAAACATTTAATGAAAACAAAAGGCAAAATGTAGTGTTACTAAGAATCTTATGGGGAAACCGTTATTATCTTTCATATGGAGCCAAAGAATGTTAGTTTTGTTGAGACTGTAAAATACCTAACCTGAAGGAAATATTATGTATGTATGTCGGTGTGTGTATTCCAAAAAGTAACAGAATGAAATAGCAGCTTTGTTTTATACATTTTTTTTTTTTTTTTTACTGCAAAAGGTTTATTAAAAAGTGACCAAAAGCCAGTGATGTGTATAAAAATGATCCTGCAGTCATCAAAGCAACTGTCAGACCTTTGTGTTGGAAATGCTCTAGAAGAGACTTCCTTTGACTTACAAACTTGTCTCTAGGCTACTGAAGTGGGATTCGACCGCTTTTCACTTATGTCTATTTCCTTCTGCAGCGTTTTTGGTTCCACCGAATATGTATCAGTGAACACCGTTCACCTCCCATGCAACACACATGCTTGGAAATGCATGTACGTGTGTGTGTGAACAAGGGGGGGAGAGGGAGTTATACAGCCAGACTGTGAAGTTTTATGATTTGCAGTAGGAGACTTGACATATTTTTTTTCTTCTGTCTTTTTTTTAAGAAACAAGAAAACAACAACAACAAAAAAGATAGAGCAAGGCTGTGATTCAGAGTTTTCTGACACAATACACTGTAGCGACACTTCTGTCCTCTCAGACCTGCTTGGATATGGGAAGTGATCTTTTCGATGAACTCTTTTAGTTCTTATTTAAAAAAAATCCCATGTAAATTCAGTACGGTAATCAATATACGCCCCTGATTTAAATAGTTTTAAGTACAATCTACAACTATTTTATATTTAATGTACATTATGTACACAGTACACAGACAACGTATGGCTTACACCACAGCAGATATGGATTTGTAAGATTCACTTTCCTTTTAACAACTATCTGTTTTTATCATTTATATCAGATATCAAGCTGATGATAACTACTTTGAATTAGACTTAAAGCCTTTTGTTAGGCACGAAGCAGTCTCAAACATGTGCTTCAAAGCCAAATTCACTCCCTCGAAAGTCATTTCTTCAAATAATTTATTCCACCTCATGTGCAGATATGGTATATTTGGTTAAACTTGCAGTTGTGAAAGCAAGGACAGGAACTCTAAAAGAACCAAATTATTTAGGTATTATAGACTCATCACAACTCTGAATCCCAGCCTTTGACAAACTAAAGAAAATGAGATAAACTTTATTAAATTAAAGGAAAGAGCTTGATTTGGCAAGTTTGGCAGATATAAAATAGGCCCTCTACCACTTTTGACCCACACCTGACAGCATCCGATAGAAATATCATTATTTAAACGAAACATTGATCTTGGTACAAACTTTCTAATCGAGGCATCTTCACACAGTTTGAGCCAGTTTGCTCATGGGAAGAATATCCTTTTGATGTAAAGTCATTATAGAAATAGAGCTATACCATATTGTGGAGAGAATGATGTGTTTGTATAAATACATACTCAAATATCCATCACATCCTCTCTGAAATCTTCAGGAAAAAAGTGCTTTTCTGTTGGTTTTGCTGGCAGATATGCTAAAAAAAAGATCTTGTTAAAGTTCATGTCATGTCAATATCATGATAACACGCCTGTGTACTTTTCCTTCTTGAAGGAGTTGTTGGATTGAAATACAGGCTGTGCAGGAAGTAGTCCCCAGTTGTGTCTGATCCGCCAAACTCCAAATGCTGCAGCATGTTTCTGTGCTGTTTTCATAGTTTGTGTTTGACCTTAAAGGAGAGGAGAGACCCTCTACTGGCACACAGTAAAACAAAGTAATCGTCTTGCTTCACTCAATCTTTAAGAGAGTGAGAGAGGTTTGAGTTACCCTGTGTGAGAGGAAAAGATGGGGGTGGACTGATATCAGCAGGCCGAGGACTGGGGCAGTGGCAATGCCCGTTCATTCTTTCTGCCTCCATTCATGTGTGCATAAGGCTGCATCTCATCAAAGTTAGGCCGTAGCACTACCACAGGCCCATTGGCTGAAACATGTCCTGAGTGTTTGTCCAGGGCCTGTCCTAGAGACGCCACAGCTGAGGTTACTTGGCCTGTGTTGGAGGGAGACACAGGTCCAAGTAATGGAGTGCTGGGGCCTTGCACGGGGGACAGATGCTGGGAAGAAGGAGGCGACGTTCCTCCTGCGCACCCAGACGATGGAAGAACAGCAGTAGATGGCTGCCTTGTAGATACAGGGTCCAGTGGAATGTTCTTCATGTTTTCTACCTCCATATCCAGCTCCTCGGTGTCTGGCGGCTTGTTCTCCTCGCTGTAGAAGAAGCTCATTTCCCTGAAATTTGGATCCAGTTCTTCTTTGATGCTGCTGATTATCTCCAGGAAGGACGGTCGCATCTTAGGATTATACTGCCAGCACATCCTCATCAGCTCAAACCTGGGTGAGACGCACAAATTGTAAACGTTAACTTCACAGTATGTACATATGTTGTAACCTCACTGAAACTTCAAATTAAAGTGAACTATGATCTTTATTTTATTTTTTGCACAGTGTCTTGATGTAACCATTTTCAACAAAATCAATACTTCAAACCATTAGGCAAAGCAGGATGTCATGATTTATTAACATGATGAGTGAATTTTTGCATATCTTTTAAGATTTTAGTTTGAGGATGTTGTTTCTCACCAGCAGGGGGCAGAAGAAACCTGTTTTTACCACTTTTTGTGCTCTTCTAACACCATTCACTTTTTTTTTTATTAAAAGAGAATCATCTAGAGATAGTATATTAATATTTTAAAGTAAACTATAACATCTTGAAAAAAATATGCATCCTTGCTTATATCCTTTTAATTCTGATCAGTTCATGCATGGTTGCTAGCAGGTTTATGAACATGTCCCAGTAAAATGTTCTTATTTAAATCCAATGACAGGATGAGGACAAATTAAATGCATGAACAGGTATGCAAAACTTGGAAGACAGACAGTAAATTCAACTAAAGTTTTTATCGCTACCTAAAGCAGTTGGATATTTGGATGTTTTTGTACCTTATTACAACATCTACAGTTAGATCAGTAATGTAGCAGGTACTCAGCAGTGCAGTAAATCATATTTAAGGTTACTGTGCCAGGCCAGCAACCGAGCTTTGGGAATGTCAAAACAACACCATAAAAAGGGAGAATTATTACAGTTGTGTGTGGTGCTGCACCACACGCCGCAACTTCAATTATACACAAACAAGCTAAGAATACTCCCTAAGGCTCCCTGACATAAACACCTCGGCCATCTTGGCTCTGTTATTACTGTTCTCGTCCTTTCTTCCTTTTTTATCTATCTATTTTTTGCTCCCCCTCTCTCAGTGTTTTTTTTTTTCACTGTTCAGAACTACCTCTGCAGCTGGGTGCCAGCTTCTCTTCACACAGGGAGGTTATTACTTGCCTTACAACACACACGTCATATTCTAGATCTGCAGAGAGGGTGACTGTTTATGGGTTGTTTTTTTTACCAGAATTTAAGAAAGTGTCTGAAAGCTAAAGTTCAGATGTCCAGAACTCGCGCAGCAGAGACCTCCCATGACAAGTCCTATAAGGCTTGGAGCTGTGCAGATGAACCGCAGTAACCTGTCGGCATAGACGTGCCTGTTTATTATTACTCACACACTAGCTGTTGCTGTGCATGCTTGTTGATGCAAATTTAGAAAACCGTGCGGTAAATCCTGTCTCCCTGTCAATTTCCTGCCAATCATGAAGCACATGACACAGTGACACAAATTGACTTGCATTCAGCCTGTCAAGTTAGGAAGCTGAAGGATGTTGTGGTGGTTCGTTAGTTTTAGCTTTGCTGTGGTAAAACAGCCACACTTGTTCTTCAGTTAGCATGAAGACATCTGCTCAATGTCCAACGTTCCCCTTTGTTGCACTTCTTGTGCATTTGGCGCTTGAAGCATCTAACTCTTTTTTTTGTGCTCTTTTTTTCCTCTCGCATAGCTTTTCTGCAACATGTTTTACGTTTGTGTCGTACAAAAATGTAATTAGAAGCAACAGCTAGTAGCAAAGACAGTGTCTTGTTTCTGCTAGTCAATACTCTTCATTATCCTTTGTCCATCTATTTAGTTTGATGTCTTTCAATAAAACTCATGTATTTGGTTTATTTTTTAAAGATAATTATCAACAACCTAATAATGCTGATTTCCAACAATTATCAATGCATTATTGGACTTTTAGTTATAAAGTGTTAAAATGGCACTAATAAAAATGATTTGTTTCAGTCCAAACCCAGCTTAACGTTCACTGAGGAAATGTCTAAAAAAGAAAAATCAAATCTTATATAATCTTAAATTGGAATAGTTGCAGTTTTAGATAAATGCCACATAAACCTGAAAGGAGCTTCCGTAGTGGATCTGAAAAATCTGCACACAGGCAGGCCCCTGTGTGGTAAAACCTGGATAGATAATATTGCTGTAAGTGAGACAGCATATTATATAATAAGACATGATTAATATGATCACAGAGTCTGCATTTATTTTCATCCAACACTGCAAAAAATGCACTTTTGTCTGTAGGAAACTCTAGAAAGAAACCTAATCAATGGCACCCAGCTACCTGAGAATCACAACACAAGGAGACATTCAAAGCTGTCCAAATATGACTCCTCCCTCTGAGTGTTATCCTGCCTGCTTCCATGTCTTGTATCCCTTTATTCATTCTTTGTATGAATGTCTGGCTTGACTACACTTCAGCGGTCTTCTGGAAATCTCCATTAAAGTCAGTACAGCACATGCAGCCACCGGGAGCAGCCTGACTTCCCTGTGCACTCCTCAAAGACCAGGAGGATAAGCCCCCACTCCACCACCACCACCTCAGTAACACAATCCACACACTCCTGAAATCAGGACAAAACAGTCAGGCTGCCATAGAAACCAGAAGTTTGTGTTTGCACAACACTCGGCCCTATTTTTTGTTCTACTCGCACTCTTTCTAAGGTGAGGTCAGCCATGAAGAGTGGGAGGGGAGAGTGCAGAATGTTTTCTTATTGAGGTCGGAGAGAAAAAACACCGTACATGTACGCTGGTCTATAAACCAACAACCAGACTTTTTAACAATCATGAATATCCCACTTATTCATTTTAATTCTCACTTTTATTGCTGTCATTCTCTTTGCAGTTTTAAGAGATACCGCCTCTGTCCTCATGCAGGAATGAGGGGCATCTTTCACACACGGGCTGTGGCATCCCTTCTATGGGCTGATGCTAACGGCAGAACAGGCTTCTCACTGCCAACTGTCTGCTGAAACCATGTCGTCAACGGACTACATTTAACCAGTGACGTCAATGTCAGCCCTCATATTGGCTTTACCATGCCAAACACACATGATACCTCTTACTCTTAAATCACTACTCAAAATAGACACATGACAAAATGTTAGTAGGCCAATAGGCGACCAGGAGATTGGTATAACAGGATAAAATAATCGCAACATGAACTTGAGGGCATATGTGGGGTATGTTGGACTATTATGGAGCAGATAGAAAGAGACTTACAGCATGTCAGGGCAGTTGTCGGGTTTGTCCAGCAGTCCTCCTTCCATCACAAAGCGCAGTACTTGCTCATTGGACATGCCCTGATAAGGCTGCTCTGCTAAGGTGGCGATCTCCCACAACACCACTCCAAATGACCTAAAACAACAAGAAAAAGATAAGAAAACAAAATGTAACTTGAAGATAATTTCAGTACTATTTTGAGTGCTGCATAGGAAAAAATAGCCTGTAAATAATATCACTTAACACAGAGGGGTTTTATCTGAATGAAAAAACCTTCTTCTTACAAACCTGGCAACGTACAGGCATATTTTAGCCCTTTTCAGTGTGATTTTGTGGAGTCTTTGGCAGAGTATCTCACATCTTTTTCAAGTGAGGAGAGCTCATTTATACCCTGAGCAGATAAACTGAATGTTCTTTGTGCATTTCAATACCAGAAATTGCAGTTTCTTACAGTACAAAGCACAAAAATACATTTGTTTAATCATTTAGACATCAGGTTTAGCTCTAGGCTGATAGTTTTCTGTGAAGGCATTCTTACCCCAAAATTAAATGCAAGTGGAGGACACAGAAACATAATATTTAAGTTTTTAATAATTCATATATATTAAAAATGCTGTAGACATCATGCGGTTTTAAGTAGAGGCTTGAACGACATTACAGTGTGAGCAAATAGATACATACAATATGCAATAAATATTAGTGTTATTATTCTTAGCACATGGACTTCAAATAGAAGGAAATTGGGAAAAAAAAATGTTTGCTGACATTGTAAATAGGTCTATATGCATGTAATTTTAATACATTAAAAAATACATTAAAACAGACATTTCTAACAAAGAAACCTCCATCCATTTTTTTTCCTACTTGAAATTTTTGCTCCATGTCCTGTATCCTACATGCTTTGTTTGGTGACAATCTTGAATATCTCAAACAAAGCATCTCCCACTGTCTCCTACAGCTGTTACCAGACACATAGACATAATTCACTGGGAATGTATTCAGGATGAGCCAGATTTTAATCTACCTCCAACAAGCATCTCCTACTTTAACATTACATTCATTTAATATTAAAGCATTAAATTAAATTTCTTTACAATGACCAACATTTACCACTTTATTTAGTTTGTATATCAGCCTTATTTTCAGACAATTCACTCAAAAGCTGCCTTTTAAACATTACATAAACAGTGACAGTTTTGTGCTGCCAGACTTTTTTTCCCCTTGATTAACAAACACCAAGTCATCTATTCATGAAGCCCAAAAACAGTTTGTCTCACACTAAATTACTATGCAACATCAAAGAGGAGGATGTAGTGCACAAGATGTGAAGGTGGATTTGTGCTGGCACTGTAACCTCTCATTTGTGAACATCTGGAGCCGTTTAAACCCACTCTTAGGGACTAACCCATGGGACATTAAGTTGGGAAACAAACTGCAGGGGAGCTAGTAAACAGTTGGACAAGCTACAGTTGAAAAATGAAAGAAAACAAAAGTAGCAGGAATTTCCAAGGATTCAACCGTGACGGCTAGTATCGTTCTAGAAATAGTAGCTGTCACGGCACAAAATTTATGTTGGAACTATTGAGTGAAAATATTGTAAACAATACTGGCTGTGAGGTGATCTGTAGGATTTTACAGTTGTGACCTCACCGCATGAACAGGTTTGAGTATTCTCACGCACAATAACACAAAATATGCAGGCAATTCAAATCCCCCTGGACTGAAGCAGGTTCATACATGTATAATGCAGCCTAATGTAGGTGTGAGAGTCGTGCATTTTCATACCAGACGTCAGACATTGTAGTGAACACGCCATCTTTTAGTGACTCTGGAGACATCCAGCGAACAGGCAGCAGGCCCTTTCCTCCTTTTCGGTAGTAATCCGTCTCATAAATATCTCTTGTCATGCCAAAATCTGAAGAAGAAATGAAAACAGAGTTTGAGAAAGCCACTAAATATCACTGAGTCTATGTGTGAGAGGAAGCTGTGGAGAGCTCTGTCCGTCTACATTAAGACCCCTCTGCCTCAGGCACTCACTGAAATCCAAACAGTTATTCTCACTGTCAGCATCACATTAACTTGACCTACCTCCAATCTTCACAGTGAAGTCCTCTGTCACCATACAATTCCTGGCAGCCAGGTCTCGATGGACAAATTTGTTGGCATTTAAGTAGGCCATACCATCGGCAATCTCCCCTGCCATCTGGATCATCTTTTTAAGTGGGGGTAGGACCTGACTTGTGGGGTTCTGTGAAACAGCAAGAGGAGATGTAGAGCACAATCAACAAAATTCTTTTCATATTGTTTTGCCTGCTTTTACAGAGAATTTGGACCCTTGTGTACAAACAAAAACATCCTGAGATCCAGATAATATGATTTTTTCACATTTATTTTTTATTTAATTTATTTTTTACATTTTTTTTCATTTTCAAAACCCATATAAAATTACCGTATTTTCCAAACTATAATTAGTTTTTTTTTTTTTTTTACTAGTTTGATTGTTCTTGCAACTTATGGTCAGGTGCAACTTATATTCTCTGAAATTATTACAGGCTGAAGGTAAGATGCCCTGAACTCCTCACGTGTGGTGAGGTCTTTAAATACACTGGTGCAAAGTGCATAACCTATGATCTTGTAGGCAATAGCCAGTTTTGCTCAGTTCTTAAGACAAATAGGCCAGTCTTTACTTGGATATTTAGCATGTGTCTAATAGCAACAGGTTGGTTATATTTCATAAACCTGTGGGTTGGAAAAAAAACTGTACTTGAGCATCATTAGCCAGAATGACATGATGGCTAATGAAGATTGTCAACGGCACAATTACGTCTCAATGCTTTGGTAGTTTCCAAGGACATTAATATTTGCAGGCGGGCCTTATGAATAAATGTGACTTATAGTACAGTTCAACTTATGTATGTTTTTTCCTCTGCATGAATCATTTTTGACTGATGCGACTTATACTCTGGAGCGATTTATAACCCGAAAAATACGGTAACTAGATCTGTTGTATTTATACCACTGTAGATTAAATACCAGGTTTTAAAAGATATAGTTTGCAAACAGTGTTGTATTTCATACAGAGCCAAACTATCTATGCAAAGGTTTGTGAGGAAAATGCTACTGCTCACGTCTTTGCGCAGAGAGCGCAGGTGGCTCTTGAGATCTCCACGGGTCATCAGCTCCATGATCACCAAAGTGGGTTGTCCCTGAGAGACCACACCCAGCAGCCGCACCTACATGAAAACCAGCAAAGGTCAATCGTAGCAATCAAACACTTTTCCAGATGTCCAGATGATGCATTTACATAATTTACATCTAAGGTTTTTTCCACAGAAGAAAAGACTAAATTTCCTCCAAACAGTTTTATTTTTAGCAGTCACAGTTGATGGAAAGATTTTAAAAGTAACTTTCTAAAGAGTAACACATTTAATGAGGTGAATTATTGAATAATTCTCTTAGTCAGTATTTATTCTTAGCCGTTGCCAATGATCTATCTGTGTTCTCTCGTTACGATTGCTGAAAGTAACCACTATGATGCAATCATCTTACCACATGGTGACAGTTAAACTCTTTCATGACAGACGCCTCGTTCAAAAACTCAATCCGCTCCCTTATGCTAGCTGACTCATTGACCGTCTTGATAGCCACTCGTGTCTCAGGTTCATCCTTGACAACACCCTTTGCGATGCCTTCGTACACCATGCCGAAGGAACCCTGACCCAGTTCCCTGTGCATTGTAATCTTCTCTCTTGCCACCTCCCACTCATCCGGAGTATACACTGACCCAATAAAAGAGACAGCAGGTCATCTTCACGTGTTTAAACTAAAACATAGCAATGGAAAGTGGAAAAGATTAGTCATTCTTACTCTCAGCAGCACTGATGTACTCTGGGTTGACAGAAGCATAAAGGACTCCATTTCCAAGTCTGTTGCTGTTCCTTTAAACACAAAGTGAGCAGATAGAGAGCTTTAATTTTGGATGCAATATTCAATCCACAATATGAAGTTTACCCTTTCCTAAATATGAAGTTTACCCTTTCCTAAATATGAAGTTTACCCTTTCCTAAAGGGAAATATTCATGAAAATATTTCCCTTTAGGGATTAGGAAAAACCATGTTAACTCTAATTAACATCACACTGATCATTAAGATTTATAAGCATAGCAACTTAATCAAGAAAGTTTAAGCAGCGTTCCCAGAAACACTTGCCTATTTTTGTTGATGAAGAAGAGAATGGTGGCGATACTGGCGATTAAAAGTGTAACTATTATGGGAATTATGATGACCAAATAGATCATAGCACTGTCATCCCCTGTCAGAGGAAATGAAAACAAAAAGAATGAGTCATGCGCTGATATCAACATTAGATTTCTTAAATTATTTAATTTAGATGATGTGTCCCATTACGTTTAGGGGGAGCCACATAAAAGTAGATGGTCTCTGTCCAGGAACCATTTTCTGCCAGAGATGTGGCGCGCACAGAAGCAGAATAGTTTCCTGCGCTCAGGTTAGTCAGGCGAGCTCCTTTGTCTGCATGGTACTGATGTTGTGACACACATCTGTGTTTCTCAGGCTGAAGGGAAAGAAATAAACAGTGATTACAGCTTTAAGATAATACCAGTTTAGAAAAGAGAACCTGTGTGTAATCTAGTGATCATACCATTTACAAGTTATAGCACTGCTGATGGGTAAAAATAAAACACAAACTTTTTATTGCACAAAATAAAATAAGTATCCTGTTCAGGAGTTATTGATTTGATATTGATGGCTTTTAAAGATGCCAGTAATGGAGAGGAAGTAAATATTAATCACATCAGCTAAATATCTAACATATAACAAATGATTAGCTATGGATAAACTGATTTTTTCTGCACACTGTATATAAAAGATTAAACATATTTATGTTTCAAGGAGACAAATAGTTATACCCTGCCTGACCCACCTCATTTCCAAGGCGATACTTGATCTCATACATCAGGATAAGTCCATTGGGCATGACAGGTTTTTCCCACTTCAGCAACACACTCCCATCAAGCTTATCACTCCTCTCAACGTTAACTTTTCCAGGGATGTCATCTGCTTTGGCTGGGGAAAAACAGACAATAAAAAAAGGTTACTGCAATGACCAGGTTTCCCAGTGATGCTACATTAAGGTTATCGTGTGCCTCACCTGCAGGTTTGGTCCTGGCAAAGACGAAAGCACCCACGCTGCAGCCCACCTCCACATTGCAGGCATGGATGTCAATATGGTAGACAGTGAAAGGCCGGAGGTTGGAGATTTCTAAATATTCTGCAGAAATCTCATTCTCCATGATTGGGTAATCTATGACGGGGGGAATGCCATTTGTACTGTTGTGTCCCGAGCCAAGAGACGTATTCCCCCAATCACCTTCTGGAAACAGAGTGTTGTTCGCAACATCAAAAAGGTCTCTGCGTCGACGATCTGGAGGCCTGAAAAACAGAAAAGCAGTCAAATTGAAACATATGTAAAGTTGCTGTACGCAATATTATGATGGTTAAAAAAAACAAGGAAACATTGCATTTCCTGAAATTAATATTTTTTCCAGGTATCTGTCGGTTTATAAAACATTTTGTTCAAAACTGAAATCTCCTGCTGGGGCAGGTGGAGCAAGCAGATACTTTGTTTGTTTTTCTTTATTTTCTTATGTGCGCCTGTGCGTATGCAAGGCTTGTGTCCAGATGCTGCAAAGCACTCCCAGCGGTGCCGTATGTACAAATGAGGTCAGACGGATCATTGCAAAGTGGACAGACTGAGAGAGACAGCTTAAAAGAAAAACATTTCCACACTAAAAGGGGAAAAAAAGTATGATTAAAAAAGGATGAGTATGCAGTTTCACATATTACAACCATAAATTTAAGAGCCTGTAACAGAGACTGAGAAAGCAAAATGTTCCATCATGATAGTGTTCAGCTGTCAAACACATGGGATTAGTTAATAGATGCTTGTTATCAGAATTCAGATAAGTTGCAGAGCCCCCTGGAGCTGCACACTGTCATTATTGAGGGAAAACAGGTGGTGACAGCTGTGAATTCACCACCAGCAGACGCCAGAGACACCACAGGGCACCTGTAAAACCTGCATGGTGGCCAGAAGAAGCAAGGAGCGGAAGTATAAGAGTTTTGGTTCTGACTCGAATCTCCAAACTTAGAGCTGTTTGGCAGCTTTTTAATTTAGGAATTGATTTACATACTATCAATATTTTATTTCATCACAAGTGTAAATAAATACGATGTTGTAACTAAGACATCTTTTGCATTTTTCTCTTTAAAAACAATGTAGCACTGAAACAGACAACTGACCTTTCTGTCAATCAATAAGTCCTTTCAGCGGTGTCGATAGCACATCATTAAAATGAAGAAGCTAACAGAGCAGATACTTGGTCAAAAAATTTTTTGTGCATAAGCAAACTTGCAGGAGGAGAGTACAGACATGGACACACGTGGGAAAAACCAGTCACACTTACAGGTACATGTCAACATTCCTCTATGTCTGGTGAAGCCCAGAAAAGCAAAACTCATCAGTTACTACTGACAATACACCATAAATACATAAAAAACTAACTGCAGAGAATAGATTAAAGAAATAGATGTTTGTATCTGATCTAAACTGACTGGAGTCCTGATGTTAAAGAAGCAGAAGAGATGCATCATTCAAATCAAAGTTTGGAGAATCTGATTTTAGATTGCTGAAAAGCATGAGAATGAACAGGTCAGTCTCAGCACTGCATACATGTATGCTAACTGGTTAAAAAGAATGAGCAAAAAAGAAATGGATTTACGCGATGGAGTCCAGAGAGGAAGTTATAAGTACTAGAGCATATTTTGTGTGTCAACATATAAACACAAAAGCACGTTTCACAACAGTGAAAGGTCTGCAGCTCTGATGAAGGATGAGGTCATTTCCTAAACTCCTTATCAGTTCATCTGTGTTTCCACTATGAGTTTCAACAGAAACGTATCAGATGATGATATGTTTTGCATCTTACAACAAGGTCTCTTATACAGATAATACCAGCCTTCCCATTAGTGCATCCACCCCCTCTCTTCTTGTAAATCGGGTTGCATTCCCCATTTCTATTCGTCTTCTAGTGCTGATTGGACTCTTCCCTCTTTCATTTAAATTCCAGATGGATTCACTGTACATTTCCTGGCAGCTGTCTTGCTCCAGGAAAGAAAAAAAAAAACCCTTGGACAAAGAGAGTGTGCAAGAGGAGGTGTGGAGTGGAGCGCTGAGCTAAGGGGGACAGAATGGAAAACATTTCCTCTTCTTTCTGTTTCTATTTTCATGCACACTCTTTCCCATTACTCTATTTGTAAACCTTGAACTTGTTTAAAAGAGAAAAATTTCCCAATTTTCAAGGCCTGGAGTGTTCTGAAACAATGCTAGCTGTGTTACATTCACTGGCTGAGACCCCTGCTGTAGACCAGGGAGCTGCCGGTTTCTTAGAAAGCTACACTACACAAAGTAAAAACAGCAAGAAAGGGGCAGGTGTGGGTTTATCTAAAATATAAAGCCGTGCTTTATTACTTTTCCTTCAGAGGCACTGATCGAACTTAATGAGAGTACAGTATGGGAAAAGAAAGTCACTGTAGCTCCTTTTGATCATTGCTGAAGTTATTTTCAGTAGAAGCAGCAAGTTCATCAAGGTATTCATAAAATATCCTGCATAATCCTTAAAAAATGGCTTGAGAAAAGCATTTGAACCTTTGAAACAGTGAAACATGCATAGCCACGAGCAAGTTAAATGATAACACAACACAGATGTCAATCCTTATTCTCTTCAACAAAAGGCTAAGTGACTAGTGCGCAGCCAAACCCGGCCCTTCAGACGTCTAATCACATCTCTCTCCTGGGTTTGTTTGTGTTGCCCAAATTGCTGCCTGTTCTAACATCCCCTGTGCCAATGTCGCTACAGCAACAGAAAGCCACAACAGCGCTAAGAAGGCTTTGCATCCTTCTCAGCACGTCTCCTCATCTGCTCCCCTGACAAAAGGGCTGAACCAAGAGGACCTGCTCGGGCCCCCATCTGGTTTGTCGACACCCCAGTGCTCGATTCTTGTTAGCTCCCAAGAGGAGCTGCCCAGTCCTCCTTTTGACCCATCGTAGCAAACAAGTGCTGGTCTCAGTGTGAAAAAGAGACACAAGTCAAAGCCAATTACCAGTTTAAGGAGATCACTGGGTGGCTGGTGTTACATCACCATGCTGGTTTACTGTACCTCGGCAGAAAGATGGCATTGTGGAGGAAGTTCTCAAAAACTTTTAGGAAGACACGCTCATCCTTCTCCCTGTCCTTCTCTTCAGGTGTTTTCTGGCAAGCGCAGCAGCGGGTCTTCTCTGTCTCTGCCAAGTCCGACTTGGTGGGCTTCGTGCCATCTTCCATGTCTGTGAGCTCTGTTGCTGGGAAGCGGATGGGGATTTTCAGCTCTGTTTGAGAAATCAAACCAGAAACCAAGACAAAGGAGTTCATTGAAGGGCTGCCTTTTACAGTAACAGATCATTTAATCTGCAAAGTTTTAATATTTAAGATGTTATTTAACATTTTTTGGGACACATGTTTTGTTGTTCTAACAAAAATAGGATGAAATTAATAAACATGTCATATGTATAATTGATGGATATGAAGCTACAAATTTGAACCCTGTCAGTTTGGCTTAACTTGGCTAAATTTACATTAGATTGGCACAAATGTATTGACCCTGAGTCCAGATTTAAAATCAAATTCTGTCAAAACACATATAAAGCTTGTTTTAGACTATAAAGAACATGTTTCTTCTTCTGTACACTCTTCTGCTAAGCTAAGCTAACTAGCTTTTGACCATTGCTATTTTTTTCCAATTTGTTAAAAACACTTATAGTTTTGTAGAAAGAATGATGCTGACCTTTGGAGCAGTAATTGTGTTGATAGAGCTCCCTGTCTTCAGACTGTTGTTGCCAACGCACTAAGTAGTAGGTCAGATTGCCGTTGGGAGAGAGTGGAGGTGACCACTTCACCACCAACTTGGTTGAAGAGTTGGCATATGCATGGGCATCTTTGGGTACCGATGGCACTGTAAAAGAACCAAAGTCTAACTGTTAAAGCCACATCACTGCTTAAGTAAAAACATATCCCTACAAAGTAACGGTCAGACTTACATGATGGCCCTGTGCGAATGTAAATAATATCACTTTTTGCTCCAATGACATGTTTGTCCACCTGAAGGGTAGTAGCCTTTACAAAAATTACATACTGCGTCCAAGTCTTGAGATGTGAAAGTAAAACTTTTGGGTTTGTTTTTTTATCTTGAGGAAGATCTACATCCACGATGTGCCAGCTGTTTGAGCCACAACCATCCTGGCCGTCAAACTCTGTGATGTTCTGAAAAGGTCTGGAAAAGAAACAAATTACAGCTATGCATTGACTGAAAGGACACATCCATCATCTCAGAGTAAATAATAAGTGAAACTATATAATGTTGTACCCAATGTTTTCCTCTTAATGCATGTTATGTTTTATACGATGTATAATTAAAGATCTTTATGACTTAACTAAAACTAAAGAAATAAAATATATTTATTTAAAATAAATATATATATATATGTTTAACTGGGTATCTGCTCATTTCGACTGGAAAATTGACAATTGAAGCATTTCAGTCTTGAAAATTTTTCTTTTAAACATTTATATAAAGTTGCATCATAACTGTGAAATTTGTCATTAAAGTTTCTGTACATTTTTTTCTCTCTCTAAAGCTAAAAGCACCTTCAAGACTGTCAGCAGCGCCTCCTTCACAGAGTTTGAGCTGACACGTAAGTAACAAACTGCAAAACTGATGCATAAAGTGCATTAGCAATGTCCATCAACCTATTTGATTTTATGTTATATAAATATTTTTAATGCCGAAGTATGATTCTTTTTGTTTTTTAGAACTAAAGAAGTTCACACGCTATCAGATTGTTATGACAAGCTATAATATAATTGGAGAGAGCGCGCCCTCCGCACCAGTTGAAGTTTCTGTCGGAGAGGCAGGTAGGTGAAAACACAGCAAACCCGTAGTTCAGGATTAAAAGTGAAATATCTTGGGTGAAACACTTACACTCTTAATATATAATTAAGGAAAGATCTACAACATTTGTGCAATTGTGAATGATTAAAAATAATTAATACATTTAAATTAAATTGTCTAAAAAGTCTTGTTTTTATGCAAACACAGCTGAATTCAAGATCCAGTTGCAAGCTGTAATTGCAGCTCACTTTATTGGAACCCTGACTCTTAAATAAACATTGTGTTATGATGAGTGGTATGGATGTGTGGACCCAAATGCAGGTACAGGCAGGAGGGAATGCAGATATACTTAGCTTTATTTAGACAGTGCTAAACCCGGAGAACGCAACACAACAATCCTGCAAACTGAACAGAAACCCAGGGCATTAACTACACATTGTACAAAAACTGATGAATTAATTAACCCAAGTGAGCTAACTAACAGCAAATAAAGTTAAACCGACAACACAAGAAAAGCTAAAAATAAAAACAGAAAACAAAGATCAAACTCCACACTAAAAAGTCCATCCCATGACAGATTGATCACAGAGGTTAATTTTCTCTCAAGAAATATTGATTAATTTAATCTTATGTATATGGTATAATGTAATCATGGTATGATAACCAGAAAATATGCTGTGGTAATAAAGAACAAATTCAAGCGTCTCGGACCTTCATGGGTCCAGTAACAAGCGCAAGCATTATAGTTGCTATTAAAGAAATAATTAAAAAATCTGCTATTTGCAGTTATCTCGGATGTGGACCTGACCCGTTGATACATAACCCAAGATCCAAATAGTCAACCGTGCCAAACACAGTACTTTTTAATGCTCATACTAACTTGAGGGATTTAGTCAATCTTTGGGGATTGGCTTATTTTCAGCTGAACTCGATCTTAACATGCCTAATATAACTTGCATCATATTGCACTGAATCATATAATCTCTGAAATATTGCTGCTACCGGCATTATATAAACCTGCTAAAGAGCAAACTACCCACAGTCCCTGCTTTAAGCCATGTTCTCTGCTCTTAAATTGCAAATCCATCTAAAAAAGTCACTCCAACACCTCTGAAATACATTTGAATATACAAAACACAACACAGTTATTTGGAAAAATAACAAATGTTATCCATGACATGATTTAGATCATGAATTTCATTTTCTTGTGATGCAACTCTGACTGGCTGTAAGCCAAAGAGCCTTGCAGCTGTACCTCTTTCTAGCCAAAGAACCTCAATATGTTGTTGCATGACTCAAACAAAGTAATTTTTTAGTACAGTGATAATCCATGTGACACCATACAGCTTTTAATTTATGTGATTATTATTTTGACTATTGTTTTAAATTCTCTCCATAGTAATTAGTCCTATTTCAGTGGCATTTTCTCTCAAAACTGCTTCGTCAGCCATCATTCGCCATCATGCTATAAATAAATAGATACATCAAAATAAATTGCATAATAATAATAGCTTTGTGCATTTTTGGACAGTTTAGATGTTGCAAAAATTTCTCTATATCCATTTATTAGACTGTCTCTCTGATCTGCAGTCACTTCTCTGGGTCATCTGTCCTCTGTCTTTTTTATGACCATAAAACACTCCAAAGTATCTGCTCTGGACTTGTCAGTGTGGTTAATTGTACATTGACTGGTAAGTAAAATTTCTAAATACACTGAAATGATTCTAATTTAAGATGAAGCTTAAACCTTCAGTCAGCAGTGCACTCAAAAGCTTTAATTTAATGCATATAGATTTTTACATACTTGGCAAAGAAGCTGTTTAATGATTTAATAAATAGCGATCCATGTTACTGCTGAAATCTGACCAACAGGGAAGTTCCTGAGTTGACATAATATTTGTCATTCTCTCCTTTTTCCTGCGTTGTCCCGTCTTTGCCTCTTGCCATTGCCCCTTCAGTGACAGTCTTTTAGAGGCTGAGTGTAATGGAGTGTGTGTGTGATAGAGTGCATATGCACACTTATGTATGCATCTGAAATACTGCAAAAGGCCAGCTATTTTGTGGTGATGGTTCAACCTCTTTCATTATCACTGGAGAGTCAAACCATGAATCCATTAGTCAGACACGAGTGCAAATATAGCCTCTCTCTCTCACACACACAAAGAAACAACAACAGCAAGGCAGTTCCTGGGACTGAAAATGTGCACATTACTTTGGTGGCACCTGCACATTTTTTGTCAATTTTACTCACAATGCCAGACTCTATCAGACTCCTGCTGCATTCATATTCATTGTGTGTCTGCATATTGTGTGGGGACGTATTTGTACAGTTTGGTAGGCCATACCTCTATTGCATACTCAAAAGTGAAAGGTTGAGGATGAGGAAGTGTAGTAGGAAGGGGAGTTAGAAAAGACTGCAGTGGAATGATGAAATGGGGTGATATGGCCTTTTCTCTAGCCTCAGGTGCACACTGCTGAGCGTTGATGCATATGTGTGGTAAAGTGGAGTAACAAGGTACTTGCCTTAGGCCCATTCTAATTGGAAGGGTAGAACATGTTTTCTGTACTTTTCTCTCTTTAACACGCAGCTACACACACACACACACACACACAGTAACTGAAAAATCTCGCCTGCTGCAGCTCCATCGGTGGCGCCTCAGTCTATCAAAGTGTCGGCTGTGTCTCCCTCCAGCCTGGAAGTGACCTGGGACATGCCGCCCCTCGAGACACAGAATGGACTCATACAAGGATATAAGGTGACTCTCAGAGGAACAAGAACAAACACACGCACACACACACACACAAATTGTACATGTGACTGACTGAGTAAAAGCAGAAAAGACACTCTAGTAGTACTAAGAGTGTCCATGTCACTGGGGAAGCAACACATTGTCTGGCTCGGTTTGAAATATCTCCTCTTGTCTTGGAGGGGTTTGGATCTGCTGAGCCTTCAAGTGTCCAACAGATACAAGAGAAAAATTAAGTTAGAGGAAGATTCTGAATATCCTCTAATAGTTTTAGTATCACTTCTCTGCTCGTCTTTCCCCTAAGCTCCCCTCTACCACTCTCTCACTCTTACTACTTCAAACACAAGGTTATCTGTCCTGCTTTGGACACATTGATTTTTGCCAGAGTAGAGAGGGGAATGGCAACGAAAGAAGGGGAGTGTAATATTTGCAGAGTGAAGGATTGAGAAGTGCAAGTGATCCCTTTAGAATCCAGATTAGAGGAGAAGATCGAGGGAATCTGCTTAAACTTTCCAGAGATTGACAGATTCATAGGGATCATGAAGCAGTGGGGGTTAAAGAGATTAAAAGGAGAGAATGAGAGCAAAGAAGGAATGTTAAATTAATTTATAGGTCCTGACTTCTCTTAACACTTGTACTGTTGGATGAATACCGCAGAGAGATGGGAGAAGTGAGGGCGAACTTCCCGTTTTTTTTTTTCTGCAGTTAAAGTTCACTTTCATTTCAAGATGGGAGCTTAGAAAACAAAAGTAGTGAGGGGTACTGGGTAAAACCGAGCCACACTGGCGTGACCAATCAGAATTCACAAACAATGCGGGAAAGGTTACATGTTTTCATATTTTCATCTAGCAACCAAGTAACGTCTAAGAGCTGAATTGTAATTGAAATTTTCAGTTTGCACATCCATCATGTTACTGTAAGAATGATATTTTTATCAGTTTAAGAAACAAACGAAAGCCTGAAATTGAATAAATTCATTCTAAATAAACTAAACAAGAGGAATGTTTAGCATAATCTCACAAAAAGATAAAGATTATGAATGTGGTGATCTACAGTAGCCTCAGTTTTCAGAGTGATCCTGAATCTCTCTGACTCTTGCTGACTACTAAAAGAGATCCATTAAACAACGGTAGAGTGGATTACAAAAGACTGGACTCTTATTAAGCCATTCACCTAAAGTACCACAAGAGATATTGCCTGTTTTTCTAGAATAGAATATTTAAATGGAAATACCCCTTGTACGCAGGAGGTAATACATTATGATCCTAAACCGATCGCATGGTTGAGTTATTGTGGATCTCATTACAGTTAGTGCTCATGGAAGGACAGATGTGGTATAATGCTGCCCTCAAGTGCTACTCAGAAGCTTCTACTTTCAGCTTTGGAAGGTGTAAATATCACTTGTGTTTATTCAGAATTATAGCAAAATGGAGTGTGCAGCTCGTGGCTGCTGTTTTACTTCTCAAACCGATCTGAAAGGGATGTAAGAAGCAATGAAATCATATGTTTTAGCTTTGGCTGATGCCACAAATTTTCATATTTAAATTCTAAACAAACCTGTTTCACATGTATCAGTGCAATATTCTTATATAGAACGATAGTACAGTAAATTATTAATCTTAATAGCTCATAATCATAAATATTGATGGTATACAGATGCACTGCTGCACAGATAGCAGACATACTAGTCATTATCATACTGTCTTATTTTGAGTCCTTCTTGATGATCCGCCTCTTCCACAGATAAACCCACACACAGCACACTGCGATTAGATCAGTGCTTCTGTTCTGCAAAGGCCACAGGATCACCGTCTGATTACAAATTACCTCAGGAGCCATAAAGCGCATGACTAGAAGCACAGGTGCTTGATTGTTGTTTAAAGCTAGTCAGAGAAAACGTCCGCATGTTGCTGTTACTCAGGTTCATATCTGGGGTATGCTGCGCTCTAATACATTTCTGTCTGTTTGCTGTGAATATTTTATTCACAGCCAAAACATTTAAGCTGAAAAGTAGGAAGCTGAGGGAGCCGCTTCAGGTTATTTCCCTTTAAAGGCTCCTGTCTATACAGAATGCTTTTTCTAGTTTTTGTTTCTGATGCGCTGTAGCCTTGCCCTCAGTGACAGATATGAAATATGTATGTGTTGGGAAAGTAAAGGCAGTTCCCTCTCCGGACATAAATAAAGGTACTTTTGGGAAAAAAAAGGAAAGGTTTTGTGAAAGTGCAGCATTTTAAGGCACCTTCCTGGTAAAAATACTCCTACTAGAAATATGCACGTGTCCAATTCAGTTGTTCAGAGGAAGAAAGTTGTTTCAATATATCAAATACATTTTGTTGCTGGATATGCTTTTTGATAGTCTGCTTCACGATAAAACACTTTATATAAACTTTGCTATTATTCAACTGTAACATTTACATAAGAGCTTCAGGATACAAGACCTTCATGTTATTAATATAGATTTTACCATACATGAGGCAAATAACCATGTAACCTTTGTTCTACCAATCTTACAGGGATCAGACTAAGCAAGTCATTTGTCCTCATCGTGGGATATTGTCAAAACATTGTTGGTCATGATGATTATTGATTATTAATTTTCATGTGAGCATGTTTAGTCTAAAAAATATAAAAGGTGTGGAAAAAACTTTTTACAAATACACCTTATGCTTTACATGTGATTACTGCTGAGTACATGCACTGAGCCTGAATTAAATACTGATTGTATTTAATAAATTGTATTGTAAATACAGGCTTAAAAATGGGGTCCCCTTTAAAAAGAGGAGCTAAAACTTTTTTTATTTTTTTATTTAAAAAAGAAATATTGTAAACATCTAACATTCTTAAGGGACTATATAT
>JBAMHX010000011.1:21253790-21267016 GCA_037177515.1 Pseudomugil tenellus
CTGTGTAGCTGGGATTGGCTCCAGCCCCCCCGCGACCCCATTCGGGAATAAGCGGTAGAAAATGGATGGATGGATAGTTCTTCAGTCAAACATCAGGACAACAGCAGCAGATATACACCTGAACGCAACAAAATATTTAGCCTTGTATTTAAATATAGCTATAATACTATATATAGGCCTAAAAAGTAATGACACCACCTGCACATTCTCATGTACGTCCAAACCAGATAATACCACCGCAACCCTATGGAGTTATTTAACTGTTGCTGATTCGTAATGGGCTTGTTTTGAACTGCATTACAATGAATGTGTTTCTGTAGCTCCGCTCATCTCTCCAAAACCATTAGGATGGGAGAAGAATATTAGAAACACACTTTGCTGGAACAGTTTCACTATCACATCTGTAAATTTGCATGCACAGGCAGATTTTTGGGCAGAAACGTAGTGGTATTTTATGATAAGAGAAAAATAGTCTTTGTGGTTTTTGTTGTGGAAGTGTGGACGCAACAACAGAAGAGATTTCCAGCAACAAATGCCCAAAAACTAAAATCAGGAAGCACAACGACAGTACATCATCAAAACCAAGTACTTGTTATTAAGATAAAGACCATTCTTTTAAGGTAGACCAGTTCCCTTAACAGAATGACTTTACTTTTTAATTATGTCAGGTTCCTGAAATTTTGTTCTCAAAGTAAGCTGAAAATAAAATTACTACTTAAGTCACTTTTGTTGTCAGTGTTGAGAAAATATTGTGTTCTCATGTTATATGTTGTCACATGGTGAAAAAGTCACCGCAATTTGAGTCCCACTTCCAACATTAAAGCGGATCTGGAGAAAGAAAAACAGCTTCATTGGCAATAAGAGAATCCACACAAAGTAAATGTGTGGAATGTTTCAAATTAAACTGAAGCAACAGGACTGGTGAGAAGCTCTTCACTGTTTGCATGGCATCACTGAGAAACCAAAACACAATAATATGTTACCAATAAGATAGTTTTCCCATTGCTTAAGACAAAAACAATCTCTGACTGTGTATGCTAACACTTGCCAGATTTATCTCTAAAAAAGAAAAGATAAAAAACCATGATTATAAACAAAAACTTTACCTTTTCAAAAATATTATTTTCAAATAATTCAACTTAATGAGGTGAGGAGCTTCTTAATTTTTTAAGTCTAAGAGAGAGGAGATGAACTTGTTTTGACTGTAGCATGTTGATTTATCAAAAAGCTTTTTAGGGAAGAGAAAAAAACAGATTGTTGATCTCAAGGTACTGTAGACAGGATTGTCCTCGTTTCACACCATGGAAAAGTACCTGGATTACATGTGCACACGTGGATCTACAGAACATGACTGACAATAGGTTTTCTGCTAATGACTGCTGAAGCATATCTGGTGAGATAAAGAGCTGCTCTGGGAAATGCTGGATCTAATATCAATGTTTCTTAAGGGACCAGGCATAATGGATAGTAAATCTCTTTCAATTTGGTCTTAAAACTGCTTTTTATGCAAAAAGCCAGATAGCCTGGATGCTGGTTTAAATTCCAGAGCCTTAAGTGTTTACTATTTATTGTTATGTTCTTTGTTATTGCTGCAAGACAAATTTCTCCTCATGAGCAAGAAGACTGAACTGTGCTCAACTAAGAGGGAGAGCAGTTCTGGTTTCTTAGCAACCAGATCCTTGTACAGGCCACAGCTGAAGGAAATGTGCGCATACACACATATATCAAACCAACCTTTCTCATGCATGTTATGATAATTTACTGTAGGTTGACAACACCCTTCATTTCTATTATTTCAGTCATTGTCTTTTATTATTGGACACAACAAAGCAAAAGATGGGTCTGTGAATACCATGCAGTCTTTTTAAACATTTTTTTTTTTAATTTATTAATTTAATTAACCGGAAAGTAGCTGAGAAAATTAAGCCCACTGTTGAGTTGATGAATCTTTCATCTTGTTATACAAATAATCTGTGTGGGATAAGAACGTGACATGACAGGGCACTACAGCAATGCTGCAGAGCCAACACACACTCCCACCGGGCCAACTCCGGTTTCACTTCACAAGGGAAGGATACTGATCACTCCTACTCTTTAAAGTTTCTCAAATACTTGCAATTCTTTCTTACACTCATACATATCTAACAGTTCAGAAGAGATTTAGTTCTTGCAAGAATCTACAACCAATAGCAAATAAACTACTTCCTTTAAAATCTCACCTTATTCCAATTGTCTAAGTTAATGTCATTTTTCTTTACAGCAATTTGCTTTAGATAAATTGTGAAATCACAAAGCAGTGAGTACTTAGAGGAGCTCAGTCTAACTACATGACCTTTCCTATGCTATGCAAAGCTTTACTCTCCGCACATTTGCTCTGTCAATACAGGAGCCGAGTAGTTCAGTGGTGGTGCCCAAATAGTGTTATCCAACTATTCTGGATACAGTCCAAAGCAAATGGCAAAGATCTTTTTTTAAAACTACAGCATCGGATGCCAACACACGCACATACACATACACAGGTTATCACATAACAGCTGGGATTTAATTGGAAATACGATGCTGACATAAGTGTGGTTAGAGTGGGCAGATTAGTGTTGCACATTTGCAGAGTGAGGAGAAACGGCTTGGAAAGCTACCAAAAGGGGGCAGCCAAGGCAAACTTGACAGATTCTTATTGGAGGAGATCTGTTCCTCCTTCTGCATCATTTTAACAGATTCCTCAATGAGGAAAAATTCCAAAGATGCATACCTTCCGCCAGAGGAGAAGTGAGGGGGAGTCACTGTCTTAAATCCATATAAGTCGACTGGGTTTCACTGTGTGACCAAACAACCCGTGGTATCAAGGATACAATCCCCTATTTATAGATGCTCCTAATGCAGACCTACTTCCACACTGTTGGTCTCTACATGCAGCTATGTGAGGAATTGTTGGTTTCTACTACTTCCTGACAAGGGTCTACTCATATGACATATGACTGGGTGGATGTTTAATATAAACAAGAATTAAAGAATCAACAGAAAATGTGGGTTTTGAACAAATCTAAGTTCACATTTAGTCACTGCTGCCAGATTAGATCTTAAAAACAAGCTGTGGAGACAGAAACTCTTTTTAAGAACCTGAGTCAAACTGCAGAGTGTGTTGATAGGACGGTTAATAATGTTGTTCTCCTCAAAAAGCAGTTACCCCCTCCCTTTTCCCTGAGCAAACACAGCCAGGTCAGACACTGAAGCCAAGCATCAGCCGACTCCTGCTGTTCACCAGAGCACTGCGACACGAGAAGTAGCGGGGTCCATTTCATCCATAGTAAACGAAGCAACGGTCAACAGAGGACAGCCCTCAGTCAGTGTAACATGCAACTCTACAACCGCCTTCAAATACTGCAGCAGGGGGGGGAGGAGGCGTCACTAATGGGCTGAAGGACAGACAAGTCCGTTGCATTGTTTGTTTTCTGTTCTAAAGGTATCCTCAGTCACTGGGCTATGTGAAGAATCTGCAGAATGTTCTAGGCCAAAAAGAATTTAACAGAGAAAATGTTAATCCCTGGTAATTCTGGGAAATGATGGTAACTCTGGGAAAGGAGGGGGGGAGGGTATATGAGAGACTTTAGGTATGATGGGAGATGAGAAAACAAAAAGCAGAAATTGTTGTAAAAAGTTTTTTTATCCAAAGTTGGCTTGAATTTAAGTGTGAATTGCTCTAACTATGCTGTTCCTCCCCCCAGTCCAAACCATAGTCTGCGTTCACTTCATCGCAATACTGCTCGAGTTCAGGCGGCTCATCCGTGCACATATGAGCAGAGCAAAAAAGTTCAGGAATGAGAAGAAAGCTTCAGCTAAATTCTGCCTAACTTTCAAGCATAAAAAATGGTAATGTGTGTGGGGGAAGAAGATTGCAGTGCACCAATGTGTCTCATCTAAATGCGAGTCATGTACTGTTTGCTGGGGAGCATGCTGCATTAAGTAGTCTACTACATTGTTTGCACTGGAAGGCTTGTGACACATTTACTGCCAGCATGCCACTGCCACCTCCAAAGATGAAGTGTGCTGTAAAAACACAAGGCATGTAGTGAAATGACTGTATTTATCCAAAAAAGCGATCATAAGTTGGTAGCCAGCTAGGAATCATAAAAAAAAAATCACCTGACAACGATTAACTGTTTCTTTCTTCATGACATTATCAAAGTGCAGCATGTTTTCTTTGTGTCGTTAAAGATAAGTAGGAAGCCTGACAGACAGTTGGGAAGTCATTCATTATTCACACTAGGACTCAGGGGAGTAGGAGGGAGGCGGGGGTCGTCTGAGAGGAGGAGAGCAGGAGTTAAACTAGTAGCTATGTTTTGGACCAATAGGAAATGAGAGGAGGTCCTTAATCCTGATGATTGGCATGTTATTGAGTCTGGGGCAGAAATGGTAAACAAGTCCACTCTTGAACAGGTGTGTGTGTGTGTGTGTGTGTGTGTGTGTGTGTGTGTGTGTGTGTGTGTGTGGAGGGGGAACCATAGTGATCAAGCATGACTTCCACAGATTTACAGACATGTCTTGATTTACAGCAACCTTTTGTAATCAGATTAGTATAAACAGGGTTGAATGTAAGATGTAAGTTAATTAACATTTTTCAAATGCATAGAAAATATGCAATTATAGTAAAACATTGATTGACTACATACTAGAAATAAGTATTTTATAAAATACACCTCAAACAGAGCCACTGCATATTGCAACAAAAAACTGAGTAGGTTACAGCTAGACCCCCAAATTTAACATCAATAAAATGACCTGTTCATCATAAACAATGTAAAATCAGACCTTTAAACAATTTTAAAGGATTGGTAAATACATTTATCACCACATTAACTTAAATATTCCTTAATATTAATTAAAGTCATCCTCAGCAACACTGCAGGCATTCCCAGGACGGCAACAACATGGAGCTCAGACTGCAATATCTGAAATGAGACAGTACGGTTGCTAAGCACAAATACGGTAGCAGAAATCAGGTCCATGACAGGCTGCTGCAGCTGGACCTATAGGCTGCATATTTCCCTCTCTCCCCCCAGCTGCATCAGTCCACATCCTCTGCCAGCAACCCAATCTTCCCCAGGAGCCATCACTGGATCACTCCAGACACTTGTTAGAACCACATCAGCCCAGGCAGTGAGAGAGGAGATGCTCCCTCCCCTCACAGCTAACGGCAAACACCGCATCATAGATTCCACTACTCTGTCTTACTGCTAAAGCAATAACAGTCTCAACTGCTGGAATGAACCGATCTAACCCAAAAATGCTGCATTTAGTTTTTTGACATGATTTTGTCATAGCTGGCTCAGACGAACTTGGCTAATTCTCTGTTCAAATAAAGATGTGTGTGTGTGCCCAGTTCTCCCAGCTTTTCTGGGTATCTTCCACTCCTGTGCCCTCTAAAGAGAAGCAACGTGTTTTTCACACAACTATGTGCTGGCCTGTGTGTTCAGGCATGCGTGGCATTTCCCCTTACTCGCGTCAGTCACAACAACAACACACACATACACCTTCCTTCAGCCCTCAGGGCAAAGCCCGGTCTGCAGCTGTTGTTGCTGTTGTTGTTGCTTTATTTGTGATTGATTGCACTCAGGAAAAGAACACAGGTACGCAGTGGCATCACAGGTGTATGAACTTGGTACTTTTACTGCTGCAGAGGCAGGTCTAAAGCCTGACAATGATTTTTAAAGCCAACTAATATTTAACCAACACTGATAAAAACAATGTTTATGGATATTGTGGTAATATTCAAAATAATACTTATCCAGCAATTAGCAATAGACTTCATAAGCCCATTTTCTTTTTCACTGGTGTTATTTTATATTATATATTAGCTAGGGAAATAACATTAATTAGATTTTGAAGTACATTAAAACTACATTCAATTCTGCGTGAAAATATTGATAATATTTTAGAAGGTTTATAGAAAAGTGGGAACTACAGAGATTAAAAACCAACAATCTAAGCCAGGTCCTTATGAGCGGGTACGGTTACATGATGCTTTTAATTCAGAATTATTCATTCTGAAATAACTAATTCAGAATTAAATTTATGAAGCTTTGAGTTTACATGAAAATTTAAATTCCGAATAAAATGTTTACATGGCATCACGTTTATCCTCATCTCTTAATTCCAACGCAAATGCGGAAATTATGTAATCACGCAGAAACTCTCTTCCTTGTTTGTAGCCTTAGAGGCTACGTGGCAAACGATCTAATAAAAACCATCTTAGCTTCAATTTTGAGTCCATTTTTAAAATACTAGCTTGTCGTCACAAGTATACGACTTCACTATATTGAGCACCTGATGAGGAAGAAAAATAGACAAGACCGAATATATCGAAAACGGTAGGCAAACTTAAAAAAAAAAAAAAACTGTATTGCGTTTATCAAACAACAAGACAGGAGACTGTGCATGTGCGTAATTGCAGAGGGAGACTGTAAGAATGCGCAGAACGACCGGAGACGGTATAGATTTAATTCTGCTTCAAAATGAGAATAACACAGCCAGTTTGTTCGGAATTCACTTTAATTCCGAATTAACAATTCCACCTGGAAGTAGGTGTTTACATGGTTACTTTTCGGAATTATTCGGAATTAAATGTCCTATGTAAACGGGGCCAGTGATGGGAAAAACAACTGTGAGGGAAACTTCACATGTAATAGGCATTTCTGTTTCAAGCATCACATGTCCCCACCCTTCATGCTTCCGTGCCTCTTTTAAGTTCACACGGTCTATACTTCGACTACTGGGCAGTGCTGAATCCAAAGTTCACTACCATATTCTGATGTCAGTTTCTGACACTTTTTGGTCATAATTCCCTGCTCTGAAATGATTTGGAACCATTCAACACACTTACAGCCTTTCTTCAAAAGTTCTTCCTCCTTCTGTTCTGGTTCTACTTCGAGTTTGTTTGCTACATCAATAGGCACATCCACAAGGCCCCTTACATATACAGACGCAGGATATGGACAAAAGTGTCTGTTTTCTGTCTTAAAATCTCTCAGCCTGTGACACCACCTAAGCCTCTTGGGAAAGTAGAGAATAAATCCATAATAACAATATTTAAAATAATGTTTGGTTACAAGGTATCTATCAGAAACAGGCTTTAAGTTCCTTAAAAAGGCGTAACCAACCACATAAACTGAACAACTATTTGCTTTATTTCACTTTGATGCTGGCTGTTTGCGGACACAGCGAAGGGAACTTCAGCCTCATTAACTAATGCTTGCATGATAAATATCAAATCTTATCCACTACACTTCAATAAGCAAAAATTTCCAGTCTTTAGTAGTAGAATAACATTGCAAAATAACCCTGTGTAATAGTTTGTTTTAGCATTTTTACTCTGCATCCAAACTATAAGCTTATAATCATCAGAGCATCGGAATAGCAGGGCCTTTGATGCCAAGGCATATTTGTGTAAATAGCTTTCTAAAAAACTTAGTGGCACACAGTGACCAGATTTCATCCTAGCATACAGTCTGGCACACATTCTCTCTGCTGGCACACATTTGGGTTTAAAATGGTACATCCTCATTTCGCATAGACTTCAAGGAGGTCCTAATCCTGATTAATCGAAGCAACATCTGCCCTGAACAAAAAGCTTGCTGGAATTTTTATGCCAGGTCAAAATAGAGTTGATATCCTAACATATGTGCATGTGTGTGTAGAAAAAAAAAAAGTAGCTTGTGGGCGGTGTCACATGCACAGCTTGCACTGCAACTGTCTGACTGCAGATTCCTGATTTTTTTTTAAACTAGCAGTGGTTGGTTGTCACCACACACAGACAGACTGCGATGAAATGTGGTTCAGTCATATCTGCAACATATCTTTTGCTTTTCTTTGGGGTGTAAACCTCATAAGTGCCTCTTCAGAACAATATGGTTTCAGTCATTTTTTTCAGTTAGAATTTTGCTCCCTGCATCACATCTATGTGCCAAGCTGCCACTTGATAAATTAAAACAAGAACAATTTGGCTCAGTGGTGGCGTTAGGGAAAAAAACAGTACTGAGATTATTCTTAACTGGAAAGCTGAAACTAAGACTTTAGGCTATTCATTTGAAGTGAAATGGCCTGATAAGATAATTCCAGGTGGCATAAAACAGTACTGTTTGAGCACTAACTGTACAAAGCTTCTTATTACATAAAACAGAGCCTTGGCTTTGTTATTAACCTTACGTGCTTTTGCTAATTTCCTATCTGCACAAGACGTTTGATCCCTTGCAGACACAAAAGGGTAACTGCATGACAAAATGCAGGCACTTAGGACTGACATACACAATGATAAAGCTAAAGAGGACCATTGATGGGCACTACTTGACAGCATTTCCCAGATCACGAAAAATGGGTCAAGATGACCTTAAGAGCTTCACTCCAGGAGCATTGGGAATGTCAAACATGCTCAAGTAAGTACAGCAAATAGGAGCTCTGATTAAGCTTATGTGTATTAGTGATAGGCTAACAGCACCAAATGTAGTTGCACAAAGCCTTGCTTTTGAGCATAAGAAAGGACACTGTTTACAAGTATCTGAGCAAACCGAGGGTTACGTCAAACTCCGGTGAGTTTTGCTCACAGGCTCGGCAAAGACACAGGTCCACTTTCCCAACTTTCCTTTCACTGTTAATCAGACTGACTGACGCAAGTCTCCTGCAAACGTCTGGCCTCAAACAAAAACACTACAGTCATGAAGCAGAGTGTGGAAACCATGTAAGTGACAAACTGCAGGCCCATATCTAATTTCTTCTATTTTTGGTTTGGGACAGTTGCAAACTGATTACAGTATCAGCTGGGGTCACAATCTGTACAACCCATATATCAAGTGTGCGTCAAGGTGAGCAAGTTCATGAAGCTGGAGATCAGCTGACAGTTGAAGCAAGAATATGAATAAAGAAATGTTTGGCTTCATTTCTACCAACAGCAGGGAAAAATTGCCGATGTGGATGGCGAAGGACAGCTGACAGGCCTCAGACAGCCTACACTTCTCATTGGCTGTGAGTGACATCATGAGTCTATCCCCCATTTTTCTGCTTCTTAATCCAGAGAGGGTGGAGAATTAAGTTTTTCCTCCTCCTTTACACTCTACAGACTGTTTTTTGCTGTTCATCTCTCCCTTACCATCACACAAAGACACACACAAATACACTAGGCTTTATTAGCCCCCTTTAAGGACCTCATCAGCCTCAGGAGAAGGAAAGAGGGAGCAAACGGCTATTTAGAGTCTGCGGGATATGCAAAGCATATATCATTTTTCCTTTTCCATGTGTTGTGCAACACTCACATGAGGAAGCACGCATGATGCAGAATATGACACACATACCAGGACACTCGTATACACAGTTAATGAGCCATTGTGTATATTATTTTGAGGAGACACAAACTTTTTTCAGGTGGCATAAAGCCACAGCACAAGAGAAATATAAGTGTAATCAAATTTTAAATAAGACACAGAACAAGTAAGCAAGAACAAATGGTATAAAGATCAACTTCTACTTTCTTGAAACCAAAAAGTAGCAGAAGGCTTTTAAAGATATTCTCATCTCCTGCTATGGAACACAGGTGCTCCATATAGGAAGAGATAGTTGGCCAGGTGTTTAATGAAGGAAGCTAAAGTGTGTAAGTTGGTCAGTCAGTTGACCTTCGTCTGCTCTGTAACTATCAGACGCAGTGTTCAGACCATGATCGCATCCCTCCGTGAGAGATTAGCTCTTAGTCGGATTAAGGAGTCAGCGCACGCAGGAGGTAAAATGTCATCACAGCACTGCAGGAGGTTGCAGAGCATAGGAAGCATAAGGCAGGAGGAGGGTCTGTAGGGACTCATGGACAGATGGAGAGGGGTCTGATATATTGTGCATAGGCTCCACAAAGTCAACATTTTAAACTGCATTTATCTCAGCCCAACAAGGCAGAGCAAAGTTTATTTATGAAGGTAATTTAACACACACCTCATGATGGGAAAGACTCCATAAGTGTGAGAACATTGTGAATTAGAGCATTAAAAAGAAATGGCACGGAGGGCAAAAAGGACAGATGCCAATAGGGAGGCAGTGAAATGGGCACAAAGAACAAGACTGCCTCCAACTAAAGGAAGTGCTAAGCCCCCACCATGTCAAACATAAGACTTCCAGAAATGACTGAAACAAAATGCCCACACTCTCTCCCTGAAACAAACAATGGCCTCCATTGTAAAATACCATGGCACATTAACAGTCAGGGGAGACATAAAGACACAGTTTAAAAACAGTGGGTCTTTCCCCCTCCTCCCGAGCTCTCCACTCAAGGCTGGCGACAACGTTTTCTTCAGCTGGGATGTAGTCGCGGGGTGTAATACACTATGGCCCACTCAGGCCCCTCCTGCTCAGAAAAATATGCTTTTGTTTTTCAAACAGGCAACAGAGTTTGAGCACCAACAGGGAGCACATGAGATGAAGACATACAGCACTGCAGACATGTTGCACGCAATCCAGTGAAAATGTAAACAAGTCTGGGAACGTTTTCTGTTGTTGCTACGACCTAAAATTTACAACCGTTTCAAAAGAGATTGTACAAAAACCAAGATGAGCAGGAAAAATAATGAGTTTACCATAAACAAGTCCTTTCTCAATCAGTTTTATTTCAAACATTTTGTCCCCTTATATTTCATTCAGTCTGGGAATTTTCTCTTTATGTAAATTTCTTAAGAGGACTGCCTCCTGCTCTGACATACATGTGGATGTGTGCATAACGGGGACACTGCACCAGCACGAGAACTACTGTATCTCCCTGGATGTAGCAATTTATTACATGTATTACATAAATGTCTTGTTAACTGCTTTTGGTCTTAATGCAGCTATATTAAACATCATAAAGAGAAACAAATGGATAGCCAGAGGATCTTTTTTTCTCTCCATTTTATCACTGCTGCAGCTCTGGAACAGTTTCAGAAAATATAAAGCATGGCAATAGAAAACACTTGATTGATGTATTTAACTGCATACATTACACAAAGAATCCTCTGTTACATTTAAAGTCTTGTGACAATGTTATCTTAACAAAATGGCCTTAGGAGGTGACAAAAACAGTGTGAACATCCTTTATTTTGAACGTTTCTGCAATAACATGCCATAGGAGAGGAGGAGTCACACCTGCTACATCAGTGATTTCCACCAGAATGCACTTAGACAAACACAAGTGTTCACACACTCACATACTTTCGAACAGCTGGTGCTGGGCTCGCCGGCTACATGCAGCTAGGGGACAGATAGCTGGCTGAGAGAGGGAATGAAAGCACGCTGCTCAATCAATGAACCATCAATCACGCACACACACAGCGAGAAGGAGCAAACACAGGAAACAGGAGACCATATCCTTTAACTACCTCTCAAAGAAAGCCATCAAAGTGCTGGCTCTGACTCCAGGCTTTTTTTCCATGGCCTACTATTACTCTGCCCTGACCCCTCTCAAAGGAGTTGTGTGCATGTGTTTGTGTCTGTTGCACCACAGCAGTTTTCTGCTATCCTAACAAGACTGCTGCTGGCGGACCTGCCTACACTGAAAAAGCTAAGAGAAGGTGGCAGCAATTATGAAGCAGGACATGTCTGTTTCATGTTTGGTTATCATAAAATGGAAAGAGTAAGTGAATGCAACATATCAGAGAAGGAACACGGTGAGATGTAGTTATCTAAAAGGAACTGCTGTCTCTTGCAAAATATTACACAATGATCCTAACCTAACTTAATATTTTCACCAACAATCTGTCAAATCTAATGGAATGAGAATTTTATTTGCACTAATTATAGCTTAAATCTGATTAAATACTTTATTGGTAGACTTCAAATAAAACCATTCGAATCTTAAACTATCTTGGCCTAAATAGGAAATGTGTACCACAAAACTCAAAAAGTGGAAAAAGTCAGGACATATTCAATTTGAAATCATAATCCATCCTAATGTCCTTCTGGTCAGTATTAAAAAATGAATAATGTGTTTCAGCAAACAAATAAAAATAAAATAAAACATTCTGAGGCTAAAGCAGATGTATTTCCAGAGTAAGATGCAGCATTTCTTATCAACATCATCTTATCATGCTGGAGCATAATGTAGGAAACATCATGCACACCTGCTATATGTATTTTGGCATATCCATGAGGTAGCGCTCACCCAGCTCATTCTAACATTCGAGTATGTCTTTGACACACAGCACATCTAGTGCAAGGTCTGATGCAGCTTCTTAAAACATTTTGGTACCTTTTTTTTGGGGGGGGTGGGGGGGGGGCAGGAAAAAGTGAATAGCATCAGTGGCAGGATCAATAGAGCTCATGTACACAGTGACGAGTAGCAACAACAGAAGACATCCTTGTGTTCCTGAGCTGCAGTGACAACATGTCCCATAGTCTACTCTGTCACTCTGGGTCGGCTCTCATTACATAAAGCGCAGCACAAACTGCTATTGGCTAATAGCACTTGCTACCTATTGCTCTATGGATAACACTACAAGGATGGAATTGCCATGACAACACAAAGTAGTGCTATCACTACTGAGAATAGTATATTGAAGCACAAATAAAGTTCATAGATAATATTACTGCATTTCTCTCATCTGCCTCTCAAAAGTTCTGCAGGTAAACACACAAAGAAAGAAAAGAAAACAAAACTGTAGGGAAAAAATGGGAGGACACGACCATGCTTTGTTGATAGGTTTGCCTTGGTTTATCATGTTGCAAACAGATGCATGATGGGATGTGAACTGCAAGCCTCTAACTTCCCATTGGGACTCCAGGATGGCTGTGCCACTATTGTGTCAGGGGCATAAAGGTCAACGCGGGTCAACTGGCATTGGGAGCAAGAGATCAATACATGTTTACAGCCAAACGCCTCCTGTCAAAAGCATCCATACGCCTCCTCAGAAAAGAAGACAAAAGATGCAGAGAGATTCAGAAAAAAAAAAAACTAGAGAAAGAAGCGCAACAGGATTCATTCAAAACTAGCCATCTCTATGTGGGCTTGGATACAGTTTTCTGTATCTGTATATTTTTCCTCTAAAAATATTTCATTTAAACAATTTAAACTTTGGATTGGTAGTATATATATATATATATATATAGATATATATATATATAGATATATAGATAGATAGATATATAGATAGATATATAGATATATAGATAGATATATAGATAGATAGATAGATAGATAGATAGATAGATAGATAGATAGATAGATAGATAGA
>JBAMHX010000011.1:21267116-21280703 GCA_037177515.1 Pseudomugil tenellus
AGATAGATAGATAGATAGATAGATAGATAGATAGATAGATAGATAGATAGATAGATAGATAGATAGATAGATAGCCTGTTTAATAGCACTGCAAATAAAATACACCAAAATGACACTAGGCTATTTAAGCTAATTAATGATGCTCATGGATGTACAAACCTCATAGAAAACAACAGCAAAATCAAATAGTTTATTAAGTGAAGCTGGTAAACACATTAAATCCATACCAAGATGGCATTTTTTTTCTCCTTTGCTGATAACTGAGCTGCAGTGGCTGCTAAGTGAGCACCCCCAGGCAGAAGCACAGCCCAAACCGGGCCTTTGTTCCAGACTGCACAGCGTCTCAGCAAAGGCATGAACAAAACACAATCACAAAAAGTCTGAACAGTCACACACACACAACAAACTGAACCACAAGCGCCTCTAAGCTGCATTTCACACAACCATACACACACACCAAACAACCTGACCCGCCTCCCCTTTAACTCATATTCCTTCTTCCTCTGCATCTCTTGCTCTCCCACCCTCACCCTCATTCATAAAATGGCTGCTTCACAACCCCAACTGCTGGCATGGAATTTATGGATAAGAGGTCAGGGGCAGCAACAGGCCAAGAGGGATTGTTTGTTCTTTTTACTCTCTCTTCCTCCCATCTCTTCCTGTGCCCCTTTTCTTCCTGACTAATGATTTTAATTTGTCTGCCTAATTCTCCTCCATGCACATGCCAGCCTCCTTCATCCCTGTCCTCCTTCGCCTACCTCGCTCCAAAACAAACCCGATACCCTTGTGGCCTGGGAGGGAAACTGAAGCTATGTGTCTGGAAGGGGGCAGGAGCAAACACCGGTGGCTCCTCCTCAGAGGCCAGTAAAAGGGGAATAGGGACATTCTCAAGTTCCATCCCTGGAACAGAACCTCCATGTTTCTGCAGTTTTACCACATCACAGACATGCATGCACACTCTCATGGCAAGCTTTCAAACTAACTTTTGAGAGTTATCCTATAACTTTTTTTTTCTCTGCGGCCCGCGATCATAAAGTTGTGCGTGAGTACTTACACTCCCCCTGGTTTGCACTGTCTTCCATTGTACACAAGTTCAAACTCACTCAAGCAAGCGCAGTGGCTGCCAAAGGTGCACACACACACACCATCGCTGCTCCCCTTTCCTTCTCCACAGCCTCAAGCAAATGAGCAGACAAGCAAGCAATAGTTTAGGGGCAGAGCTGAACAGAGCTACAAGGGGTTTAAATGTGGAAGGGTGGGATTTAGACTGGCACTTCTGTGGGAACAACATGAGCACATGTGCCACACAAAATGGACATCTACTAAGTCAATGGCATGGACATATAGCAGACTAAGAGATGAGGGTAAGTCTTAGGAAATACATAAAAAGTCAGATGCATAGTTCAATTTTTACAATGTTAACCTCATAAATTACAAATGTATTATTTCTGCTTAATACATCTCCAATGATGACAATGGCTGTCAGAATTTGCGATGTAACAATAACCTTTTTTTTCCATCCCATAAAAGCAGAGCATTTAGTTGTTCGTCTACAACCAGGATATTGCATTTCCCCTCCTCAGCCCACAAGTTCCAGTCCACGCAGGCCACCCCCAGCCCACCCACCACCCATCCTCCGCTTGCCTGCATTTAAATCCTGGCATCATTCCACTTAAACTTTCCACAGATGGGCACAAAGCTGTGTGGACGTGCATTTAGCTTTTACTATACGTGCGTCAGTCACACCACAACCCAGGGATCAGAGGGACATGGGAGTGAGGTACACATAGAGGGGGGGTAACAGACGTCCTATCTGAGTGGTAATCCAAGAGAGGGAGAGCAGTAAACAAATTAACTAACATCCAGGCAATGTTCCTTGGTGTGGTTAAGGCCGCCTGGCTATTTATACGTGTCCCTTCTTCAGAGAAGGAAGCCGCTCCTATTGGATCCAGATGTGGAAACAGCTCGACTGTGAGGTGGCTGCCTGGATCCAATGGACGTTCTGTACAGCTATGCTACTGTCAAACAGCAAACTATGACAAGAGACAAAGACAAGCTTACCTATCCTTAGAGTAAAAGTGCTTTCAGCATCACTTCTTGTCAGGATAAAAAATAAAAACAATAAGTGATTTCATGTGAGTATATATAAAAAATGTGTAAATAAAGACAGAGTGAAAGACAGATCAAAGAAGACATCTTTGGATGAAAATATTTCCTGGATTCCAGTACATTGGTGTTACTGATGAGGTGTTTAAGGTAAAGCGCTATGACAATCTAAGGTCACAGACACTTCAGAGGTGAAATCACGCTGCTCTCACCTTGCTAACCAATATAACTCTGTACTTCCCTCTATTGGACCGTGCAACTTAAATGTCAATGAGTACTCTAGAGACAGGGCTAAATATGCTGTGACCCCTAAAAATGGACAGACCCACACCAAGTGAGCAATAAACCCCCAGATTCACTGACACACGATGGATCACTGAACTGAAATCCCTGAGAACTACAGTTGAAGATTTGGTGAGAGAAATGGGAGAGAACAAGCTCTGAAATAGTTTCCTACAGAACTTCCGGAAATGATCAAGTTTTCTTTCACTCCATCACTTTACAAAACCATAGACAGTTGCTAATACAGTCACATCTGGCTCTATCAGCCTACGTTTACAGCTCCTCTTCAGTGAATGGAGTACTGACAGGGAAGGCTATTCTCAGAAATGACATACTGATCCCTTAAGCCACTGTTGCATTAGATAAGGCTGGCATGAGGTGGTTGACGCAAGCGTGGACACACACACGCACACACATAAGTGTTGTTTTGCGGTTGTGGCACATGAGGTCTGAACAGGAGCCATTGTTAACTGTGCTACCAGGCAGCCACACTGGCTGCGGCCCCATTTGCCCCTCTGATATGGCTGAACGACGACGTCAGTCCTTAAGCAGCCCCTGTGACGTCAGCATGTGCGCTTTCGCCAGGCGCATGTATGAGTTGGCCATGCACAGAGAAGGCAGGAGAGGATGAAAAAGGGAAGAGATCACGATCCGGATGTCATCGCCAAATAAATTGAGATCAACTTTGATTAGGGCGAGCAAAATGAAACCTTAGTATTTCACAGCAAGCATCACCGTCAGCCTAATGGTATAATTATATGTCTGCTCTCAAATAACTCTGAGGCATTCCTGTACCCACAGTACAGCCAGTATTCAAATAAAATAGCACTGTCTGGTTGACCAGCAGCTGCTGGCTTGTGTTTAAAGAAAGTGATACAGATGGCAAATAAGGCTGAAATAACAGTAAATCATTTCACCAGGCAGGAGTCCATCAGTGTCAAGTCAGATTGGATAAGCAGGTTTCTTGGAATAAAATCTGATATTTGAGGAAGGAAATATTCTTTGGTGTTTCTTGTTTTTTGAGCAACACAAACAAAGACAGTAACGGCTGGACTTGTATGCTAACAAAGAACATCCTGGATGCTGAGCTCAGTGTGAAATCTCATAATAACTGGCTAAAAATTGCTGGATGGAATGTCTAAAGTTTTTTTTTTTTTTTTATTTAAGCATTCCAAGTAAATGAAGTCTTGTTTATTTGGTCTAAAATACACAAAATCGCTGACTCTAAATCACATTCTATTGATCCACGTGTTGCTCCTGAACCCTTTTGGTACCCACTCAACTGGCTCCTCCCGCCGAGGCCACCCGCCACGAGGGAAGCGGAGAACGAACCGACATTCCACAAGCCTACGTGCACCGAGACACAACCACACAACAGCATGCATACAGGGGCAGGACTGGGGGTGTGGGGGGTGTGGCTACCCTCAGAGTACACCCTGTCACACTCAATCACAACAACACACACACAGACTTGAAAAACACTTTATTGGTTTTCTTTAGAAGATCTGCTGCCACTTTAAAACCAAACGCAGCCACAGCTCCACCTGGAACTCTGTCCACAATGCTGTCAAAACAGTTGTGATCTCTGGGCTGTTGACCAATGAGGACTAAAGCAGGGCTAATGGGCTTAAGTAAGTTACCAGACTGTCCGCTGGTCTCCTAAGCCTGTTTAACCAGCTGTCTATTTGCCTAAAGACAGACTAGAGAGTACTTTGTGTGCACACGCCTACCCACTTGAGGGTGGGAGTACCAAAGGCACTCAGATCTCCAGACACCCCTCCCATCTGCTTCACTAACCGCCAAAATCAAATCACAACAGAAAAGAACCTGCACTTAGCATCCCTGCTTGAATTCTCAGGGGATCAAAACGTGAACACCTATCGGAGAGGCAAGGCTTATCTGTCAAATGTGGTTTCTCCTTTTTTAAATAATAATTATTTGAAATTCTACAGATTTTTTTTATTAAAAATTGTTATTGATTAAAAACATGTCTCTACTCTCAACTTATCTTAGAAGCATGTGTAAATATGACAGATATGAACGCATCCTGAAAAATTTACATTTTACCTCAGCAGCAGTCTGTGTCACTCACTTCCTGATAAAAAGTTTGTTAGAATCTTCTTTCTTAATTTAGCACTCACCCCCTGCTGTTCTGAATGTTCCTTGTTGTTAACCAGATAGGGTGATGAGATGATATACTAATTGTCTTTGCTAGCTTAGGGATCCACCTTGTGCACAGAATGGGATTATATAAATGCACTGGTTTGGGTCTATATGCAAAACTCTGTATTCACTTGCAGAAAACTTGGAAAAAAAAGAATAATAATGACAACTTATACATTTGCATTCAGTGTCACTAGCTACAAACGAACACATAATGGAACATGCCAGTGGGCTCTTAACCCCACTTTGTCAGATGGCTACATGACTGTTTGGTCTTGTGCTCTCCCTCCCATCAGAGGTGAGCACTGAGTTCTCAGATTGCTGCAGCTGTCAGAGAAAGCCCAAAGGACTCTCTCTGTTTCTGCAGCTCACTGAGAAAACACTCCTGTCTTGACTTTCTCACTCTGCTGTACACACATATTTTGCCTGTACCCTCTTCTCTTCATGAGGGTAAACTGTGAAGTGGCAGTGCTATGAGATATCGCATAACAGTGGAGAGCTTTGCAATGAAAACTTGTGTCAAAGCAGTGGTGATCGATGGCCTTCCATTGACATCTGGGAGATCTCAAGAGTTTTCTGTATGCCAAATAATAGACATGCACTGCATGTATGAGAGCTGTGCAGATTATGTGCAGAGTTGCTTGCAAGTGTTGTTGTGCAGTGTGGTGTTGTATCATTATGGCACCTTTCTCCAGAGGGTGCCTCTAATCCAGTTACAGATTTAAACAAGGGAGATAGTTTTAAGGTATCCATCCCACTTGTCCTTAGATCACAGAGAACAAAAAATGTCTTTTCAATCCTACAGGGACTTGAAAGTACTCCAAAGTCTAAATATTTGTTGAAGTTTAGAGGGGTCAACATTGTAAATCATGTCCAGCCTGCAAATACATCAAACATAATCTGAATATTTGATTAAACCAAAAAAAAAAAAAGACTAAAAGCTGTGGAGCATGTTAGAAACAGAGGTGTAACACTATTAAGCTATATTTAACTGTCAGCAGAAGGGCTGACAACAAGTGGAGACGTCATAGTGATTTAAAAAAATTCCATACAAAACAAACATACAGCTGGTTCATTTACACTCACAGAAGCGATCAACACTTCATATGACACTTTATGTCTGCACACAAACACTTCTTTACGAGACAAAATTGAAGCAATTTAAATAAGAATATTTTATTTAAAAAAGTGAGAAGAGAACAGACACAGAAGACAAAGCACACAATCTGTACATGACTTTTTAAGATCCAGTTCAACAGTAATATCTAAATAGAAAAAGTAAGACATGTGTTGTCACCGCCTAAAAACTTCTAAGGAGAATAAGCAGTAGAGTTGACTAAAAATACTTTTTACTGACTGATGCTAAGAAACACTATTTTAAGGCACCATATTTATCCTTTGATGACAATACCTGTTCAGACTGAGGGGTCTTTTCTACTCTGGCTAAGCAGACCAACATCGCCTACAGTCCATGAGGTGGTCTCAGCAGCTGCTTTGGTAGGAATCCCAAAAGAGAGTTGAGGGAGGTGAGCTGGTGATGGAGGAATTGCAACTTTCTGAGAGCTATAGGGTTGTCCTGAGTTTATCGGACAAAGCAAGTGATGAGGAAACAATAGGCATTCTTCCAGATCTCCCTGCGAGGGTCAGCCAGTGAAAAAAACAACGCCCCCACATGCTGTGCTCTACAAAAGCACTGTCTGTGTTTTTGCACAAGCTTTAACTCAGGCATATACCAGGCATTAAGAACAACAGGCAATTTCAAGAGGCAGACATGACATCACCAAGAGAATAATACCATTACTGTGACAATATGTGAAAAACATTAAGACTGAGTTGACAGCAAGTGACTCGTTTAACTGAATCTACCCATTGTCTGTCCTTGTGGTAACCCCCTATTCCATATTTCCTTATCTTTCTCATGGGAAGAGGAATAATCAGCATGCAACAGGAATGCTAACTAAGCAATCCAGCTGTAAAACACAGAGGGAACAAAATGTAACAAGAAAGACTACATAAATGAAATGAAATTAATTAAATGATTTTTTTTTATTCATACATTTTCAGGGAAATTCAAAAACATATATCAGATATCAAAGATAAACAACTTCCTAAAACCAAGAGCATAGTTTTGTTTTTTGCTATTTTTTGTTTTTGTATTGTTTTTTAGGATAAAGAGTTTAAAGTTTGTAAAGGATATTAATTTTATCTGCAAGGACACCATAAATAATTAGATGACCCCTGAAGGCTCAAATTAATCGCGGGATAAGCCGGTCTTTTGAGGAACATCACTGTAATTATGTTTATTCCATGGATTGAATACAAAGACAAAAACTAATAATACTGCTGCAAATAATAAAGAAAATCATAAATTCAAGCTTTTTAAATAAACAAATTAGGCTTTAATTTGATGAATTTCTACTTTAAAATGTGCCGTAAGCTAAGATGACAGCAAACCCCATTGTTTAACCATACTGTCTTCATCTTTTCAAATATTGACACCTTTTTTTTGTCAAGATAACCACCTCCAAGTTCCTTTTACAGGAAGACGTTTTCACGTTAGCCTGGAGCCTGTTCTGCTCAAGCAATTGCTCCCTGTACTTTTTGCTATGACTAGTATCCATGGCAACAGAAGATTTATTTGCCTGGGAGACGGACTGATTAAGTGCTCCAAAACCAAGTTAATGAGCAAAATAACAAACCAAATTCCAAACGAGTTAAAGAGGAAGCCAAGAGGATGTATGGAAGGATCAAGGCAGACAGAAAACCAAGAGACTCAAACTACTTTTTAACTGTTCTGATGGAGTGTGTAAAATGACTAGATGACAAAATGGACAAGCTCAAAGGTGGCAAGGTATCAAAACAAATACATGGGAAGCAGGATTATGGGTTCTCAATCATAGATGCTTGTATTGCTTTAAAACTGTATGAAAACTATGACGAGTCAGTCAGCAGAAATGGAAAATTACTGGAATTGCAATGCTCTTTAACCACCTGTCGGGCCATCCTGTTCTTGTCACTGAAGATCATCTGCACAAGGGACACTAAACTTTTAAATGTGAGTTTTCATATTTACCTATAGAGTTTACATGTGCTCTACTGGTAGAGGTTTATATCATATCTGGTAACACTGCAGACATCTTGTGACGTCATTAGCTCTGTTGTTGCTAAGCTACAAACACAGCATCTTAACACAGTAATGTTTTGGACATAAAAAATAATTTCCCTCTCTGCAAAACACTACCTCCATGCCAACAATTTGACAGGTGCTCCACCAGAGAAAATGAGATACTGGACTTATTTTATGCAAATGTTCAAAATGCATACAACTCCTCTGCCATGCTTCCTTCAGGAAGATCAAACCATAATTTGGTCCTTCTCTCTTCCACCTTACAAGCCTATTCTTCAGCAGCAACTAGGCAACACAGATTTATTAAAACCTGGTCTAATAATGCTGAAGATGTTCTTAGATGGTGCATTGAGGTCACAAACTGGTATGTATATTTGAACCACATGGAGATGACTTGACAAAGTGCGTGACAGATTACATCTGTGTGGGTAGTAGCATTCAGACATGAACAGTAAGGTGTTTTCCCAACAACGGGATCACCAGTGACCTGAAAAAGCTGATGAAAAAAAATTTAATATCCACTACTTTCCGAGCGAAACACTGGAAGTCGCCATGACACCTTTTCTCCCCAGAAGCCGGATTTTCACTTCCAGTCTTGCTAAATGCATGGAAAGCAGTATATTTAGAACGGAAATTTAATTTGATATATTCACGGAAATGTCTTCTGGGACGACCTGTGCTCTTGTTAGATAAATACAAAACTCGAGGAAACTCGAGGAAAACTAGCTAGATGATGCAGAGAGATGAGGTGATTTCACAATAATGACTCGCATCTTCTTCTGCTCTTATTATTTCGTTGATCATAAACCGACACAGCTTCACCCAGAGAGAATTATATCTGTGCTACAAACGATCACCAGCAAATTAGAGGCGAAGGCTAACTAGCTAGCATGGTGCCGCTGATGACCTGCTTCCACCTGCAGCAGTGCAGCACAAAGATCCTCGTAAGTACTCTGATTATTGGTGCAGGTTAGTTCATGACGTATCTTTTTTTTTGTATTGTATTTTCATGACCATAGCATGCACTTAAAAGTTTAATGTGTGGTTTTTTTGTAACTTTGAGAAAGCAACTTTTGGAGAGGATAGCATCAGAATCTTGTGGAGTAGTATGGCTACAGTGAAAGAACAAGTTAAGTAAATAAACACGGATCAACAGCCTAATAAAAAGGAAGAAATTGACTATAAAATCACAAATACTCTGCAAGCAGCCTCCCTGGAACATTGGATCCCTGCCAGAAGCACGGACTTCTTGGCAGCTTGCCAAAGTAAATATCGAGCAGCTGCAGGCACCAGCGAGAGAGGCTGGAGCTAGCTGTCATATCGACAAGGTAATTAACAAATTAAATGAAGTTTAAAAAGATTTCAGGCGACTGCAGGAAAAACGCAGAAAGCATCACCGACGGAAAATTTGAGAGATGTGTGGTCAGTCATGAAAAAGATCAAGAGCTTCAAGTCAGAGAGATCAGACTGATAGAAGTCTGGACAAAACTACTGTGTAGGACAAATTTAATATGTTCAATTTACTTCAACGTCAACTACAATACTACTAAAGACTAGGAAAGCAAATGTACCAATGTGGACCAAAGAAGGGAAGCGACCTTTGACACAACATACAGAACTATATCTCCTATATCTAAACCTCCTTTCCAGATGATATAAAAAGGTCAAATTAACCAAAAATATATATATATTTTTTTTACATAGGTTTAAGATTTATTTTGCTGTGATCATGAGTAATCAAAGAAAAGACCAATGGCGTCAGCCTCAAGTTGGACGACCTGTAGCTTTCTGAACTTTCATCCAAGTTTTTTTTTTTATTTTCTTTTGTTTGTTTTGTAACCTTTGCAGATGAATTCATAGTTATTTCGACCTTTTTTCTGTTTAATGTAGCTGCATGCTTTAGAAAATTCAATTAGCAAATTGATGGTCATTCCGCCCGTAATTGCAGGCACACATGCAGAACAAGAAGACAGACAGGTAGTTAACAGAAAAGAAAGGCAACTCAGATGAGTAATGAAAAGCTTTGGATTGAATAACACAGAAGTCATGTTCCTATTATCTTAAAAAGATCAATCGAGAAGTGATGACAGCAATAATAACAGATCAGTCAGGATATTGGAAACCCTACTGTTCCAACATTCAACGAAAGAAATGTAATTGCTCTTTAGCTGTAAATCTAATTTCACAGACAGTTAAGAAAACAACTGGTAGCTTAATTCAAGAAGCCACATGTCAAATTACTGGGTGTCCAAAATTAACACAGTTGCTGATTCAACAATGGCTGGACCGCCTACAAGCCTCTGTGATTCCACTTAGATAGAGTCCAAACTAAACCAGCAGTCCATTAATGGCCATTTGTAAGTGGCCATTGGCACAAAAAGGCTAATTCATTTCTGCTGAAGAGAGCAGCTTAGTCAGAACAATGACACAGGGTGATGAGGGTATGAGGACACACTTGAACAAGCATATGATCCTCGCAGTAAATCAAAGTCAGAGGCCACAAAGAGGGATGGTAAGGATGATTGAGAACCCTGACGGTAGATAAATCCCAACCAGAAAGTCTTTACTCACTGAAGATGCCCATGACAGACCTAAAAAGGGGAAGGACGCCAAGCAATTAACCGGAAAACTCACTGGTTCATGGTCTGGAAGCATTTTAATAAGCTGGAAACTATTTCCAAAATGGTTGACGGTTCCGATGCCGAACAGAGACAAAGACCTGCATTGTAAGGGCAAAGCATGTATTTTTCTTTGGTGATCACGTTTGCTGCCAAGAGACAGGGAACAGGCGACAGACTTGAGAGCAGTCGTAGTTGTTTCTTTGGACTCCCCTTCTAAGCTCCTTAACACAAACTCACAAAAACCTCTCTATCATAAAGGCAGGCATGCAAAGCCTCTGCTATTGAGTTGGATCAGTAAAACATTGATATGCAGACCATTCCCCAAAGTGTCCGATCGTCAACGTGCTGAATGAATCTGTAGCATGACAGGGTAAACTTTTCAGAGCCTAAATAGGCTATTTACATGAGAAAGTTTAGGTCAGTAAAACCACCAGAGATTCCTGGAATGGGTGTGTGAGTTAGTTGACAGAAAAAAAAATTAAAGGAAAGGAGAAAAAAATAATGTCATGTATACACACATTTCCCAGCATCATTCACTTCTGTGTCACACTCAAACAACAGCCCTTTACCACAGCTGACTCACAAAAACCGTGGAAATCCATAGTCATCCAAGTGATGGATTTTGGTGATTTTAAGAAATGTTTTAGTGTTTTCATTATTGTATTTTAGCAGGCTCCACTGATGTTGATTAGCTGTGGAGAAATCTAATCATGCACACCCCCATAACCCGCATGTGGTGAGTATGGAGGTGACAAGCATGTTTGATCTTGACTTTGTCTCATGTAGGTGTCAGAGCAGATGTGTCCTTACCACTTCCTCCTCACTTGCTTTGTCTTAATCCTTCCCCCCTCCCCATCCTTTTCTCCAGTAGCCAGCCTGTCTGGCAGTACATGTCCCACCCAGCTCATAAATTAAGAGCACCTTCTTCGTTTGTTGCACTTTAAAAAAAAAAACAAAAAAAAAAACAAGCAAACAACCTTCTTTTTTCTTTGCTGAACCCCAAGGGGTTGCTTCCTCCTGTCTGTGGTATAAACCATGCTTGTGTGCAGCATTTTCTGACACCTGCAGGCACTAAGTGATGCACTGAATGCTAAGGTGTCCGTCTCCATGGCAGCACGAAAGAACACATTGATTGTGCATGCTAGGAAATATAAGACTATATAAACCTCTATGCAAAATCATAGTAAGGTACTGGTGATGTGTGTATGCTAAATAAAGCAATGAACAAAAAGGTGGAAATAAAATGTCATCACAGTCAAAGCTGAATAGACAAAAGCTTAAAAAACAAAAACAGTCAGTTTCATTAAAAAATCAAGTAACTTCAAAATGTGTTTTCTTGCAGTGATAAAAAAGGTCACAAGCTCAATCCCTTGTGGTCTGACCTACTTCCTTTACTGTCACTTCAGACTTTTCACTTAATTAAACAGCAATGCAGTAAAAAGGTAGAAAAAAGAAAACTTTAAGAGCATTCCTGCTTTGAGTTCCAACACATTTTATCAGTTCCCGACCAAGCCAAGGTGGGAAGTTAGGTTGTTTTTATAACCAGAAGCCCCCCCTACGGGGGTACAAGATGTTAATACCACAGCTGCACAGAAGAGGAAAAAGTTTTAGAAATCTATTTGACTTATTTACCTCCAAAGCCAAGTCAGTAGTTCACAGTCTGATCCATCGAAACTGTCTGTTTACTTATAACCCCCTATAAACACATACAGAGGAATCTTGCTGCTGACATGACAAGAATCACTCAGCCAGAAATTTTCAGTCGCAATCAAGAAATATTGAAAGAAGTGCTCCCACCGTACCCAGCACTCATGTTGGCATCTAAATTAGCACAGCTGAGGACAAAAAGAGATATTTTGTCATTAAAAATGATTTCACTAAACCCTTTTTTGCTATTTTGATCCAATCATCAGATACGTTTAAGCACAATGGTTATTATGTTATGGCGTAGCATGATCTCACTGTTGGCGTAACAAGGAAGTTCTGAAAACACAGCTAACTGCTGTACAAAGTAACAGGGTTGTTTGCTTCTCTGAGTAATGAATTAAACCAGCAGGTGTGCGTTTGTCCAACCTGCTGCTCTGCCGTCCACAGCACAATAAACTGGATTTAGTTAATGGATGGTGAAAATACCTGAAAGTATACCTGTATATTTACAGAGTTGTAGAGAATTTGAATTAACTTTTTATATGAATGGAGCAGACTGTGATAATGTGACACTGTTTAGGCCGCTCTGTGTTTTCCACTAGTACAAAGGGAAATATCCCAGCTGGGAGATCCATTCGGCGTTCATTATATTGCACGTCCACTTTCTTTTGAGTGGTTTTGCGCAGGCAGTGGATTTTGCAAAGAATAGCTAAAGATGTGACTGAAATCAAACAAGTAGAAATGAGGGGGAAAAATTGTCAATTTAAGCAGAAAATGGGTCTTTGACTATTGTGCTTAAAAAACATAATATTCCCATCTGATTAATAAAAGTAAAATTGCCATTTATTTTAGGCAAAACAAAAAATGAAGTTAAAAAATAAAGTTAAGAGGCTTGGAAAACTATTCTGCTGTGTGGATGAATCATGTGCACATGCAAAACAAATATATTAGCATCACAATGCAATGTCTTACTAAAGAAATGCTACTTTATGAATGAAGGTGCTGTGGAACATTCAAATACATATAAACTATATGGGAAAGCTAATGTAATTTGTCCTAATACACTTTCCGTACCCTGGTTCCTTTTCAGGTTGACATAAAGTATGACTTGAGCAGTCACTTTGAATAGAGAACCAAATGTTCCCAGTTTATCTCAGCCCATTTAAAGTGTTGATGTGGACTAAGGGATAGGCCATAGTAGCAAAACAAAAGTCTTTTGTGCGTGGGCTGTCAATATGATAAAACGTGTTAACAATAATGTCAATATTGTAAAACAAGCATTCAGATGCAAATTTAATCTTTTTCATTTATTCAAAGGTACACTTAAAGTTCTTAAAAGGAGGGGCACGCAGGGCGGTGGGCTGCACCCTGGACAGTGAAGAAAACAGCAGAAAAAGCAACAGCATGTGCTGTGTAGATGAAAAGATTTTAAAAAAGAAACAATAAAATGTATAAGGGACTCATTTTCTATAACCCCAACAGAGGAAAAGCTAAATAAACAACCGAAGCAAGTGATGACATGTATCAAAAGGAAAAATAATGCTCATCTTTACAAGATAACAATACTGAAATGCTTAAATTGGACTATGCATCTTGCCGCTTATGTATATATGTCGATATGTATATATGTCGATATATATA
>JBAMHX010000011.1:21280803-21292849 GCA_037177515.1 Pseudomugil tenellus
TATATATATATATATAAATGTGTGTGTGTGTGTGTGTGTGTTGCAACGAAAAGCACAACAAAACACAAATGAAAAAGTCAAAGCATGTCACAGTTTTAGGGGTTTTCCAAATCAGGAGCATCAGTTTCGTTACCCCACACAGAGGTGCATGACAGGAGGAGTGAAGGAAGAGGCTTGAAAGATAATACCATATATTATGAGGGAGGAAGCTGGAATGCAACAACAAGCTTCTTACAAGCAGGTACATGTCTGGTCTGAAATTCGCCAACAACATTACATATAGGACAGGATAGTGTGTCATTACTGAGAAAAAGCTGAGACTTGCCGGAGGTTCTTATTTTCACTTAACAGCAAATTGTGGCATTTCTAAACAGTGTTAAATTTTAAAGGAGAAGCGTAAGCAAATAAAACAAAGCGTAAAGCAACGTGGCAAGCATAGCATTGGCTGATCGAGTAGAGGCTAGACGCTGTAAAGTAATAAGTGTGAGAAATAAAATATGAAAGACAATGAACAATGTTTACATGCAGGCTCTAGGCAACTGCCTGTCATGATTTGCAGACAGCAACACGAAAAAGGCGATTCCTGATTCACACTTAACTGCAAACAAGCTTCGTTCTAAATTGATGCACTAATGGGAGTAGGTGGGAGGGCGGGGAGAGGGGCTCAAAGGTGTTGTGAATGTTTATCAACAAATGCGCTCTCATCAGACACAAGAGGATGGGAACAGATGAAAGGAGTGCTAATGCACGTCCTCCTACCCGCATCAAGACATCCTTTCTGCTCCATCAGCAGAGTCAGGCTGACAGAATGATGAACAGTTTCAACACACGCACACAGACAAAAGTACATGTACAGACAGTATATAGGAACACAAAGGCACAATTTTCCAGACAAAAATAACAGCTATTGAGCTCATGCATAATCCATCTTTAACTGATAATGAAACGTTTTTAAACACTAGTAGAGTGAACAAATCCTTGGTCTATTAAATAGACTATTTGGCTAAGCTGTAACTTGGATGTAAGCAGTCAACTTCTGTGCCTTACAAAAAACACTTACTTTTTTTTTTTTAAAGAAGATGTAATTCCAGTTTAACTGAAACATAAAGGATTTTGTTTGTGGTTCTTGAAAAAGAAATGCAACATCATCGCTTATCCAACCCAGCCCTTGTTAAAATGACAAATCTCTCTTTAAAATCTAATCTTTTAATGGGTCAGCAGTGTATTGTCACACAGACAGCCCTGTGGGGGTCGCCTTACCTCACCTTACACAATCAGCCACGTCACATTCTCAAAAATCTTTAATGCCCTGCAAATCTAAAGCCAATTTAGAGAGGATGAATGAGGACAGTAGCAGCTCCCAGGTGACGCAGCTTTCCCTCCAGCAGTAAGCAGAGGGGAGCTCCAGAGACCTCTATATTTATCTGACACAGTAACAAGCTGCTGTCTGTCTGCTGCATGCTGCAATATAGCTGTACAGCTTTTCTTCATCCAGCCCCGTCTCTGCTCTGCTCAATCACGAGAGACTCGGCACTGACTCGACGACATGTCATCACTATGAGAGTTGTTATTAATGAAACCGTTTGCATCTAAGATAACAAGACACGCAGAATTCGATCGGCACATGCTGCAGAGTTTATCTATAAAAGAGGAGCCATTTTTCAAAGTTAAGAGCCATAACTCATCCTGGGCCACCCCGATGTTAACAAAGCACCAACTGGTGATTAGCGCGTTGGAGTGGCCCATTAAGGCGTGCAGCCAAGGAGCTGCCGGTCTGCCAAGAGAGTCATGCCAAGAGGGCTAGAAAAGGCAGAGTAGGTCCAGCCACCTGTGCCCATTAGGTTGTGTGTTGACAGCTGCACAGGCCCTGGGGTTCCCACCCAAACAAGGTAGGGAGAAAATAAGGAGACACCACACAGGGTCCTATTTTACTTCTTTTAGTTACAGACACAAAACAGATAAATGAAATTAAGGTGCAAAATTTGTAATTGGTTGGCATTGGCATTTAAACTTGGCCCTATCGCTTTGATTTAATAAGAAGCGGTAGCGGCACGAGTTAAATTGGAAGAGGCAGTACAATTACACAGCCATGACACAAAGAAATAGCCCCACTGGACTGCTCTTTATCCTGTCTGAGACTGCTCTTGTGTGAGTCAGTGTTGTGTCTGGTTTGAGCAACAAAATTACTTGGTTTGGGGTTAAAATTCAACAAATTCGACACATTTTATTCACACTGCACTGGAGCAGCCATTTGTAATAAGTAAGTTGCTGATCATTCTGGGAAGTAGACTGACTCAGATTGTCATCAACTCAAATAGGCTTAACAAGTAGGTTACTACCTTCTGAACTGCAACCTATTTAAACCATAAACAATGTACAGTTTTATATAAATCTGGTTTGTGCCAAAACACTAGCCTGAATTTTTTTTTTTCTACTTTTTGGTGAATGTAGGACTGGTTCTCAAAACACATTCCCTCTCCAGTTTGCAGGGGCAATAAAACCCCTGCAAAGTGTCCTTACTTAACATTGGCTGTTAAAAAAAAGTTATACTCTGCTTAAAATCCATTTTCTTCTCCCTAAGATTTCTTGGTAGTTTGGCCAAAACTCTCTCCGGGCTGAAGCAGTGCTATGGAGATGGGTTTTGCTGGGAAACAGAGGAACCCCATGGTTAAGTTTATAGACTTAGACCCTGCATGTTGCGATTGGCTGGTGGCAACACACCCAAAGGTTACAGCCCAAAGACATCTCAAACAAAGTGAAATAATAAGACAAAAACAATAACAAAAGAAGAATAAAAATAAACATACTACAGATCCCTTGCAACATAAATATGCCTCCACATAGTTACAGTGTATTATGAATGATGACAGTGATTTCTGTTAACTAAATTCATACACACTTTTGTGTTGAGAAGGCCATGCTTATTTAAGCTTAAAATGAGTAAATTGTTGACTTTAAGTAGAGTTTGTAAAGGACTGACATAACTCAAACGTTGCTTGAAGCAAATATAATGTGAGTCCTCGTGCTGGCACAAAGAGAACTAAAAGAAAGTATTTGATGGGAAGTGTGTGGTTGTCACTGGCATTTCATCAGGCTTTGTAATTCATGAGGCCTCCTTTGTAATTTTATGATGCTCTTTCATCTCGCAATTGTGCACATGCTCCGAAGAAAAACAGACAGCATAACACCGCAGGCACGCTGAGGCCTGCTTGATATCTCTTTTATAGACAGAATTCACAGAAAAGGCACATACAAACACAACCATTAGCTCCATGATTCATCCTTAGTGAAGCAGCAGCAGGATACAATAACTGTTGCTCATTCTGTAATCTTCTTCCTACATAATAATGTAACATTTAGCCGTAGTTACATTTTGTGTAAACTGGCTGCATTGTTTACTACCAAAACCCCATTGAATGAGATAGCTTTACCAAAAGAGGCACCCACATTTCAGCCATGTGTGTGCGGGTAGGTGGAAGTAGAATCTTAGATGCTTCTTACCACACACATAGCTGGAAGAAAATAGAAGAGCAGTGTTTCTGTGACCCCAGTGAACCAGACGTAACCATTCTGGCAAAGCAGAATACTGGCCTCTCTCTGCAGTATGCCAGCGTAGATCCTCACCTCTGCAGGAGAGATTTGTCAGCAGGAGATTTCTTTTTTCCGCTGTGGAATTAACCCATGCTCTGAGAGCTTACTCGCAGGCATGGCACATTATCTCCCAGGAGTCACTGCCAAGTCAGCCAGGCTGTGAGTAAATGACTGCTCTGGCTTGAGCTATATAGAGGAATAGAGCTAGGAGACGAGGAGAGACAGAGTGCAGGAACCGAGGGCATGCACAGGAAGCAGACAAATGTACTTGTCTTTCTTGGCTCTCTGATAGGCGTCACCAAGAAGCGGCGATAGCTCTCATCCTTCCGTGCAAAGAAAGATGGGAAAACCACTGTAGAGCTGGAGTAGGATAGGGGAGGGGAGGCAGAACGGAAGATGTAGTATTCATGCAGATTTATGAATGAGTAGCGAGGACGATGGATGACTCACAGCTTCCGCAGCCTATCAGCAGAGGCACAGGGTGGTTCAAACAGGCATCAGACACACTAAGCTATCGCTTACGCCGGCAAACATGCAATCACACACGGCAGGCACAGTCACAAGGGAGATGGTAGGGCGCAAGTTGAGGGAAAACTTGTTAAAAGGGATGGTATGTGTCAGAAGACAGCATATGTCTGAGTAAGGGCCAGAGTGTTTGGATGGAAGTGCGTCTGTCTTGTCAGAGGCTGTTGGTGAGACACATACGTCCTATTTTGGTCAAGTGTGAGAGAAAATCTCAGAAAAGGGCTAATCTGTCAGTGCTTTCAGAAAAGACCTTTGTATGCCACAGATGACATGAGTCGGATAAACTTGCATGGCCAACCATCAATGAACAATAAGCACTGCTGTTGGTACACGGACAATGCCACACTGTACAAATATGTCATCATGCCTTTGCAAAACTTTGCAAACTCACAAATTAAACATTTGAAGAAGAAAGACGCAGTTGTTGACATAAAAAGTTAGAAATGTCAGTCAACACGTGTTTGTGGCTTTTCACCACACTCTGCTCAAGAAGTAAGGAAAATGCAATATTTCACTATTTTGCCTTTGCTGGAAACTCAAAACACATTACAGTGCGAGGCAAAATGAATTCCACCCCAGACCTCTCGAAACTCCAAAGGCAACCAATAAAACCAATTGAGCAGAAAACTACTTGTAACTAAACAGAGTTTTTCTCTAACCTTAAGGGGGCTCAGGTTCTGGTTATTTAATGAAGAAGAGATCTGTTTTTAGGTGAATGTACTAAGATCAGCTGCCAACCAACCTTAAAAATGCCATTTTTGAAAGTGACCTAGATGGGAGAAGTGCAACAGAGGTTAGAAAAGAGACGGAGGAGGAGGGTGAGAGAGTGCAGAAATGGAGACGGGATGAGAGAACTAAAACTAGTTTGAGCACATATACAATAGTTGGTTGTAAATCATGTGCTAGTTGTCTTATTTATTAATGAATCAAGAAAACATTCATTCTGAAATTAAACTGAAGATCATTCATAGTCCAGCATAATCATTTGTGTGTCTTTTTTTGCTCTTGTTTCAATCCCATGTTTGATGAAAAATGATCTCACCGGATTGACAGTGATGATACAGTCAGAACCCATACACAGTTTTAATCGCCAAAGTCAGCCAGGCTTTGAGTAAATGACTGCTCTGACCTTTTAAATTCAGGTACATCCATTAAAGCAATGCGAGTACATCGTTCCCAGCGAACATGTATTTTCTCTTACTTTGCGGACGACGTCAGCAAAGACTTAACTTTTCTCCCTCCTCACAGTACACAAGCCTGAAAAACTACAACCATTTCTGGTAAAGACAATTTTTGAGACAATTCATTATTTTAAACTGGACAGCTGACATTTTCACCAAGTAGATGCATTGTGTCTGAGCTATTCCCTCAACTAGGCTATTTATTATGAGTTGGCTCAAAATGATGTGTCTGTGAAGTGCCCTGATATGTCACTGAAGTGGCACTATACAAATAAAGCTGAATTGAAAGGAAAATTGAGAAAACCACTTGCTGTTTTGATTAAAAGCGATCAGTCATTTCTACTTTTGCATGCAAGGTTTTTTATTATTATTTTTCAAACAGTTTCAGAGACTTAGTGTGAAACTCTATGGGTTATATTATAATCCTATCTTAATGTAAAATAAAATCAATTGTGCTAATTTCCACTGCCTTAAATGGAGCACACCCTTGTTAGAAAATTCAAAATGTGCTCCCAGCTGTTGTGTCTATCAATCCTACTTGGACCTAGAGCTAATTAATACTATGACTACCAGTAAATGATGTGATGCAAGACTGAATCCTGACTAAGCTTCTTCTCATTGAACTCAAAAGCTAAACAACTACAGGTGTTAGCAAGTATTCTTTGACCAGTTTTAAAAAGATCTTTAAAGACGTGTTTCTCTTTGTCATAGTTTGGCATAGGCCAATCTGAATCTTGCTCTGCTTATTTTTCCTCTGATATAACTTTCAACATCTAGTTTCCAAAAGTTTCTTGGCACCAAAGAGTTTGTAACACTCTGGAGCCATTTCATTCTAGTTTATTTATTTATTGAGTTTACAAAACATTGATAGAAGGGTAAAAGAGAAGAATGAGATGAGGCAGGCCACAGTAAACAGTTTTAATATATTATATATAATAGAAATAAGGCTGACATGCAAGCACACAATGCCAAGGAGTCTACATTCTGTCAATGAATATTTCCTGGTTATTGTGGACATTTTCCCAGATCTACGCCACAAAGAGTCATGGCAGTAAGGATGCTCAGGCCAACTCTCTCCTTTCCCAGGAAGTTGTGGTAAAACTGCAAGCACAGGACAGCTCCAACCATGGCTATGCACAAAACACAATAGAAATCTTTCAGTTGTTTTCCTGGCGATTAGGAGAGGGCAGGAATGAATGAGTTTGATTAACATTAGAACCATCTCTTTGGCACCAACACTGGCAGGCTGCCTAAGCTTTGGACAAAACGGAGCAAAGCACAGCCGAGTAGTTTATGCCCAGTAAGAACAGCAGATGCATGGGCACTGAGTCATGGGACTGAATGTGCCCCCAGGAAAGCACCGTACCACCAAGACTGGAATTTGAGCTCTTTTCTGTTTCCTGTCCCTGTAACCACAAGACTTTGATAAGCTCCAGAAATTCCATTAAATATTTAAAAGCTTCCTTGAACAGTATCTGAGAACTCGGCCCACCGTGGCACACAGCAACACCAGACAAACACAGAGGAGACCACACATTGATCTGTTTAACTCCTTCTAATTGCAGGACACAAACAGTCTCTGTATGGCCTTGCACATTTAGCCTCGGCTGTGTTTCCCCCTCTTTATCCCCTCACTAGTGCAATGACTAAGCCAGCAGGAATTTCTACCTTATATACTTAAAGGGGCAGAGTCACTTTATCCAACTTAACAAACATTTCCAGGATGTAAATGTAGATGCAAGTTGCAGACCGTACAAAGTAAGAATTATTTCTCCCAGGAGAACAACCAAACGTAAACTTTAGATACATTAAGTGGTAAAATGTAGAGTATTCTGACATTTAAAAAAGACACATGTGACATGTAATACTCTCAATTTCTCTAAGATATCTTCCAGTAATGAGATGTGGCTGCAAACTTATAGCTCCAACCAACTAACATTTAAATCTCTTTTTTGTTTTTGCAATACTAAATATGCAATAAAGACTAATCATTCTGGGTCTCCATTGTGGACCTCTATTTGGAATATAATAAAATAACAATAATACTTTTTTTTAAAAAAAAGATAAAAACAACAAAAAAACAATTGCTCTGATGTGAAGTGGCCTTTGGTCAGAGCACTCATACCAGCTGTATCAAATACATCTTTGGCAAAGTCAGAGTAAACATTATCAGGGAGAAAGCCTCCAAAGCTGGTGGACGGCTCTTCCAACTGTCAGGTCTCCAAACTGCCTTCACTCAGCTGACTCTTCTCTGGGTTCAGAATCAGTTCAAACACTGTCTGTGGTCTAACTGGACGGCAGGTGACTTTATATTAAATTTACACAGAAAGCAGTGGTCAAAAAGTCTGACTTGACTTATTCCATCCATCTATTATTATCCTTTTAAAAATTAAACACTGCAAACCCCTATGCTCCTTTCAATCAGATGGAGAAAGAAGGGTTGAGAAACCAGTCTAAGAGTGCCAGCACGGCTCAGCATACCATAACTTAATATTCGATTGCATATAAAAGGAAATGTGAGCTCTGTGAGAACATGCGAGTAAGAGAATGTGTGCCTCCCTGTGGATCTATGGAGACTAACTTGACCTGAGATTGGGCATGTATGCGTTTTCTGCTCATCTACAGGCTTTTGTCTCTCCCATTTTGGCTCAAATTCAGCAGTAAATGAAGAACCATCTGTGGCAAAGATAGACCTGAGGAAGCTATTTGACCCATGCCAGACACATTTTAGTCACACAACGCCGACTCAAATCAAACACCATGTAATGTTAACGGATCTGGGGCCTGGCTAAAAACAAGCCGAATGCTTTAGAGCACTGTGAGAGAATGTCTCAGACAAGTAAACAGTAGAGATATCTGACAGCTGGTGCTGTTAGCAACACCTGATAAGCCCTGCATGATAGAGGGAGGTGGAAATGGAAGAGGAAACACCAGCAGAACAACTGACAAGGAGGATCACAGATGAGGCTAAGTGATGTGGAGAACACGGGTGAGGTAGAAAAGAAAAGACAGCATGTACAAAAGCGGCGAAAGCAACCGCAGGAAAGGTAGGGAAGATATTCGAGGAAGCGTGGAGAGTGTTAAAGGAGGAAGAGGAAAAACAGAAGAGCGCTGCCCTTCACTGAAAGCTTGCTGTTGAGCCTCTATATTTGACATTTGTCTGACATTTCCCCTCAATGCCCTTCTTCTTATGTACATCACTCCCTGTCACTAAAAGCAGCCAGGAACTAAATCTCCAACTCATTCTCAGCTGGATTTACATCAGTAACCTTCTGTTCAGCTTCATGGTAAAATTAACATTCCCTTCTGAAAGGACTGACTTTATAGAGACTAAACTGTAATAGGAACCAGTGTCTGAAGACCGGACAAACATGTGGAAAGGTTCTTTTTTTTTTTTTCTTTTCTTTTTAATGCTCTGTGAAGTACATGAAGGCCCAAAGGCTAAAGTAATGAGCTAGTAGACAGCACTCCCCCTCATGTAGTGTAATTAAAGAGGAGACCAGGCCGTATTGACTTGAAAACCACTGCATGGCCTTGAAGGAACATCTGTACTGGAGAAAAACAAGGCAATTATGCAAAGGGGTGGAGAGATGAGAGGAGGAATCTTAAGCAGGAAAGCGAGAAACAGACATCAGGCCTTAAAAAGCTAAACAAAAACAAAGACAAGGGATACTAAGAGATCTTCTCTACCCTGGTCAACTTTTATTTATTCATGATTTATTCATTTATTTATATAAAATATTACAGCTCTATAGCTCTCTACAGCCTTTACATGTAGCCTTGAGACCTGAAGACCCTCCAGATTTATGTATTTACCCTGAAATCGACCTGGAGTTTTGCGAGAGAAATTTGGCTTAAACTGTATTGCTGCTCTGCCTCATAAGTCGGCTGTGTGAGAACAACGGTTTCACCACAAAAGCATCAACTGTGGGGTTAAGCGACGTGACTAAACAGGCATAAGACTTCACCTTTCACAATGCATCATACTGGAAATGAAAACTTAAAAAGGGACTGAACTATTTGTTAATCTATACAGCCAGTTGTGCAAGCACATAAACATTGCACACCACGCAGGAAGCTCCAGAGTCTCTGCATCCAAGAATAAACAAAGGCAAACAATTAACACCACAGCTTTCCTACAGAGACAGACATGGTCACAGGGGGAAAGACGCATGTTTGATTTCCACTATTTGTTCTGCAGGCTTCTACAGATGCTGGTGAATCGGAATTAACCATGCGAGATGCACGTAAATATAAATGTGGGAACATGTTCCCACAATTAATTCACATGGATGGGATAACAAAGAAAACCCAACCACACACAATTAACACCATTTGCATTTAATAAAGGACTTATTTGTTGTTTTTATTATAGTGGTGCCTCAACATGTCTACCAGTCTCCCAGTTCTGTCCAAATGGGTTTAAATTCCATGACAGCTTAAAACTTGTACTGTTCAAACTATTCAAAGATCTTTTCATGTTCTGTGGATGGAAGCATTGTCCCACAAATACACAAATGTGCCATAAGTGGATAAGGACATCAAATTTGCATTGATTTGTGTTTAAGTTTCCTTAGAGGAGGCAGGTGGACCTGATCCATACAATAAAGCCGAACACTCTACAGTCCTAAGGTTTTTCTTTTAATTCTTATCTACTGACATGTTCCACACATAGAGATATATAGAGAGATAGATAGAGATAGAGAGATAGATAGAGATAGAGAGATGAATAGAGAAAGAGAGATAGATAGAGATAGAGATAGATAGATAACTAAAAGTGCAAACCTTATCTGTATTTTTTGAGTGCATTACCCTGCAACTGAGCTGAAGTATAACAAGAATGACCTCTCCTTCAAATCCTCAGTATACCCCTATTCATAAATAGCTTAATGTCCCCCAGGCAAATATTTAGCTGACATGGTTCAGACTGGTAGACTACCTCATTTCTTGGCAGAGGTATTTTAACCTCAACTGAGTATGCCTCTCTAATACCTGGTCCTCTATATTGCAGCTATCCTTCATTCCACAAATAGCATGATCTAAAGACAAGGTCTGTGTAATGAACGGAGAGGAAATGTTTGCACTGGCCCACGGACAATCCTGCTGTCTGACGGAAACGAAGGAAAAATCCTGCATAGACCGAATAGATTTGGAGGGCTCGATTGCTGGTAAAGATATGCATAATTACAGAATGTTTGTGAGACTGTAAACGACCATCAAAGATCAAAGTCGCATCTGCTTTTACTTGGAATTCGAAATGGTGCCGATATCTTGCCACCATTGAACTTAATGTTTTGCCTTTAGCTTTGTCTGCTCTAGAGATGTAACAGAAGAGACTCTTAAGTTACCTTTCTGGCAATGATTGGACGTCCAGCAGCGATAGTCGTTCTTATTGGAGGACATCCTCTGACAAAGACGATCATCATGATTGATGAAGGGGCAGACGTTGCTGCACTCTTTTGCTTGCTTGTTCCCATTAATAATGTTATTGACATCATCATCCATAATTAGAGACCAGTCCACCGAGTCCAGGTAACAGAGCTCTGCATTCTTTTCAATTTTTATGGCTCCACGAGTGATGTTCCTCAAGTTGTACAGGCCAATGTCCTTCAGGCTGGTCATCTCATAGATCACCAAAGCATAGTTGAAGAAAAGCATGCGTCCACGGATGACACTCAGGTTTGGGAAAAGCAAGCTGAGGCTATCCAAGCCTGAGACGCGAAAGAGCATTAGGTATTCGGTGATGACGGTCAACTTTGGGAAGCTGAGGGAGCGGAAGACTTCCTGGTGGTTGTTGCTGGTCTTGTCATTTATTAGTAGGATGTGCAGGTAACCTTCCACCACCGTGCAGTTCTCCAATCGCTTGAATTCACTTATGTCATTTCGGATGTCGATACTCGGGCTGCAGACTGAAAGACACAGAAACAAAATATTACAATTAAACATAAAAATCAACACAACACTAACAGAAAATTGCTGTTATGATTACCTTTATAAGAGAAATTAAGGTAGCACACAGTGCTTGGCCACATTTAAATTAGGCTATAGATTGTGTTTGCCAACCTACAGGCAATCCTAACCCCAAAACATTTAATTGCAACACTCTCCATAAAATATATAAATATGTTAATGAAGATGGCGATGCTGGCTGACTGATTTATGTAGCAGTGGAAAACTGCAGCAGCAGGACACAGAGTTTCTGTGCTGCATAAGAAAAGTTTATTTATTCACGACCTTGTCTTAGGCAGGTATTTTTAGTCGTAACAAAAAGCAGAGACTGTCTTCAGGGTGAAGAGTTATTCAGTCTCACACAGACTTCTAATCTAACAAGTTGACACTCATTGTGTATCACATCAGATGCAAACGCTGCATTTCCCTGTTAAATGTTTTATCTGTCACCTCAAATAACCTCACTGTGTGTGTGTGTTTGTGTGTGAGCCAATTCTCTGAACTTGGAAAACAACATTTGAAACCTCAGTGCCGGGAGCATCTGCTGACAACACGCACACACACACATACATAAACACATATTCAAACCTCAACAGCAAAAGACAACATTTATTATCAATGACACTCAACCCTCACAGAAGCTGAACGTGCACATTTTTAACACCAAATTAACTCTTACACATAAAAAGTCAAGCCTTGTTTATGCATTTAAAACCTTATTTCGGGCGGCTGTAGCTCAGGTGGAAGAGCAGTCGTCTTTCAACCGGAAAGTTGTGAGATCGATTCCAGGCTTCGCCTGA
>JBAMHX010000011.1:21292949-21311703 GCA_037177515.1 Pseudomugil tenellus
TGTGAATGTGTGTGTGAATGGGTGAATGTGAACTCTGTAGTGTAAAGCGCTTTGAGCGGTCATCATGACTGGAAAAGTGCTATATAAGTACAAGTCCATTTACCATTTATTTTGTATACTAAATACTGAGACTATGTGTTCAGCATGTCCCAAGTTAGGACAAAATCACACATTAACCTACAAGCAGAGAAGAATGCGTGTACAATTATTGACTACAACGCAGAAACAAGAGACACCCTTCATTGCCTCTTTAGAAGTAAATGTATAACTTTAATTGCATTATCGATCTGGTATAATGACTCAGCTACACAACTGTGATACTATTGTAAAATGTAAATAAAAGTAGTCCATGTATAAATGCCATATTTAAAATGCCATGACAGTTCAGCTAATTTTTCCGTAGCAACACGGCTACTGGCTTTTTAATCGTGCACCAATTGCAAGCACTTTCCTCTATAGTCTAGAGGATGTGGTATCCATAATTTCCAGTTTTAATTTTGCCAGACCACACTTAAATGCATCTCAAAACAAGCTTGGGAACAGAAGGAAGGTAAAAGCCTCTTTGTGAATCCTCCTTGTAAATGTTTTTCTTTGTCTAAACGAGTTTTAGATGCAGTTCTGGAAAAAGAGACATGCAGTGTTCATCGACGGTGGTTTTTATAAGTGTTCCTGACCCCACGCAATAATTTCCCATCCAAATACTTGTCAGTGTTTAATGCAGTGCCACCTAAGGACTCGCACATCACAGAGAATTAATGCAGATATCACTTCTGTACAGAGATTCCTCTCCAAAACATAATCCACATCTTTACATCAAAGGATTTATTTGTTTACAGATCCAGCAGTTTTATTATTTGATATGTTGTCCAATCTTTACATTTGACACAGCATCTAATATGTTTGGGATGTAGATTGTCAAACGTCAAGGTTGATATGACGTAATGTTAAATGAGAGTAATTTTGGAATGCGCCACTAGGTGCAAACTGTTGCAGCTTAGTCTTAACTGTTTTTGCAATATAGGCATTCTTTTAAGACACGAGCTGTCAATTTGGGTTTTCCAAGATGACTTTTTCATACTGGTAAGAAGCTGTGCTGCAAGGGATATTTTCTGCATATTTTTCTGCTCTTTTAAAACTTGTTATGGCAACGAGACATATTTACCATTAAGATCAACTGATAATGCTCTCCAAATTCAAGATTAACAGTGAAATACCCCCTCAAATCCCAATGGAGTTAAAAAGAAAGAAGAGGATGCAGGGCAGGAGTGAAGCAGAGAGATAACGGTTGTGATTTAAATTGTTTCTTACAACTGTTTTGATGGGTAATGTTAGATTGTTAGCTAACAAAACGGACATGCTCTAGGTGCTAACAGAACAGACTGTACACGACTTCAAGACAGTCGGTCCAAACAGCAATAAACAACTCAGTGGATAACTAAAGAGAGATGGAGTTGCAGTATTGGTTAACCCAGCGTTGGTGTCATCCTGGACATGTTACTGTTAAAGAGAAGATCGGCACAAGATTTCCAACTGCTATCTGAAATGAGCCTACATGCTAGCCCCATGAGCCTACAGCTTTGCTGTCACACCTCCACTCTGCAGCTCAGTCAAGGCCCGAACACAACCTCATCTCCCTCCACATCAGGACTTCCTGAAACCCCCTCTGCCTTCACCTCCACTCTGTCTCCTGTAATCAAGTCATGAAACAACTGATGAAACTAAACCACAACAAGGCCACAGGTCCAGATGGTGTCAGTCCCAGTGTTCTCAAAATCTGCTCAAGACAACTATATCTGATACTCCAGCATCTGTTCAACACCAGTCTGAGTCAGAAAAGAATTCCAGTGATGTGGAAAACATCTGAACCAAATGACTACAGAATTTGAATTTCTCTCTGGGTTTGTCAAAGTATTTTTCATTTCATTCCATTCATTACCAGTGCAGACTGCCTTCATAACTCTTCCCTGACAGCAAACAGAGTTCTTATTTGAAGTCAAGTTTTCATGTTTAGATTAACAGGGAAGTTTCACATGCTTAGAAGCTGTTTTGGAGTAGAACAAAACAATCAAAAAGTCAGGTTTGGACAGACTTGTACATGGTATGATTATCTAAAGCAACACTTTTAGTTTTCAAAATTAAAACACCTAAAATATTTTATGTATAAATCACTCTAAAGGCCAGTGTTTTCAGTCTATCCTCTCGTTAACAGTTTTCAGATCATTTATATATAGTTTGCATGAACCTCAATAAAATTGTGCTCCCGCAGTTTAGGAAAGTTTGAGACATTCCTTTAGAGACACTTTTTCCTTTTATCTTTATTTAATCAGAAATCGACACCTTGGTTTCACCAACAGTTATATTGTGACTTGTTTAATTATTTCACCAACTTCCCTTCCTTTCATTGTGTTTTTATTGTTTTATTGCACTTGGGTTGTTAAAATTTTGTGTTACAGTAATTATGTTTAATTCATCTTGTTTTAAATGTTATTTATAAACTTACAGAAGACAATTTTTTTGCACTGATCCATAGTCAACCCATTAATCCATAACTTAAAACTCTCAATTTAAGCAACTTATCAATTACTTATTTTTTTCTATGTGGCAACATGTTACTTTGTAAAGTCATTTATTTCTACTTTTTCCACAACATTTAATATTTAATCTTTTCTTCTACTGCTATGCCATATTGACAACTGAATGAAAAGCCAGTTGATAATTGAACTCCAAACTGAATCCAACTCATTTATTAAATTAGAAAGACTGACAAATTTTCTTTCACTATCTGGTGAGTAAAAAATATTTCTTTATGTAATCAGATTATGTGTCTACACATTCAGATGACAAGTTGCAAATTATTTTTGAACTGCCTTCAAGAAGGTTTTATGACCTGCCCAGGAAATGCCATGACATATGAGCTCCTTAGTTAAACCTGTTATGTTCTTAAAGCAGCTTAGAATGCTGGTGTGGTGAAACGGCCGCACAGCTTGTCCAGTAAGACGGGCATGTTTTCAGCACATGTTAAGTTAAGTAAGTATAACTTTATTTATATAGCACCTTCCAAAGTATAAAAAAGTGCCTCAAAGACAAAATGATGCATTAAAACAAGTGAAATGAATGAAAAGTATATTTTAAAAGAAAAGAAGCGGAGTCCACGAATATCAACTCTACAGGAACACAGTGAAGGCTTCTGATATACCCTGGGGCCTATCTGTGGAGAGCTCTCCAAGTCAGGGAAAGAATCCTAAATTTCACTCTTAAATAAACCAGAAGCCCATCCAGTTCAGTCAAGTGTGTGTGTGCAATTGCAATAATCCAATTGGGACTAATAAAAAAAAAAAAAAACAGTAATTAATATTTTCAGACCAGGACATTACCTAATTATGTAATTAGTTTGATATTAGGTAATTAGACAAGGAAAGAATGATCCAAATAGTCTTGTTTTCAAAAGGGGGTAGATGACAGCATTTTAAATTTAAAAATAAGTAAATATCTTACCAGGGTCCAGTGAAATATTTGAGTACAATAGAGCCAGTGCACTAATAAATATGTTTTGCAGGAACACACCATATATCAGATTTAACTATGCCAAGGACTGTAAAATTGTTATTACTTTTGTTTAAAAAACAACAAAAAAAAAAAAAAAAAAAAACACATATTATCCAATATCGAATGGCCATTTTCATTAAAAAGGTGGGTTTGAATATCAACATTTAAAAGGGGATTAAACAAACTACTACTTTTAATTTCTAATAATTGTCAAAACAGTCTAATCACATTGAGGGTTTAAATCAGTGCACTTAGCTATTCCAATCCAAAGCAAACTCTGAGCCCCCTTTAAAATAGCTAAATAACGAAAGAGATCACACAGAAATGGTGTCTGTGTCCACACTTTAGCTAACATTAAACCATAATGTCTATAGGCACCCAAAAAGTCTCCACAAGTAATTTCTCTCTACGCGCTTTTGTTCTAAACGAATCTGCTCAAAACACATCAGTTACATCATTTATGGGGCTGAATGGAGTATATTTTTTCCTGATGGGCTCTTTCACTTCTCCAAATTTAGAACGGAAACAATAACTTCAATAGAAAATAGTATTTGCTTTTCTCCAATCAACACCAATGCCCCTGGGCTTCACTTGTGAACCATCGAGCTGCATGTCTTCTTTGTTTCATTGAGAATTTTCTTCCAGCTTCTCCAGCAGCCGGGGAGAGTGGAAGGAGGGGTGGAGCCACTCAAAAACAAAGACTAATTTGTTTGTTAGTAAAGAGAAGCTCTAGGCTCCACTTCCTGATGAGGGCATTAATAAAATCGGGAGGGGGGAAATCAGATTTCAGCCAAATGTAGCGATCATGATGCAAACCTGCAACAAACAGAAAAAACCATCGTCTAGATGTATTTCTGGGGTTTGGATGTGCTCAAAAGGTTCTGGAGCAGTGATACAAGAAAAACAAAGAATGACAACTCCTTTTTGGTAAATGTTTTGTTTTGTCTACTTGGCATTTTCAGTACCAGGAATTCCTATCATGTCCTTAAAAGGGAAGGAAATTTAAAATAAAAATAAAAAAGGATATTTCCTTAAACTAAGCACTCATGCTTCTCTGATTCCAAATAATTCACATTTTGTGAAGACGGGTGGAATAAAATGTAGTTACCAAATATTTCATTTATCATGTCATTTAAAGGACGCTAATCCTGCACACGTCCGTCTCTCCCCACGGAGACTATTTGCTCTTCACACTGCTGAGTAAACACACATATCTTCACAGTGTTAGGTGATCTATTGGCTTATGTTTATGACTGATAAACCTTGCCCTGCCCCTCTGTGGAGATGTCACCACACAAACGGATGCGTGCACACCTGAACAAAACTAATTTGTCTTACTGTCACATAAAATCGGACTCTGATCCAGTAAACGAGTTAATAGTAAATCTACATTCTGTTAAAACTCACGAGACATGGACGAGTGAAATCTAAGATCTCATGCAGTTCGGCAAACTGAGTATTCTGGTTACGCAATTACCACGATCCTTTTGCAGACATCCAGCTGTAAACGCCAGAAAACTTTTTAAGGAAGATGTCTTCTACATATCTGTTGTTTAAGGACAGAGCCTCTTGGATTTTTCTAGCTCAAGGTATTTGAACTCTAAAAGCTCGAGTGAGCAAAGCAAAGTTAGATGTTAAAAAGCAACGTTGCAGGTAACAAATAATCTTTTTAACTGTGGTTAATTACTGATGACGATTAAAAAAAAAGAAAGAAAAAAAAAGGAAGAAACATTGAGCCTGTATTTAATCTGTATTACTTTTCAATGAGTATTACCCTTGTGTGCAAAATTCCATCCTGTCCACATTAACCAGTTTAAAGAAGTTAATAGGAGACCACAAACATTTTTGTATGTGGTGAATAAAAAGGAACTTTTGTGTCACACTTGGAAATTGCACAAATCTTGACGTAAACTGAGCACCACACCGTTGTCTAAAATTAAGTTCCAACTGTGCGGGAGCTCGTCGCTGTGCTGTCACATCACCTTGCACCTGCCACATCAACTGGCTCTAATCCCCTGCATACTGGAAGTCATCTGACCAGCGATCCAGTGGGCTGCTTCCACTCAGCAGACCATACTTCAAACGTTGGGTCTCAGATATCACCGAAACCCCAAACAGTAACCCTACACTCGGCTTCATAACAAGCCTAATACAAGGACTCCCCCTCGCCCAAAATGAGGCAGAAGGGCAGAGGGTGAGCAGTCTTACATGCTGCAGCGACCTCATTTTGCAAACTAATGTGTTTGATCAGATTTTAAGGATTGAAAGACATTTGGAAATTGTGCAAAATGAGGAAGGACATAACTTAAAAAAAACTAGATAACGTCATTTAAACAATGAAACAAAAAATGTTATTAATGCTCTGCTGAATGCAGATAATTAGACCAAGAAATTATGAAGGATTATACTTTAATCTGGAAGCAATCTGCCACGTCGCAACCAGCACAAACAGTCAACATTGTCTTTTACAATCCAAAAAAAAAAGGATGTCTGCAAAAACCAGAGAAAATGATCTTTGGATGACAAATTCTTCATTCAGAATGTATCCAGGTTCAAGTGGCTTCCATCCATTAGGGAAGCTAACACTTCTAATCATTACACATATTTCCAACAGGGCATTAAACCTGCGATGATATAGGCTGGTCAGAGACTACATGCGAGCAAATACGATGATGCGTTACTTGAAATAAAGCGTTTAATTAAGCATGGTCAACCTTAGCTGCCAGCCTGGAGGAGATAAGACATTTGAATGCAGTCGCACAAGCTAGCCCAGTGACACACTTTCACATCCCTACTCAGGATGCCACGCAGAACTGCTGCTGTACACAGAAAACTCCAGAATACACTCATCATGTACACTTGCTGCACTTTTCAGTCCTGGCTGTGACGAGGTATTCTGTATGCAAGCTGTGGCTGAGGTGGGGGGGCATGCAAGGAAGAGTGAAGGCAGGGGCTGTGAAGCATGGGGGCACCTTGGAGCAGAGTGACAGTGGTCACGCAGAGGCACTTGCCTCCGTCACGACGCGGAGAGATGAGCTGCAATACACCAAAAACCCTAAAGGGAACCGGCGGGCGAGAAGACGTGGCTGTCAAACACACTGCCTGCTGATATTTGATTATTTATTCTGCCATTCAGCCTCTTGGGAAACATACGCTTTCATAAATATCTGAACAGGAACACCGGTGTGCCCTCGCGGAACAGGACAGAGGGTGCCTGTACTCACACAACCTCTGCGCCAATGCTGCTGGTGACACGTCTATTTATAACTAACAATAGTGCTGCCAAGTGATGAAGTAAAGCGCATCACTCCATGCAGGAGACCACTCTGTACGATAGGCAAAGGCCAATAAAACAGCCACCAACTACTCCAACTGACTGTGCAATAATACACTTTCAAGAGTACCAATCTATTTGCAGCTCTGTCTCCCATGTGCTTTACAGATGTGAGATAGTAGGAAACCATGGCTTGAAAAGTTTACTGTGGTGAGAGTTCAAAATGAGAATGACCTCATTTTATTTTCAAAATTAAAGTTTTCAACCTTAAAACAGAATCATACATGGATACATGTGATTTTACCAGAAAATGACAAAAATTTGAAGTTATGACCCTTACAGCCACATAAAGTAAATATCATCCTCAAGTGGTGAAGTCCACAGGGTGTCAGGAAATTCCCAAACACATTCATGGGTTTGTTATGGAGCTCAAAGGGGCTCAAACTACTGACTTGGGATTAAATTGGGATTTCTCATCCTTTTAAATACTGATAAGACACTGATCTGCATGCCTTCTTTCCATATCCCCCCCCCATCTAGGAAACATAAAAAGGATGTATAATCTCTGGCTTTAAGATACACCCAGGTAGGTGTTTAAACAGATACATGATCATTTGCTGGCTTTGTCAAATTAAGACTATGTGTCACAAGAAATGGAGACTAAAATGTGTCACAGAAGAGAAATGAGTGACTGAAAACTAAACATAAAGTTTCAACCTTGATGATTCAACACAAAACTTAAGCAAAACATATCCAGCTGAAAACTAAGTCATTTTAGTAGCGCTGGTTCAACTAACAGTTTATGTTTGCTTGTTGTTTTTTCAAGAACTAAAATTCCTTAAATGACAGTTTAATGTTCTCTCTGCCCAAAATGGTATTTAGAGTTTTCACCGAAATGCTGATTAATCAAAAACAATCATTTACTCGCTAATGTTAAACTGTATTATAACTAGTGAAGAGAGAAGTCTTGCAGACTAGTTTTGATCCGCATTGACAAAAAAAGCAGCTTCAGCTTTTCAAATCAGATTACATCAGAGGAGATAAGAAACTACTAAATTTCCTTCCTCTGATAATTAGTTCAATTGCTTATAGTCACTCCAGATTATATTATAAAACAATAAAGACTTGCATGGCTTGGGACTACTTGATTAGTATAGTTTCAAATACTACTAATAATAAAATCTGTATGAAACTATTCTAGCAGTAAATTTTACTGTATAAAACACATAAAAAGGAAAAATAGAAATGGACCGAATAAGGGAAAAAATACCGACCTTTCCCTTTTTCTTAACAGTGTCAAGTAATCTGTTAAAATATTTGTTATGAAGAGATTTTCATCTGTGTCAACATGTTAGATTTATTTCTGAGCATCATCTGTTTCCAAAACATCAGCATCAAACACGAAGAGGAAATAAGCTCAACTGAGATGCTGCCGAACTGCAACTATCCCAAAATTCTGCATATAAGACAGATTTCTGAATAGCTGCCCTGTAATTTATAGTTACTCTTCCGATTTGTACGATTACTCTAAAACCTTGTCGGTTGTTAAATAACGGTCATGTGCATTTGCCGGGGTTGCAAACAGCTAATGATCGCCTCAATTCGGCTTTTCGTTCACGTCGACGCCACACTAGAAAAATGCAAAATGGCCACATGGTCGTAGTAACCTTCAGCTCCACTCCCGGGATGCATTCCATCCCTTTAGGAAGTCTGATGCTCAAATCATGCCGGTTTTACTTCCAATTTCCTACTGCCTCTAAACACAACAAGAAATCTGTGTTAAACCTAACTATTTTGCGCATTTTATTGCGGCGCATCTTTACAAACGGCAGCAGCAGCCTACCACATGGTCTTCCAAAGCAAATGCGCTGTTTTACTGCGATCCTCGCCGGCTTTGTTGCATCACATCTTTAAGCAGAAATACACCCAATAATATATCAAATTATACATAAAAATATGTCCATCATAAGCCACTTACATGTTTTTAAATGTATATTTCTAGACTAGGTGAGGTAAAACAGAGTAAAATGCATTCAGGCCTCTCCTATTTAAAACAATGCATTTCTGTAAACTATTAGCTCTAATAAAATACTTACTCTCCCCGTGTGTGGACCATATGCAGAAAGTTGAGAAAGAGAGCATCAGACCCCAAAACAAGGTTAGGCAGCCCATCGATGTTACTAATTTCTCATTCCAGATCATTATTTTCTTCTAGAAACAACAAAAATGTCTGCATAAAACGGAAATAAAACAAGCTCGTACTCATCAGCTCCCGACAAGAGAGCTTGTTATTAAAAGAAGAAGAATAAGAAGAGATTGTAGCCTCCTAGGCTTCTCTGGCAGCCTGTAGATGCCCGGTTGCGCTTCTATCTGGGTTTCTTTTTACTTATTGGGACTGAGAATTAAAATACACTAAAACAGTCAGCTATTTTTGCCAATCAGTGGATACTTTTGCTGGTATGGCACACAGGCCAGTGATTTTCTTGGATAAAGGATGGTAATCCCCATCTTCCTTCTCCATCTCTTGAAAACAACAGCGCGTCTTCGGTGCGTTCAGGCCTGGTGTTGGATAAAAATGTCTAAATGCTTTTGTTTTTTAAAAAAGAAAATACACCAGTAGCTTTTACCACCACAATAAATTAAAACCAGTGTCGTACACAACAATCCCCCGTGAGAATGACTGCACGAGGAGAAGGTGGGGGGGTCAGAAAACACGTCCAGATCCACAGGGGTGGTGGCTGGGAGGTTGAAAAATGAATGGAAAAATTTTTTTATCCCATTCAGCCAGTACAGATAATAAAGCGGTCCAGGTTTACAAGCAGAAGTTGTTTTTCAAAGTAATTTTCCAGCTTCTCAGCTCGGACTCAACCTGGAGCTGAAAGAAAATACCAGACTTGTGCCACGCAAGAGAATGGGTCTCCAGCTAGACGACCTCGGCTGGGGTGGGAGCGAGTGTGTGTTCACGCAGTTGCCCGTTGAAGAAGGTTTTTTTTTCTTTGATTTAATCCTCATATGAAAATAAATGAGAATTGAGGGAGGTTTGAAAAAAAAACGCCAAAACAACTGAGGTGATCCAGAAGGTTGAAATCCTCCGGCTCGGCTCGCGCAGGCTGTGGGTCTCCTGCCCCTCCGTGGAATCGCTGTTGTAAACAAGAGTCGGCGTCTCTCGCGCAGAAACACATAGTGCTACGGAAAAGGTGGCGGGGAGCAGGGCAGAAAAACCGGACTGGATTCAGAATAGGAGATTTTCAAAGAGCACAACATCCACAACCCGTCCGGCCGGGTGCATTGTCTGAGTTATTGTCCAGCCTCTTTTCATTGTTTTTATTATAAATAATAATTTTTGTCAATGCAAATAAATCTGATCTTACTTTTGCTTCCAAGAGGCTTTCCTGATTGATATCTACGACTTTATTATAAAGCATCCCTGTTTTGCATCCCATTTGTCTGCGATTATGTATATCCTCCTCAGATTAGTTTTACCATAACAAAGGTCATTTAAGGTATTTCCATACCCCCCCCCCCCCACACACACAGCAAACCAAACCAGGTGTGAACGAGATTTCATTAGTTCTGTTTGGCCCAGATTTGGCTTTTATTTGGCTTTTATAAAGGCAGAAAAAGATGCATTTTCACTGATCCTTATTATGCAGATGACAGAACATCTCGCCAAATGTGCCACATTTAACATCTGCCATTTAAAGCAAATGCCACACTTGTGACTCATTCATGTGACTTATTTTAAAAAATCACTGAAGTCTTTTGTGTCTTACAAACCGAGCACATGATCAGTGTGACTAACTCATCTTTTCTCTGAAATTTCGACAATAAATTTTTAACAAGAACAATTTCTCATAACTTTTTACTTGTTGCAAATATTTATTATCTGATAATTCACAAACTTCCTTTGATATATAAATATTCAGTAATTAACTTTAATTCAGTTAAGATATAAAGTAACATTCAGACAAAATGCAGAGTGTAATAGGAATTGCTCTCATTTTTATGTGATTGGGAATATTTGAAATAAATCTTACTCATTTTTCATTCATGTGTTTGTTTATTCTTAACTTTGACAGAAATATAAAAAAACATCATTAAGGAACAAAACGTAACATTGCAAGTTCCAGCAAAACAGATAAAGGCAGATAAAACTGTTCTTGGTAGTGGTGAGAAGGCAGCATAAGTGGGAATCAGTAAAACTTTAATGAATACTGCATATACAGTACTATTTTTTTGGAGTTACAGCATGAGGTAATATAAACTTGATTAAGCTCATTTGATTTTCATGAACTAAAGAGCCTCCTAACTAATTAATTAATTGTGGTTCTTAAAAAAGGTTATATAAACTATTAAGCAGCATATTTCACACACTTGTGATTTGTATATTTTCCTGGAGCCCATATCAGTATTCATTTACATAAAAAATCTTTACACAATGTCATGAGAAAAATATCTCTTGATGCTAATATTTTAAAATTATGAGGAAAATTCCCAGTAAACTAGAAAAGTTTACATGCATTTTACTGGGAAAATATACGGAAATCTCAAAATCTAACACCAATTTTAACAAAAGTGGCTCTAAAATGAATCTATCTATAAGATAATTACTGAGTTAATGCAAAGTATAAGTTCACACACTTTGGACCACCGTATAGTTTAGCTTCTTGCTTCTGGAATAAACAAAACAAACCTCAACATCATAAAGTCTTTCAGTGCACTTTAGATATGCTGGAGTTAATACAGCACACAATCACCAAAGGCCCACAGAAAAATCTGACATGGAGCTTTATCCAAGAAGGGACTCCCTGATCTGCCTTCATCTTTCATTCATCCCACATATGGGGGACCGTGCCTCTACTGTGTTTAATATGGGACAATGTAAGTTTATCTTAACACTGTCTTTTCTTATTATCAATTCTAACTTTGCTTCTAATTATTACTGTTGTATCACCGGCAGATAGAAAGAAGTTCATCGTGCCTCACAAATAAGTTAATGCTGTTCTACTAGTATGTAGTATTTGAGAATAAGTTCATATAAAGGGAATATTAATAACTTTCATGTGGGAAAGAGGAAGTTTTTGAAGACTTTCCAAGTGCAAGTGCTTAAAGCTGAATCTCATGAAAAATAATCTGAGGCAAGTGATTCAAGTACAAAAACGAAATAATCTGACAAAAAAACTGAAATCATCATAAGGGAGTTATGAAAATACCGTTTTTAATCTTGTTTCTTTATTTTGTTTTGTTTTTGGGCTCTTATTCTGGTGTGTTACGGATTTTATTAACAGAACCGCTGGTTAAAATCAATCTCAGAGGCTCTTTCAGTGAGAATAAGACGCCACCTGCTGCCACAATCAACACATTACATTATGAGAGCAATCTGTCATACTGTAAAACAAAACAAAAAAGATGGCCATAGAATGATGACAGGTTGTACTATGAAGAACAAATAATTACTGAATACATAAGAAAATAAAACGTGGCAATGTGCAAAAATATTGTGAACATACAAATGGAGAAAATTACAACTTATTAAGAGAAAAATAGTGTAAAGTGAAAAAATATTTAATAAATTCATATTAGTTCCTGTTTATTTTAAAAATACACAAAAAACTACTTCTTTTTGTATATTAAAAAATATTCATAATTTGGTTGTGTTGTTTATAACAGTTTTGTTCCTGTTTTAATTTAAATTTTTTCTTTTCTAAATTGTTTCTTTTGACTGTTATGTATTAAATTAAGATTAATAGATAAGATTCAAATCTGAGTATTAAGAGGAGTTCAGGAAACACCTTTGGGACAAAAATTACAGAAAGAAATAATCTTTGACTGATCTATAATGTAAGATAAATTTAAAATATAAATTCAGAAACATTTTTAAAAATGTGAACAGAAATAATGACATTATTTTTCTGTTCCTAAATGTTTGTCTCTGATTTCTTTGATACACTTCCACATTTTTTAATTGATGAATTCAATTTATTTATTTTTTTATTGCATGTCTTTATAAATATCATTACTGTTCTAATGTCCTCCTCTTGTGGCACCCTGACCATTACAACAATCATGGCTGTGAAGGAAACAAAAGTAAATGCACATGTTACAAAAAACCCAAAAAACAAAAACGGATCAAAACCCATTTAAATAGAGAGTTGATGTTATTTAGGCAATTCTGTGTCCATGTCTTTCACTCTAATAGAAAACATCTCCATGTGCTGCAGAGATCTGAGACATCTATCATATTTATGACCCATTGCAATACAATAAAAACACAAAACTGAAAGTAAACTTTTCCAAATTCAATGGTCCTTTTCTGATGACACCTTTAGAACTAAATTAGCGGCAAATTCGTTAAGTACCAAGACAACTAAGAACCACTCAACCAAGATATGATGAAAGATTAGTGATACCTGCGTTGGAAAGGATTTGGATCATGTGATAAACTCTATACTGATGGGTGGAAGTATCAAGTTTTTTCTGAGTGTAATTCTGTTTTATTAAAACGAGATTCCACGGTGGTGCAGCTGCTTCCAGTAATCCCGAAAGAAACGGCTTTGCTGGTCAGAAGTTGTGCGTTCAGGTATGTTAATGAGTTGCAGTGAGGTTCAGCTTACAATTTTGTACTAAGGGGACAGTTCAGGCCCTCACTCGGACTGGCCACGTCTTCCTCCTCCTCCTCTTTATACACTCCCAGAAAATCCCAGGACTGAGGTATTATTTGGTGACAGAAGATAAAGTCCACAAGCCAGGACACTGCAACAATAACTATCATGGATGAAAATGTGGCTAAAGTTCTGAAAGGAAAGTATTGTCTGATAACTCCTTTCTCCTCCCTCCAACCAGGGTACAACAGTACGGGAGGGAGTCCGAGTAGAGGTTCTCCACTCAGCCCTCGGAGCAGCAACCCAACGACAAAGCCGCTAATAGCACCATATGTATTTGCATAACGGAAATGCAACACACAGACCAGCTGAGGAAAGATAATGCAGTAGAGGAGGTCTCCGCTTACGAGCCAGAGAGCCAGCACGCTTTCATTGCCAAAGGCCAAGCCTGTCCCCGCCACACCAACGAGCAGCACGCTAATCCGGATCACCCACTGCAGCTCTCTTTCTGAAGCCTGGGGGAAAGAAACCAAAGAGGAACAATAAAACTTAAGTTGCTGTGATTTATGCTAGATCAAAACACATTCGCACACACACACACACACCTTCTTCCTCAATGTCGTCTTGTATATGTTTTGTGTAAATAAGGATGCTGAGGACAGCAGCACAGAGTCCATGGAGGACATTACAGCTGCAGCTACAGAACCAATGCCTAACACTGAAACCCAGCTGGGTGTGAGATGTTGCAGGGCAAGTGGCAGGATCTTCCCTGCATCTCCACGTTCAAAGGGAGGGGGGAGACCATATTCTGTCTGGTTCCAGTCTTAAAGAAAAGGAGAGGAAGGGAGAAGATACAGAGGTAGACAAAGAAATGATGGGATTGGGAAACATTTTTAAGATTATGGTGATGGCATCAACAAAAACTATGATAAAGTAAACACTGAGGATGCCTCAGGTCTTTAACCATGATGATGGGCTATAGGTGTTAATGGGTAACAGGTATTCTACTGCAACATCTCAGCATTTCCATCAGAGCAAGAGGAGGAGGAAGAGTACCTGCAGAGGAAGCCATGACTCCGATGACAATGGAGGGGATTCCCATAATGAAAGTTGCTCCAGCAGCAGCAAAACATGTGATCTGAGCCTGAGCAGAGGAGGCTGCAGAGAGGATTCTCTGGTACAGAGCTTGATACGACAGTCCCCCTAAAGCCTACAACATACGCAAGACATGCTTTGTCAGTCAGCAACACTGTAACTATCAAACAGAGGCGGATCTATGCATTGCATTGAGTAAACCTGCTATAGCGCTGAAGTTGACATGTTGGTGGTTGCCCTTGTGTGTTTTTTTTCTTCAAAGAGCTAAAAGATTATTAAAATTTCTTTCTTTTGCATTTCCATTGAGGCTTAAGGTATTGAGTGGGTTTGGCTAACTCAGTCTGCTAAAGTGTGCCAAGACTTCTTGGGAGTCTTCGAAACAGTGCTGGAGCTCCTGTGGAGGTTTGCAATGCAGCTTACAAAGAAAACAAATCAGGACATTTGCTTCACGTTCAAATGTATTAAATATTTTAATGGGTTGCAGGAGTTGGTAGTGCCTTAAATATGACAGTGAAAAACAAGCTCAGATTTAGTCATTGATGATATCAGCTGCATACACAAAAAATCAGATAGATATGCATTATTACAGACTGTGGTTGTTTTTATTTCGGCCTTATAAAAACTGCTGTGAAAAAAATCAAATTACCATCTCAGTCGGGTTCGCCTGTGTTGTTAAATTTAGACCTTTTCATCCTGTTTTATTCATCTGAGAATTAAATTGACAACTCTAACTTGAATGGTTGCATACGCCAACAGTATAAACTATTTATGTGTGACTAGAAGTTAAAAGATTTTATACGATAAGGTGGAAATATCATATTAGATGACTAATCATATATGTTTATTACCAGGATAACTTCTGGGTGTGACTTTTCTCCCCAAGGAACTTTATTTCTTGCTACGATGCTCAACTGGTATCAAAGAAGAGGACTGACCCAAAAGGCTGTTTTTTTTTTTTTTGTAAAATTAGTTGTTTAAACTGCAAAACTGGAAGACATACAAGTATTGCAATGTTAAATAAAACATTTTTCTTACCAGTAACAGCATTTCATCAATCCATTTTCCTGCGTCTGCCAACTGCAGCTCACCTAACCATGTGGGCCCAGTATGCGACTGGTTGAAGAGAGGCGTGTGTGAAATGACAGAAACAGCAGGACTGAGCACCAAAAAAGGAATGCAAATCCACTAAAAAAGAGAAAACAGAAGTTATACCAAAAGCCAGTTGGAAGCAAATTAGTTCAGCCATTTTATTGTTTAATATTTTCTTGTCTGCATTTTGGGCTTTTTCTTCTTACCAGGCTGACAAAGATAAAGCAAAGCTGGATAATGTCAGTATATGCAACTGAGTAGAGTCCCCCAAGAAATGTATAGATGATGGAAACAGCTGCTGAGATGACGATGGAGATCGCAGAGGACAGCTGAAGAATTATGCTCATAGTTCCTCCTGAAAATTATGGAAACTATTCAGTCAAAAATGTTACAATATCAAATTAAAAAGTCAAATTTAAAAAGAATAGCAAATAGGACTCATGTAAAGCAACACACAGAAAGAACAGCAATGCATTTATAAAGTCATAAAAAAAAACCAAGGAATTCTCAAAAATGAGAAGTATCAGGACAGTACTGATCAAGCTGAAAAGTGTTCTATTTGTTGGCACCACTAATGTCTATAACACCAGTACTGTCCGATGTGGTTCAGAGAAATGGCTGCTTATTTCTTAAGATGTTTCTTGGTGGGCGCCCCTTTCAGAAGGTCGAGTGTTGAATATCTGTTCTTCGTGCTTTCCTCTAATTTTTACATCTTTTTTTAAAAGTCAAAATAATTCCCTATTTCTATCCTACTGGCAGGCCGTGACAGAGCATCAGTACTGTTTGTTGCTAGATGTCCAAATGCCAAATCTGAGCCACATATGGTCACGTTGTGTTGTAACATGAGATGAGTTGGATATTAGATCCATGAAGATGTTTAAGTAATTAATCGTGGTATCTCTGTGCATAAAGAAGTCCTTCAAACAGCTGGTAAGTGTGTTAAACAGTAACGGCATCCCACATGGTGATATTGGAGCCCATCAGTCAAATTGCTGCATGTTGCTATGTCCCTCTGTCTGCATTACTGAAAACCAATCTGAAAGAACGTAACAATCTTTTGACTTGTTTAAGAACAGTGCAACATTGGCACGTTACATCATTGTAGTGAGTTTGAGACTTTGTGGTGCAGTGAATTTGTTACATAATGCAGACATGAGGAAGATTTTTAGACTATTAAAACTCAATATGAGACTAACATTATGATAAAGACATAAAGAAGTGTTTTTTACCCAAAGCAGCAAGGATGCAGGCAACCCATAATAAGTCGCTGACCAGAGCAGGAAACAGGAGTACTGCTGTGAATACGTTGCCATAGCGAATCTGAAATGGGTCCAACATAGTGACATAGCGCTTTGACCTCATAGGTTTGGCAAAAAACAAACCACCTTTAAGAAAAAAAGAAGACACAAAAAATGAACTGAACAGGAAATAACATGCTAATTGGATTTCTGTTTTAGTTCTTTTAGCCATGTAATGACACAACTTAATCAATAGTCATACAAAAATATTTAAAACATCAAGTGAAACTTTTCTTCCACAATCCATAAAAAAGGCCAACAATTTCCTAAATAATGTCATTTTTCAACAACAATAATGTCTCTGATCCAAGTAAAAGCAATCTAGTCTAATAGATGCACAATTGCTCAAGATGGAGCCAATCCCAGCAGGCAACGGGCGAGAGGGGGGGTACACCCTGGCCAGGTCGGCAAAAAGTTTCAGAAAGACATTATATATTTTCTTCACCGGATTGTTCTCGTACAATACAATGAAAAAGTAAATGTCATGTTTAATTATGCAAAAAAAAGGTCAGATAAGTTATCAAATCACATTAATAACTCAATAACAGCATGGAATAACTATAACCTTGAACTAACATTAAAATATTGGAACATAAGTTGTTTAGGCTACTTACCAAGAAAGAAATTGATAACATAAGCAGGGGGTCCAAATGCCCAGATGAGACCTTGAGTTGGAGAATAAACAGCTTCAGCAGTTCCCATAATGTAACCTCCACCAACCCATGTTGCTAAAAGAAAAGCACAAACAAGACAAAAAAATAACACAGAGAAAAGAAGCTTGGAGAACACACATAAACAGCAATCAGAATGAAAATTCGTACCTGTCATAGTAAAAATCCCAACCAGGACACTGATGTTGCGACCACCGACGATAGAAACTTCACTCTTGCTGCCAGTGCATCTCTTCTCCACTTTCTTGGATTTTTTAGATCCCCAGACTCCAATTACCAGGATTAAAATATAAAAAACTACTACACACACAAGTCCTGGGACATCCACTGCCATGATGATCTGGTTTCAAAATAAATATAAAAAACATTTACTACACTGAAATTAAAACATACAAAACACAAAGCACTGCAAACAGTTAAAAGAGCAGAAGATGTTGTTTAGCAGTGAAAAATTCCACATTTTGCCACAATGAAGGGGCCTCACTCTATAAAATGAAAGAATATCTTCTGCCATCTACATGTCAAGTTGACTTTGGCCGGTTGTTCACAGGGGAACTAATAAAACACCATGCCAGCAATGGCTGATTTTGTTTACAACCCTAAAAAGACTTCTTCCCACTTTTCCTGTTCCTGGCTAAATTACATAAGTGAAAGTCATCTAAAGGCTTCTTGTGTAATTGTAGGAGAAAAACACCACACGCACAGAGCTGACGAAAAGAGAAGAGTTTTAGTGAGACTTGGACTGTAAAAAAAGAGCAACTCAAACATGCTTAAGGCAAGGGAGGGAGTAAAACTAAAGATCTCAGTAATTATCACATGAGTACAGGTATGTGCCTTGAGCTTCCCTGAAAGAGTTTGTATTGTTCCACTAAAAGTTTACTCATAAGCTAAACCTGGTTTCACTGCTCGAGCTCCAGTATTTTTCCACCAGGATTTGGTCCCCTGCAACAAAGCTGCTGTGAAGCACAAAACAGTTGTTCATTTCCTTATCTAGGCACAGACACACACACACACACACACACACACACACACACACACACACACACATATACATTTCCAGTATATAACATATACACAAACCCCTTCTCAGTCATTGTTTTTTTATGTTTGTACTTCAGCTTGTTTTGGTATTGATTTATTGACTGACTGTAAGAAACTTCATGAATTTTTATATATATA
>JBAMHX010000011.1:21331345-21347256 GCA_037177515.1 Pseudomugil tenellus
ATACATACAATTTTTTTGCTTTTATTTTATTCTTTGACTAAATCATTTTTTTTACCTGTAGTAGGCCTACTGATGGAAGTAACAATGCTGAAGACGGATAACTACAGTATAAATCAAAGGACAAGAGATTAAAAAAGAAAGGTGAAGGACAATTCATTTAGGCAGAGATTAAAAAGAAGGGAAGTCCTTCCTCTTGTGAATTACATTACAAAGTGTAGATGAAGTGTATCTGGGAAGACAAACATCTAATTACAGCCATTTAAATAAATATTTCAAGTTCTTAGATTAGCTCACAAAGACAGTCGTATCAGCATATCCCTGAATCTCAAATGTAGGCCTAGTTGATAAGTCAGCAGGGGAAAATGCTTACATACCTGCAGGCAATGTTTTCTTGACAAGTTCCAACAGACGAGAGGGAGGCTGAGGCAGACACAGAAACAGTGCGTTTAACCAAGTCTGACATAATTAAATTAAATTACTATGAAAAGTTCCATTTTTTTCTTTTCATAACCATTTTTTATCAATAAATTTTCATATTCATGTCATCACATCTTAAAAAAGCATTTTTTGCTACAAACCAACTACAGAAAACACCAGTGGAAGTAAATGTACAGTAACATAATGATAATATGTTTACACACTCACCCTTGGTGTGCACAGTCCAAGTAACACTGGGTGTTTTCCACTGATCTATTTCGAGAAGCTGGTCTGTTACTCATAAAGTCCATGTATTGCATTTAGTCACACAGATAACAGTACTGTTTCTACGCATTGTTTTATCGCTTCTATAGCTACGTTTCAAGACCACAGCAATGAGTTAAGAAAGCAAATATTAACTTATGAGCCAGCTCTTTGCCTAATCTGTGTGGACCTCGCTGCATGTGAACAGGCTCCAGGGATCATATTTCATAGTCGCTCACCTGGTAAGAAAGACTAGGATCCTTCCCTCCCACTTGTTTGCAGTTGTGATCACACCCAATGTTGCAGCTGTAAGACTTGTGAGATCAGGAACTGGAAACCGCTATCTGCCTGTGGAGCATTGCGGATTTTTCAGTTTTAAATACGTTGCAACACTCAAAGTCTGGGATTATTTGTAAACCCTCACCTGCGAGAATTCACTTGGAATGCTAAAAGCCCCCACAAAGGCCCTATTCACTAGTGGGGGAAGAGGAGGAGCTCTGCAAGAAAGAGGAACTCTCACACACAAAGAGTGAAACATCACTCTTCAGATAGCTACCTGAGTTAATACCAAACATATCAATAGAGATAAAGTGGCTGTGGGCTTGGTGAACTATCCTCTTTCTGTTTTCAGTGGAGAACAAAGAATTCACAGTAATCAGATCTTTTCTGGTGCTTATTTTTATAATTATGCAACATAGCACTGGTTAAGTTTCATAGGAACACAGAAGCAATTCAACAAAGTGTAGAAAATGAAATGATTTCTTTGTTTCACTGTGCACCAGAGGGGGGCAACAAAGACAGCAAATCAGTGTACACCATCAGTTTTAAAACTGTTTCCACCTCTCTTTGACAGTCTGCCACCAGCATGTTATTGCTAATGAAGCTATCTTTGAATGTGTGGATATGACATAGTTTTTCACCTTTTATACAGGCTCAATCTTTGGTAATTCGACAAATGTCAATATTTTACTGAGCTCAGAAGGGAAAACAGATATAAAAAATATTTTATTAGAATTTTACATTTTCTTCATATATCAAAACCTCTAAAAATAAACAAGCTACAAGCATCACTGTTAATACTAGCTGTGATGTTATCATCTTTGTCATCTTTGTCTGCTGCATGTGTAAGAACAATAACATTAAAAAAAAGTAGGGGAAAATGCAAATAACAGAAGAGCAGTGGCTATTGAGATGTGGCTGTGGGGAAAAAAACAACACAGACAAAAAAACAAACCCTCTCAAAAATAGAAATACAGAAAAATAGTGTTCTCTTCACTGTTTGTGGCAAAGAGTTTCAGAGCCATTCTTTCCCTGAGCTGTCCAGTCTCCACCACTAACTTGTATAAAGATTGGTATAAATATCTGTATAAGTGTGACGGTTAAAAACAAGGTCCATTTGATCTGGATGGTCTCTCTTAAGACCATGTGTGTGCAGATAAGGAGAACAGGAGTAATGCAGCCCCAGGCACAAACAGGAGAGGCTAATCTTTATAGTCTACCCCCCTCCCTCTCATTGCCTCTCCCTCTTGCCCTGCAGCTCTCCTCATACTGGTGTGTTGTTACGTTTCAGTTCACTGGGTGAAGGTGGGACACGGTCTCCAAGCTTCGTAAAGCTGGTCGAATGGCTAGGCTTTGTAGAGGGCGCCTCAGAATCGGGTGGTCTTTGTCGCGGAGGCAGGGTGGAGCATCGGGCTTTGCCCCTGGAGCGTGGCAGCTGAGGAGGAGGACCTTTCAGTACAAAAGGTTCCCTTGAGGCTTGGGGCTGTTGAGTCAATGGCGGCTGAGGTGATGTTGGTGATAAAGGTGTGTGCGGGGGAGAGAATGGGTTAGGTGATGAAGATGTGGAAGCTGCAAGGGGAACAAGGGGAATGACTGTGGCCTGCTGCTGGAATCGAGTGAGGCTGGTGGAATGGCTGGGCCGTGGCAGGCTGTAACAAGCCTCAGCCCCTTTGGGGCGGGAAGGCAGGGTGGAACAGCGGGACTTTGCCCATGAGCCTGGCTCTTTGGGAGGAGGAGCAATTAGTGAGAAGATCCTTGTCTCAACTTCTGCTGTTGTGATTTCTGCTCTGGAACTCTTTAGACTCTGGGATGATGGAAGTGATGGAGCTTCCTTGTCTTTCTGTTCTTGTTTGGAGTCTAAGGGTGGAAGCTCGGCTGTGTTCGATAAGTGTTCTTCATCTGCATGATAAAGTATTAAAAACAGATTGGAAAAACATGAGCAAGAATTTATTTGGTACCAACAGTGATCTTAAAAATAGTGAGATAAGAACATAAACTCACCTAATAGGCCCATATCTCTCATGAAAGAGTCCAGATCAACATTAAAATTCTCATCTTCAGCTGTCTTTGCTTCATCTTCCTTTTCATCTTCTTTTTCTTGTACTTCTTCGCTATTGTCTTTTTCTTCCTCTTCATTATCCTTTCTTCTATCCTCTTCCTTCACTTCTCCGTCTTTCACAGTTTCTTTGCCTTCTGGCTCTCCCCCGTCATTCCCTTCTCCATCTCCTTGCTCTTCTTCTACACCATCTTCAACTTCTTTGACTGACTTCTCAGCCTCTGGATCACTGTCATCAATCCCTCCTGGCTCATCCAGATTGATTTCAACCCTCACTTCTTCTTCCTCCTCCGCTTGGTGCACCTCTTCGTCCTCTGATGGCGCGTCCACCACAATATCTATGTCAGTAGGGAAGAAGGGAATTGACCGTTTTGGAGAGTGAGTTTTGGCACATGCTTCTTGATCTTGATTAAGCAAAAATTCCATCAAAGCCATGTTCTCTTTTTTCAGCTGTTCCCGCAGCGATCGTGGCACATCTGGGATCATCCATGCAACCAACATACTGAGAAACATGGCAAGGTTCTGTTGAAATGAAAGAGAAAAAGAAGGGAAAGGTGTAAAAAAAAAATCACATTTTCCTTCTTTCTTTTTAAAATTATAGCCACAACATAGGTTGGGTTATTTTATCTAGTGGGATTATAAATAGTTACTGTTATTCTAACATTTTGGAACAAACAAGGCAAAGTAAGTTCATTTGTATAGCACCTTTAATGCACACAACAATTCAAAGTGCTCTGCATAAAAGCATCAAAAGCATTTCAGATGTTAAAAAAAAGAGAATAAAAAGAATCGTATTAAAATACGAATTTAACTTAAATCATTAAAAAGAACATACTTAAAAAGTTACTTAGTTAGTTATTCATAGCTAGAAGAGAAAAGAAACATTTTAACCGGGATTTAAAAGTTTCTACATGTGGAGAAAGTTTTATCTCTACTGGCAGTTTGTTCCATTTGTTTGCAGCATAACAGCTAAATGCTGCTTCTCCATGTTTAGGTCTGGACTCTGGTCTGGATTAGTTTACCTGAGTCTTTGGATGTAAAGAGCTCTGCTTTGTTTATATTCTCTGAACATATCACAGATATATTCTAGTCCTAAATTGTTCTGGGATTTATGAACAATCAGCAGCTTTGTGTTTCTTAACAGATTGTGTTCGTTGGGGTTCAGACTGAGCTAGAGACATCTTCTGGAGACCTTGGGTGATGTGAAGAAGCGGGTCCAATGAGTTGGGAAATGTGGGGGTTGTTTCCCTCTCTGCTGTGTCCTTCGCTCTTATCTGTATGCTCATGTTTGGGTTTGTCGCCCTAACAGCATGAGGCAAATTTGCACCAAGTAATTTGCTTCTGAATCTTGGTAAAAGCTTAAAGATGCTAGAAGCTGACAGAAAGACATCTGTTGGTGCAGCTATCTTCCAATAAGATCTTTCTGGTAGAGTAGTCAAGATCAGACTAATGTCAAATACCAAAATAAAGTGACGCTATATAAATAGTAAATAAAAACTTGATGCAATAATTGTAATATTCTGTATTTGCGCAAGTTGCCAACTCCATAGCAAATTTTAGGCCTGTTTTCCTAGAGATGCTTTTGAATCAGCTACAAGTCAGATGGTGCTTCTCCTTTTTAGTGTGGAGGACACATCATCCATTACATCTACAAAGTATTTAAAATTTAATTTTATATGACCACGGAACAGTTTTCATATTTGCCTCACTGAGTTTTGAATGTGCTCCAATCCAGAGAAGATGATGTTCTTAAATCACACTGAAATATTTATTATTTCTTTGTACTGTCGAACGTAAAGCTGAATTTGTAGATTGCACAGAGAACTTTTTTTTTTATAAACAATCATTTATGGATCTGTTCCTGAGGTCATGTAGGGAGAAAATCTAGTAAAAGAAAGGAACAAAACCATAAATATTTTGCAGCAATACAAATTTTAAATATATATGTGAACAAAACAAGTTTGGTTTAAACAATGCCATCATCTAAGAGGGACTTGGGGGCATGTCTGGTCAAATGAAAAATAAAGATTCATTCTGATAGTTTCCAGACTGCTCAGATGTCTGGTTGTAGTAATGGTTTACTTTTTAATGACAACATGAAGCACGCAGCCAAGAAAACACAGAAGTGACTTTAGAATTACTCTTGTCCTGGAGAAACCCCAGTAGAATCTGGACCTGAGCTAAGTAGAGCAAGTCTGGGACCTTGTGCACTGATACTTCTTATTCAGACTGGTTGAGCTGGTATAGTATTTCTCTGCCAAGATCAAAGTGCGCCAAGCTAATGGGATCATTCCTTAGATTTCAGGAATTCTTGCCAAAGGTACTTTAGGTTTTAGGTGAGGTGTTTGAACATAAGACAGTTTCTTTTCTTTCAAAACATCATTATTTTAATACATTTAAATAATAATTAAAAAAATAATCAATTTAAATAAAAAAATCCATAAAATATTTATTTTATTTTTTGTGACAGGTTTATTGTTGGTAGAGATAATAAAAATAACAGCTGTCAGTCATGAAAATACATTAAAAGGTTGAACAGTATTTATGGTACTTGGGGGGGGGGGGGGGGATTTCTTGCAAACAGAAAATAGACTCTATTCTAAATATTAATTTGATACCTGAAAAAATATTACAAAGGCCAGTTTTGCAGCCAGGACAGACCAGTACTGTTTGGAGAAGGTGTATGCATCTGATGCCCATGGTGGATCTCTGTAGTCTTTATACCTGAAAAAGTCAGAGAGCATGAGGAAAAGCAAGGTTATGTCAGCATGGCATACAGTATCAGTCAAAGGTTTATACATACATTCCTATTACAGCTAAAAGGAAGGTGTGTCCACACTTGTGACTAGTGTATATGGCAGTAAAAAAAAGAGGGATAAATCTGGTGATGTTAAGACACAAAAAAAGACCATGGCACATTTTACTGCAGAGGGAGAGTTAAGCTCCTGGCTAAAGGGTTTAAAGGAAGATCCAGGTAGGTCAAGGTAAGGAAAGTCATTCTAACCTGCACATGGTCACTCCCTTGATGAGCGTGGTGTTTGGTCCTGTGCCAGAAGGGAAGTTGCTGACATTGAAGTAAGACAGTGAATGCTCCGTGTAGCCATTCATGGTGCCACTTGTACTATACATGTACTGGTAGACCATTCGCGGCACAAACTCTGATGTGAAGGAGATGACGAATGCCTAAAATGATAAACAAAGGGAAACAAAATAGCTAATATACATCTTATTTAATTTTGGCATATCTTTCGTCATCGTCGAAGTCAGCTTGAATGGTCCGACTTGAGGAATCATTAATAATCTCTTCCCTGATTTGGTATTTTGATGCACTACACATGTTAGTCATGAGTCTCCCTGAGGTGTTGGATTAGTCTGATATGTGACAACATCCCCTCTACCATATTCAGTTAACCTTATGATGAAACTTCCCAAACAGATAATCCCCCCACATAACAGTCTGAGCCCCTTACTCAAGGATTTAAGTGTTTTTTAAAAATTTGTTCCCCCTTGTCATAAATACAAATTCTTACATTTTGGAGTTGTTTTAAACATATTTAAACATACTAACAAAGAAATATCGGGAAAAAAAAACATTTCTGATAAAAGGACGCACACAGAAAAGGCAAAAACCAACACACACTTGCACACTTACATTGGTAATGACAGAAAACTTGCTGATTCCACAGAGAATGTTGTACCAAATCCCTGAAGACAGCATGTGCATGAAAAAAGACAAAGAGGGAAAAGGAAGAGTGTGTACGTGTGTGTGTGTGTGTGTGTGTGTGTGTGTGTGTGTGTGTGTGTGTGTGTGTAAATGTTTCGTGTGTTTGTGTGAAGAAAATGAAATGGAGGGTCAGATTGGAGTAAAGAAAATGAAAGTGATTAAAAGTTCCAGAAGAGATTTTTCACAGCCACGCAGAGAGAAGACATTTTCTCTTGAAAGATCTGTACCTATATCTTTACACCTCACGGCATCAGGGCGCCGGACCTCAGTGACAAACTTTGCAGCGTCAAGGCGAATCTCAATGACGTTGTTGAGTAGAGCAAATGCAGGTGCAAGTGGGAAAGAAGCCACGAACAGAGAGACAAATCCGTACTGGATTACTGTACACATTAAACACATGTACACATATTTAGATTCCCTCATGCAGCAACAGTAATGAGTGAATCAATGTATAGATAAGTATGAATAATAAATAAAACAAACAAGACTCACTCATTTCCATGTACTCTGAGCTGACACCTTCAAATGGTTCAAGGGCAAAATCTTTGTGAAACTGTTGCTTTGGTCTCTTCTCTTCCCCTTTGCTATCCTCCTCATCTGCTGCTCTTTTCTTTCCTTTTTGTTCTTGATATGTTCTGTACATTTTCTTCAGCTTACTAAACAAAGAGAATACACCATTAAGAAACCACAAATTATGGCAAAGAAGCAAATAATAACAGTTGTGGTAAGTAACATGCAGGTTAAATCAAAAACAGAGATAGAATAATATAAACTTAACATTTTCACACTTAGTGGTGAAACCTGCACAAAAGCAGAATTCACTAATAATAGTAGAAAGTAAAACAGCATCATTTTAAATATAAAGTTTTTTATGGAAATCTTGCAGTGGTGGGAACTTATTATTTTAACTTATTTACTTTGTTCTGTATTATTACAGAACATTACTTCTATATGTTTAGACCAGTGGTTTAAACTATCAGCCTGCTGAATTGTATGCTCCCCTAAGCTAAAAGACAACCAGACCTCAGTGTTCATTTATTATCTGTTTTCTCCTACTGATGAGCCCTTAGATGGCCTGCTGTTTAGCGTAAGAAAGGATGATAAAATGTCATGGCCGGGTTTCAGTATCTTTGTCTTAGAAACATTATCTCTGTACACTTAGATTTATGACACACCCGATCTCAGCCTTTAAAGAGGATGCTTTTGTGTGACTTATCAGAACCCCACCGGTGTTCTGACTCTGAATTGCAAGTTGCTATTATATGACTTTATTCTTTTTCACTCCAGGACTAGACTCCTCATTTTTGTAGTAAAAAGATTCCCTCATGCTTTAACAGAGATGGGACTATGAAGCAAAAGGGTTGCTTAATGCTCAAAGTACATGTCTGATGTAACATTTCATGACTACTTAGGTGAGTTAGTAAAAGATGATCTGAATTAGAAGCATGTCAGAGAATCTTTTACAACACTGCAGGAAAAATGTCTGTATCCGGTTGGATGGAATCCTTGTTCACAATCAAAACTACAAAAATGTTTGTAATTTATCTGGGACAATGTAAATTTGTCCAGTCAGCATCACACAACTGTCATGAACAAAACACTTAAGTTATTAGTTGTGTTATTCAATGCTAAATGTTGCACAACAGCTTATGTAGAACACTGCGCATTTATGAAAGTACATTGCTTTTCCTGTAGTTTATGTTTTAACTTTTAGTCTTTTTGCATGCCATTCTTCTTAAATGAGCCTATTCTATATACTTTAAACATTAGTGGCATTCAATGTGGGTGACAAAGTAAGAATATAAATGTACTGGGAAACCTGTTTCCTTACTGTGCATATGACAATAAAGGCTTTGAAACTTGTATGTACTCTTCATATCAGTCATTTTAGGTTAACAGCCCAAGAAGCATCAAATCATGCATCTTCTGTTAATGGGGCATACATTTGCAAGAAATTTGTGGATTTCCAGCCCAGAACTTTGGCGCATCTGATAATCCACACAAAGCAAAAATGGAAGAACAAATCCCTTTTGAAGCAGTTATCAAATTCCTACAAAATGCTGTGGAGGTAGTGCAGTACAGTCCAAAATGTCAGACCCCCTGTTTTTAAAATGCTATTATTGGAAGCAAATGCAATACAATCACAATTCCTTTTTAACTTTTGACCAATCCTCTTGTTCTATCTTCAGTTAAATATATTAATCAATACGTACGGGATGAGAACCTCAAACACATTGTTTTGAATGAGCTGCTTGCCGAGCATGATCATGCTGAGCTGGATGCACAGTTCAATGAGGCAGCCTGGAGGAGCACACTGTGGAATGCAAAGCCCACATGTGTTTAAAATGAAGAAGCTTATTTACCTTACATAGACATGGACGTGTATTAGCAATGTTGGAAGCTACGCTCACCTCCTCCATGCGGTAGTCTCCAAAAACATAAACATAATCACCTGGCCGCCCAGCAAATCTGCATAAGAACACAACCATGTCACAGGATAAAGAATGAAGATGGACAGCAGCTAAAACTGTGCGGAAGAAAGAAAAAAATGCACACCTGCCCTTAAAGAAGGCAACATAGAAAATTGGTGCAAAGGCGTTCATGGATTTGAGGAAGAATGACTTGAAGATGAGCCTCTCTTCAAACTCTTCTTCTGTCTTAGGAAGTTCTGTTGAAAAGAGGACACAACTGTAAAACCATCATCAATTCAGGTTTGAAATATAAAAATAATTTACCATTTGAATCATTATGAATGCTTACTTTATGTAGTGACTAATTTTTATACATAAAAATGATGCTTTCATTAAGAGACCATCAGAAAGCAACAACATTGAATTGAATTTTGAATCTTCTAACGTCCCTTTTTGTCATAGAAACAATTACAGTACCAAGCTCAGTCAGCCACACAGCGATCGCTCCGTAGACCTCTTCCAACACAAGAACAACCAGCATGTTCAGGATGATTCCCGTAGTGGTGACCGTCATCCTCACACTGGCCTTGGCTTCAGGATCAGGGTTCATGGACCAGACACTTAACATGCAGATACGATAAACTACCACCCCAAACACTGCTGAGCAGGTTACAAATATCTGGACACACAAAAAACAGATAAAAAAGTTCACAGAAAAGATTCCAGAAGGCCATGCCAGACTTTAATACTACTCTTAGCCTATATTGCTTATGATACATTTAATAATTAGTATGTATTCCTTATTTATGTTTAATATGACTTTAATAAGAAGTATTTGCTGTTTTAGGGTCACTAGGGTTGGCATTCTAGATTAGTGCGAATTGAATGGAAGAATTCAGAGAACTTGCAGACAATATGTCCATAAATCAACAAAAATTATAAGAGCTGAAAATGAAAATAGTGTCATATCATTAGCCTTTGTCATATTTCAAAGTTTTATAGGCAAAAATGCATAGTCAATCAGTAATATTAGGAGAGTACAGTCAGACAGACGTAATCTTTTGGCAAATAATATGACTGAGGCAATTATGCTCTGCGGCTAATGGTCGTCATAAAAAATTACAATAATGACTCCTCTGTCTCATAATCTACTTGATCTCATTGATTAACAGAGGGATTAACAAACAGGCAGGTTGAATAACTAAAAGTGAGAAAATGAAGGAAGCATGAATGCAGTACCAGCAGCAACAATGTGGACACATTGATGATATATCCTGACAGGTGATCCTCAATGTCCAGGGATTCTGGCTCTTGCTGTCAAGACAAACATCCATGTCATTGTGCTGCACAGGAAAAGTAAACAAACACACACCACAGTGCACTGCCCTGTGTGTTGAGCTGTAAATCTGAGCACATGTTCTGCACACACACACACACGCACACACACTATGTTAACAGAGTGGCAGGTGCATGTTTGCCATCTGAAAGGACAGAAATCTCCTCCCCTTCTTACTCTCCCTCCTCCCCTTTCAGTCTGCATCAGTAATCTGGGCTAATCTCAGGCAGGTAAGCTGCTTTGGCCTCAACCACACACCGTGGGTGGAAGGGGGGAGTTCATTTTGTGCCAATGTTATTTCATACAAATAATTAATATACATAACATATTGTTATCTCTGAACAACTAGGACAGACGAACTGTGGTATTTTTGCTTTTATCATGAAATTAATAATAATATCAGAGGATAAATAATCTATATAGGAATACTTTGGCATAATAATGAATCCCTACCCCAACCCACCCCCCCACCTCCACCCACCCAGAAGCTACATTTGAGAATAGTGCAATGATACCTGAGAGCTCAGCATCTGGTCTGTTTCTCCATCTGTACCATCTCCAGCTTGAGTCAGCTAAAACAGAAAGTAAACACAGTGCGAGACAATGTTTAATAGCCTAAGTAAGCAAATTTCACTACATTTAAATAAAATATGGAATAGATGTTATCACATATTACCTTCTTTTTAGCCTTTGCTTTCACCTTAGCTTTTTTCTCCTGAAGTGCTTCTTCATATTCAGGCCTCAGTTCATCCTGGAGTACACACAGACACACATTACTTTGAAACACATGCGCCTGAATGTTACGATACATCAAAAATTCTAGATAGTATCTTTGTATATTATACTATTTTATGTTTTGTTAGTTTAAGCTCTGGTATTTAACATAACTGCTCTATGCTACTCACACACAAATTAAAGCAATCATCTTTTAGATATATGAACATCTCCCAAAATATCTACTTGATATCTAAACTTCTGCAGTATGTATCTATATTATTACATTTTTAATATTTACATATATCAACACCTTTTCAGAAAACAGTTGAAAGAAAAAAAGAGTAATTTTTTAATTGGATTCTGTATTATGTCAGAGGAAGGTACATTAAACCTGTATGGCAACTTTCCCACCTGCACTCTCTCCTTCATGCAGCAAAAACAGATACACATGAGAGATAGAAGAGGGAGGGGAAAACAGAAAGAAAGCTTATGATTGTTTATGTTGAGAGTCCGCTGCATCATCTCATCCAGCAAGTGTCCTTTAAGACTAGGGCCAATCCCATTACCTCCCTTCACAGGGTTAACACATGTATACATGGCTGGTCATGACTATTCCCTTTTGTCAACCTCCCAGGGCAGCCTATGACTGTCATCATGGTTCACCTGGGTCACAAGGTTATGACTCATGACCCAACTTTGGTTAAAAAAACAAAAAAAACAAAAAGTGTTTATTCTAATTTGAAACGAGGAAGAATACCAGAAACGTTCTAATTATATTCCCTGATAATGCACACATGACATTCTTGAATCTGTTTTAATACCTCCTCATCCTCCAAGCTTGTCAGGTCCCAGCTATGTTTCAGACACATCTGCCGTCTCTTCCAGTGCTCAAGGAAGCAAGCAGCTACAGCACAACACACACAAGGACTCTGTTAGAAAACACTGGCATCAAAAAGACGCACAAGTCAGGTCTTTCCAACAACTTTTTGCCATTTTTTAGCCCACATCTCCCATAGTAACACTGCTCTAACACATTATGTATTATTATGTATTAATGGAGGCATCTGATTGCTCTATCCAAGCATCTTTTTCATCATAAGCCAGCCAAAATACTGTAAATTCTATATAGTGCTTATATGGGATTAAAGTTGGGTTTTACACTGTCTCAGACACAAGAATGTAATAAAAAGACATACTGAATATTGCTTTTTTTATATTACTTTTTTTCTACAGCTGTTAGGACATTTTCTGCACAGGATGGACTAGCCAGTCACAGCACCATGCAACTACTACACGCGTGTAAAGCAAAGGCTGGCATCAAACTGGGGAAGTTTGAAAACCAGCTCTGAACACAGAAGGGTTGGAGATCTTATCAGAGTAAGCACAGCAAGTGTTTTCTACACAGATGACCCAGGGTCACTTAGTGAAAAAAAAGAGCTGGGTGTAAATCCTCACTTTCTGCTTATGCTGTCAGGATTTGTAATCCGGGTTGCACGGATTTAAAAACAACCTCTTTCTTCAGACAATAAGAACGCTGTCTTTGCGTGCGGGACTACATCCTTGTTATGTTTCTCACACGTGACGGTTTTCTGTTGCTCCCACCCAGCTGTCATATTTATAGTTTGATTCCATTTTTGTATTTGAATATTGTCTTTTCTCAGTAATCCATTTTCCTCATCCCATAAACCACAGTTTGATTGTTAAGAGATAAATCTATTCTTTGTTTTTGCAGTCTGGTTTACTATATCATATGTAACCCTCTGGCTCAGCTTCTCCCAATTTTAAATATGTTACAACTGTTTTTTTTTTTTTACTTCAGGTGCTCTTTTTCTTCCATCTTTTGTATATATGGTTTGGTAAAGAGCAGACTAACAAATATGCAAATGTGAGTGAGAGTCTTCCTAACATTATGCTGAATTTGCTGTGATGTCATAAGAAAGTTGGATTAAAGAGTGTAGGTACCCCACAGCGACATGAAAATGGCAAAGAGGACAGTAGCTCCATTGTCAAACAGGTATGAAGCTCGGGCCAGTGAGCACACTGTACTCAGACGCCAATAGTCACACACTGCATCACACAGTGGACACATTGTGATGTTCAGGTTGTCATCACATGTTTCCTGGCTGCAATGAAAGTATGAAAAGAAGACAGAGAAAAAAAAATGTGATTATGTCATAGCAATATTACAATGCACTTTTTTGATAAACAAGCTTATTTTTGGACAGCCTGCTTACCTTGGCACATTGGTATCTACAGTAAATATGCCGTACAGGAAGACAATAATGCCCAGTACAGACGGAGGGATGAGGAGCTGAGTATAAACACCCAGCCAGGCAAAATACAATCCAATCTGTTCTCCAAAGTACTTTCTGTTGACAAGGCGACAACACATAAATTAGTTGTCTTAAATTACGCTTTAGATAAACAGAGGCATGATTAGTGACTTAAACCCCTAATGTTTCATCACTGACTACACGGTATCTTTTCAAGATGTCTGCCACTTGACTAAGGTACATAATGTTGAAAAAAAATTATGACATCTGTTGTGGAAATTTCTTATATTAGCTTAATTATCTTAATTAATGTCTAGCTGAAAGGTCTGACCATAAGGCTCCTAAACTGATGTCATTCTGACTTTAGTAAGCCATCTGGAAGGTCAGCGTCCTTCCATCAGGAAAATGTTTAGACAAGACCTCCGTTTTTATCTGTCATAGCTAAGAACTGGCTCTAGACTGATGCACACAACCAAAGTGCTTAAATGAAGGTTTCTCTACGTGACTGGGCAGAATAACTTCGGACTTCTGTGTGACAATAGATCTCTGGAGTGATTCTTCACGCGTTATAACCTTGTACCTTGTCTGTATGTCTTAATGTATTGTCTCACTCCATGTTTTGATTTTTAATGTATGTTCAACTTTTTTTATTCTTCATTATTAAATTTATATTCTTCTCAATCTAAAGAAAGCACTCTCTTCGTACTTGACAGGAAAAACGGCCAGTACAACATCAGTATTCACATTTATAGAATTTTACTGTAAAGCGATATCCCTCCTAATCATTGAAATAAAAAGATTTTCATGGAATACAATAATAAATTCAAATTCATGATTTTTGGTGATGGCAGCAATGGAAAACAGAAATATAAAATTAATCCTAAAACGTAAAAATTATATGTAACAAACTGCAATTTATCATCAAATAAAAAATACTTAATGTGCTTTAAATTAGTTTGTTTAGTTATTAGTTTCAGCACTGTGGATGGGACAAAGATTACAGCAACAACTAGAATTTGCTTTGCTTTGCGTCAACTTGTCACTACCTGATTAGGTCAACAGGCTGATATTTGAACATGACGCCATAGTTTGCCCATTCTTCATGGAGGAGCTGTTGGACAAACATTACAAAAAGGTAATTTAACATGCAAACCATTTTTTGCACAAATTGAATAATACAACATATGAAAACATTTTCTGTAAGCTGACTTTGTTAAGGTTGGGACGTAAATGATGTAAATATCCAAAGTGAAGTAATTTAATGACAGAGTTAATAATAGTTAAATGGCTCAATTAAAAGAAGGCATTTAAACAATAAGGGTAAAAATTAATCAATGAATAAAATAAAATTCTTAGTTTTCTTCTCAAGTTGTCTCCTAAAGTTTCTGTTGTTCTACTGATGATGTTTCCATACCTGTTGTTATTGTCATGCCCTGCTCCACACACCTACTCCAGCCACACCCCTGCTCCTGGTCTCACCAGCCCTATCACCTGCACCTGTTCCCAATTCCTTCACCAGCTACATAACCTCCACTTCTCTAGTCACTCCCTGTCAGACATTGATGTATGACACTGCTTCACACACTCTTCCAACAGTTCCTGTCTCCACTGAACAACCTTGGGCATGACTTCCTGACTCTGCCCTGCCTGTCCCCTGGATTCTCCTCGGTCTTCTCCCTGGTTCTTTTCCTTCCTGTCGTCCTGGATCATCCTCTACCTGTCACCGTATTCTACTACCTTCCAGGGCTTCCTAACTTCTTTCAGGTGAACCACAAGCCACCCATCTGTTAATAAACCTTGTGAATCATTCTGTCTGTCTTCAGAAGGGCCATTATAGAATGTTTGACCATAACCGACAAAGCAAAAGATCCAAGGATCCACGAAGACCCTCCGGACGGCATCGGCTTTCCACCATGTCACCAGCTCAGCGATCTGCCTTATCGCTAGTTCAACCATCCATCGCATCAGACTGGAAGAGTCAGTATACTGTTTCTGAACATGCACAGGACAACTAAAACCTATAATGACTATATGGCCGGTGTATATCCAGTGTATTTCAAACTAACAGCAGCCGAACAATTTATGTCTATGACATGGGTATGTCCTAAAGTCCTGGAGCAACAGGGTATACCAGAGGTGACATATATTCATCTTGTATCAACTGTCATGGCCTCCTACGGAACCCTCCAAGTCACCCTGCTCCGCGCCTCTTGTGTCTCCCCCAGTCCAGACATGCTAGTCTCATGAGTCTCAGCAGCTCTCCACGCCAGTGTCACAGAAGCCAAGTCAAATGCCAGCAGCCAGGTCCTGCCCTGCACTGCAACCAGGTCCAATGCCAGCACCCCGGTCACGTCCAGTGCTGCAACCAGGTCCAATGCCAGCACCCAGGTCACGTCCAGTGCTGCAACCAAGTCCGACGCCAGCTACCAGGTCA
>JBAMHX010000011.1:21354802-21371094 GCA_037177515.1 Pseudomugil tenellus
ATCTATCTATCTATCTATCTATCTATCTATCTATCTATCTATCTATCTATCTATCTATCTATCTATCTATCTACCTCTCTCTCTCTCTCTCTCTCTATCTATCTATCTATCTATCTATCTTAAACAGTTTGTGGGGAAAATAAACTAAAGATAACTATCCCACATTTTAGATCTGATTCAAATCTATGAAATTCTATGAATTCTATGAAATAGAACACTTTGCAAAGCTTATTTTTTAATTTGGCATCTTTGTATTAATCATGATCTTAAATTTGCAGTTGTTACCTTTAACACTATCATGTGTAACAGAACTTGATACTGTGAAAGTGTTACAATTTACAATCTTTCTTTTACTTGAATCATTTTCACAAGAGAAGCCAAGAGTATAAATAAATTGACAAATAGGCTGTTTGTTTTGTTTTACTTTGTTAAGTTTTATTTATTTTATTACAGGGGCTTGCTATGTTACTGTTTAGCCCATTTAACCATGAATAAGCATTCCACTTTCACCCGATTAACAGAAAAATCACTATGCTGCAACACCAAAAATAAGTTTTAGCTTTAGTTAAGGCACGAGACAACATTCATTTCTTGCTCCCCCCCTGTTTTTTTAGATTTAGCAGAAAAACGTGCCCTGGTTTGAGTTTAATGCAAGAAGTCTTTTAGACTTTTAAGTCCAGATCATTCTCTGTGAACTTTTCTCTTCCCTTTAGATCTAGAAAAATTGCACTAAAATGTTAATTTGCTATAGAAGCTTATTTGAAATCCTACTATTTAAATATCCACATATGATATATCGTATATCATATGTTTTACACACATATGATATATCGTATATCATATGCCAAACATTGATTTGCTCCTTTCTTGCCATCGTCAAGCACAACAAGGGCAAGCAATGGAATAGTGCGTGCGTCTCGGCTTAATCATGCCTTTAAGCTTGCGGTCAGCTCAACGACCGAGATTGGAGGGTCAGCTGCACCCCCCAGGCCAACACTAACTGAACAAGTGCGATGAATACACCAGAATACACATGGCAACTCATGTGTATGGCAAAACAACCACTATACTAAAGCTTTTTATAGAACTACAGACTTGCACCAAACTTTCACTTCACCTACACCAGCAATCAATTTGACACAAAAACACTGGTTTCCTAAACTACATTCAACTGATTAACTTCCGTTTGGACCATTGACTGTATATATTTTGGACAAATGTTTCCCCGAGTAGTTGTCTCGAGCTGTCTGTTTACCACCAACACGTTTAATGAAATGTTTTCTGGCGCAACAGTTGTGCGCATGCAGATGGAGGACGAACTCAGCAGCCCCTCTGCGTGGCATCAAGCTACCGGGGAATTCAAATATAAAGTACACTGATACAGGTTGGGCTTTGTTTATCTTACTGGCCGCAGAACACCTGCGGGCATTTCAAAGACGAGTGCTAAAGTGCAAACTGACGTCACCCAGGGTGACAACAGCGCACAGATAAGACGCAAATAGGGGCGAAGGTCTAAGTTTAATTGCGCTTAGTATAAAGGGAAAGTTAAAAAAAACAATAAATGAATAAATAATTAATAAAAAAAAATACTCACCAGTGTTCGTGGAGGATCAGTTCTTCTTTAGGGAGATCACTGATAAGACATTGCACTGCCCGAGGGGCTGAGATGGTGGACAATCCGCGCGCGTTCCCGGAACCACTGGCTTATTGCGCGTGAACAGGACAGCTAATTCCCTTAGTGTTCCATACGGAAAGGAGGGAAGGTGTGAGGCATATTAGAGAGCCGTGCGCGTGTGTAAACCAGCAGGGAACACAGGGCTTAACGGTGATCTGAGATGAAGGGAACCTCCGCTACCATCTGCAGGCACCCCGAGAAGACTAAATAAACCCATCATGCGTTATGAGACTGTAAACAATAAAACATAGCCTTTTTATTATTATATTATTATTATTTTTAAAATCTTTTTAATCAGTATTCAAAACCCAAATGTAGTCAATACTTTTATTTAAAACGCTGAAGCTCAGTAGATTCTAACATTTGTTGTGCATTTGTCATTTTCAGTCCTGGCAAGCATTAATAGCATCTTTCACAAGTAAAGTCATGCACTGAGGTTAATTTTTTTAATAAAAAGGGAAAAAAGTGCAAGGTATTCATTACAATCTAAAACATAAGTAACCAACTTAAAATACAGATATAATTTATATTATTGTTGAAATTTAAGCTGTCAAGTTGATTATAGTTCCATTTTATGTTTCAGTCAACAGCTCGTGGCTTGTAAAATAACTAAAGATGTACATCAACATGGAATTGAAATATTAAATGCGATGAGTGTTTGCATCTGTGCTTCCTAAAACTTTCATTTTTACTTTGAATAAACATATCAAACTTATTTAATATCAAAACACTAAACATAAACGTTTTTTTACAAACACATGTTCAGAATTTATAACCAAAAATTTAATTAAAAAGGTGGGAGGTGCGTGCTTAGAGAAACTGGCAAGTTTGTTTTATTTGTATTTGCAGTGTTTCTTCTTCTTGCTGGAATATACAGAAAAGCATCACATTATATCAAATCGTCCTGTCTAGGTGCAGTGTTTGGACAGACAGTCGCATTTAGTGACAGATAGGACAGTGTGATGGCTTCGAGTGCCGTTGTTACACAGGACGGGAACGCTGAGAGGCTCTGTCTCCATGGCAGCACAACACACACACTCTTGCTCTACAGCAGCTCTCTGCAGGGAGTAAATGGATTTACTGCGACATTTGCCCTGAAAGACAGACAGAGAGGCAGAGGGTGAGGAAAAGTGTTATGAGTTCACTAAACCTATGCAAGGTGATTAACATTATTCTTAAAAGTTGGTGTATTTGTGCTGTGTTTTAGCATACTTCACAATAGTGCATCTCTATCTGTTGCTCTGATTGGCAGTCATCCACTTTAATGTAATTAAGTGTTCCCACTGTTCTCCGACACTCTGGCTCCGTACCTTCACATACACACACATTAAAACCAGGAGGATCACTTTTTTTTCATTATAAGCCAAAACATCTTACAAAAGGCTGACTTACACATCTCGCAGCAGGTTTTTCCAATCTGGCTGACGACCCCCTGAACAGAAACACAACAGTAGGAAGAAAACGTTGATGCAGATTTGTGTTGAAATAAAAATGTGTACATGTGAGAATACTGTGACGTGGCTGGAAGTTGTACCCCTTCATCCAGACAGGCTTGGCGGTTAAAAGGAGGGCAAATGGTCATTCTGGTCTCCAGGACAAGAACTCCTTTACTGTTTACATTGCAAGTATGCAAGTTGCAGCCGTCCTCTCTAGTTGTGTTGACCTAAAAGTAAAAAAAAAAAAAAATCATCGAGATGTAAATGACTTATTTCTGTTTAATGCCTCCTTTCCTCTTCTCTTTTCATCCCTCTCACTTATGAGCTGCAAATCCGTTTCAGCTAAATATAAAGATGTCTAAATGCCTAAGAAATGTATTTAGAAGAATGCAAGAAAACAAACAAAGGAGATGATGGAAGGAGATGAAGTGAGGATGCAGAAGTCAAACCCCTTGATGTCTCTGCAGCCACTGCCACAGTAGGGTCTGCGATAAATTATGTTTTATTGCAAATTCCCTGAATATACATGTAGAAGTGGTCAGGAACATTTTATGCTCAGCAGCAAAACACTCAGGATTTTACTGCTTCATATATATCAAATGTAATGTTATAAGAAAAGATTAAATAGACGACGTAACTGTGCAACGTCTCACTTTTTATGAGAGGCCCAAACAAATGATATGTCCATCCATTCTTAATTTTCTTAACTGCTTCCGCCAAGTCAGGGTTGCAGGTAGCTGGAGTCTCTCCAAGCAGGGTACACCCTGAACAGTTTGCCAGTCCATCACAGGAAATGATATTTTATTTTGCTAGTTGACTACATTACAGCATAGTGCAGAAGAAGTAATAAAAAGTACAATAACAACAAACTTTACAAAGAAATAAAAGAAAATGGCAAATGACAGAAAAAGCTTAAACTGAATCAGATAAAATTAAGTAAATAAAAACTTGATGAATTTAAGAGTCATGTGAGGGCAGCGTAACAGTACTGTGATCTACTAAAAATACATATTGAAAAAGTTTTTTTTTAATCCTGCTGAGACATCGGTTTTTAATCTGGATCTGTTTTTTTTTCTCATGGCTGAGTTCATGCCTTTAGTTAAATTTCTGGCTTGGCTGTTGGTTTTTACCATTCAACATTACTATCTGAAACTTATTGTGGACTTTAAATATTTCCAAACTATTTTAGTTTTGTCATCATTTAACTGAATTTTTCAATAGATGTAATATAATTCAATAAATTTGATCACTGTTTGGATCAGAATACAGTCTCCTGCTGAGATGGTTATGTAGATTTTTGTATCATCATGATGGTAACCTTATTTGTTTTTCATATTTTGAGCAAGTAGAAGCATGTAGATGTTGAGTAGCAGGGACCCTAAGATGGAACCTTGGGGAACTCCACTGGTTATTTTTGCTGCTCAGATCTTATATTGACCTGTAGTATCCCCTGTCTCAAGACTCAAAGCAGTTACTTTTGCTGCCTGAGAGTCATATCCAGATTTTTCTATAACCTTACTATGGAAGGGGAGGTTTGATATCAGCCTATCGCTGTTTATGAGTGACATTTGTTTTCAGTGGTGACTTGATGATGGCTGGTTTAAGGGTCTGAAGGAAGACACGTAAAACCAGAGACATGTTCAAAATTTCTAAAATATATTAGGGCATGCATCTTGAGGCTGTCTTGAAAACCCTTCTTAAAAGACACCAGGAGATTATTAAGTGGTAGATGTCGGAGAAAAGTGTGTCATAGCATTTGTTTTAGTGTTTGAGTGGACACATTGATGACATATGTCTTGCCTCTGACATAGAAGCATTGACAGAATGCCTGATTTTCTCAAATTTGTCAGTAAATGTACAGGTAAACTCATTAAAATCCTTGGAAAGAAGTTTTGGGAGGATTAGTAGTTTGTCCACAGTAGTGATCAAGACATGAAGATCATTTTGCATTTCTCAGCTCCAGACAAAAATCCTCAGTCTTTTTTTCTAATTTATAGTGAAGTCGCAACTTTGTATTCTCCCCACATGCTGTCAGCTTTTTAACATAGTTTTTTTTCCTCTCCTTCAGTGTGGCATATTTCCATAAAGCTCTCTTTTTGGAATTGACTCCTTTCACCTTGGTGGGAGCGATTAATATTATTATATAATATTAATATTGCCTGTAATTTTATGCTTGAAATAATCCAAAAAGTCATCATTTGATGGGAAACGAGAAACAAAGTAAGGAAGTGAAAGCTGTTACTGGTATTCTCACCAACTTATGTATAAAAAGACACAAAAGAAATAGGAAACAGTGTGTTTGTCCATCGCTGTTGCTGGAAGGAAGCTCTTGAGAATGAAAACTGTGTTGATTTTGAATAAATGATGACAAATGAATTAGTTTTCAATACTTCTGAGCAATGTATGTTTTTTATATTATATCATGCTGTATGGTGCATTATCACCACACAAAATCCTTTAAAACTCCATTCTCAGCATCATCACAGGGTTCATTAGCTCCTCTGTACTTACTTGCACACTGAAGACTGTTCCATCTGGTTTATGTCCGAAGCAGGTTGTAGCAATGCAGTGACCACAGCAGCTGTCTTCCTCCTTCTGCATTGTGTATCCCTGTAAACATTGTTGTTAGTTGTGAGTATCTGCTTATATAAGAAGACATCAGGAGGACATAGCTATAAATAATGTAAACACCACACAGTGCATTTTTCAAACCACTCCATTTAAATCGATGAGTTATTTACTTCTGTGAGGAAAGTAATTCATGGAAAGATGGTGTCGGTTCAGTTTTAGTGGTGAGCAGGGAAATAGTGTGGTTAAAACATTAGGACATCTTAAATTAAAATGATTGTTTATGGTTATAAAGTGAAAAGGAAAATGGTGATGGTGAAAGTAGAAAATAATCATTTGAATAGAGTTACCCTGGGGCAAGTGGGACAAGTGGTTCGCCTGCAGGAAAGCTTGTATTTTGCCACTAGTCCGCTCTCCACTGTGCACTCACAGTGTGTACACACATCGATCATCACCCTCTCTCCTGCCTGCACAAACACAGATGTATCAACACAAAACACACACGGTACTTTACAAATTTATCTGAAATCAGTTGGTTCTTTTTCAGAATAACTTACTCCTATCACAGTGTGATTGAGAACACAAGCATCCATAGGGGCTGTACAGAGAAAGAGTAAATATTTGTTATGCATTAAACAGTCTGGTAAATCCTGTTTTTTCAAAGGTCAGATAAATATAGCTGGCTCTGAGATGATACCAGCGCGAGAGAGACATCTGCTGGATAGACTGTGCAACTACAACTCAAATACTCCTTGTCCAACACGGATATCATTTGATCAATCTAAAATAGGATGAGTGAAGCTTAAAAAGTCCCAATTTTTAGTGAAAGCCAGCCTACAAACCTAAAGTTTCCTGCTTATACTATTTATTCATATAAAAACTGTGTTTTCTTACCGCAGTGGCAGCTGGGGCAGCAGTCCTGAGTGTTGCAGCGAAGCTCGGTTCCCAGCGAGCAGATTGGAGTGTCCATAGCAGGACAGCTTACATTTGTTGTAGAGATGAACACCCCATCTTTCACTTTTACACACTGATATAAGATACATTTTTCATATGGTGACTGCCACACCTCACCCACCTGAAACAAACACGAATAAGAAAAAAAATGTGGTTATTTGGATACATAAGTTTTGCATACATAAATTAATTTTAAATGGAAAAAAAAGTTCTTTCTTCATACGTACATGTCTAAGTTTTCCTCCAATGAGAGTGTCCCCTCGCATCTCTCCTTCTGATTCCACACAGCTGGTTGGTGTGCACTTCCCACAGCATTCCCCTTTAATCTGAGTGTATGTTGACCCCTGTAATGTATATTAAACATTTTGCTAAAATCAGTATTTAAGGAGTTGTGTAAATGTGCATGTTTGGTTGTGTCTTACCAGAGGGCAGGTTTGATCACAGACATGTGGTTTACACTGGGCAACGTGGAGTAAAGTGACTGTGTCCTGTAGCTGGGTGCAGATGCATTTCTCACACCCTTTCTCCCACTCGCTCCCCACTGCGTAAACCACGCCACCGACCACACAAACCTGAAGACACACAATGGTAACCCCGAGTATAAATGCAGCTGCACAGACATAAAACCAAACACTCACATCGTCAGGCAGGCAGTCGGTTTTTGTGCAGCCACAGTCATCAGTGAGGGTTGATGTGATGAACCCGGTCGGGCAGGTGTGGGTGGAGTTACGGCAGCTGCATGTGCATTCAGAGACATCACAGCACTTTGTCTTTTTGATTGACGGCTGGCGATGAGCTGGGCAATCAGGGGGAGCTGGAAGACTGCACTCTTCCTTTTTGCAGACTGAGACAGGAAAAAAAAGTAGATTAAAAGAGTTGTGTCAAAGAGATCACACGTACATGTGCTTCGTTTCATGGCTGCTCGCGTGTGGCTGAAGCATCAGACAGAATATTCAAACAGCTTACCACACTCGTGAACAGGCTGACACTCTCCGGGGTTTTTCAGCACCAGAGTTTGACCGTCCTCACAGCGGGGCACTTCAGGCAGGTCACAGCTCACCAGATCGCACACTAAAAAGTCATGGAGTCAGGTTGGCCACCAACACAGTCAGGAACAAAAATAAAATGAAAAATTATTGGAGAAAAAATCCATAATGATCTGAAAATTTACCAATGATTTATTTGTTCTTAAATAGCTCAAAATCAAAGGTTGTTAAACAGATTAGGATGATTTATTGGAGAAATGCTGTTAATTAGGCTTTATTAATGACATATGATGTCAGGACTACTTGTGTTGGATACAAAGAGGCAAAAGCTCATTATTTCCAGAGTAATTAAGCTCATTGTGATTGATTTATCTTATTATACAGCCAGTGTTTAGAATCAGCTCCTAAATGACAAACACATTCAAAAACATACTTAAACTCCATCCATGCAGCTTTATCTTGTAAAGGATGTTGTGGGGGGGTTAAGCCAATACCCTTAAACATTCAGAGCGATGCATTCCTAATGTCTTGCTTAAACCCTAGCATCCAGCCAGCATCCCACCCAAAGCCTTTGCACAACAATGCCAAAGACAACTTTATAACGGAATATATGAGTTTTAATAGTTCATTATTTAATGAATGAATTAATAAAAGATTTGTTGTTTATAATGTATCTCCCAGTCTGATCCCCACCAACACATTATTATTTAGTACATGGGCCATAATTCAAAGTTATTCTGGGACTATTAATTTACAACACCTTAATTATTAGATTTGTACTAATCACCTCAGTGTACAAATATGCTCATTATAGTCTTTATACATACCACACTCATACTCAGGGCAGCACTTAGATTCCCTCTTCTTTCTCAGGGTCTCACAGGGCCCACACACCGGAGCTGAACACAGATACGAATGGATTACAAAGCTGGCCTCATAAAACTAGAAGCTTTGTAAGTAAAAGAAGTACCAACAGAAAATCTGGTAACCTTTGATGTCATTGCAGGGTCTGGCAGTGCAGTTGATGCGTTCTTGGTCCAAACACATGCAAATCAAACATGGATTGTCATCTGGCACCCAGCTCTGCATATACTGTCCAAGCAGAGACAAAGCATGCTCCTTTTCAGTGCAGTTCTTTCAATATGTTGGAATCAAACACCAGAGGGCACTGGAATCTCATTTTTGTTGCTGAACATTCAAAAAGTCCATATTTCATTAGATTTTTCTCCACTCTCTCACGCGTCAAGTCTCTTTTTCTTCATTTTTTTACTCACCGTGTATGTGTGTCCATGACTGTCGACACACTGTCCGCATGTTTCTGGTGAGACACACTGCCCATGATTCAAAACCGTCCCCCCAGTGCAGAAACAGCCTTCAGTAGGTGTGTCCATACAAGATGACTTGTTACCCCTAGCAACCGACCAGTCGCCTGGCAACGTCTGTATGCTAGCACAGTCCTCTACGCATCCTGTCCGACATGCATCATACTCCATCGAAGTTGGACACTGCAAAGCTGCACCACACAACAGAGTTTAGTTAGGATCTAGGCTCAGGCGTCATGATTCCTCCACAGATATGACAATTATACGCTGTGACTTACGACAGAGATGGGGGGTCCTCCAGTTCACACACACACCTCTCTGTCTACAGAGGCGTGCATAGGCAGAGATAAGCTCACACACATCTGACTCCACACATGCCTGCTCCTCACACTTGGTGAGGAATACCTGGACAGGAATGTAAGCATGGCATGGCTCAAACACCTCAGAGCGGAGGGCCTGACATCCCATCGCTGAACCAGACACACACACTGCCTTTCGCTTTGGCAGGCACACCCCACCCTCAGCAGCCACAGTCCAGTCGGAGATAAAGGCAGGCTGGTTGGTGGTTGAGCTGCCATTACGTAAAGTCAGGATATCAACCTTCTCCTCCCCACATCCACCTGAGAAAAAGGTAAAGAAAGCAGAGCTCAGGAGAAAACAACAAATACATAAAGGCTGACAGAGAAACTGACACTTAAGAATCCAACTGTTTTGCTATTACCGCATAGTCCAGTAGTGTCACTACCAGAGCCAGAACTGAGTAATGTGATGGTAAACTCATTGCTCTGTGGCGTAAAGCTCAGGATATAGCCAAGATCTGACTTCAGCTGCAGCATCACCCCTCCATAGCGCACCAACTCCATGCCAGCGTGACGCAATGGCAATGCTAGCTCTTCCTGACCAATTACAGCCTGCTCAGACAAATACACACACACACACACTACAATAAATACATACAACTTCATACACTTACATGACCTGAATAACTTCACAAACTAAAAACTTACCGTCATGTCATCCTTCAGTAGCAGGTTGTATGGTCCATGGGTCAGCTCCATGGCTTTCATGCAGATCTGGTTTAAATTTGCTGAGTCTTGACAAGGTCCAGTATGGAGCTTGACCTCTGACCCTTCAGTAATGCCTTTGCTGACAGTGAGAAGTGTGTAGGAGCACAAACCCTCCCCGTCCAGTCTAAGAGCTAAGCCATCAAACCTCACCACGTGGTTAGTGGAGCTGCCCATACACATGCCTGTCAATACACACCGAGCAGGAGGGAATAGTGGAATAAGAAATGCGTTCTTTTAATGGAGTGGAAACAGAGTGGAAACATAACTCCTTGTGTTTATTTTTAAGAATAGGTTTGCAGTGGTGTAGAACACTTTTCAGTGTACTTACAAGGGCAGTCCCAGTGGCACCCACAGGCCTCCTGGACTTTCACTGGAGACATGTTGTTTCTACATGCTGGTGGCTCCAGTTTGTCACAGCTGACTTTGTGATTCTGGACTGTTACTGCTCCACTGGGGTGGCAGAGGAGTGAGTGGCAGCCATCCTCCAGCAGCCATGACTCACCAGGCTGAAGTACATCGAAGGAGAGATACTCAGTTAATTATAACTTACTGTGTAATGGTTGTGAAAGGATGTAGGCAACACTCACCTTTCTCTCATTTCCATTATCATCAACACACACTCCTGGTGGACCGGCTGAACATAGAAATTAATAAACAAATAAAAAGAAAAAGGTGTTAAGAAACAAACAAATGAATGTTTTACTTGAGGGATAAAACTGTCTCTTTGTGCCTGTGTGCACCTCTGCAAATTCTTTCTGCGTAACTGTTGTCCAGAGTTAGCAGCATTAACAACTGATCCAAGCTGTTCAAGTGCAGAGTATTGTCTTGGTTGCCATGGCGACCCAGGATATTAAGCTCATTCATATCATAGCCTTGTCCAATTCCGATGGGGAACACCGACACACCTGGAAGAACAGACTTCATTTAGAGAGACTAATCCACATCTGACAGATGAAGGATAACTTTAAACTGCATTATTAAACATTATTTAACTTAATGTTAACTTAATTACCTGCTGCCAGCGCCTCATTGGCTGCCTCCTTGATATCATCAGTTGATTTGTCAGTAACCAGCATGACCACAGCCTTAGCCACTCCAACTCTCCCACCACTGACCGGTGAGATGGATGTCTGCACAGCAAATTGAAGTGCAGATCCTGAAGACAAAGAAAATGGTGAGTGTGGATCCACTATCATTTGCATTAACACATTAGTTGACATACTTATTACCTAGAGCAGAAGATGCAGCTGTCTTGCTTGAAATACTTTCCACAGCTTTCAGTAGGTTTGATTTGCTCTGCTGATCCTTCCATAAAAGCTCAGCTGTATTGGCCTCTCCATACTGAACCACACTCACCTGAGTGCCTTTCGGCCCTGCGTATGTAAGCAGAATGAAATATTTAGATGATTTTGGTTCTTCATAGCTGAAGCATAATAGACATCCATTCAAATACTGGAGTCTAAATAATGAATTTATAAAATCAGAGAAATAATTGTCTAAAATAATCGTGTCAAGTTTTTGACACACAGTATCCAAATGTTTAAGGGTTAAAAACTAATTAAATAAATAAATACATGCATCAAAAAACTTTATTACAGTTATATTCCTGAAATATTCAAACAATAGATTTTAGATGTTTTTGGTGGAGATGTTCTCCCTTTTACTGCAGTTTGTTTTTGTACCCAGACTTTTAATAATTTCCCAAAGTAAGGTTAGAGAAAAAAATGTGATTGTCACTGAATAAAATTAACTGTGAACAAAATTATAACACTGAGCCAGAATATAAAGAGACAGCACTCAGTTTCAGTCAAATGTTGTCTGAAAACTTTATCTGCTTCAAACGTCATTGTGGAAAATATAATAATAATAATCGAAAGCATGAGGAAATTAAACAAAACATTTGTGAAATACACAAATGAATAATTAGTGCATGTTGCACAAGGGATCCATTCAAGTGTTGGGTCAAACATACCTGTGTCCGAATTCCTGATGAACGCTTGGACAAACGTCTTCATATCTTCAAACTGGTCTCCGGCCTTTAGCAGGAACATCACGTCTACAGGCTTCTTACATGGGACTGTGCAATGATACATTGACAAGTTATTGCATCCATGTAGACTGAAGATAAAAAAAAAAATAAGGTAGTTTGCTGCTGTACCTGTGGGTGGAAGGCTGGAGTGTGTTGGGAGAACCAAGGGTGGTAGTGTAGGCGAGCGTGGCCGAACTGTGTTGTGTGTGATATTTACTACACGGTGAACAATGGTCTTCAGACGGTTGTAGTCCTCCACCATAAGTGGACGCTGAGGGGAGCTGAATGGTAGTAAGTCTATTTCCTGTATCTTTGGACCAACACCAATGGGGTACACATGTGTTTGGGTGCTTGTAGATGGTGGGCGTGTCACCGTATCAGTGGGAGGATTTTCTGTTACAAGGAAGACCAGCTGAGGTTGGGTGGGACCACGTGGAGGTGGGATTTCTTGTAGAGTCGTCCTGACAGCTGTTCCAGTGTTTGTCTTACTCCCTCCTCTCCAACGTATCTCCCGCAGTCGTTGTAGCAGTTGGAATCTCTGCTGCCTCAGCTCCCACTGACTGATCTCCACGGTGACAGTTACTGAATACTGGATCACAGTGATGCGAAGGAACTCTTCCTCCTCTGTCAGTTGTGAGATTACTTCCTCAAGGAAGATGAGCGACTTATTAAAGTTAACCTCGCCAACAGAATCAGAGCCTTCCAGGATGAATGTCACATCTGTAGCCAGAGGGCGGGAAGATGGCAGTGTGCTGATGGGAGACAGACCAGAGGGTGCGGTGGTGGCTGCAGGGGTGCTGAGGAGTTGTTTTGTGGGGTTCGTTTCCAAATGAGGGGCAGGGGAAGTACGAGCTTTACCTTGTGTAGGTTTTGGTGTTGAGGGTTTTGCACCCTCAGGTTCCATCCCCAAGGTGCAGAGGTAATCTGTTAGCTCCAGGAGGTTATCCGGCAGCTCATCTGTGCTGCTCATCACATAGGCTCTGTTATCTGGGTTTGCCTTTGTGATATCATTTATTTGCCCCATGTCTACTTCCGGACCTAGTGCCACTGTTAGGGTGGTGATGGCCTTTTTGCGGAGCATCTTCACAATGGAACGGATGGGCCGAGGGTTTGCACTGGCACTCAAAATGATTGCAATACGGCCAGCGTGTTCACGTTTATTCTTGTCATAGATGTTGATGGCTAGATACTTGACAGCCTCATCCAAGAAAGCTGCATCTCCTCCTGTGTAATGAAGCTCCCGCACGGTCTTCTTAAAGAGCCACTTCTGAACCTGCAAGCGCAGAAGAGCAATAAAAAGATCAGGCAACTAAGAATGGATCCTTTAATGTGACTTTCAGCTCTTGACTCCAATCCAAAGACTGGTTTGAACAGCATTAAATATTTGACCAACATAGAATTTATCTATTCACATGCCCATTTTGTGTTTAAGTACCTGCAGATCATATGTTTTAACTCCAGAGTGGTAAAGAAGCACTGTGGCTCGAGTGTGAGCTGAACCCATACGGAAACGTTCAACCACTCCCAGTATGAACTCTTTGGTTGCCTGAAATTCTTGTTCAGTGAGGGCTTCTGAACCATCCAGTAAGAAAGCCAGATCCATGGCACGGTCGCATGTGCCCTCAGGCATCAAGGTAGTGAAAGGAAGAGTTGTGAAGGTCTCATAAGCAGGTGTTGTTGTGGGAGTATTGAACATGTTAAAAGAAGAACAATCTTCACAGCTCAGGGAGTTGTTGTCACAGTGGCTGTGGTATCAAAAACGAAACCATCTTAAAATACAACCATCACACTTAAAATAACAATCTAAATGATCTGAACTGTTAATTAATCAGAGTATTACCATATCTTGCAATGGGTAGGGTCGTCGTGGTTTAGGATGACCTTGTTGCCATGGGCGATTCTCCGACCCTCATGGATACACACCTGACACTGAGAGGGATCTACACATCGCATGGCCACTTCATCCAGAAGTTGTCCTAAGAAAATCAAGACAAAAGTTTAAGTTCAGTAAAAAAATATTGTCCCATCATGTGTAGTTCGCACACACACACACACATAAGTTCCAACTTGTATATCTAGTCTAGCTACCTGGGGGGCAGTAGGCATGACAGCCCTCCACACATGTTAGTGAACAGTGGAGGGGGTCTGGGTGCTGGCAAGTGACTGGACAAGCAGGGCCACATGTGTTATATCTCCACTGGCAGATCTCCTCCCCTAAACCAGGAATCTTAGGATTCAGCTCCTCACAGCTCACGGCTAAATGAAGAAATGATTCAGAGGAAGTTAGATTAGTTACTTTCATGGATCAAATATGATTATACATCGGATATAAAAAGCTAATCCATAGTTTATGCATAGGCGTGCATATTTGTTACTAATTATGCCAATAATAATTCTAATATCAGATAATAAACTTATAAGACAGTAGTTTGAGAGAGAAACAAGAAACAAAAGATAAAAAAATAAGAGAAAATTTTAGGGAAATTTACTAATCAGTCAAAAAGGCTTCAAAAGCAGTTTATTACACAAAAACTATCAGTTCTAAAAAACAGAAAAGGAAAATAGGAGACCATAAAATGGAGCTGAACTGCAACAGATATAACTGTGACTAAACTGTAGTGTGGTAACAAAAATCTTTTCACATTTATTTACACCTTTTGTTAACACTTATTGCTCATGTCTGTTTATACAGAATGCCTTCCTAGTTAGCAGGGTGTCCTTTCATAATAGTCCTAAAGGAATATTAATACTCACGACAAAGATCATTGGACCTCCAGCTAATATATACACCCCTTTCTGAGCAAGCCTGTGCATAGGCTGCGATAACATCACAGAAACATGCACAGTCCCCCACTGATGGGCATGAACATGCTGCCTCCACACACATCTCTACATAAGGCTCTGCATCAACCTGGAGATAAAGATAAGTGTAAAATTAGAAAGTGACATCTTACATCCTATGTGTGCATAATTCAACTTACCTGGCTGTTGCATTCTCCGAATAGTGGACCAGTGATCACACGACATGACTGCTCGACTGTTACCAACTTCACAATGTTGTCATTGCAAGGAGCAGGTATCTAAACATGCAAAACACAAAAATGTGTAGTTTTTATAGGTTTTTAACATACTGAAAAATATCTTGTCGATCTCTAGTGCAGTTTTTGTCATTTATGAAATATAAAAAATGAACTAAAAAAATGTGTACTTTTAAACCCTTAAGAACAAACAAAGCTTGCATAAAGGAAAAAAGTTAGGAAGTCCTTAGTTCAGGGAAGGATAATACATATCAACCACTGCTACAAAAGGACTTCACCAGCATCTCAGAAATTGTGAAATTCATGATCTGATCACACTAGACAAAGTTATAAGTATGAATATCACAGCATAGGTCCTCCACTTAATCATACATTTATATACACCAACATGTGCACTTGTAAGCAACATAGAAGTTGTTTAAATAGTTTCTTTAGGTCATTTTATTAATATGAGTTTGTAGGATATATAATCATGGCAGGTCTGTGGTTTGTGACAATTTGTCTGAAGAGGAAGTTTAATCTAATGTTTGACTGTACCTGTGTGACATCAGCACAGCTAGGGACGACCTTCCATGAATTGCCAAAGTGTGAGGCATCCACTTCCAGCTGGTTGTTGCTGCTCATCAAGTCATTGTTGACATTCCCATCAAAGTTCCCACACAGGCCACAGACCCGACCCTTCACATGATAAAATATATGCGACACAAGTTTACTGCAAAATAATATGAATAAAACTAATGCAAATCATTTAGTCATAAACAGCGTCATAAAACATACCCTGTATTCAGCAGAAATGTGAACCAGGAGGCGAGTTCCTTTATCCCAGCTCAGTGAAATGTATTTTCCAAGCAGAAGGGTGTAAAACTGACCGGATCGGATAATGTCAACCTCTGAGCTCTGTGGCACTGGTCTCTTCATCTTTACCTAAAGTGATGGATAGAGAATATTTAGAATCAAAAGCATTTACAAATGATATGAAAGACACTGTGTGGATTGTAGACTACTTTTTCATATTTGACAACATATGTTTGAAAAAAGAAAAAAAACTGAAGGGCCTTATGAGTAGTAATTCGGCACAGGATAGATTTTAAAACCCTGCTGATTGTTTATAAATCCCAGAACTGTTTAGGACCAGAATATATCTGTGATATGTTCAGAGAATATAAACCAAGCAGAGCTCTTAGATCCAAAGACTCAGGTCAACTAGTCCAGACCAG
>JBAMHX010000011.1:21389425-21411922 GCA_037177515.1 Pseudomugil tenellus
ATGTTATTCAAACACAAGTATCATACTTTTTTCTTACAGGTGTTTGGGATGATTTTTACCATGCTCCTGTGCTGCGCCATAAGGAAGTCTCGGGAGGTGGTGTGACACCCGCCTCATGTTCTCGTTACTACTGCATGATGTCATTCCCAGAGTCACATGACTCCACTGCCAATAGAAACACCATTTGTTTATTAAGATGGGTAACCTAAACTAAACAGATATTCCTGAATATACACGAGTTCTGTGTTGCTGACATGGGCGCGATGTTGTTATTAGGCCCAATTATAGAATGAGTGTAATCTGTGCTTCAGTGGCAGTGTAGTACAGATGTGTAATATTGTGGTGATTTGACTGAAACCATTGTCTGTGAGCTGCTAATTATCTAAACAAAATATGATATTATTCACATTTAAATTGCAGTCACTTTGAATCCTCCACAAGCAGAAACACACAGGTGCAGATAAACAAAATAAAAGAAGCACCACCTCCGTGCAACACAGCAGTTCTTATGATTCTTTTCATTTACAATAACAAAGATCATGGTGGCAGGTAGCCAAATGAATGCCAAGCCATGAGCTACACAGTTACTGTGGTTTAATCCATCTTGGTGTAAAAGAGTAGCATCTTGGCCCTTTGACCCTTTCTCTGCCCATGTCCTACTTTACCCTTGTTTTAAAACACCTTTTGATTTTCTTTTCCTTTTTTTCACATTTTATAAATGTCTCCTTTTTCTATTTGTAAGATTTTTAATGTTTGGTGTTAAATGCAGTTTGATGATGTATTTTGTAATGTCCTTTTCATTTGAGTGGGTTTATTTGTATCATGAGCACAATGTTACACAAAGGCAAAAGTTAAAAAAATAAATGCCAAATAAATTAAAATGTATAAAGTAACATTTGAGGATATTGTGTCTTGAAATCTTGCAAGTGTTCCAAGAGAAACTGGCTGGAAACCTAATTCAAATTTGGCCAATGTTGTTTTCAAGTTTTTGGGTAACTTATCAAGTATAAAATGTTTGTACCAGATGACTCACCACCAACTGTACTTGTTGTACACAAGAGGGCATTTAAGGGTAAGAAGAGTGTGATTTCTTTTAAGACTCACAACTCTTTGGGTAGTTTCCGCTGTACATTGGAAAGAAAATATTATGAAAACGCCCGTCTTTGATATTACTGATCAACTGTGACTCATGCAAAGCATAAACAAAGCCAAGGGTTGCCTTTGTATGTGAGTCACTTTGTTACATTTTTGGAAAATTTGTGTTCAAATTGACAAACTTGCTAGTTAAAGTAAACATTACTGTGTGTGTGTTTGCAGGTCTTGTTAATGTCTAAGTGACTCACTGTTTTCCCTCAAAATTAGGTGAAAATACCATTTGTGTTCCCCTGATTACAGAACAAGGAAGCTCCCTTTGATTTGCTTGTTGACAGTTTAGAGCTGCCTCACCCATACTATGCAGATAAGGTTGATTATAAAATTAAAGTGTGAATATTTGAGGCAACGTGACCATCTTAAGTGTGTGTTCTTTTTATGCAACTGAAAGTGTAGCGGCCAGAGGAAGAGGGCAGGAAATGTAAGATAAGCAAGAGAAACTTGGAAGAAAATATAACCAGGATGAGAATACAAAGTAGCAAAACATCAGCATTTACTTGCTACACAAATGTAAATCATTTAATAACAAAACAGAATTGTATTTGCCTACAAACTATTACAAAAAACTCTCACTACATATGATATACACCTCTCCAAAGTAGATAACTGTATTGGATAGACAAAGAAACACAACTCATCCAAATACTTATATAACAAACAGCATTATAGTGCAAATTATTTCCTACAACTTTTGAACTGTCCCTTTAGCATCGAAAGAAAAAGATGTTTATTGCTTTGATCTGAGCGTAACACAATCTCAACCTTCAGCCTCATCCTCTGTGCCCTCTGAGGAAGAGTTTGCATGTGTGTGAGACTGTGCGTTTATGGCAGTGGGAATATGAAGCACTGTATCTACCCGCAGAAGACTTGTGACACACTGCAGCACAGCCAGTAACAGCTTTGATTTACAAGACACAGATTCAAGGCCCAAGTCCAGCAGAAAAACGGTGCTTTGTTCAGAATCCATGCAACGCCCAGTCTGTATGGAGCCTGTATTGTGTGCTTGTTTAAGTACAAGGTTGCCAGGTTGGGAATGATTTGAAATTAAAGTCATGACCCTGGTCTGTGTTTGCAGAAACAGTTTTGAACTGTGAGAGTAAATCTGCCGTGGCACACTCAATATGGCATTTGCCAAGAGCTGAGAAACATGAATGCCTACTCTTGTGTCATCAGAAGCCGAGCACCCATGGTCATATTGAAAGAGAGCATTGTGTAAAAGAAACTCAAATGTCCCGCCTGCAGGTATTACACAACCTGGCTCGACCGAATGCTTCTGAACGGGAAGCATGTGAGAAAACCCACATAAGGAACTGTCAGTCTGGTTATCACCATGTAAAGATGTGGATTTATGCACCTGAAAGGGTCTTTTTGATGATGTGTTCCCAAGAATAGGTGTGGGCTCCAAAGTTGTAAGTAGCATGCGGATGGCATCTTGAAACGCACGGGCGTACTGGTCAGTTTGCCCCTCCCCTGAGGCACAAACCACCAGACTGCAAGGTTTAGCTATCGCCTTTTCCTCCGAGTCACAGAAAGCCACATGAACATACCTGTAAAATAGAAAGAGATGATTGGTAATTATGAAATGTGAGCAAAAACATGCAATTGCAGTTATTAAATCCCTATAAATTGTAGGTGCTGCATGTACATTTACACTTTATTAAAAATTTATGTGAGGAAATATATTGGGGAAAAAAAACACACCTGTGGGCTCCAAGCAGTATTGGACGACAAAACGTTAGCGTAGCAACATGCTCTGGTTGAATCTCCCAACAGCCTGGCACAGGTGTGGTGCCACTTAACTTGGCAAAGAGGGAAAGTTCTTCTTCACTGACGCACTCCACAAGACACATGTCAGCCTGTGTGGCTAAAGCTAGAACAGCAGCTGACTGCTTTACTAAAGACAGAAGAACAGAGACACCAAAACTCTGCAGCTTCGCAATGATGCACTCTATGGACCTTTCACTCCAACAACTAAAGTTGACAATATTTTTCTCCTCCGTAATTTCATCTGTGCAATTCAACATAAGCACATCTCCTCGCTCGAGCAATTTTGGTTGCAGGTACTCTGTGAAAACTACAGCCTTCACTGGTTGTTTGGTGATTTGACACAATGTAGCAAAGTCTCTGTGAATGACCAACCCCTCAATCAAACGTGAACAGCTTACAGGGAGTCCTGAAACAGGTGTATGCAGCGCAGGGAAGTTGTCGTCTAAAAACTGGAGCGAGACAGAAGCTGGGTCATTTTTAAACTTCCAGTGACTGAGCAGTTCACATGTGAGGTCACTAATAAAGTCGCAGTGCACATGACTAAGACGCATGTGAAAAAATGATGACAGAAATCTTTGAACAAACTGACAATTTGTGCAATGCGGTGATTGTGTTTGCGGAGTGAACTCCTCCAATGAAATGCAGACTCCATAAGGCGCCACATGCACAGCGATGAGATCATCCAATTCAGCCAACGCAAATGCAAGTAGTTTGTCAGCCAAAAGCCTGGCAGTGGCAGCCTCCGCTGCCTCTTTGGTGTCATACGAGTGAGACACATCGGGCTCCTTGCTGGCGGTTACATGAATCACTCGCAGTAGTGACGCCAGCAGTAGAATAAAAGTCTTGGATCCATCACCTGTTACTGTGCTGTGCTTCCAGACGCACTCCACCACCATCCTAAAATGAGGAACACACAAACATCATCACAAGAGAATGTGCAAAACATAATGAGGAATTAGAGACGCTAATGTCTCATGCTAACCTAGCCAGAGGATGTTCCAGATTTAAAGCTGTGAGAATTCGGGTCCCGCTGCGGCTCAACATCGCTTGTCCCGTGTCCCGGGTGAACAGCACCTGGCCTCCCTCAGGCCCAAAACTGCGAAGGATGACTGCTTCCAGAGAAGACACTATCTGCAGGACCTGTTTGAGGTGGAGGTGTTCTAAGCGCAGCATCCTTTCACCCTACACACATGCGCCCTGAAATTTAAAAGAAGCAAAGTTTCCAATTGATTACAAGCTGGATTTTCCTTTTTTTTTTTTTTTTTTAAAAAAAAAGAGTGACATTCCTTAAAGTAATGCGGATTATCAGGATCAACTTTTGTTGCTTGAAGTTGAAGTTCAGGCTAGGGGCTGTAATGTATCTGTCATGGTGCCTCTGATTAGCCTCCAAAGCTGTCTAGAGAGTAGAGACAAATTTGGCTTCAACATAGGTGTTCACAGCCAAAGGAGGCACACAGTGGTTGGTCTACGGAAAGCTGGCAGGACATGATTTAATTAAGGGATTTGGGACATCCTGACTGGCACTTGACCTGGCAGCTTTGATAAGAAATTATAGGACAAGAATCTGGGTGTGCCTTAATACTACTACGCCAGTTAGGCGGTAGCACTAATATTGATGCAGAGGTAGATTTTCAAGATGTTTAAAAGTAACATCTGGTGTGTAGGTAAATCATAGAGAATTATTATTTAACTACTAAAAGAAACATAGAAATATTTTAGAAGTAAAAAGTCTGAAAACTGAGAAGGAGAAAGATTACAGACAAGAAATGTAGGAGGATGAAATCTAGGAAGGCGCTTTGGACAAACGTATTGAGTAACTGTTGATGAAATCGCAATAGATCATTGAATGACAATTTAGGTTACAGATGAGGATGGTAGAGGAGTTATACACAGCAGAGGTCTTAAAGGATCTTTCATGTACTGAACTTAAAAAAAACCAAACCTTAAGATGAACTACAATTTATCTGGTAATGTGAACACAGTATGTTTTTTCCAGTAGTGCTAAATGAGAATGTCATTATTCCTTATGGTAACTACATATAAGTTATGTTGGACAGCGTGCACTTCAAGACTTCTCTGTTTAAGAACCGGAGACATACCTCGCAAACATGAAAGTGGAGACTTTTAAGAAGCCATGATCATTTAGATTAAGTTAAGGACAAAAAGTTTTGTTACTTTTTTAAATATGCCTACTAAATTGGTAATAACAGGGACACAGTTATGTGATGTATGTTTCTGATATTTCACATGAAAATACACTCAAAAAAGACATATACAACCACTCTTCCTTTTAGATTAATTTAAGCCCAAATATAAATTACATCTCAACGATGTATATATTTTACAAAATAATCGTGGTTGATATAGTAAAGAATGATAAAAATACAGGAACAAATACGCTCGTAGCCGCGACAGTTATAAGAAGTTTACGGCAACTCGAGTCTCGACTGATTTCTGTTCTGTAATGTCTGTCTCATCAGTGCTCATTTTAAGAATTACGTTCTGCGCTACTGCCCAAGACTGGGCAATATTACCGAAATCACCAATAAGTCAGTATATCAAACTCGAATTTTATGACATAAAGCTACAAACAAACTAAGACAAATGCTGAAAGAGCGGAACATGTGGTAGCTAGCGCTATGACTCAACGGTGGTTTAAGCAAGTTTATCATAAGAATCTCATGCAAATTACTGGATCTCAATCAAATAATAATATCACTTTACTAAAGATACAAATAGAAAACTCACAGCGAGTCACACGGGGAATGCTTGTGTGTGTCGCCTAGAAACAAGACTTCTTCTGGGCAACATGAAAATCAACTCGGAGCTCATTTTCGCCACCTAGCGTTCAGACAGTGAGCAGTCCTGAACACATCTCTTATCGTTTTCAAACTGTGCCTTTTAAATGACCATTTACAAACATGTTATATATAAAATAAATCTATATTATTTATTCAACGTTTTCATGTTCATTGTCCTGATTATGATTACTTATTTCCTGAAAGTCTGATGATTTATTGGCTAGGACTTAATGACTTATTTCCTTAAAGTAAAGTTTTCATGTTTTGCCATATGAAAAAAAAACACTTTTTAAAATTTCAACATAAATTATAATTAAGTTTACACTTAAAATCTATAGCAACCCTTCCTATTTATTATCTATCTGTCTATTTTTGGATTGCACATTCAAATAATGCACGGGTGTGATTTTTATATCTCGTTTTATTGTGTAAAAGAATTGCCCTCAATATTTTCTTGTAAAAATTTAAATATGTTGTTCTCTAAAAAATTATGTTTTATTTGATCGATAGAAACATCAATTACATTTATTATGAGCATGAACTGTCTTGTCTACTGTTACTAAACTGCAAACAATTTATTGAATGTATAATAAGTTAATAAAAAAGTTTATTTACACATGTACATGTCACAAACATATATTAATTATGTTAGGCTCCATCTTTCCCATCCCCCCAGACCCTCTCTGTAACACTGGAACCTCAAGGTGAACTGGGAGGGGCCAAAACCTGATCTCTGTGTTGCTGCAGAAACCACATCCTAAGTTTCTAAATAAGGCAACAACATCTATACATAGACAATATGAGACAGGTCTGCAGCTACTGCCAGATGTACAGACACACACACACAGAGCTGTCCACTCTGAATATAAATGTCCTCTGCTGCTGAACTTTCGTATGCTAACGAGCTTTTAAAAAGCCATGTCACTACACTAATGAATATGCATCAGTGGCCTGGTGAGGGTGACCTGTAAGGATGGGAAAGAGGTCTCTATAGGTGGGGCGTCAGGCAGAAGGACCACAGCTCTCATGAGACCTGAATGGACAAAAAAAGAACATATTCACCCCAATACATATCGCTGACAGACACACACACACACCTATGCCAACCCCAACTCTATCATGCCCCACCCTCCTCATTGTTTCCTCTTGATCCAACATTCACACACCCTTTTTATTGAAGTCTGAAGAGTGGTGAGAGTTAAAAACCAAAGGGCAGAGCGCTGATACAAAGCTTACCATTTCTCTACATGCTTCTGTCATCCTTTTTCTGCCCTCCTCTTGCTCTCTCTGAGGGGAAGGAGAATCTGGGAGTCTGAATCCCGCTGCTGGGACGTCTGAATAAAGGTATGTCTGTGATTAATATTTATTTTCATGTTAATTAATAAAAAGGAGATGCATTTTAAGCTATCTATGCTAAGTAAAATTAAAATAATTCACAAATGAATGAAAAAGTTAAAATTCAAATCTGACCTGGTCAGTTTATTTATCATTAGTGACAGATTTTGGTCCAACACTATCACCACAAAAAAGTTATCAACCTGTTTTAGTGATTTTCATCTCATCAAAATAAACAAAGAAAAAGAATCCTGGTCCTCTGGGTTTTCTGAAATTTAGTGACAAGCGTCAATTTTGTTCCAGCTGTGTTGAACCTTGCAGACACGTCTGAAATGGCAAGGTCATTTCCTAAACATTTGATGATTTAGTGTTTCAAGGTAACATTATATGTTAGAATGTATGCAGCTTAATGCATTGGACATATTGTGTGATAACTTGTAAAGAGTTGTGTGGCATGAATTTGTGGGTTTCAGAGAGTTGTCGCATATAAGTCACACAATTTGGCCATCACAATCGGTTAACTTAGACATACCTTAAATACAGCCGCCCAGCAAGATACAAGGCTGTGAGAGCATCCGTGGATGTTTTGCATAATACTCGTGTATAACCCTGAAAGTGCAGACATAAACTGAGATCAGTGTCGGCTTGGGTGTGTGATCTCTTCTGCTGATTCAGCCACAGATACTCAATACCTGTGATGTCTGCAGAATAAACAATAACACGCCAAAACATTTCTATATTCCAGTGTCAGGTTGTGTCAGTGAGACTTTCCTGTGACTTAGTTTGTTGGCATGACCTTGGCAGATGATTCTCACTCCTGGCAATGAAGTGTGGAACAGCAGAGATCCCCGTGTGATGCTTCAAGCCCCTGCGTGCTTCACAGCTCCATGTCAGCAACTTTGGCATATCCTGTGTTTGAGTCATACTGCCAGGCCAGCAGAAACAGGAGAAGTCATTTGACACGAGTGAACATACACTGTCTATAAGCACATTAATGCATCAAATATCCGATCAATAACCGAAATAGGAAGTCTGCTCTTGTGTGTGTGTTTTAGTGGTATGTTTGCATGACTCTTCAGATGACATTCTTGTACACTTAGAGGACATTTGGAGTTTAAGCGTCTCTATTCTGCTGGTGTAAATTTGCATTATTTTGAGCTGGACCATCTTTTTGCGTTTTTGTTTTTTTTACCAGTCAAAACTTGGATTCACGTCCTATAAATATGAACCATCGAGCTGCACCGAGCTCCACATCTTTTCCTTCTATTCTGCCAAACACAACAACCACACCAGGGAGTCACAGAGCAAGCAAGTTCATGAATGAACTTCACAGCACCCACAGTGAGTAAAACATGTTATTTAACCTTCGTACATTTGGATTAACATAAAATGTCCTGCACATATTGGGAACCCAACTGAGCGAGATACACATTTTTCTTAATATACATGCATTTGGGGAGTAACATATATAAATGAGAGAGAAAATTGCTCAATACTGTGACATTGTACATGGTTTTTAAAATCAATTTCAATTCAGCTTTATTCAGATATAGCGAGACTCTACAACAGTGTAATGTCAGGGCACTTTACAGATTTGAGCCAGTTTGTAGATTGAACAGAAAGGAAAAATCTTCAGTAGAACACTGCTGTTAGGGGTTCATCACAGATCACAGCGTACAAAAAATCTTTTGAGAAAGCATGTAAAAAAAAAATCACATTAATGCCCAAAGAGCTGATTTCGTATTGACTATTTTTGAATGTGTCTAATTATTTGGGGTCAACCAGTAACAACTGAATCCCAAATTATCCTCTGAAAGTAGATTCTACTGAAAATATATGAAGTTTTCAGAGATAAATTTACTGGTAATAATGCACATAAAATGGATTAAAACACATCTCTTTTAATGTAGGAATTTTAAAGGTAAATTGAGCCAAAGGTTTGTTTTCAAGCTCTGCACAGTGATTAATTCATTTAAACTAGCTGTGTTGAAATAGGGAAACATGTAAAACCTTCGTAACAGCTGGCCCTGAAGACTGGAGTTTATGATCCCTGCTCACATGGGTCAAATATTCCACATTCAATGGATTTCCTATTAAAATGAGAGAATATCTAGTTAATCTTAACTTCTTTTAATAGAAATCTATGCAATTGTATCCATTTTTTAAGAGTAGATAGCAGGCGAGAGGATAAGTACAGTCTTTCCACAGTCCATCAGAGATCTGATTTATTTATTTAAACCCAGTCAACAATATGTAATGTTCCTGAATACATAGGGCAAAATAAAACATTTCAAAAGTGCAGAATATAACCAGCATGAGATAAAACTGAGAAAAAATCAGAATAAATTAGATTTTTTTGTATCAAAATGATTTATTATTTCAGGGACACTTTCAAATAAACTCGGTGGTGGACAGTCTCACTTTTTACAACGTGAAGTTAAAGTGGTAGTGTCATAGATAGGACTTTAAAAAGTCCATCCATCCATCCATCCATTTTCTTAACTGCTTAATCCGATTCAGGGTCACAGGTAGCCTATCCCAGCAGTCATCAGGCGAGAGGAAGCTTGGACAGTGCTGTAAAAAGTAGTTTAGATATTTTAAGGATAATCCTGTAACTGACTGTTAACTACTTTATGTGTGTTTTTGTGGATTTGCAGAACCAACATGGGCAGCGGCTGCACTTTGTGTCTTGAGTTTGTGTGTGGTGCTTTCATGTGGTGTATGCATCTGGAAAAAGTGCTTGAAAAAGAAGGACAAGGACAAAGAAAAGGACAAGAAAAAGGGAAAAGAGACGAGTAAGGGAGACTGTGACACTGAAATGGATGGGGGTTACAATGAGGTAAGCCACCTATACACACACGTCCACACACACACTCACCTCGGCAGATGCATTGTCCTTGCAATGTATCATAGTTCTGACATCCTGGTCATCCAGAACTAGCAAAACTGTCATTGCCTGTTTAGACTAATGGACATTCTGCACATCGCTCATGCTGAGATGAACGTTGAGGTGAGCTGAGATGAATAAATCTGTAGTAGATACCTGCCACATCTAAAACATAAGCCTGTAACACTGTGTAACTTACTGATGAAACAACATGCTCCAGACGTTGAAGATGAAGGTGCATTTCAAGAGATTTATTCATCACTTGCACTGGATGTTTGTCTGTGTGCAGCCCCTGAAACGTGAGCTTAGAAACAAAGAAACAGAATTAGCAGAAACCGAGACTAAAGAGGAAGATAAGCTCGGCAGACTGCATTACACATTAGACTACAACTTCACTGAAAATATGGTAAGTTCTTGCTGTTTAATGTTTTTTTCCTATCATCTACCAGCTCTAAAATATCACTGTAAACTATTCTTCTAAATCCTGTCAATTAAGCATAATCTCATTTTTCTCTATTGCCTTCTGCTGCGATCTCCTCTCAGCTGGTGGTAGGCATCTTGCAGGCTGCAGAGCTTCCCGCGATGGATGTGGGCGGCAGTTCAGACCCGTATGTTAAGCTGTACCTGCTACCAGATAAAAAGAAAAAGTTTGAAACCAAAGTTCACAGGAAGACACTGGAACCCAACTTCAACGAGACTTTTACATTTAAGGTAAATTTAACATAACTATGAATGAAAACTGTGTTATTTTTACTTCTTTGAAAAGTATAATTGTTTCAACTGTTATTCGCTGCTCTGTGCTGCAGGTCCCTTACACTGAGCTGGGAGGGAAGACGCTGGTGATGACTGTTTATGATTTTGACCGGTTTTCAAAACATGATGCCATTGGAGCAGTGAAGATACCGATGAGCAGCATGGATTTCAGCCAGTCTCTGCAGGAGTGGAGGGACCTGCAGAAGGCAGAAAAGGAGGAGGTGGGAGCAAAACATGAAAAGAAAAGAAGTTTTTAAAACAGGGATGAAGTGAAATGCTTTCAGGTTGTCCAAACTAGTGGCTGCAGGAAAGAAACACATCCGTTCTTTGAATTAATATTTTCAATTATCTGCACATTATTTGCTTGTAGTTAGGGAACAAGATGGTTGCTGTTCCAGCAGAATGAACTTAATTTTTAATTAAGAGAAACTGCACAAACAGTACCCCCCCGCCAAGTACCTTTCATGCAGGGTACACAGTAGCATCTTGTGAACATCATGTAGCCAGATCATTAAGCATTTTTCCATATGATGCATATGTCCTGTGCATTAGAGTGAACGGCTCGGAGACATATGTCTGTCCCTGAGGTACGTGCCTACTGCAGGGAAGCTGACTGTGGTGGTTTTGGAAGCTAAAAACCTTAAGAAAATGGATGTGGGTGGATTATCAGGTATGTTGAAAAAGCAAAAATAATTGCATTAATATAAACTTTTGGATTTGTATTAATATTGTACAACATAATGGCTGGAAATTTTAAGTTTTGACCACAACAAGGTTAAGTAAATTAAGCTTTTTAAAAAATAGCGTTCAATCGGTATAATTACCTATAATAATAAAATAATAACTATGTCAGTATATTTCATAAAATTTAAATCTAAATATTTCTGCATAATTATTTGCCCTGATTTGGCATTTAAGCTTTAGATTTTTTTTTTTTTACCATATGCAGGTAAAATCAGGAACTGATGCTGTTTTTAACTTACTGCAACTTCTCTGTTCTTCCTGCCAGACCCATATGTGAAAATCCATTTAATGCAGAATGGGAAAAGATTGAAGAAGAAGAAGACTACAATAAAGAAAAACACTCTGAACCCTTACTACAATGAGTCTTTCAGCTTTGAAGTGCCATGTGAACAGATAGAGGTACATTCACATTTACATAAACATCTGCAATTATCAGAAATACATGTGTGTTGTGTTTGTGTTCTTGCTTACAGAAGGTGCAGATAGCAGTGACTGTGCTGGACTATGATAAGATTGGGAAGAATGATGCCATTGGGAAGGTGCTGCTGGGTGGTAACAGCAGTGGGACTGAGCAGCGTCACTGGACAGACATGCTGGCGAACCCCCGGCGGCCAATAGCCCAGTGGCACAGCCTCCAACCAGAAGATGAAGTCAACGCACTAATTTCCAACAAGAAGTAAAACTTGCTGAAACTTAACAGTTTCCTCAGCTAATTCTAACTTATGTTCCCCCGTCTTTCCATGTGAATTTAAAAAGCTATTTAACTGCGTAAATCAACACAATGATCCAATGCTTCACCCTTTATTACTATTGCTACCTGTACGCTGTCTACCTTCAGTAACTCCCTCCTCCTGCCTTTACTAAAACTCTTTCCTTAATATCATTATGTACTGCAGGCTACAATAAAGGATTTTGGGGGTTTTTTTCTACTCATTGTGCTTATGAGATCTGTTATGTTCAACATGCATGCAACACTGACATAAACAAAAGTATCCTGCAGAGGGAGACAAATTAATGCACATCAATGACAAGATCCTTAAGTGACAGTTATGGATTTTATACTGTAATGTAATGCTTGTTACTGCTTGTTAATAATGCTGTTTCTAAAATATAGGTATTATTCAAGTACCTATAAGCAAGATCACTTATAAATCAACTATTATTATGGTTCCTTAACTTTTCTCTTTGTTGATGGTGTGATAGATTGACAACTAAATAAGATGTATCCTGATAGCAGCTGTGGAATCAATTCTAGCTCCCCTGCAGCCTATGAAGCAGAAATTGAAAATGGATGGATGTTTGAATTAAAATATTTTAAGGAAAATGATGAAAAAGCATTTTGGTGAAGAATGCATCATTTACTTCTGCACAGTAGCAAACTTGGGACATAATAGACTTATTGTTTTTATTGTTGCAGCACTGGAAATTATAATTCACACAAGAAAATAAAATAAGTGGTTTAGATTCTGAATCAAATAAAAAGAAGTAAATATCTGACTTAAATAAAATCATTTAAAACATCTTTATCCTAAAAGCAACACTAAGAAATTGCAGTTAATATTGTATTTGCAATGTATGAATTCTTAAATAATAATAATTTATTAATAACAAAAATAAATGCTCAGAAAAGTTACCACTGACACATTGCAGACTCAAAAGATGAAAAAATATCAATACCTCATATTTTCATCTTTTTACTAACTAAAGCATGTGAAACCATTGCTATTGATACTTAAATGCAGTTTCACATTTGTCTAGTTAAATGTGATTTTATTTACCAGTTTTTATACTTTCACTGCATAAACAAAGAAAACAAACTTCTATGATACTGTCAGATATGATTCAAAGTTGTTTTCTAAAACTGAAATTACGCATAATTTTACAGGTTTAACTTTATATTATTAAATAAAAAAACAACAAGAATATCTATTTTTAAAATAAACTATGCTACACACATTTACATGACTTAGCTAGTTAGCTAAGCAACAACAGACCCTGTTTAGTGGCTAATTTGCTTTACGGTTTACACATTGACTGTATGGGTTTGCAGCACACATGTATTGTATTAGCTGTTTCACGTATCAGGTAAAAAAAAAAAAAAAAAAAAAAAAAACTCCCAGCATGTATGAGGTTCCAAATGTGCCAAAAGGTCCAGCACACCTGCAGACAGACAGAAAGCTAACTGAGGGCTAACCTGCGCACACAGGTGTTCAGACAGCCTCTCATCTACTCAGGGGGGGCTGTCGCCCTCCGATAGGATTTACAGGTGCGACCAGGTATCGTGTCGGTGCTGTCCTCCAGTCATCCAAAATCCTGCCCTCCTCTCGGGGCAGTTGAGATGAATCGTTAACATTTAGGTGGGACTTCTTTTCGGACTCTGAAATGAACGTGAAGTGGACATTGAAACGATTTCTTCTTATGTCGTTTTCACTCTCCCACTTGCTGTTACTTGAGGGTGAGTCAGACCTTTTTTTTACTCATCCAGAAGGCCATGATAGTTTTGTGATTAAATTCGCAGCATAAATATCAATTAACTTTCATATTAGAAATATTAATCAAGTTCCATCACATGCAGGCGAGAACTTAATATTACACAATCCTTGCTGCCATCTTTGTGTTTATTCACATTGAGTAATGTTAAATCTTGATAAATCCTATATGATTTTGTAAAACTGCCCTCTCTTTCTGCCTCATCTAATTCTACCTGACATTGAATAAAAATGTTTGATCAATGTAAATCACAATGCCAATTGTGTGACTTTTTTTTATTTAGGAGCCCAGAGCCGACTTTCAGTGGCAGAGGGAAGATCACAGAGGTAAATGACAGAAAAAATTCATCATTAATGTCCCTTCTTTGAGAACACTGGTACAGAGTAACACGGTCTGACTGCAAGGTGGCCGTGACAAATGCATGCTTTCTGTTTCTGACTAGAAAAGACTGTGATGGAGACATTGAATGAATGCGAGGGTATTTGCGCTTTTGTGTGAGAGACCTCAGTAAAAAAGCAGATCAGAGTCTTAATTCAAGTGGTGTAAAGTGCACTTAAGTCTCCCCTCTGACTGTTCCTTCCCACTAATGTGGATGTTTGTGTGTGTGTGTGTGTGTGTTCAGAAGGGCTAATGCACTTCGGAGGAAACGGGATCTCCTTGGGGAGGAGGTTTGTACACTACACCTAAGAGAACCAGAGGAGGTCAGGGCACCCTCATACGCACAACACCCTATCCGACACAAAGCTGTCTTTGTACAAGAAGAGACACTCACTAACACATTCACATTTCTCCCACTCAATCTGACGCAACTTTTAACTCACAGCAACAGGTAAACCAGTGGCACACCACTGTGCCAGTGATGCTGTTAGAACTTAAGTATTATTGAAGGAACTACTCTAAGTGTTTGTCGTCCATTGTCTTCCAAGACATACAGACCACTGCTGTCAGAGGGCACTTTGTCACGCAGGATTTTGCACAACTACACAGCCAGAGATGCCTCTTCAGGTAGATTAAAAGATGTGAACCCACATCTTTTGTTTATAAAACAAAACAAAACATGAGCTTCAGACTGGCTGGGATGAACACTTGACTTGTCCATGTCTTTGCCAGAATATTGCGGCTGCCTTAATGGGGGCTGGTGTCAGGAGGGAGGTGTGTGTGACTGTGCGCAGTTCCAGGCATTGGGAGACCGCTGCCAGATCAGTGAGTGAAACTCTAGCATACATCTACACATCTTCTTTTTTTTTGTCTGCTTGGATTCACCTGAACCACCTGCATCAAACCATGCAGCTGCTTGGCTTGTTTCAATGCTAACAGAATACATTCACACACTCAGTTTAAATGAATAGGTAAATATGCAAGAGTCTCCAATCATTCAGCAAACCTTAATTATCTGAACACACTGTCATTAATTATCACATAATTACTAGTTTCATTCCCTTTTTATCTTCCCTGAACGCACACACACAAACATAGACTCTAGTCTCTAAAGAGTCACATATTAAATGAGCTGAACTTAGGTAATAGAGAAAGGGCTGAGTGATGAAGAGTTTCTAGTTTCTATATTCCGGACAGACTTGTACAATATATCAGATGATCTGAGGTCACAGTGATTGAGAAGATATCTTTTTAATTTCAAGGGAGTGATATGATGTTGACACAGGTTTGAAAAAATAAAGCTTCTGTGACAGAACTGAAGCAGCTAGCTTTGACAAAATTAAGTATTGCTTAAAAAGTATCTAAAGACTGATTTAGAAAAGATTATTAAGCTTTTTGGCTTTGATTCAGATTATAAAAAGACCTGGTACCACAGTTAGAAAAGAATGTGCTAATTGAAAATACCACGTTCGCTTGGAAAGCCCTTTGCTAATAAGATTATAAGATTTGATTCACTCAGATTTTAGGTCTTGAGCAGCATCTTGGCAAAGCCACTATTTGAGGATTTCCTGTAACAAAGCCTTTTTAGAAAATTCCGGTGTTCATTTTCTACTCATACTTTCCATGAAATACAAGTTGATGATAGATGTAAAAATGATAACAGAAACAGAATGTATGACTTACTCTCAGTTTTTTTTTTGTTTTTTTTTTTTTTTTTTTTTTTACATGAAATTAATCCACTTCATTTTTACAAGTATTTCCTCAGCGTGATATGTCCATTTTATTCTCAGTACCTAACCAGGGCCAGGATAGAGATGGGATCTGCAGGTCGTGGGGTCAGAACCACTATGAAACATTTGATGGAATCTACTTTTACTTCCCTGGGACCTGTTCTTATATTCTGGCCCAGGACTGCCACTCGGCTCCACCACAGTACACAGTGTGGGTAAGTGAGGCTCGCAATCAGTTCTCATGTAAGCAGCAAGTATGTAAAGAAGTTCAAAGAGAATGTATTTCACTTAAACAGCAGGAACTTGGTGCTGTATACAGTAATTTTGCATTTGCAACCTTAGTTGCATTAAAAAGTCACCTTAAAAATAGATTTTTATCACATGTATTTTTGCATTTTTTAATAAAATCAATTGTGGTTGCATTGTTACTATTTTATCTTAAATTATTCTAGCAGTGCACTTTAATTTGCACCAATTCAGGGGGGATTACACAATCCATCCATCAATTTTCTACCACTTATTTCCGAACGGGGTCGTGGGGGCGCTGGAGCCAATCCCAGCTACACAGGGCGAGAGGCGGGGTACACCCTGGACAGGTCGCCAGCCTATCACAGGGCCACTCACATAGACAAACACACACCTATGGGCAATTTAGAGTCACCAATCAGCCTATCCCCACAGTGCATGTTTTTGGACTGTGGGAGGAAGCCGCAAAACCCGGAGAGAACCCACACTAACACTGGGAGAACATGCAAACTCCACACAGATAGGCCACCGCCCGAACCGGGGCCCGAACCGGCAACCTGCTTGCTGTGAGGCTGCAGTGCTAACCACCTCGCCACCGTGCAGCCCCCTGGATTCCACAACCACTTTTGCATAATTTCCAGTCAAGTGTTTCTGTATTTTAGAATGAAAGTTCAGGTTACAGATTGTGACTAATCCATGTTAATACAGCTCCATGCGTCTCCCTCACCGACCCCTCCTTTCATTCTCATCCATCAATTTTCTTGCCGTCCCAGGTTCATAACAGCAGAGCATGTGAGGGAAGTGTGTATACATGTCCAAGAGCTCTCAGTCTGTTCTTTCCAAATGAGGAGGAGATCCACATCTCTGGATATCAGGTCCACCAGGGTGGTCGCAGGTTTGACGGCGAAAATTAATCCAGCTACTTGCAATTCATTCACACACAGTATTATTTTCAGAGACATGACTTCATCTCTGCCTCTCTTGGTTTGTCTGCATCCGTGTAATGTCAGGTTAAGTTTACCTCAGACTGTGGGAGGAGTGTTTATTGAGCGGCTGGCAGATTATCTACTCGTGAAGAGTGTGTTTGGGTTCTCTTTGGCCTGGGATGGAGGCTCGGGTGTCTACCTGAAGATGAGCGAGGAGCATCAGGGAGCCCCGTGTGGACTATGTGGGAACTTTAATCACATTGCTGGCGATGACCTCACCACTGCTCGTGGTAAGACCGGCCCAACTGGCCCCTCATTATCTTCTCCTTTCACTCAGCACCCACTCACTGCAATTATTCTTATTATACACTCAACACTGGTTGTGGCCAATTATAGTAGCGGTGGGACCTGAAGAGACCAGAAACGAATAGGAGAGAGCTGGTAGTTCAGGTTTGAATGGATGGAAGAAGCATGGATCCCTCCTCAGGTGGCTGGTAATATGAACTATGTTCCCCGGCTTGTTTTGGCAGAAAACTGTCTGGTAGAGTGAGAATAAGTTCAGGGAAAGAGAGTAAAGTAAAAATACCCTGGTTGTAAAAGCCTTTTTCAACACATTCATAAACATGTTCCTGTCATACCTAATTTTATGCAACAGATCTAATTTGTGCTTCATGTAAGTGTGCTCGATGGGATTGGAATAAAACAAATGAGAGCATGTTTAAATGATATCTAAATTCCATCTGTACACTGTAAATGCAAGCATGTCTTTTTAAATGATACATACCTGTTAAGTCTACATACATGCTTATGTGTCAAAATGTGTTGACTTTGGGTTTTAGGCATTCAGACAGATGAGCCTGCATTGTTTGCAAACAGCTGGGCGGTGGACCTTCCTCATGAGCGCGCTTGTCCCGCAGTAGATCTAGACTTCAATGGGCCCTGTCAGTCTGAGTCAGACATGGATGTAAGAACTGAAGAAAATAATCTTCCAGCATGTCATTGGCTAAAAATTACACATAAAAAAGAACAACAGCACATTTTTGCTCAGATTTGAACTAAAATAGAACATTTAAGAGACATTAGTGTGCTGTTTTGTTCTGCTATACCTGCTTATATTAAATGCTATATTTTGACACTCTAATGCATTTCTTGTGAACAGGACGCCATAGAGAAGTGCAGTGCTCTTCTCTTCTTCCCCTTTCTGTCATGTCATGAAAACATTGACCCCAATCCGTTTGTTGCCAGCTGTGTCTCTGACCTCTGTGTGTAAGTCAAAACATGATCATGGACAAATTTACACATTCACCTTTTAGTTTTATCAGAAACTCACCGCACAGGATGTTCTCCGCATCACTTTGTCCTTGTTTCAGGTCGGACGATGAGGAAACATTTTGTCGCGCCTTAGTTGAGTACACCCGAGCCTGCTCGCATGTCGGATATCCAGTAAGAGAGTGGAGAGACAGCTTCCCTTCATGTTGTAAGTTTATAGATTATCACAGAGAATATCGACTCATTTTAAGCAAGATGGAGAAGTCCTGTTCAATTCAACAGCCAACCCTCATGTTTGTGTTTGTGTGTTTACAGATGATGGCTGTGAGGAGAGCTTTGTGTATAGAGATTGCATCAGTTGCTGTCCGCCCACCTGTACATTTGAGAAAGAGTGTCTAGGAACAAACCTGCATTGTCTAGATGGCTGCTACTGTCCTGATGGTATAAAAAAAAGCACATTATATTTGTTAAAAAATGTGGCAAGTTAATTAGGATTAAGCAATCCACTTTCTGCACAGGTCTTATCTTACAGAACGGAACGTGTATTGCTGTTTCTCAGTGTCCATGTGTTTACCATGGTACATCATACATGCAAGGACAAGTGCTTCAGCAAGGCTGCAGCATGTGGTGAGTGTGAAGCTCAATTTCTTGATGAGCATATAGCATCTCCAATGTGCTGCTAACAAGCTGCACTTTTTGTTTTTAAGTGTATGCATGGGAGGAGTGTGGAACTGCACTGAAAATAACTGCACAGGTAAGAATTTCTTTTAAGCCCACAGAAAACCGAAGCGCAAGCAGATAATTCGGATGGAAAAACACTTTTTTTGCTTCTCACTCCTTTTATTAGCCGAGTGTTCGGTCGTAGGAGATGTGTTTGTGACCACGTTTGATGGGAGGATGTTTCTCCAGCCAGGGGCATGTCAGTATGTGCTGGCAAAAAGCCGCAGCAGCAGCAGATTTACAATCACACTGCAGTATACTACCTGTGCAGAGGTAACACACACAGACACTCACAGTAAAAGGCGTGAGCACACACCTGTTCAATATCACTTAAGTGACTTTGATCCTATAGCAACTGCAATGCCTCTACTTAAAAAGCTGAATACTTTTTAACTTGGAAATGAAATGGAAACGCAACAAAAGCACATATTTAATTGCTAAACTTTCAAAGCTAGATGATGAAAAGACTTCCTTCCAGGCTACTGTAACCTGCAGCCCATATACACACCCTACCGCCTCTGTGTTTTCCTGTAAGGAGTGTGCATTCGACTAGGGTTCTTATCAAACATGATTGATCCCATCCAAGCAGGAAAAAATCATTTCCTCTCCTCTGGTCATATTATATACTAGCATCATTCATCAGGTTTCTCTTTGTGCTCTTTATGAAAGTTTACAATGCTGTTTTAATGCTGACAAAGAGGTTTTTTGTTTGTTTGTTTTGGCATTGTGTACTTAGAGATGGATTCTCCGAATTGTTGCTCACACCATCTGAGCTGTCAGAGAAATTCCATTTTCCATTGATCATTGTGCCATGTTTGCTGGACTTGCCCATCTGTTTTTAGCACTAGATTATGCAAGTAGTTGACTATTTGTGGCTTCACTGTAGGAAGGTCACTGCACATCTGAATACTGCCACTATAGTTTATTCTGTACATCCTGATTGCTGATGCAACTCTGTAAGCTAGTCCTGTATCTATATCCAGCTTAATGTATCTTTAAGTAAGTTCTTGTGCACTGTTTGTTTAGATAGATAATAAAAAGAGCTGTACACATTTAATTTAAAAGGAACTTTGAGAGTTTGACATTTTTGCACAGAAGAACAAATTTTTCACACATATTCAAGCTACTGAGCCTAAAATGTCTTTCGCATATAGATGTACTGTAAACGGCTCTTATGTATGTTTGTATGTCAACAGCATCAGGTGTGTATTCAGTCTGTGACAGTGGTGTTGGATGAAGATGTGAATCATCAGACAACCTTGACAAGAGAAGGGGAAGTGATAATCGGTGTCAATCCATCACCTGCACTGCCTTATTTCGATGGTAGAAATCTTATAAACCTGAATTGAGATATCACACGTTTACTTTGAAGTCAATAAAACAACAGCAAAGTCATTTAAATTTGTGATTTTTCTGTGGATAAATAGATAAAGTGGAGGTGCGCAAGCTGACTTCGGCATTTACACAACTGAAGGCAAGTTTTGGTTTGAGGCTGCTTTATGATGGTAAAGCTGGGCGGGTCTATGTGCAGCTGGAGAACCAGTGGCATGGACAGACATTGGGCCTTTGTGGAACTTACAATGGCAATCTACGGGATGATTTCCTGTAAGTGAATACTTTTAGCTTGCAAATGCATGTGGGAAATGTGGCTGTGGCTGAGTGTTTGTGCTTTGTGCAGGTCTCCTGCAGGTATGATAGAAGGCACTCCTCAGCTTCACGCCAATGCCTGGAAGGTGTCATCTGCCTGCGTTGCTCCGGTTAATCTCCCCATTATAGACCCTTGTGAAATGAACCAACATAATGGTAAATAATTGCAGTTTTCTTCGATATATTATCATGTCATATGTTTGAGTAAACATCAGAGATTTGACTTTAAATATTAACTTTTTTGCAAACTCTTTGTACATTTCATTCCATTACTGATTATTGGACTGTACTAATTTGTGTTTGTTTTAAGGTTTACAAATATGTTAAGTTTCTTGTTTCTTCCAGTATTCTATGCATCTCAGTGTGAGGTGCTTTTGGGGAGTGTCTTTGCTCCATGTCATGGCTACATCAGCCCATACATCTATCAGCAGCAGTGTCGCTACCAGGCCTGTCGCTGTGGGAGCAGCTGTCTCTGCACCACATTGGCTCACTACACTTACCTTTGCTCCAAACATGGAGTTGACATTAATTTTAGATCACATGTCTCTGAGTGTGGTGAGTTTCCTTTATTAACTCCATTAAAAAGCAGCTATCTTCCTTATTGCGTAAATTATTCAACCAAAATGAGGAAGATTTGAGCCAAAGTTTGTGACTGGATTACCTTTTTGCTTTGAATGCACAGGAGTGGTGTGTCTTGGAGGCATGCTGTATCACTCGTGTGTATCGTCCTGTGGCCGATCATGTCGTGCACTGTCTACCACTGACTCATGTGACTCTGATGAATGTGCAGAAGGGTGCGGCTGTCCAGATGGCACTTATTATGACGATGTGAGGCAGCGCTGTGTGCAGCTGTAAGAATTTTGCACCTCACATTACAGCATCTCTCAGTTACCTCTTGTAGTAAAAGGCAGATCTGACCTTTATGTAGCAGGGGAAGCATCAGAATAATGCTTTAAGTTTCTCCTCAGGTCACAGTGTCACTGTTACTCCATGGGTGGTGTTTCACAGCCAGGGGAGGTGACCTTCAGTGCGTCTGGTCCTTGGTGAGTGAGCTGGCTTTAACGAGATTTGAAAATTTAAGCCTCACTGTAAACGTTCTGCTCACTACACACAGTCTTACATCCTTGCACACACTTTCCTATGCATTTGAGAAAGAAGTAAGTAGCTTGAGTGATTGTCAAATGAGACGTAGAGCACTTAAGCTAACCTTGTGTTTGATAACATTATTCTCTTTCACAAACACTCACCCCTTTCTCTCTCCTTTCCCATCTCCTCCACCAGCCTGTGCAGAAATGGGAAGATGGAGTGTGAGCCAGAGGAAACAGGTAACCTCTCTGCACTCCCTCCTCCCTCCGGTTCCTGCTCTTTTTCGTTTCACCAACAAAGTACCGTTTCAGGCTATATCCCTCCAGCTGAAATCAAGATCCTTATGTCTGCAATTGTAGCTTGTTTCCCATGACTGCCTGTTGAAGCTGATGTTTAAAGTGGCTGGGGGGGAATGATTTTTTTTTTTTTTTTTTTTTTTTTTTTTTTTTTTTTTTTTTTTTTTGGGGAGTTTTTTTTTTTTTTTTTTTTTTTGGGGAGACATCGAGGGTGACCCCAAAAAAACAAAAACACAAAAAAAAAAAAAAAAAAAAAAAAAAAAAAAAAGA
>JBAMHX010000011.1:21417200-21428797 GCA_037177515.1 Pseudomugil tenellus
GTGTGTGTGTGTGTGTGTGTGTGTGTGTGTGTGTGTGTGTGTGTGTGTGTGTGTGTGTGTGTGTGTGTGTGTGGCTATATGCATGCCCTTCAGGTTGATGTAGCCTGGTTTTATAGAAACTGCCTGACAGACACTTGCAATTGTAACCGTGGGGGAGACTGTGAGTGTCTCTGTACGTCCATCGCTGCATATGCACACAAATGCTGTCAACAAGGTGTCACGATACAGTGGCGATCCCCTTCTGTCTGCCGTGAGTATGCTCACTAAGACAAATACACATTGGTGTGTACTACACCAGTATTCTGCTGTTAAATGATTCCTTTGCTTTAATGCTTTAACACTTGTGAACTGTCCTTCACTCTTTCAGCCTATGATTGTGAATACTATAATCAAGGTATGTATGTATGATGATCTTATTTAAATGCTGTTTGTGGACTTTGAATCTCAGGAGGCTTGTCGCCTTCCTTTCTTCCTATCTCGCTCCTCCACAGAGCTAGGGGATGGCCCATTTTCCTTGGTTAGTGCTGTCTATAATGAGACCATGTTTGGAGTGAATCGCACCAGCAGCTCCGTCTTTCCACTGATAAGAGAGAGACTGGGGCAGTTGCCTGCACCAGGCTTGCTGTTTAACTTCATGATCACTGCAGGGCTGCAGAAGGACAGGGCGTCACGTGAGCATCTGCATTCACGCGACAAAACAATGCAGCTCTTTGCATATTTAGACAAATTAAACAGAACTTGCTTATTTTATAGGTGTTCCTGTGGTTTCACTGGAGTCTGCAGAGAGACCGAACTATTTCCTTGCGGTGTCAGGGCGCAGCCATCTCCAGCTGGAGCACTGGAGTCGAGGGGTGGAGTTCAGTCGTAGAGCAAGCTTCATCCAGCACCAGGGGTTATTTCTGCCAGGTTACACCTCGTTTGAGCTCGTCAGCCAACCCGGAGTCTTTCTGACTCTTACACGCACTGCTGCACGAGCTCAGAGATACGACACCTCTGAGAGCTTCAAGTCCAGCAGCAGCTTTACACTGGAGGGTTAGAAACACAAACATGAAGCAAGAGTATATGGGGTGGCCCAAAGATGTGTTTGGACATTACAGGAAAGTGTCAGAAAACAATCATCAGCTTAATGGAGGATTAGACTTCCAGCTGTGGTTAAAAATGATGACTTCTACCCCAGATTCCCTTTAAAAAATCATTTTATTAATGGATTATAAATTCTTAACTCCAGAATTCATACCCTGAAATTTTACACAGATGTCAAATAGGATAAAATGATCATGTGATGGCATTTTACACACTTATGTTTTAATGTAAAGTGTAATATCACAATGTGATGTTCAAAGGCAACATAAACAGATGATGAAACTCATTCTAACAAATAGGATCAAACTATTCCACAGATCTATTTACATTACATCCATATATACTAGTACTTCATTGATTTGTATCATTTAATGTTTACCAACATGTCCAAATACTTTTTGAGTCCACTGGATACCCATTTATAACATGCAAATACTGTATGTATATGTACAAACTAACATGGCATTTTTCTTCTGTCTTTTCAGAGAGTTCTTTTGTAATACCTTACCGTATGATGTGCGAGTGGCGTTACCAGGCCTGTGCAAGCCCATGTGTCCATACATGTAGTGATCCAGATGCCACTCGATGCCAGTTCCTGCCTCCGTAAGAAGTTTGGCTTAAAAAAGGCAATCATTGTACAGCCAGCAAACTCTATGATCAGTCCAGGCACTGGAAACTTTTTTTGTATGTTACAGTGTGGAGGGTTGCTTCCCACGTTGTCCCAAGAACATGGTACTGGATGAAGTCACTCGAAGATGTGTCTATACAGAGGACTGTAAGGGCAACTTCATTAATCTGTTAAATACTATTAAGTATTGTGTTATTTTCATACCAATACATTCTTTATCCACCTTTTTAAATCAGTGACATATATTTGCTTATCCTGTAGGTGTATCTCTTCCTCCAACTCCCACTCCCTTTGCATATGTGACACGATCCAACAGAACTACAACTACAACTCCAATAACAACAATAACTACAACAATTTCAACTACCACCCCAAGGCCAACAACAACTACCACCACTGCAAGAGCAACAACTACCTCCTCCACTACTGTCATGCCCACAACTACACCAACTCCTACTACTCCCACTTCTCCCAGCACAACAGTAACCACAGAGCTTGTCACCCCAACTCCATCCACACCTCCTCCTACCACCATTGTTTCTACCACTGCCACTCCTTCAACCCTACCAGAAACAACCACTGTCAGCATGACTGAAATGGTCACCTCACCAACACCTACTACTGTCCCTTCCACTTCCCCATCCCCTACTACACCCGCTCCTACGACATTCACCACTGTTACCACCCCTCCCCCAGAAACATCTACACCACCTCCTGTGACATCCCCCACCACTGTCATCACAACTGCTCCCCCCACTACCGTACCAGAAACCACCACCAAATCCACAACCACAGCACAGCCAACAACAACAGAAACAACAGTGGCTACTGATACAACTGCAGTGCCCTCTTCTACAACAATGGAGCCCACTACTGAGCCCACAAGCACAGAAATGGCCACAGGCCCTGAAACCTCACCAACAACAGAAGAAGTATCAACCACGATTCCTTTCCTATTGCCCACTTCTCCATGCACAGTAAGTGTTGCTAATACACACACACACATACAAACACACATATATATATAAAGCCTTGAAAATGCCATAAACAGTGCAATTCTTGTTAATTATCAATTGAGAAACAGAAAAATTTAAAAATTGGTACAATTTCTATATAACAGAAGAAATAAGACACATATACCCAAAAAATAAATCTGTTGTTTTTTAATTAAATTGAACCATTAATAAGAGATGCAAATTCAAACTCAAACTTATCAACACTGATTGTTCTCTTCATGATGTTCTGTATATTATAAAAACCTCAGATAGGTCATTTTATTCTGTGTGCCTATGAAATTATGTCGTCGTAATTGGTGAAAAATGAGCTCTTGCATTGAACTGATAAAATAACAGTGGGTTTTGCTACCTTAATGCCGGCGAAGATTAATTTAAAATTCCTATATGTGCTTCCACATCATTGGTATTTTCACACAGATGGCTATGCCAGTATAGTTTGAATGGTGTGGAATTATTAGCTGGTTAAATATCAGGAGTTATTCAGAGGGCGGTATTAACAAAGGAAAATGTCCCCTGTGCTATTTTTGACTTACCCACTGCATTATAAGTCACTGTCCAGCGTCCACCAAAGAGCCACGCCCAGAAAACGAAACTCAGATTCAATGCATGAATTACTCAGTGAAGATTTTAACAATTAGCGGTCAGACAGTCAAACTACAGCTGTGAAAAAACGAGGATTGAACTGCTTAAAAGAGCAGTCCGTATCCTTTAGACAAAAGTCAAAACACAGAAACGAATTGCTTTTCAGACATGCAGACGTGTGCCAAGGCTAAACCGCTTCATTCTGATTTTCACTCGTAAGTAATTTCCAATTGTGGAGTCAGTGTGAAATTAACAGACCCCAATTTGAGCCTTCAGTGTAGTGTGCATCTGTGTGTGCGTGTGTGTGTGTGTGTGTATCAGACTAAATTTCTTTTCCTACAATGGTCTTTTGTAATATTTGGTGTTTAGAACCTGATCTCCACATTTCTGTTAACCTGGGATGAGCTTGTGCCACATGTATTTGGCAATGTCTCTTTGGACAGCTTATAAAACTCTTATGACTTGTGTCATACAGTGTCAGGTTACATTTTCTTTCCGGGGAACTTCTGAGTCCATGTGGCTCTATTGATTATTGTGGCACAATTCTTTGTCAAGCATAGCCTGAGACGGTTTGAAGCTCATACTCATCCAAGCAGGGATTTGCTTCCTTAGCCTTACACTCGATGATTAGCCTAAATCTGATCTGTCCCAAGTTAACTTGCTGAGTGTAGATTGTTTTTGACCTGTTAATTGTATGTTTTTTCATATTTAAGCTTTCTTTGCTCTAATAAAGATCTGGATTTGTTTATTTTCTACATACAATGAAGTATGTAGGTCAGCTACGTTATTTGAGCTCTCAAACGGTTACTTATGTTCAACATCCATGCAGTCTCAATTCAGTTAACCAGTCATTTTACTTGTGTCATATGCATAACATTTATGCATAACAGAGTTCACACCTTCATATAAATACATGTACTTTACAACAGAGAAATAAATTACTTTTAAAACTGTATGAAATCTGAATATTTATTAAAAGAAATGTTAAAAACTAATGCAGAACTCTATCATATAACAACCGTGTAAATTGCACTCACAGCCCCCGTTCTCCTATCGTATTGATGAGTGCGCTGAGTTGATCTGTTTCAACGGAGAGCTGCTTCTTCACAACTCCTCCCTCCGCTGTCGCTACAACGTCACTCCACCACAGTGCAGCCTGCTGGGCCTTCCCGTCCTCATCAACACAGACCCCTGCTGTCCACAGTGGCAGTGCCCATGTAAGCTATTTAGTGAACAGTAGCTTTCCAAATGATTGTGCAATGATTTTGCTGGAATACTCTGTGTTTTCTTGTGCCAGGTCGCTGCACTGTGATGTCAGATTTGCGCGTGATTACATTTGATGGTAACAACGTGGCCTTGTATGACAATGGATCTTACATCTTGGTTAATCTGCCAAGAGAGACTATTATTGGTACTGTGGAGAAATGCCCAACCAGTCAGGTAACGTAAAAAATACAAAAAAGGAAAGAAAACCTGTATTTTTGTATTTGCTGTAAAGGTATTATTTTGTTTTTTTGTAGAGTGTGAACTCTATCAGACGAACTGTGAGTAGAGTCTTATTCCTTTCCTGCTTTTCCTTATATTTGCATTTGCATCGAAGTTGAAAGACATTAAACTTAGTGAGCATGGACAATCCTCTCTGATGTTTGTTCCTACAGAGTCCTACAGGAGGAACATCTGGTCTATGTTTTAAGAAGCTTAACATTACTACTTCCTCTTACCGAATCATTATCAACAGACTTGATCGCAAGGTGGCCATTTGAACTTGCTTTACTATTCAAGTACATGTTTAATTTACCCCACATGGATGATCTGGTTCATTTAATTGTATGCCTCTCTAGGTGACAGTAAACTACAGACCTGCAAAGCTCCCATTCTCACGTCAGTCTCTGTACGTGGAAGACACTGGCAGCATGTATCTGATCCACACACCTGGCAGGATCAGCATACAGTGGTATCACAGCACAGGGATTATGGTGCTGCAGTATAATGCACCTAGCAATGCATCTGTGCCTACTCGAGGCCTGTGTGGTGAGTCTGCATACACTTTAACTTCATCAACACTACACTCGTTTATCAAAGTGCCATCTTTCTGCATCTCAAGGCTTAATGTCTACAAAGCAGCATCACTTAGACTGGAGTTATTATGGGATATGACAGTTTGAGATGTAAAGAGTCATGTGGTTCCATTAGGCAGTTTCAAACAGACATTATCACTCCACGTTTATCTTGCTCCGCTGCAATAAAAATCGCATTGACATCCATCCCAAGATACCTGCCTCCCCACTCTGCTAGGTTGTTGTGATGGGAACCCAGAGGATGACCTGAAGCTGCCCAACGGCACAGTGGTGAGAGAGGTGGGAGACATGATGCTCTTTCTGCAGGCATGGCGAGTTCAAACCACGGATGAAACTGAACACACACGCAGAGTCGGAGACAACTGCACCACTGGGGACTGTTCTACCTGTCTTTCTATGCTTCGCCAAAGAGCCTTCACACCATGTCATAGCAAGGTACCCACAGAGTTCAAATGGCATTTCACATATGCTGAGCTGCTTTGTCATGATATCAACATATGAAATTATTTAAAGTTTAAGATTATGGTTGGCTAGTTAACTATGCCCACTGACCACAGAACATTTATCATGTACGTTTTATGTGTTTTACATACTTTTGTTTATTGAGCAATACAAAAAACCAACAGGTGCCTCCAGAGCAGTTCTGCGACATCATGTGGGCCGGAGACTTGCACTACAAAGATCACCAGTGTGACTTTCTGGCAGCCTACGTAGCAGTCTGTTACACACATCAAGTCTGCATCAGTTGGCGACGGCCAAATTTCTGCCGTAAGAAGACAATAAATAGCACACAATCAAATACACTTCCTTATGTATATGGTTCATTTATCACTGCCTGTCATCTTGCAGCTTTGCGGTGTCCTCCTGGTAAAGAGTATCAGCCTTGTGTGAGCACCTGCACCAGCCGCACCTGTGTGAACAAAGAGTACTACGAGGAGACTACCTGCTCGTTCATCAGAGAGGAGTGCGTGTGCCGCAGTGGCACCATTCTGCACCGAGCTGACTCTGCTTTCTGTGTAACCGAGGACCGTTGCGGTGAGTGAAAGACAAATGACATACCTTTGTGATTAACACTGCACTCAGTGAGTCTGCATGAGTTGTTTGCTTTTATTTTATTTCTTTTATCTGTGTATCAAGACTGATTCCTTGGTTTTGCTCTCTCCAGTCTGCACAGATAATGAAGGTAACCCTCGGGCCCCAGGAGAGGTGTGGAATGGCTCTACTCGTAGCTGCTGTCTGTACAAATGTATGGAGAATGGCTCTGTTGTAGCAGTCGAACCAGACTGCAGTGCTGTCTCCACACCACTCTGTGAGAGGGAGGGAGAGTATGTCCTGGATGTACTGGAAGAAGGTGCCTGTTGCCCGAAGAAGATCTGTGGTGAGTTTAAAGTTTTGCTAAGAATTTTGTCCATTCTGAATACAGATCTGTAGCAGCAAGTGTTTTTTTTTTTTTTTTTACTATGTAGTTGTATCTTAGCCTTTCTAGTATTCTCTCATATTTAATGATGATGAGCCTATGCCTTCTTTTTTCTGTCTTCCTCCTTTTTGGCCCTCTGCTTGTCAGAGTGCAACATGACCATCTGTGACAGCGAAGCTCCACCTTGTGATAATGGCAACAGGCTAGTGATTGGGTATAGCGCACTGTCTTGCTGTCCAGAGTACCGATGTGGTAAAACGTCATTTTAATGCAGACTTTTTCAACCTTCCTTTATATCTGACATTTGGTCTAAGCTTCCAGTGATTTTCCTCAGAGTGTGACCCCATGGCGTGTCCCCCTGTCTCTGCCCCCGACTGCAGGGAAGATCAGTTCCTTGTTGAGGTCAGGGGTCAAAAGTCCTGCTGCTACTCTTACCTTTGTGGTAAGTTGTAATTGTTATGCACAAGTCAAGCTAAAGCTATTAACATGTGGCTTAAAGGGCTGCCATCTGAGAAAACTGTTTATTTTTCTGTCTGAGCAGTTTGTGAGTCATGCATTGAGCCCATTCCAACTTGTTCACATGGAGAAATTCTGGCTGTGGATCTAAACACCACAAACAGCTGCTGTCCACAATACCACTGTGGTAAGTATTGGCTTGTGTGACTGCATGTGTTTGTATCTTCTGCAAATCATCTTTGTCTCCAATACATTGCAGTGTGTGACAATAATCTCTGTCCCGAATCATCTGTGAGCTGTGCGCCCGGTCTCTCGCTGGTTCAAACTGCCGTTCCAGGCCATTGCTGTCCTCAGCATCACTGTTCTAAACCACATGCTCTCCTTTAATATTCGCTACTGGTGTCAAACCACTTATGGGTCGATGATTGCAATTATCCCAAACATTGCTATGCTTGTCACATACTTGCATAAGTTTCACACTGCTTGTCTCTTTAATTTTCTCTCTCATACGCTCAGAATGCCAATGCGAGGACAGCGCTCTCCCCGTGTGTCAGGTGGTAAGTCAGCAAAAAGCTGCATCAGAAGTCCTTGTCTAATCATGTTTTTGCAAGGAAGTGAACAAATTTAGTTAAGTCAGCACTTTGTTTTCTCTCAGGGGGAGGTGCTGGTTGAAGTTCCAGACAGCAGCTCCAACTGTGGCTGCCCTCAGCATACATGCCGTACGTGTAACCCAAGTTTAAAAGCACATAGACCCTTGATAATGGTGTGACAGCAGTGTCTACCTACTTTTCAGTCTCCATGCTGTCTCAGGCCTTCATATTATTTAGAATTACTTATGTTACCTGCAGTGTAATCATATATTCCATGTTTATGTTTGTTTGTGTGCAGAGAAGGCTGAGGTTTGTCTTTTTGAAGGGATGACCGTACTGGGCCCAGGCCAGTCTCTGGTTCAGTACTTTGAGGGAGAGCTATGTTACACTGTCCACTGCCTACATCATAAAGATCCTCTCACTGGTTTTTATGCCATGGAAATCTCTTCAGTAAACTGCTCTCAAAAATGTGGTCCAGTACGTATCTGACATACATGACCTTAATGTGATCTGCAATTAAGTTAATCTCATGTACCCTCCTCTTTGTATCTGCTTTCCTGTTAATAGCACCAGGTCTACGCACCATCTATAGACCCTCAGGTGTGCTGCGGCTCCTGCAAAAATATCTCATGTACCTTCACCAGCGAAAATGGGACCGTAGAACTTTTCACTGTGAGACAAAACATCCACACTATCATCTTCTCTATGCTTACTTGCTCACAGCTGGCTTATTAGGTTGATTGTGTGTGCAGGCAGGGAGTTCCTGGGTGGAAAACTGTACACGTTACGACTGCATGGAGACAACAGTAGGAGCAGTGATACTTGCCTCTGGGGTGATCTGCCCTCCGTTCAATGATACAGAATGTATTCAGGTCAGGACACCTCCCTAAATTACAGATATGAAGTCACTTTTAAGTGGTCACATTTCTGTGGAGCAGTTTCCCGTCTACTCTTGTTTTCAAGTTTTTTCTCCTCTTTCAGAGCGGGGGTGTTGTTCAGAGCTATGTGGACGGTTGCTGCAGAACGTGTAAGTCTCTAAACTTATTTTGGGGCTACTGGTATCGCTTTGAGCGGCTGATAATAGGGGTAAGCGCTTTGTTTGCTGGCAGTGGATGGGCTTCTTGGCTGAATGGCTGGGTGTGTGGCCTTTTGTAGAAGGTGAAGATAAAGCCTGGCAGCCTACAAATACATTTGAAATTCCCTGGCTTCCTGAGGTGTCCTTAAAATCTCCTGCTGACATTTTTGAGTGGTAGCACAGTTCATACAAAGGAAGTATTAGAGAGAAGCATTTATAAAATATTAAAAGACAACAATATATGCAAGTATTCCCAAATTTGAAGGTAAACTGTCTTTTTAACAAAATGATGTATCTTGTGTGGGTCAAAGCCTTAATAAAGGGTGGTGACCTTTTTTTTGCTTCTTTGGACTCAGCATTGCACCCTCGCCCGCTTGCCTGCTTTTGCAGTGTCCTTGCAGTTTCACCAATCAGGGCGCTCCACGGTGAATGTTTTACCAATGAGGATGTGACATGGTGCAGGGGTTAGCATTCGCTCTGTGGAGTTTGGAGTACATCGGGTGACTGCGGTCATTGGCTGGCTGCCTGACGTGACCCAAAAAGATGCGAAAGCCACGTGCATGGCAGCTGCACTATTCCGGCTTATATTTCTGTATGAAATGAAACTGTTTTTCTTAACAAAACATAACCTTCTGTTCTCCTGACGCTCTTTGAACCGGATGGCTGTGGTCCCAATGATGTTCCAAGGTTCTGGAGTGGGTGTTTTACCATTTACCGTTAACCCCATAACGCCCACTGGTAGTACTAACTGTGACACAGGTACCACCACTTTGCACTACTCCACTTCATGTAATTTTTTGGCGTGTGTTTATCTGTTTTTTGTGTCTTTTTACGATCTGTTAGTTAACTCTCCAAACATAATTTCATCTAAAGAAAAGGTTTGATTCAAGTATTGTGTTCTAACAAAATCTAGCAGGTGGAGATGATTTATTCTTTTCATACCCTCCACGTCTGCACAGATTTCATATAACTTTTTTTGATTGGTTTAAAAGAGAGATTCGGTCTGTAAACCATTCAGAGAATCTCCACTGGGAGATCTGTGCCCCCCCATTTTCACATCCCACTGTCAGTCACAGCAAACGCCTACTGCTGGGCAACAAAGGGCCAGTCTCACTATGCTTTCCAGAGTGTGCGAGTGACACATCATGTTTGTGAGAATTTGAATGACAGTGCGTGCTTACATTTCTTTGTGGAGAAATTTGTGGGTTTGTTTTCATATAGAACGTAGTTGTTTAAAAATGTGACATGCTGTGGATAAAGGTTCAAACCAGTTGGAATGGATTAGTGCTAAGCATTTCAGAAAAAGCTCATCAAACAGTAAAGAGAGCAAAGAAAGTTACTCAAGTTCCTAATTTTCCTACAGATCTTCTGAATGCTTCTTCATGTGGTAATTGAAAATATTTTTGAAAACGTGCAGGTAAAGAGGATGGCAAAACATGCAAGCGCGTGGCCATTCGGACTACTATTCGAAAGGATGACTGCCGGAGTAATGCACCAGTAAGAGATAAAAACTTAACATATAAGTGTAACAAAAGGGACAATTTGTAGCCGGTTGTAAAACCCATTTTCTCCCACCTGCTCTTTTTTTATCCTCATTTCTATTATTGTCCCATCTCCTGCAGGTTACAGTGTATTCTTGTGATGGGAAATGTCCATCTGCCACCATTTTCAACTTTAACATCAACAGTCATGCCAGGTTTTGTAAGTGCTGCCGCGAGAGTGGACTACAAACCCGTACTGTAACACTCTACTGTTCCCGCAATGCCACAGTGGTGGAGTATAACTTCCAGGAACCTCTGGACTGTTCCTGCCAGTGGAATTAAATCGAGCGAAAAATATACATAAGAAACTGAATGAATAAATAAAAGGATGGGAAAGAGACATTTGAATTCTGCAATACTAACGGACACGCATGATAAGCAGCCATGTTTCTTTTTGTAATAACGCTCTATACATCACTGACATTTAGTCGTAGTTGGAACTACAAGATACTGGATTCTGATATAGTGGAATATTATTTTAAGTAGTTTTATCTGCATGTAAATTAACAGTTGTTGCTTTTTTATACACAGTAGATGTGCATTTTTTAGTGTATTATCAAATAAATAATGTGCTTTGTGTCATTAGATATTTTGAATTTATTTGTGTTAAATAAGGTGATATAATAAAATATTTAATAGCATCATTGTCCACATTATTACAAAACCTTAACAATTATGTGTCCTTTTCACTTAACTCTGTCTCACAGTCTTAGCACACAAATCATTGTCCTAATTCAGCATGTTTAGTGCTGACCTGTTTACATTTCAGTTCTCAGAGGTTGTTGTTGAGCAGGAGTTGTCTTTTCTAAGCAGAACTCCTCAGCAGACTCAGCATATTGGCTGTCAGTCATTTCTTGCCTTCACATTCTTTTCATTCCACGTGGACCAAGGCTTCCACCACACCCCACTTCTGAGCAGAACCAATCTCACCATAGAAATGCAGAGATATATTTGCAGCACCGTTTTTGAGAGTGAATAAAGTCTATCTATCCTTTCCATAGTTTGGAGCAACAGGTGGCCAGTCCATCAAAGGATGAATGGTCATGGAAATGACATTTTAACCTCTTAAGCCCTATTGCCCCCCGTACGGGGTCCGAGAGACTCATCGCAGCAAAAAACATACAATGCAGC
>JBAMHX010000011.1:21441231-21453704 GCA_037177515.1 Pseudomugil tenellus
TATACTTTTTGTTTCTAAGTTCTGGAAGCACTCTCTTTATATTTAAAGGTTGATTATAAGGCGCTATTTTATTTATTTATTTTAGCTTACAAACAGGTACTCTACTATACTCTACTTTTCCATCAATGTTATAAAAAGAACAAAAAATTGCACCAATAAAAAAAAAATATCTGGTCTGCTTTACAAAGCCAGGATATTAACTTGTTTGAGCCACTTTTGTAATGTATTTGTGTTTTATTTTCTTATTAATATCCAAATTTGAATAAATATCCTTCAAGTGTGTTAATTTTATAACCTTTGCCAAGGATTTGCAGTATATTTCTGTTTGGATCCTTGTGTCTTGCACTGCTGGTTTAAGAACCAACTATCAAAGAAAGAAAAAGTATCATTAGTGTTGTAATATCCTTAGAGTAACTGAATAGTGCGTTACACGGAGTGATATTCATATAGAATGATCGCTGCGTGTGTAAGAATGCTATGTAGAAAAACGAAGGCTGGCAAGTAAAGGTACATGTTCTCCCAACTCTATGGTGACTTTGTTATACCACACAATAATACTTCAATTAGAACTTGATTAGGGGTAAGTTTGTGCTTTTTATTTGATAGCTCCAGAGGTGCCACAGGATATAAGTCTTTCAGAGCAAGCTGGAACATCTGTATTTGTCACCTGGAGACCACCACCAGGACAGGCACAGAAGTACAAGGTAAGTTGTGGGAGTTGCAGTATCTGTGTAGGACCACATAAACAGAGAAAGACATCATACACTAAATTATTGTGCAGCCATAAACCCAGAAAGATGTCTACACTGGAACAAAATACTCTATAACAAATTAAAGTCGCTTGCATTGGTTTCTGTACTAATCTGGTTACTTAGCAACTGCCTTTGGCACAGAAAAGATTTGGTTACCAACTCTTTAAAGATAAATGACTCTCAGAGAGTGTAAGCCAGGTAAAATGACCAAGCACATTACAAGTGCACATAGCTTAAGTCTACAAATTGTTTTATTACCATATTTTCAGTTTATTTTAATGAGAGATGTTAAAAATGCAAAGAATGCGCAAAACTAAAAGTTACATTTTTACCGCAATCAGTTCTGAAAGTTCTGAGATCTTTGTTGTGTCCTTTCTCAGCTCCTTTTTGGCCTGCTGTCAGTGGACAGGAAGTCATGGATTGAGCAACTTGTCCAGGGCACAAGCTATGAGATGAGGGATTTGATCCCGGGGTCAGACTATGGTGTCAGTATTCACAGCATACTGGGTTCAGACATTAGTCAGGCAGCAAACAGAGAGTTTAGCACAAGTAAGAGACCAAACACACACTCCAGAGCTCACTCTTAAACATGGAACTTTGTGATATTTCCTTAATCAGAACATACCTGCCGCAACAGGAAACTGTTGAAATGGTCGGTAAATCATGCAACCTGAACTTTTAAAACTTTAAATATGTCTTTCAGGTCCAGCAGGAATGTGTGCCCTTCATTTAGAAAACATGAACTCTTCAGCTGTCACTGTCAGCTGGGGCAATGCACCTGGAGAGTTTGACTTCCACAGAGTCACTGTGGCCAATGCTTCAGTCACAAAAACACTTAGAATACCCAAAGAGGAGCAGGTTGCCGTGGTTACAGGTCTGCTGGATGGCTGCAGCTACAACGTGAGTGCTGAGAGGGTGAGAGGAATGGCAGCAGGAAACGCAGCCTTTCTGACTGTAACCACAGGTAGATGTTATTGCAAGGCCTACTACACAGGTCAATAGCAGTGGTATTCCTGTCTGGTCTTATCATGTCTTTACTAAATTACAGAAACATTATCCATGGGTGTGATTCTTGTTTTTCCCTTTTTCTTTTCTTAAGTGCCAACCCGTGTGCGAGGTGTGCGTGTCGTGAATGTATCTGCACGTGCGTTCTCAATACGCTGGCAGCAGGCAGTGGGGTGTGTGGATCATTACCAAGTGAGGCTGCTACCAAACCAGGGAAAAGTCACATATAACCCTGCACCTGACGGTTTTATTCAGGTATAAAAACTAAAATGAGCACAGAAAATTTACTAAAAATAGAGAAAATGTACTGAAAACGGAGACACGTTCAAGTTACTTGAATACCATCAGGACAATTACCGACAGTGTTTGAAATACATAATCTACAAAGCGTGCACCAATTTTTCAATATACAAAAGCACTCCTCCCATTCATAGTAGTCCCACCCTGTACCAGCTCTTTACGGCTGCCAGGTGTCCAATACTCCCCAAAATGTAACCTTACACACATCACATTGCACACTCACACAGACACATAAAATACTGAGCGCAGAGTTGAGTAACACATCTCATTATTTATTAAGTTACCCTCATGAGCTCAACCGTGAATCATTCATTTGCTAAAGCAGCTCTCCCAAGACAGACATACAGACAAGAGGTGGAGCATTAGCCTCATGCTAATGAAACAACTCACTGCCCTGACTTTCTAACTAAAATTTTGGAATAACTCAACACCAAGATTGTCATCCAGTGCCTGGACAACACACCCTGTGTCTCCAGAAGTGGAGATCCTTTTGTTCTGCTTACAGTGTCATTATCATTAACTTTTACAAAGTAATGCTAAATGCAGATACTGGTGATGCCTATAGCCTGTTGTGACTGAACTAAAACTAACACTGGTACCCAGCATGGCTCTCTTCTCAACCAGCCTGTTGCTCACATTCTACCTTGGACAGGTGCACTTAGAGGTAAGGAACTAACTGCATATCTGGCACTCACATACTCTTCATTTGCATAACATGACTGCACTAATCCTTCAGCCAGTTCATACACAGGCAAATAAATAATGGAGAACATGCTGTTCATGTTGACTGCATGTAAGTAAAGTTGTAGGAAGTGTTTGTCATATTTCAGCGTGCATCTTGAGGTGTTAGCATGCTGCCACCTAAAACACTAAAGGCTAGCATTTCTATGGACCTTCATATTGGTGCAAATGGCTCAGTAAGAGTGGTGATTATTCATGCATATATCATATAATTAAATAAACGCCACATGGTTATATGTCATTAGTTCTTGAAAGCATTTTGATTGTGTTTATTTGTTTGACTGCTAAAGCTCATGTGAACTGGGTGGAAAGATGGAGCTTTGCCAAAAGAAGAGCCGGTATTATATGTCTACCTGTGCAAATTGCTTTCTTTCAAATCTGTGAAGTAGGTCATTTGCCTTGGCAATAGGAGCCAATGTTTTACATTATTTTTGCTACTGTTTCCTGAAAACATTGACGCTGTATCTTTTTTCTCTTCTTTTTTACAAATATAAATGCTGACTATGCCATATTTTTTAGGCTTCCAATAAATCCACATTAACTTAAAAGCCGGCCTGTTACTTCTGTCTCTACATTTTATGTGATTTATTGCAATCGCAACAAATAAACTTTCCTTTTATAATTTGTTGAACAGGTTTAATAATATCACTGTAAATGTATTAAATAATTTTTCAACCTTGGAATACTGTACTTTCAGGTTTTTGAAAATTGTGTTAGACTTAATAGTTGATAACAAAATATTCTAATCATTTTCTAATATGATAATAAACAACAGTATAGTTGTAATTTCTCACTTTTTCAAGTTATTCTGACACATTTAATAAAAACAACAAAAACCAGATACCCCTGCTTCCGTTTTCACACTACTTGGTCAAAAGAGATAGAGAATTCCTAAACAAAGATGCACAACAAACACCATGTCTTTAATGAAAACAAAAACAGACACTTGGAACAGGACAGATGGTGTCTGTGAAGTGGAAACTCAGCTGTACAGTCATACATAACTTCTGAAAGCTTTTTGCACGTGTGATGTAATGAACTGTGCTACGTCGTTTCTGTAGGTTGATGTGGTGAATTTGAGTCCAGGGACACAATACACTGTGACAGTAACAGCAGCCTCCTCTTCTAACATCAGCCCTGGAGTCAGCCGGATGATCAATACCAATGAGAGTGGTGAGACAACACGCACACACACACACACAAACACACACACATTGTTGTGATCTGCCTGGGTGTTCTAGCACAGTGGGACTCTCACCTGCTATTTGACCCACTGTTTCATTTAGTCACGTGCGTGGTATACACGTATATGGTATACACATGCACACGCACATGCACACGCACTAAAGAAAGGGGCAGAGAAAAGTAGACTGGAGTGTGTGCGTGTGTGTGTGCATGTGGATGTGGATGTGTACTTGCTGTACTCTTTAATTCCTTTTAGGTAACTTGAGCTGGGGCTTTTGAACCACTGGATGAATGGGTCTGCAGTGAATGTCAGTGAAATGCCACTGCTGTGTGAAGCCTTATTCATCAGGGTTCAGTCTAAAACAAATTTGCGAAGGCCACAAACACACCCCATACACACACAATCAACGTAGCAGTCCACCAAAGACAACTGTGTCGTTCTTCAAATGAAAGTGGTACTTTTACTGGTTTAGTGATTCTTTTTTTTTATGGTTGATATGTAGCTGATATTGAAAGTGTTTTTTTCATATAATTAATCAGAAAACTGGAAGTAAATTCTGCTTGTTGAAAGAATTTTACTCAATAGACTGAAAAGATGGGATGAGACAACATACATATGTTGATTCCTCAAAGCCATTTGGTTCAGTTGTTCATTGTTAACACACAGCTGGGTGCACAGGTGTACTGGGTAATATAAGATTTTCTGGTTACTGGTGTTCACACTCCATAACACACTACCCACTCTTCTTTAGTTCCAGGTCCCCCGTTAACCCTCGCGGGAGACGCTGTTGGTTCTAATGGTATTCTGCTTTCCTGGACCATGCCATCTGATACAAATAATATTGATGGATATGTTATCAGGTAATATCCTGCTGTATTACGCACTAAAATATGAACTTTACAAGCACAGAAGATGCATTCAAAATCCAAAATTCTGCATTGAAACCTTTTTAAGTAAAGAACCAAGTAACTGTTTCTGTAGATACTTTCTTATTGTGAGTGGCCCATCCAGGTAAAATCTTAATATAGCTCAAAATTATCTTTTGTTGTAGTGTAAATCTGTCTTTATGTGTAGGATATGTCATGGGCCTACTGTCACGTTGTTTACATATAATAAAAAACATTATGAGATTGTGATTGGATTATAAAGCAGCAACGAAAAATGAAAAATGTAAGTATCCAACTTGCATAAACCTTTTCAGAAGAAGAATGATCTTATATAATTAAATTAGTGACTCTGAACAGACAAAGAAATAGATTTTGACCAATCTGTATCTGGAGGGGAGTACTAAGGTCAAAAGCAGCAGGTTGTCTAATTTGGTACTCTAGTATGAGTCAGACTGTTGGCATGTATTACCTGAATATTTTATTTATTCTAGATATTTTTATATTCTAAAATAAATGGTTTGGGCCATTTTATGTATATTGTTTGCTCTGTGATTACATCCAGTCTTAGTGTAAGACACGTGTCAGATATGCATAAAAACATGCAAATCTGCCAGGCTGGATCCCTCTGGGGCCCACTCAGCTGAGTTCAGTCACATCTTATTTTACATGCAGTTAAGGTTTACCTGTTATTTTTTTCTTGTTTCAAGAAAGAAAGGCTGGTGTGCTGAGTTATGAAAAGAATTGTTGAACTTAGTCTCAAAACACATTTTTTTTATAAATAAATAAAAATAATAGTGTTGATATTTATAATTACCTCATTCCTTTGGGTCAACACTGAATTGGGTTTAACAAACCAATCAGCAAAATTAGAAATAAGTTAATATAAATAGATAGATAAGTGCACTGGCATAAAAAAATGTTATTTACATAAAGTTGTATGATCCACTAACCAAGTGAGGTACAATAACTTATCACCACATAGTTGTATGATTTTTCTGCATCACTCAGCCCCAAATTGTTTGTGCCTAATAAATCTGTTGTCATATTTTAAATACGAATTTGTTTTTGCAGGTACAAAGAGGTGTGTCCATATCCCGATCCTGTTTTCACACAGGTTAACAAATATCTGGACGTACCCGAGACTCTGCTCACTGACTTCACGTCAGGTTCTACATACCACATACAGGTTAGGATGAATAGTTCAAGATTTAACCCCTTAATGCCTAATATATCATACATACCCTCTCTGAGACATTTTGCATCACGTTATGGTAGAAACTTTATTCAAAACCAGTTGCATATAATACAGGTCTCCTGCCGCCTGGTGAACACCAGAAAGTAGAGGTCTGTATGTTATAATATTTTGACGTATCACATGGCAATAAATGGTAAAAATGCCAAAAAATAAATTGTTAATTTTTTTCCAGACTTTTTTAAAGCGCTATGAAAACAGTTTTCTGAGCAGTTGTTCTTATTTCAGGCATTAAGGGGTTAAGATTAAACATTTTGGATATATAAATGATTGTGTTGAAAAATGAGCTCATACATTCATAACAAATATTTCTGGAAATATTCTTGTGTCTTGTGCCTCTTGTGCCTTATCCTGTGATCCCACAGGACTTTGCTATTATGTTGACCTAGCTGAATACTGGTAATTGATCCCAACTGTATTATTAATTAAGTAAACAGATCTATGGATCAGCCCAGGCTCTTTCCACTGTCTGTTGTCACTGAGCTTGAATGTGATAATCCTTATTACTTTTCAGAATCCATTAACCCACAATGAAGCCCATAGAAATTGACTTTGAGAGAGTGACATACTTGCTGATTATCCTGCACATACTGCACTTGTCTGTGCATGCGTGCTTATTTATCCATGTGTTGGTAATTGTATCGTACGACTATGTCCTCCCTGTAAGTGTGTTGGCCTTGCAATCAATATGCTACATGTTTCCAAGTCATTCCTTTAGATGTAACCCACTATTGCTTGTCATATTTTAAAGGCAAATCTTGCGTGAGGGCTGTCATTTGCCTCTTGTTTTTCAATATCACTCCTGTCCATACAAATTACTTTTATGAAAGCTCTCAGAATGAGTGTCTTTTCTTAGAAAAAAGTAGAAAGGTTTATTTTCTATCTTGTTACAAGTTAGTGTATTCTGGTGATGAATATACCGTGGCTGAGATTAGCGTGTAAATGGGATATGCTATCTGCTTTATTGACTGGGATATGAATAAATCATAAGGAAGCATAACATCCATCTCTCTCTTTCTCTTTTAGGTAGCAGCTTTATCTCCAGCTGGAATAGGAGCATTCAGCAAACCTTTATACATTAAGACAGCTGAGTCACGTGAGTACTAGTGCATATGTACAGACGCTCGCAATCTGATCCCAGCATCCAAAACAGAAGTTGTGAAAAAGTGAACTTGTTTTTCTGTGGATTTCCTACAGCTCCGGGCCTGGTTACAGATCTGACAGCAAAACCTCATAACCACTCCTTTGTAATAGTTACCTGGTTCTTGCCGCGCCGAATCAATGGCCTCATCACAAAGTTTGCTGTCAAGGCGAAACACGTTCGTACAGGAAGGATAGTCCGCATACTGGAGGTCAATGCAGATGACATCATGATTGGAGCTCTACCTCACTGCAATGTACTGTCTCTAAACTGAACTGTTATTTAAAGATTGTGTCATTATCAGGATCATAAATGCTTCTTAAACCTTTGTCCTTTAACACATATTGTCCTATTTATGTCCCCCGTGATTTCATGTCCAGGATGCAGCTGAAATTTTGTCACGTGCAACTCTAAGTCCCTTGGAGATAACCGCATCATCCCCACCCATCACCCTCTCTGCTGTGCCCCCTGCAGCCTCTTGGAGTGTTCCCATATCAGTAGGAGTTGATGGGCTGCAACCTTACACTGCCTATCTGTTTGAGGTTTCTGGCTTCACCTCGGAAGGGGAGGGACAGATAGCCTCCACCATGGTTCGCATGCCAGAATCAGGTGCAAATAAAGAAAAATATCTCTTTTTAATTTAGCACAAAGCTTTTTGTTTAGTTCAAACACTCATTGGTTAACAGCATTTATAGCATCATCTGTGTCTGTGAATGACAGCTCCAGAAGATCCACCACAAAATGTTTCCATTCTGAACATGACATCTAGATCCATTTCTGTGTCCTGGAATGCTCCCAGTATCACAACTGGAAAGTTCACCTACATGCTCTACCTTTATGGACCTACAGGTTATTGCATATCGACTACAGAAATCACCTACTCATATGAACTTAATGCTCCCGCATAGGATTCACACAGCTCAATTTTTTTCCAGGTTTTTTGTATGAGAACAGCACTTGGGACATGCGTTTTGCTTTTACTGGTTTAACTCCCTACACAAAATACAGAGTTGTTCTTCGAGCAAAATCTGCAGGAGAGGTGGGTCCAGCTGTGGAGGAGGTCATAATCACACCTCCTGAAGGTCAGTGCAATCATAAAATGATGTACTGTCACTTTCTTATGTTTAAGAGCATCTCCATAAGTACTTTGAGAGATAACATACATAGCAGTTAGGCTTATATTAAAACTTGTTTTCATGTCTGTATATCTGTGTGGATCTGTTTGTATGAGTAGCGCCCAGCGCAGTGCAAAATCTATTGGCCATAGCTGAGGATTCAGTTTCAATTCGTGTGAGTTGGAGAATCCCTGCCCAACCCAATGGTCCCATAATCCAGTACAGGCTTCAGGTTCTGGTGGATGACACTTTGCTGCAGGACATCACCCTCACTGCAGAGGTAAGGCAAACATTGCTGTCATCTTATTCTAACCTTTTAAAGCCTGACCTAAGAACAACTAGGCAGAAAAGTTTGAAATCTGAAATCTTTATCTGGTTCTGTAAAAAAATCTAGGGGAAAAATGGGCCTGCCGGGGTCTATTCCCCCTGGCTGCGGGGGGCTCTGGCCGGGACCTCCCTCTCCCACCACCTGGATACACGATGCGCTGGTTCTGGGCTGGGGGGGCTGGGGTCTTTGTTTGGTACTGGCTGCCGTGTGTCTCGGGATTCTCTTGGCCGACCTCTGAACTTTCGAGCAGAGGGGGTTGCCTGAGCATGATCACCTTCCTGCGAGCACTTCGCATGATGACACAGTCACTAAGATCTCTTTTAGATTGTTTAGTAACCGTCATTCTTCCGTATCCATATTCGTTTACTTTGCGGGAGCTCATGAGATTCTTTTTTTTTTTTCATTTCTGTACAGGTGTAGCAAATAACAAAGTATAGGTGGTTGGATTGCAGTTTTTTCCTTGTGTGATTCTGTCTCTTCTTTATGTTCTGTTTGTGTTTTCTTTCCTTTTCCCTTGTTTTCTCATCTTTTTTTTTCCTGTCCTCTCCGGTCGTGTCCAGCAATGCATGGAATCTATGTCGAACTAAGATGTAAATAAAATAAATCAAGAATACAGATGTCAAGAGGAAATTTATATAGAAGTTATATACATATAGTTCCTCTTGACAGAATAAATTTGCTTAGCATGACATAGCGGACAGATCCTCATTCTGTCTGCCTGTATGCTGGACAAGACAAGTTAAAAAAAACAAACAAACTGTGGTAATCAAGGGGATTCAGAACAGCTGTCAGGTTAATGAGAAACATGTCAAATGGAGCAAGGGGTGATTGGCAGTGCGTATGACACCATGTATTACTATGTGATAGGTCAAATGATTGTTGTGTAATCTTCTTCTTTCAGGAAAGTACAACAAAGTTTTGAGTAAAGTTACAACCATAAACTGATGCAAAATATCTCATCTCTTTGATATCCTGTATCAAACATGATACATTTGACTTTATAGAACTAATCTAAGAGGCAGCTAAGCAGTGTTAAAAAATTCTGTCATTACTGCTTAAATTGTTGGGTGTCACTGGATTTGATAATCATAATAAACTTACTAGACATAATTATAAAGATTAATAATCTAGTTAATATGACTTTAGTCTATGAGATTATGATAAAGAGCTTCAAGCTACACATTTTATGTGGGTGATAATCCAATAACAGCTCCACGATCAATTACAGCTGCCATAAATGTTGTCATTATGCTGTTCAGTATGATGTTATATTAAAAACATATTAGCATCTTCAGATGTAATGGCTCAACCATTCACCAATATAGCACAACACTTAATTATGACCTTAAAATGTTTTGATTTTCACTACAAACCAGCGTTTTTGAGGTGCTATTGTCATTTCCAGTGTTAAATTAACTTTAGTTAATCCAAAAATCACATTTTAAGAAGTACATCTTCATTCACAATAAATGATATGTTAAGCAGTCAATCTCTCCAAACTTCCAGTCACTGAAACATGAATATGCTGCTTACACAATGATGTTTTAATCTAGATAATCTAATTATATCATATGAAGAAATCATCCCCTTGCTTTACGTTAAACCAGAGGTGCCCAAGTTCAGTCCTCAAGATGTACTGCCCTTTTAGGTGCAACCCATCTCCAACACACCTGAGTCAAAAATGACTCTTTACCAGGTCTCTGTAAAGCTGGATGAGGAAATTCAAGCGTTTCATTCAGGTGTGTTGGAGAAAGATGCATCTAAAACATAGCTATTTAATTTGTGTTGAAACAGGGATACATTGAAAACCTGCAGGGCTGTGGTCTTAGTGGGATAGAGTTGAATAGCCCTGATCTAAAAGTTGTTGGATGGTAGATCTTATAAAACCGGATTTGGGCACCCCAGAACTAAACTGTTGTGGACCGAGCACTGAATGAAAAATCAGGCACAGTTTAAAGTTAAAAAAAGAAAGGGTTTTTTTTTTATTATTTTAACCCAACAAAGTAAAACAATCTTAACAAAAAATGTATAAATCAGGCCTATAAAAGAGGTTAACTTAACAAACCATACTTAAATAACTGATAACAAAGTGACTAACTCAGGCAAATACAGTAAATCAAACAAACTGACCTAACAGATGACACACAGGGGTAAAATTAAGTAGTGGCTGATCAGTCCAAACAAGAGACAACAGAGTTAATACACAAAAACCTAACTAAACTAACAAAAGATTTCTCCTAATGCCCCCCTCCAATTATAGACATTGGTCTGGTCCAATTTAATTAGCTCCAGGCCATGGTCACCTGCTTGCTCACACCAAAAGACTAGAGCCACAGATGTGTGGCTGGGGACACAGCCATCACATAAATATTACTGCATCTGTTTACTTTTACTTGACTTTACTTGTGTACATACACATTGGACTGGTGGTATTACTTCTTAAGTCACCACTGTCTAGAGATGGGTTTTGTGTTTGTTTACTTTAACTTTTCCAGTCACTGAAGGCATTTCTATAGACAAATAAATAGAGAATAGAAACAACAGCAAGGAATTAAAAAAAAAAAAAAGACGTAAAAACATAAGACAAAATAATACAGCATGCTAATTTCAGAACAGTGAAGCAGTGTAATTCTTTCTTCTTTCAGAACACAACTGACTTATATGGGGTTCAAACACTTCCTCGTGATGTCCATGACAGTGCCGGGAGGAGTAAGAGAAACGCTCAGCTCAGCTTCGTCACGTCTCCGCCGTCTTTCACAGCAACAATTTCTGACCGCACGCTGCCCACCGGCATGACTGCTTCCAGCTTCACACTCTCTAAACGTCAAACCATGAATGACATCCCCAACACTGATGCTCAGTTGACTACTGACAAGCCTAACTCTGGTTATGATTACCAATCTCACAGCAGCACTCAGTCATCTGGCAGTACAGGCTTTAGGGCTTTATCTGTTACCTCAATGCCAACGGGTACGCTTCCACCCTGGCTGACAGACCAATCCCACATAAAGGAAGTATCCTCAGACACCTCCACTTTAGCCCTGACTCCAGGCCAGCTGCGCATGTCCACACATGATGCTTTAGTCACAGGGCACTTTTCAACACGCAGTGCCGCAGTTTCTGGAACTACAGGTGGGATAGCACTAACTCAGAACACTGCCTCTTGTAGCTTTTCTCTAACAAATATTCTCATAAAAAAGCAATGCACTTATAAATTCTCTTTGTTCAAACATCTATACAAATTCTAAAGGTGTAACCATGAGAGAGGAGGTAATGGACGTTTCGTCTGAGGAGTTGTCTTACTTGGTGTCAAATCTCAGCCCGTTCACCGAGTACACATTCAGAGTCACTGCTTCCACGACTGTGGGAGAGGGTCCTCCTACAGCTATCACAGAGAAGACCAGGGAGCAGGGTGGGTAGTCCAATGATACTCTCTGTAACTTCAATTACTAATAACAACATGAAATGATGTATGAACTTTTTAAAAAGTGCCAAATTACTAAGAATGCTGACAATTACATCTTCAGTCAATGTATGTCTCTAGTCCCCAGCTCAGTTCTTGAAGTGTCTTATCAAAACATGAGTTCCACCTCCATACAAGTGAGCTGGGTGCCACCACTCAATCCCAATGGAAGGATCACACATTACACTGTGTATGGTTTTAAACTACCAGATAATCAGTCCCAGATGTGGATTTCTAACACCACAAGCATTTTAATATCAGGTAAAGATTGCTCCTGAAATTTCAAAATTTACACTGTATATA
>JBAMHX010000011.1:21453732-21476715 GCA_037177515.1 Pseudomugil tenellus
ATATATAATTACTATTTCTATTTATTTATTTTTTGTCTGTTACTTTGTAGGTTTGGAAAAATACACTGGCTATAGGATGTTTGTAGCTGCATCTACAGCTGTGGGAGAGAGCTCACTGTCAGAAAAGGATGACATTTTTGTCCACACCATGGAAGATGGTATGAGCTGACCACTAATTATATGCATGTAGAAATGCAAAGGTTAAAGCAATTATCTCAGTTTCACTGGTGGATGAAAAATAGATTATTACTATGAAAAGCCCTCGAGAGTGTCACATTGAGCACCATCAATAATTCATTTCTCAGAATGTCATCTGTTTAGCATTTGCACTACTGTGTCAAGTTGTCATGTTTTATTGGCATCGTAGCAAAATGATGTGAACCCCTCTGGCACTTCAGATGTCAATCTCCTTTACAGAGCCTGACTCCCCTCCTGAAAACCTCACGGTGGTAGATAGCAGCCCCTCGACTGCTACTCTGACCTGGTCTGCGCCAGAGAAAGCTAATGGGTTAATCCAATATTATGAGGTCTTGTATGACAACGAATCCTACTCTGGATCTTTTAACACCACCTTGAACAGAATCACTCTCATGGATCTGAAGCCGTTCTCTTATTACAACGTTTCTGTGAGGGCGTACACACGCTACGGATATGGCAACCAAACATCAGACACTTTTTACCTGCTATCTGGAGAAGACGGTTTGTTTCAAATTGCACCCACATCAACGTATATTATACACACGAAAGGTTTTAAGATTAGTATTAACTGTAACAAGTGCATTTCTGCTGCTTATTACATTTCCAGTTCCAGGCAGTCCTCCGTATGGCCTCTCCTATGAGTCAGTCAGTCCCAGTGAGGTGAATGTGACTTGGCATCCTCCTCTGCTTCCTAATGGGGTCATAACTCACTACAGCCTCGAGTTCTGGAACTCTACTCACTATCTGAACCTCACCTCTCCGACCAACTTCATCCACATCATGCACCTGAGGAAGTATGCACAATACCGCGTCATGGTTCAAGCATACACTCGAGCTGGGCCAGGAAACCACAGTAGTGAGCCGCTCAACATCACCACACTTGAGGATGGTGAGAAAGCTGGGTAGGGGAAAAGAGTAAAGGAGAGGGCTTCTTTTCAGTTCCAGGACACTGTGCAATTACATCACGACTTGCTAATAAGTTGGAAGGGCATCTGATTAAATCTGACTTTCCTCCAAACCTTCCTTCCTCAGTTACATCTCTCTGTTTCAGCTCATGCTAATGATGTTACATCACAGGTTTCTCATCCCATGTGACGTCTGTGTCTTTCATCGGGACACATATATCATTTTTATTGCAACTAACAGTGTTTGCTTTTCAGGACAACAGTTGGTTTTTCTTTTTGCATCTTCCTCGGGACCATTGAAGTGTTTTTATTTGGGCAGTGTATCATTAGATGTATCATAAGACCACTTTGTTTTGTGTCACCGGAAAGTTTCTCTCCTGCATCTCAGCCCCAGACACGCCCCCTCAGTCCCTGCTTGCCAAGAAGTTATCCGACTATGAGGTAGAATTGTCATGGCAACCACCACTTGAAGCTAATTCAGACATACTGTATTACATTGTCAGAGTTTGGTGAGTTTGGAAATTGTTTTCTTTATGAAAGTGAGAGGTTTAAAATAAGATAGACTTTTTTTCATGAATGGTTATTGCATTTGTTTAGGAATGAAACAACTGAAAGTTGGCATAATACAACAATGACATCAGTGGTTATTAATGTGGACTCAGAGAGTCGCTACAATGCCTCTGTCTCCAGCTGGACTAGACTGGGAGATGGAGGAGTGCTGATTTACATCAGCTTTTCCACCCTTGAAGCAGGTATTGGATAAATGTTGTGTAAGTTTTCACAGTTGGCCTTGCTCCTCTCATATTAAATAATATTTTTCCAGTCTTTTTCATTTAAACTTTTCTCCCAACTTTCAGAGCCAGCCGACCCACCACAGAATATTACTTATGTAAATATGACTACTTCCTCTGTAACCTTGACGTGGTACCCTCCAACTCAACCAAACGGGATTATAATCCACTACACTATTTACTACATTGACTGGTACTTTGATAACAACACCGTAGCAAAACAGGTGAGACTCAGTTAATGAAATATAAAGATGGCTCCATTATATCAAAGCTGCTCATTTCAGTATTTAATGACATCTTGTGTGTGAATTTAATGCTTCTTTAGTTCTATTGTTCATTTAGGGTGCTTTAAGGTCTGACACTAAGATAAACTTTTCCCACATTTACCCAGTCTATTGTGTATGAAAACAGAGATAGTAGTTTAATAAAAATAATGATTGCACGATATACATTGCGGCAAAGAGCTTTAAATGGTTTCTGAAAGAAAAATAAACACTATTAAATTTATATCCTATATTTTTAGCTAAATTTTACAGCGCTATTTGTGCTAAAAGAAAAATAAAATGAAGCAAAAAAGCATTTTTTTTCCCCAGCGAAATCTGACTCAGGGAAAATTTGGCACCCTCAAATAATGTCACAGGCTGGTGCTCAGACACACAGTGGAGACAAAAAGGAAGACATATCAATATCTCTTTACTCATTTAGGAAACTTTCCAGGTACCAAACATAAAAATAGTGATTTGTATGCCTAGTTTTAAGTACTGTATATACAGATGCATATTAGCATTTTGACTTGACATGATAACAGCAAACCTACATGCTGTTATTTAAGTAACCAGATCATGCATATTCAGCTGTGTCTAATTTAAACATTAATCAGCACCCATGATCTTTATCAGTACAGAACACTGAAAATTGGTTTCCATTGAAGATGTTCTCATGTGCAACACATAGCCAGGATTTTCCAAAAATTCAGTAATAGCCAGAATACTGGAGAACATAATGTAAACACTGTCATGTCTAAGAGTAAGGGATGGCTTAGTTTAGCCAGGTCTGAGTACATCTTAGTGACTTTATTCAGAATTTTGGAAATGTCATTCACTTTCCATCAATAAGCCTGAAAACAAACCTAAACATTATTTTTCTCCACAGAAAATTCCTGTTTCAGACTTACCTGTGCTTGCCTCTCCTGATGCACCCTTTGTCTACACACTGACTGAGCTCATCGGGGGCACTAACTACAGTTTGTGGATGACTTCAAGCACTATACAGGGTGATGGAGCTGTCCAGTCCAAGCCAGTAACACTACTCTTACCTGAGGACGGTCAGTCAGACACACAGAAAACCCCAGCATACATACATCAACAGAAATAAGATCAAATCAAAGCTAACACACTGCATTCAGTGTTTAACAATAATTGGATATGATTTATCGAGTAGCGCTGGAGGGTAAGTCTGCGCACTTTTTTCAAATCTCCTCTAACCTTGAAATAAAATTGCATAAAAACTCTGCGATTGAAAGAGTAGCTTTCAGGTTGTTACTGAAATACGAGCACTGTCAGTCTGGATTACTGGTCGGCTGATACTGAGCTTTGCAGACAGCCAGTTTGGAATAATTAGGGATTAGAAATAGGGAGAAAGCTGAAACACAGCATAGGAACACAAAGATAAATTACATTCAGGGGCAAAAAAACATAATCCTGATAAGTTTTGTGAAAGTTTACACTATTTTGCAATTACAGTAGTTTGAAATGCTGCTACGACTGTTGAATTTTGCATATTCACATTTAATGTTTAATAGGTTTAATAGTTCACACATAGTTAAGTTGTTCTCATTATGCTCAATATAAAACAGTTTTGTAGCTGATCTCTGTGTTTTTATGTGATTTTGGGAAAAATGGTGCAGACAGCCACAACAGACTTTATCACATACCAATCATATTTGTGCTGTCAAAGTGATAAATCGCTATTAATCAGGATTAATCGCAATTACTAATTTAACTGATATACAGCAGTGTTCTCAAAGGTGCATGGAAACCAGAAAAAATTACACTTATATTAAGCACATCAGCATTAAAAAATGTAGATTTTTAAAAACTTTCTAATCCCTTGGCTATCTCAGCAATTTACTGCATGCGATTAATTTTGATTAAAAATATACTTTTCACTTGGAAATGATTAATCACTCGACAGCACTCGTACATTGCAGTTTTATTACCAAATTAGAGTTTTACTTGTGACATATTCTCTGTTTCTGATTATTGTTCACACTGACCCTATATCTCTACCTGTGCCCCAGCTACTCCGCTATCAGCCAAGCAACGGACCTCCAGGGGGACCTTGTCTCCCCGCACAGCCAAGCCCAGCAGGGGCTCACTCTTCTGTGCTCAGACCTGCACACACACCTGGCCTTCTATAGACACTCATTTATCTTATGGATATCTCAAGTTTAATTTCCCTTTTCCCTCCATCTTCCGTTTTCGCCTCTCTAATCTGTATGAAATGCAGTATTTCCAGAGGGGCTGATACAGGACAGGATAAGTATTTATGTTCTTCAACTTTCTTCCTTACAATTCCAGATTTGCAGTGTCTACATTTCGTTTAGGGTCTCTGTGCTTTTCAAAATGTCTTTTTGATTTCAGCAGGAACATGGCAGCTCACTGTGTTTTTGTGCTTGTGATGTAATTTCACCCTTTAATTCATGTGCTGTTGTTCATATTGTTAATTACACTAATGTTGAAAATAATTATGACAGATATTTATGTTGACAGCAATTGGTTCCTTGTTCATTTTCCCTGAACTGTCAGAGTGACTCAAATGTAATTGATGCCCTTCACTGATAACTCACAATGTCATAAACTCACATAATGCTAACAATTTAACTTGTCTTGTCAGTGTGGGTTATTAAAATTAACAGTTTTTTACTTGTCTCTTCCTTCAGTGCCAAGTGACCCAGTCTCAAACTTGAAAGCGAGGAACATCAGCTCCACAGCAGTCGTCGTGAGCTGGGATCCTCCCATGGAGCCAAATGGCCGTCTCCATTACCTGCTCACCTTGCAGGAGGCCGGCAACTTCCAAGACATGACCATCCAAGGGGCTCCAGCTATCAACAAGACTGTCACGCATAACATAACCGATAATGTATTTCTTTTTACGAGGCTCAGGAAGCATTTTCCTTACTTGCTTACTGTTACCCCAGCAACTTGTGCTGGGCCTGCCTACAACCAGACCACCACAAAGTATCTGACTACAGATGAGGACAGTAAGTTAACTTACACATTTTATTCACTTGTTACTTGCAGGTTTTGCATGTCTTGTTCAACTAACTTATTGTGGGTGTGTTCCTGATTAGTTCCTAGTTCTCCTCCAGTGTTGGTGTCTACCAGGAACATATCTTCATCCTCCATCGCTGTGGTCTGGCAACGCCCTCTGGAGGCAAATGGGGTGATAACAGAATACACCCTCACTCTGTCTGGTCCAGGGGGCTCAAACACAACCCAGACTCTCAATACCTCAACCATCTTGACTGAACTTATCCCATACACAGCTTACAACCTCACCATTATAGCAGCAACACGTATAGGCGCCGGACCGCAGCTTCTGCTGCAGCTGCACACCGATGAAGGCGGTTAGTTTAACAATCAGTGAGCCTAATGTAATGGTGTTTTACCAGCTGTAAAATAATTATTTCATAGCTGTCTTACCTTTTTTTTCAGGCCCCATGTCTCCACCCTATAACTTGACTATATATAACCAGACAGCAGTGTCTGTGTGGCTGACCTGGGAGCCTCCTCTGGAGCCCAATGGAGTGGTGTTAAAGTACGGATTCCGGATTCAAGACCTCATCACACACACCGTCACACACCAGGTACCGTTAATTTCACACACTGAAAGCTGCCTCACAATAACAATAGGACAGACCTACACACACTCCACAGCCATTCAGTAAGAGTACACATGAGCGCTAGCTAATTTCACACTCCAGTTACTACTCTGGACTAATATTTAAACACACATGCACAAATCTGTGCTGATACACAGATATTATCTACTCCGGCAGTCAAGACTGGATGATTTAATCGTCTGTATATTTTATTTGGTTGTGTGTTCGGGCAAATGTAGAATTCCTCCAGTTCGTCAACGACGGAGCATCTGTCAGGTTTCAGGCCTCATAGCTCCTATGAGATCAGTGTCTACAGTTATACCAGGGTGGGCCATGGGAATCAGTTCAGCAGCCCTGTTACATTCACAACAAATGAATCAGGTAACACACACACTATATAATTAAAGTATGTATAAGCACATTAAGGTTTCAGCTCACAGTTTAGGGTTGAAATGCATTTTTTCTAAATGAATATTTGCAGATTTAGTTCAATTCTAATACATTTCATATCAGAGCAAGTAGATTTGGAATAAGAATAACAGCTTAAACATTAAAAGGTGTGAGAACCAAAACCATTTGCAGTGACATAACTAGGAAACTTTTAACATCGTGGCAAAAATAAGACATGGTTTAGTGCAACCGAAAAGAAAAGAAACAGAAAAGACTCACTGCAATGTCCAATAGTATCATTGTTAGAATCTATGTAAAATGCTGAGATTTATGTGTTTCTGTAAAGCCTCCATCTTAAAAAAAAACTTTTCTAGCTTCAATGATGACTAGCTTCAGTCGTAGCTTATTATCTTTTGATATTGCACAATAAAGAAATTTCAGTCAGGACATCTGTTCAAATACACTATATCACTTTATTATTATTACCTCCACGAAGGAGATTATGTAATCGTCGCTGTTTATCTGTCTGTCTGTCTTTGTTGGTCTGTCTGTGTACAACATAACTGAAAAAGTTGTGGACGCATCCACATAAAATTTTCAGGATATATCCAGAACGGGAAGATGAACAAGTGATTAAATTTTGGAGGTGATCCGGATCACCATCTAGAGAGTCCAGACCAATGTCTGTCATTGACTTTGAGTACATTGAATTATATTTCACAACATGAAAGTGTCTTTTAGTTACACAGCACTTGATCAAATGGAAACGTAACCCAAAGTGTGCAGAGCTAAAATACAGTATTAAAGAACATAGCAAAACAAAGGAAATAAAACAATTAAAACACTAATTAATGAATTAGGAAATAAAAAAAACCTGCAAATAATAAATGATAAAAATAAATAACGATAAAACTAAGACAACAGGTATTTATTTTGGTTCCAATGTTAATAAACTTATGAAGTACCAATAAGAAGTTGCATGGCCCTGTGATTGCTAATGAAATTTAGGGTTGGCCCCACTAAATGATAGAAAACACCCACAAAAAAGATAATTTTGTATGTCTGCACTATATATTGCCAAATTCTATTAGAAAAACTCCCTTTTAGCTCTTGTAGCTTCACGGTCCCCTTCTCAAAACCCACCGTCCTCTGTGAATAGTCAGCTGATCAAAATTAGTGGAAAGTGGCACAGCTGCTCATTTTTTGTTTTGTGACTAACCACAAGCAAATAATGAGCAACTAAGTTGGCATTAAGCAAATCTTTTTCATGGTGGGAAAAGTAAACCAATAGCACATAACCTCACATTAACTCTGCACAGCTGTCCAACAGGAAAGGTGCCAAGAGAGATCAATTTAGATCAATTTAGATTGAGATCAATGCAGTCAGTTTCTACCTTTGTAGGTAAATATGTTCAAAGTTAGAGGAAAAATATTACAATGTAAATATACATTTAGTTTTATTTATTTCGGTTTGTTTGTTTTTCAGTTTGAAGAACAAACAGTAAATTTCAGCTCAGAATCAGGTGTTTATCATGTAAAATCCCACAAAGCAAATGATTAAAGATTTAAAATAATGATAAAATCCATACAAATTTAAGATAGGCTTGCTTTCTTAATTCAAATTCTATAAGATCTTTCTTATTAGAATTTTCATTCTGAATACCAACATATATATCTTTCTAGCTTTTTTCACTTTAGAATAAGCAAAAATAAATATCATTCTTATAGTGTTACTGTTGTAACTCACTCTGTCTTTGTTTGCAGTGTCTGATGCTGTAGGTAACCTGTCTTGCTCTGGAGTCAGCTGGGATTCAATTCAGTTATCCTGGGAAATTCCTGTCAACCCAAACGGACAAATCCTCTTTTTTGAGATTGTAGTAGTGGTAGACCAGCAGACCAACACATACGAGGTCTACACATCAGAGTATGAACTGACTGGGCTGTCACCAGATCAGGAGTACGTGCTCAGTGTAGCTGCAGTCAACTCTGCAGGGCCAGGAGACAGAGTCAACTGCACTGCCTCCACCCTCTCTGAATCAGGTAGTCAGATTTTGGTTTTACTTTATAGTATATTTGCACATTCACATCACAGATAATTATGTCAATCTAGCTCCTAAATGTCCCCTAACTGAAATGGCTGATTAAAATTTTATTGTCTTGCTACAGCTCCAGCTGCCCCTCGTTTCCTCACCATCTCTCAGGTCACCCCTAGCAATGTGACACTTGAGTGGGCGCCACCGCACTCCATTCCAGGCCTGCTGAAAGAGTACCACATCATTGCACAGCTGCTTTCAGCTATTTGCGAGTCAAACATATCAACTGCTGCTCAGCCAAACCAAGAGGACGATCTGGTCCCAAACTGTGTGGACAACAACTTCACAGTGTCAGTAAATGCCTCGGATAGTGCTGAGGGAAGCAGCATCACTCTGCAGTCACTGGCGAAATACAGATACTACCGATTCAAAGTGGCCGCTGTGACCAACGCTGGAACTGGAGAATATACACGCTGGAGCTATACACGCACGCTGGCTGGAAGTAGGAATATCAGAGTGATGACATGACCTTTTTGTGTTGCCAGAAGTGGGTTGGCAGTTAGTCAGGGCCACAAGAGAAGAAAATGAGTCAGCTACTTGGTCCCAGGCATAAAAGTTAAATTACAGAAATTTGAAAATGTTTTTTTTAAGAATATTAAATAAATATAAATATAGTAATAATTATGTTCTCCTTGCTATGGATTTATCTGAAGTCTTCAGCTGTTGTTGGATAATATCAGTGGCTTAATTCCAAATACTATAATTAAGTAATAATCTGAGAGAACCACATGCAGCTATTTAAGACACCACATGACAACATTTACTGCACGTTAATGGCAGTGTAAACATGTGTAAAGCATTCAATTGATCTTCGCTAAAAATGTACTGGTGCAATAACAGCTTAATGACTTAAAGTAGCATTTAAAGCCTTGCCAAATTTGGCCAAATGGCTTTCTAATAGCAGCCACTTTTACTTTATTCCACCTATATTAGCATAATTATTTTACTATCTAATATATATTGGCAAAATGAAATAACTGACCTTTCTTGATAGTGGTAATGAATGCAGGGATGTCTTTAGTGTGGTAATTCACTATCTGGAAGAAGGAATGACCTTATTTTGTTTGATTTTTTTTTTCATCTCATATGATTAATGTGTCTGCCAGACCTGATTTGAACCACTGCATTTCAGTTTAATAGCCTATTTTTTGCTCATCTCCTCTGTTCAGACCCTGATGCTCCCCCTCGTAACCTAAAAGTGACCCCCACCTCCAGAAGCCTTCGCATTACATGGGAGGCTCCAGCTGTTCTCTCCGGACCAACATCATTTCTTGTGCAGGTCACCTCACAGAGACACATCTATCACAGACACAAATACATCTCAGTTTATTTATAGAATACAGTCAGGAGTTACAAGCTGATCGTATGTCAGGGTTTAAAAACAGCCGTACTGTTTTAAAAGGAGGGTATTTTATTGTATCTAATAAGATAACTTTTAACTGTCCTGTCATCGCAGGTGGAAGGTCCTGGTGTTAACTTCTCAATAGTCCGTGCCCCAGGGGAGCTGATGACTGTCATTGTGACTAACTTGACAGCTTTCACCCATTACACTGTGACCATAACTGCCTTTACGGGGTCATTAGAACATGCTGGCATTGAGGGGAAGGCCATTGGGCCTATTCACTTTCAGACACTAGAGGAGGGTAAGCGCACATCGTGAAGTGCCTGTGACAAACTGCTGTCCACCAACTTATTACTTTGCTCTTGTGTTATTACTTCTTTTGGCCCCCAGAGCCGAAAGACCCTCCCAAGAATGTGACAGTCTCAGTTGTTCCAGAGAAAGTAAACTCTGTGATGGTGAGCTTCAATCCCCCAGAGGAGCCGAATGGAAACATCACCGACTACATTGTGTATGTGTACGAGAAGAATAGGCTGGTCAAAAACATCAGTCTCAGTATCATCCAAGGAAAAAATAACACACTGATTGCTGTCATAGAAGGCCTTAAAGGAGGGCACATCTACAATATACAGGTGAAAAGCATATGTATATTGCACAGACACACACCTCGAGCTATCACAAGCAACCATGCCTTCTCCAAAAGTGCTTCGTAAAAATGTTCCATCTAGTTCTTTCATTTCTCTTCATGCTTATTCTTTGCCAGCCTGTCTTCAGTGATTCATAGTACATCTGTTTGTAGATCTCAGCAAGGAACGGGGCGGGCAGGAGCCCACTCAGTCCACATGTCCAGATAACTACAGGGATCAAAGGTACAGCCCCCTCTCTCGCCTGTTCTCTGGGTTTCTTTCCTTTTTGATGCAGCAGACCACCAAAATCATGACTCAGAATTACATTTCCACCAAATATTTGTGCCGCATGCAGAAATACAACTCAGAAATATAATTAGATGATTTTTAAATATGTGAAAGGGCAATTTTAACAATTTTATAGTTACTCTGAAACTGAAGCTTTGTGTCCTCACAAACTTTCCACTCACCTGAAAATTGTGTTCCTCTATCTGCCCTGTATGTGCTTACTCTTCCTGTGCATGTGTTCCAGCCCCGTCCAAGCCAACCCTAAGACCCCAGGTGGCGCTGGGCCAGGGAGGGGTTGCCATGGTAACCCACAAGAGTATCACCATACACAGACCTGCCTGTTTCTATAGTGACGACAATGGGCCAATTGCAAAAATCCAGGTCATCGTGGCAGAGTCAGGGGGTATGACAGCCATCACGTTTCAGATAAACACTTTTTTGTTTTAATCTTTTCTGTGTTTTAAGTCTGTAGTGTATGTTTTACAGTCCAACTTTTTGTTCTGATCTTGCAAAAGCCAAAGGGCTCAAGATGGACACAAGTATGACTCAGTTTTACTTCCAACTTTTATCTTTCGATAGTGAGAGATGTTGAAAACGTCACCAACTGGAAAACCGCATTTCGTGTTCGTCCTGCGCCTTACCTGACTGACCCTGGGTTCCCCAACCCACCTTGTCCATTGTGGGTCACGCAAGATCGTATGAATACACACATCAGAAGTGGACGCAGTGTGTCTAGAAACAGCCCATCACTGATGAGGCAAAACAACACTACAGCAGAGATCTATGTGATCGGAGAAAATGATGCCTGCATGGGGGAGAACAACACTGATCATTTCTGCAATGGACCTCTGAAAGCCAACACTGTTTATGTGTGAGTGCACAGAGGGACCTTCTGAACCATTCAGCTTTCACCAAAGTGTTTTTATAATAATAAGATTTGCTGTTGTGTTAACAGGTTTAAATTCAGAGCTACTAATATTAATGGCCAATATACAGACTCTGAATACTCGGAGCACATCAGAACTGCAGGTACACAATACATGGAAGAATCCCTCATATATAAACTTTATCACATGGATAATATATTGTAAATTATAGCACACTTTGATTTATCCAGCTAAGTGTCTGTCATGTTGTCTCTTTTTTTTCTCTATGCAGTGGACGGGCTTTTGACCAGAGAGGAGCAGATCATCCTAGGTGTTCTGGTTTCATTCTTCTTAGCCGTGTTACTCATCATCCTCATCTGTGTCTCTGTCAAGTAAGATGGCAACAGACATGTGTTCACATAACAATATTAGTGTTAAAACTCCCTAAATATGTCAAGTTCAAACTCATGTTTGAATATGTCAAGTAAAATCAGTTTCATTCATTTTAATTCAGTAACCAGTCAACTTATTTGCTGTTGTCAGGATCCATCAGCGTAAGAAGGAGGGTGGGACTTATTCACCCAGGGAGGCAGAGATCATAGAAACAAAGTGTAAGCTGGATCAGCTAATTGCTGTCGCCGATATGGAGCTGAAACAAGAAAAACTCAATCGGTAAGTCAGTGTTTCCTAGGATCTAGGAGTATTGTTTTACCAAATATAACACACACATTCTGGCAGCTGGAAACGGTGTGTGTGCTACATGACTGCAGGCTTGATTTAGCTGCTCCAGACTAGATTTTAAATCTGTGTCAACAAGCCAAAACTCTTTGTTGCAGCCAACTTGTGTGCTCCTGTCAGTAGTAAATTGTCTGTCTGGTGCTGTAGAGTTTGAGTGAAAAAATAGAATTAGCAGGCACAATGCACAACTCTGCACCATTGGAGCTTTGTAATTTGTCTTCAGTTCTCTGATGAACAGAAGCCATATTTTTGGCAAATCTTTATATCTCTTTTCTTTCCAAACCACCTTCTGCTACAAATTTAGTATCTGGTTTTTCAGTTTTTCTTTTTAGGCATGACAGCTTGTAACGCTTAAATGTGCCTTGAAAAACATCCCTTTTGGAGATACTGAGAACAAAATAGTCTAACAAGCTAAATGATGGTTTACAGGACATGAAGGGTTTGCAGCCCTGTCAAAATGTATTTTTGTTAACTGCAAACCAAACAAAAGATTGTCTCCTGGTTTCTAAAAAGAATAGCGTTAGTGAAGTGAAAGATATCACACCTCCTTAAGACTCACTTTCTTTTCAATAAGGCTTAGAAATAAAAACAGCTAAAGTTTTCTGTCTGAAAACTCTCCATGTCTATAACTCAGGAACAAGCTTTTCAGCAAGAATGAAAGCCTTTAAACAATTATTGTTGCCGTTTTTTTTTTTTACGAAACCATTTGGTTCTCGTTTGGAGGATTTTTCTTACTTTCTTCCTTCAAAAGGCTTCTGGTGTAGTCCTTGGTGATTCATTGGCTGCTTTGCATATGCTTTGCTTTTGATATTCATTCAGAGATATGCTTAGGTCATAAATCACAAAGGTCATGGAAAAAACTTTCAATCTGAAGTGGAACCATTATGAATAGTAATGTAGTACCGCTGTGGATTATAGAAGTGTGTAAGATCTATCCTGTACTCATCTTTAACTATTTTATTCTCTGCAATGTTTGTTTTCTGACATTTTTCGATCTCACATTCTTCTCTCTGCCACTTCAATCTTCTCTGGCCTTTAAAGATCTATTTGTCTTCTCTCTCTTTATTATCCCCAGTACCACAGTCTCACTAACACTGTGCATCCTTCATCAAAAATGCAAATATAATGCTGGTTTACCAACGGTTGTCTCTATCATTAGGTAGAGCATGTGGTCATGTTTGTAAAATTGTAAATTGTGTTGGAGTACTCTATTATCATTAATTACAGTTTTTTAAGCATCCAGTGAGTATACAAAGCTTTCTGGACAATCACTCCCAAGTACTCCTATTAAAAGATAATTGTCCCCTATCTTTATAAAAAAAAATAATGTAAGCACTTGACTCTGCCTAATTAGTCTTTCAGAATGACATTGCTTCATGTGCAGTGACTGTTCACTCACTTCTGATAAAGCAGGCGGTTTCTCTGGATAATTTGCCCTCCTCTCCTTTCAGCTGTCAAACATTCAAGCGAGCAAAGACGTGAACTAAACTATGCATGTCGATTCAGTTTATATTATCGTCCTTTTGCCGGCATCTCTAGTCCCTTCTGCTTCTGTATGAGCAGATAACCCAGTGTTAAACTACACTGCGCGAAATCACAAAATTTTACACCACACAAAAGATCAAACGTAAAGGCATGATTACATTTCAATTCTCATTTCAGCTTATCTACACCAAGGGTCTCAAACTCCAGTACTCAAGGGTTGCAATTTGTTTCTCTGGGTCCAACAAACCTGACTGAATTAACTGTGTCATTGTGAACAGGTTAACAAGAAGCTGTTTGGTCCATTTCATTTGATTCAGACATTATGAACCAGGATAACAACCTAAACCTGCAGCCCCGAGAACTGGTGTTTGAGACCCCTAATCTATACAGTGACTCAGTAAATGTCATGATGTTGAATTGCGACCCATGTTTTTTTCAATGTGATGAAATTCAACCACCATGTGCAACTTGCACAGGCTATCATGTTGCTAAATGATAACAAATCCATTTTGCACATTTTCATGCTAACAAAGAAAATGCAATTGACTTGACAAGAGATCACTGGATCAAGGCCTACCTGATACAGGAATTTAGAGCTATAAATGGTATATGTTAGATAAAAACAAATATCTTATCCTTTAAAAAAATGAATGGCAGACCTACATAGGCTTGGTAGAGAAAATATGTCTCTACTGACACAGACTAGGTCACAGCAAGTATAAACAAAATATGCTCACAGAGGCTGTAGAGGATGAAACAGTTATAATATGATCTTCATTTATTTCCAACATGTAAACAAAAACACTAGTGGTAGATGTTATTGTCCAGTGAAAAAATCTACATCATGGCAGTGCCTTGGTGACAGCTCACGTCGGTCACACAACCGTTCATGGTTGCGTCACATGTTAAAGCTGTATCATGTGGTCATGGTGGTTTCTAAGAGCTGGAGGGTTAACAAATAAAATAAGAGATAACATGAATACACAGGAAAAAAATGGAAAAATAAAAAACAACAAGGAACAAAACATTTAAATATATGGTGATTACAATTAAAAGAAAACAATTTAAAAAAAAACATCTAAATGTGTCAACATCCCCAAACACTTCTTTACACTTCACATGGATTTCTCTAAAGAAGGTAATATAGGGTTCAATAATACATTCAGATCAAACAAACAACCTCATGTCATCAAAATCATTCATGATTTCAGTGATTTCTTAATTTCAATAATGTCTTCATAATAATGTTGTTTTCTACAGGTACAAGAACGTACTGTGAAACTGTTACACCCACATTGTTATAGATCAGGGGTGCCCAAGTCCGGTCCTCAAGATCTACCATCCTGCAGCTTTTAGATGTATTCCTTTTCCAACACACCTGAATCGAATGGCTTAATTCCCTCTTTTGCATGACAGCCAGCTCTGCGGGGCCTGGTAACGAGCCATTCATTTGATTCAGGCATATTGGACGAGGGTTGCATCTAAAAGTTAAAGGATGGTAGATTTCGAAGACCGAACTTGGGCACCCCTGTTATAGATCATCCGTCTGATACATGTCAACACACATGATGTACAAGGATAGCATAGGATAAGCACAGCAATGACAGGTGTCAATGGCTTTAAAAGTAAATGATACCAGGGTCCAGATGTCAGCTACTGCCAGACATCCTAGCCTGGTCCACTCTCAGTGGAAGCTCTGGCTCTTATGGAGGCTAATAAATCTTTCAGATTGTCTTAAACAGAAGTCAGTTTAGCTGTAGAGTCAGTGATCCAGGTACAGCAGGATTCTCCAATTACCATCAATTAGGCTATTAATTCTGGTTGCAGTGGGGTAAACCCTGCATCCACCAGAGCGGAGAGTTTTTCCAAAAACAACTTCTTTGACAGTTTGTGACACTTAAATTGTGTCCTTCAATGGGATCATTCAAGCCAAGAATCTCTGTCTCACAGTTAAGTTTTGGCTGTTCAGACCCAATGTTGTAATATTCCCATTCCACATGGGAAAAGCATTGGCCATAAGCCATGTGCTAAGCCTGCTAGCATTGCAAGTGTCCGAGGTGTTGCATGGAGCCAGCACAACAATGTCACAATCCTGTTAGGATCCCAAACTCTGATCTGTTGCATCAGCACACAATCTTTCAACACATAAAGGAGCAGGAGGCATAAACTCTGTGTAACATGTGGGCATCACCCCATTAGAGGTTGTGTTCTTGGTGTTAGCTGTGAAATATCCTGGCCGGACAATGTGATTAGACAGATCTGCCATGCAGGGAAAATCGTGAATCTTTGCATAAGAGACAGATAGGTGTGGCTTTAACTAGCAAAGAACACACATAACAGCTATTAGTAGTAACTCTTGGTGCCACCTAGACTGCTGTTGCAAACCAGAGGTTGTCATAAACTGCACAATTGGTTGATCTGCAAAACAACTGCCAACCACATGTGTAAAATTTCATATATAAACAAGCTGTGTCATTGACATTAACAAGGTCAATATGCATGACTCACACTGCTGAAATGTCCAGCTGTGTCTGCACTGAGGTTTTCCTCTGATGGGGGCGGCCTGAAGACATACTGCTGCTGTGGCAACCAGTATTTCTCCCAATGGACCCACCAAGCCATTGGTTTCTTCACTGGAGGTTGAGACTACATCTTTTGTTGACCACTCCCTTTGTTGTCCAGACTTTACTTTGTGAGTCCGTGAGAGCCACTGGCAACTTTTTGCAGAGTGTGAAGTGGATCCAAGTGGGTCTTTCTGTGATTATCACTGCAACAGCTTGATAGAGGCAGTCCCAAGGCAGAGAATGCTGGTGTTGTCTTTAAATTACTTTAATCAACACTAGTCTCCTGGTTTCACTATGACTTCCTGCTGTTTACCTTCTTCCTAAGGAACAACATTAGCAGTTAAAACATTAATCATATATTCTGTCCATAAACTCCAGCCAGGTTTCAGTCGACTCCTCACCAGTCATGGAGGAAGGTGGGTCTTTTCAAGCTCTGATAGGAGACAAACACTCATTTTCACAAAAAATAACAATTGTTTCAGAGGAAAGCTTGTGCAGACAGGGAAAGGAGAGGAAAAAAGGAAAACACACAAATCAACCTGGTCTAACCAGGTATCCTCCCTAATCTAAAGTTTCTTATCTTTCTATTTTTTCTTGTTTATGTTTTCATTTTTACTCTCTATGCTTACAATTTTTATCTTTCTACGGTATTCAGTCATTATGACTTGATCTCTACAAAAAAATCTCTTAAAGAATCCACTGTTAGATTTTATTTTTCTCACCCTTGCTCATCGTACTTTCTATACATTTTATGGCTTGCTTGATCACATACTATATTTCCAAAGATCTATAGGGATGTTTTGCCATTATCACACCAAGGTCACCTTTTTGCAGTTATTTAATAAAACACAGTTCCCCAAAAGACCATTTATCATATATTTAACCAAGGTTCTCAGAAGAGCTCATATTTATTTTAGGTGTAAAGATGCATCTGATATAAATTTGCACGTTCATCAAACACCAAACACAAAAACTGTTCTTTTCTTTTCTCTCTACCTCCACACTTCTGCTCTACATCCTTCACCAGTTTTTCACAACTGGTAACATTAGGGTCCTATCAAACATAAATTTTTATCCATTTCTGAATGTATTTCACATTATAGGACCTTTTGTTGACCCTAAATTTTACATCATCCTCTAGAATCAAAGAACCTCTTTGTCACATGAAAACTGTTTGTCCCTCAAACACAACAAAAACTACTAGTCTCATACACACAATAAAACACAAAAAACAAACAAAGACAAAGCACTGCAGTAGGTGCTATGTAAACAGAGAGCGCTCTAACAGTCCTATACATGCGGAATCAGTATTTTCAAGTGTCCCCGACACCCAGAGTACCCAGAACCCTCTTGCAGACATATGAATGCCTAATCGGGGTGTCTCTTGCACCCAGGACTTTCCCTAAATCCTCTTGTAGCCTACAATTGCAGAATTCTCCAGGTCTATAACTACAGAATCCGCTGCTACCAAATACCGAAAACATAACAACACAGCATTAGAAAAACCCTCCTGCAGTCTTGTTGACTACAGAAGCTACTGCCAAAATATCCTGGATATAATGTCACACTAGTCCTACCACTTAATGAAGTTCTGGTTAGATATGATCACTCTCCAGTGGATCAGCACTATTCTGACCCCTATTTATGGCCACCTGGACAGAGGGTCTTTTGTTTAAAGGAGGCCTGTAACAAGAAGTAACAACAAGATGTGATCAGGATGAGAGCTAAGAGTGAACTAAAGAGAACACAGACAGCAAGGTACAGGAATCTCACAGCAAATAAACAAAATATTCTCACAGAGGCTGTAGAGGATAAAACATTTATTATATCATTATATGATCTTCATTTATTTCCAACAGCATACAACTATAAATAATCATATATCACCATGACAACAATGACTTGTGGGTGTGCCTACACCTTTCACACATGTTGTCATTAATGTTGTTTTTTTTAACATACAACCACATTTCCCCCTGATGAGTCTGTCAGTGTGTGTGTGAATGAGTGGAAGTGGCAAGCTGTGTAAAGCACTTTGAGTGATCAACATGTCTGGAAAATCACCCTATAAGTAGAGTCCATTACTGTGTTTCAGATGTGTGAGAGAATCTTTTCTGAAATAGGACAGCATGATTAGATCTATTTGAACACCAGCTGTCTGACCGTTTTTGCTTAAGTAACATCTTTTCTTATCTCTTGTCAACTTTTCCTCCATGCAGGCATTTGCATTCACTCGCTTGGGCTTTTGTTTTTCTCTCAATGAGCACTTTTCTCTCACCAGGTATTCTTCCTTCTTCTTTAGGAGGAAAGAGATTTATGTCATCCAGTAAGTTGGACATTTAGCTTGGTGTGGCACATTGAGTGTGTGTTGTGTGTGTGCGCATTATTTACTTTGCTTTTTATTCATCCTTACTGTATGTGTGTGCGTTTTTTAATCGTGATACTTACGATGGTGAAGCCTGACATTGAATGAATCAATAAAATGTATGTTTTAAGAGGAGCTTGCTCATTTCCATCTATCATTTATAAGGGTTTTAGAGCTTTACTGGCACTTCCCTGCTTAAGACCCTTTAAATTTGTTGCATAATCTCAAATTTCTTGGAAGACAGAGCACATTAATGCAAAGCTTTATCGGTAGCTGGGGATCTGCTCAGCTTCATATCACAGCACTTTAAAGAAACACCTCCCACAAGGGAATAGCTGCATACTTCGGAGTCTACTTATGTTCAAATATTCTGTCAGAATGAACCCTTAAAGTGTGGTTAATCAAAGTGGATTTGATTGCAAAATTACTCAAAGCCCACTTTTCTTTACACACCATGTACTTACTGCTGTGATAATAAGTTCAGTTGGTACATATACCAATGCCAATATGTGGGCTGTGATTAATGCATGGCTTTATTTTGCTTAAATATTCTGTCTATTTCTGTTTAGGCTGCTCAGTTACAGGAAGTCACTCAAGTAAGTCAAAATGTGTACATTATGTGAACATGCACAGCATGAAAATCTGTGTGTTCTGTACTGCTCAGTATAGCAAATATAACCAAGAATATGTTTATAGATAGCAGGACATTACTGTAGATATTTTTTTAGTGCATTTCTCTGTGTCTGACACTCAGTGCATTTCTCTCCTGCCATCACTGTCAGGCCTGTCAACAAAAAGTCTTTTCTGCAACACGTAGAGGATCTGTGTGCCAGTGACAATGCCAAGTTCACGGAGGAGTTTGCGGTAAGTGTATGCTTCCAACTAGGACCTATATTTATCAACATTAGAAAGTGTAATATAGAAAAAACAATTCAATTATATGATGTTAACCAGAAAAACAATAAACTCATTTTATTTATTGCCCACCATGAAAGGGTGCCAGGCTCATTTCATTAACTACTGTAAGTTAGGAGTCACAGGTTAGTCTTAACCAAATGAGTGACCTCTAAATCTGTCTTTGATGTCATATTATTTGTCCAAAAAAACAAAAAAAAACAAACAATGTCTTGATTGATTTTTAACCTTGCCAGTAGAAGCTAAGTTCATTTTACTTTAAGCAGTTATAAATAGTGGCTCTAGCCTTTGACGTCATGTATGTGTGTTTTTATGAATACTAATGTGTTAAATTTTATTCCTCCAGGAACTTCCGAAGCTGCTGCCAGACTTGGCAACTACAGATGCTGACCTGCCTTGGAACAAATCCAAGAATCGCTTCCCCAACATCAAACCCTGTATGCAGAGTTACTGAAAACTGGCCTTTTAATGCAACAGCATGTGCAATATTTCACCATTTTTTTCTGTGATGTTGCTCTGATACAAACTGTTTGAAGCTGTATTTCACACACTTACATTTTACCACCCTCTCCTAGACAATAACAATCGAGTGAAACTACTTTCAGAGCCAGGCACTGCGGGCTCAGACTACATCAATGCCAGCTTTGTCTCAGTGAGTACCTTTACCGCTTAAAGGGTTTTATAAACTCTTCTGTTTCTTAGACAGACAGATCACTAAATCTGTAGCTGAGCATCACTGTCTTTTTCTGTCACCACAGGGTTACTTGTGTCCCAACGAGTTCATAGCCACCCAGGGTCCTCTGCCTGGCACAGTAGCCGACTTCTGGAGAATGATCTGGGAAACAGGAACCCGTACCATCGCCATGCTCACACAATGTTATGAGAAAGGCAGAGTGCGTCATGAGAGATTTGACAGTGTTATGAAACGCCAGTCATATTACCATTCGGAGTGTTTGCTCTGTTTTGGGCTTTATTTCCAGGAGGGTTATACCTGCAAGAGCACCTAATGCATAATTCTGTGTTTGTCTGTGTTTGCTTGTTTGTGATATTTCAGATACGGTGTCATAAGTATTGGCCTGAGGATAACAAGCCAATGACGGTGTTTAGTGACATTCTCATCTCTAAAGTATCTGAGGAGGTCCTTCCTGACTGGACTGTCCGGACTCTGAAAGTAGAAAAGGTACGAAGCAAACCACAAATAAAACGCACAAGTTACACATACTCACCAAATATATACTATAGCAATACACATGGTAAAAAGTTTCTACAAGATTCTCAAAACTCTTTTATATGTAAGGAGTTTTTCAATGTTTTTTTTTAATCCTTTGGTTTTATCAGGTCAAAGATTTTTACATTTTTCATTTAAATCATGTTCAGACCTAAGTGAGTTGCTGTCAGTTTCAAATGATTAATGAGCAATATTCACGATCAGCTGAAAGTCACAGAGAGTGATGCGAGGGACCTAAATTATGTTTCAGTCTTACAGTAAATGTTGAATTGCTCATTAAGAAGATAATATATAAGGAAATGAGTCCATCTTGTCAAGTTGTAAAATAATATGTGCTCACAATAAAAAAATATTTGAATTGTCAGACTTTTTTTGTGCTATGAGATATCAAAGTGTCTGTCCTGTGTATTGTGTAACAACCTCTACAGCATGGTCACTACATTTTGGTAAGACACTTCAACTATACATCTTGGCCAGAACACGGGGTTCCTGAGTCCTGCAGCACTCTAATAAAGTTTGTGAAAGCTGTTCGAGCTCATCGGCATGACAACACCACCATAGCCGTCCACTGCAGGTATGGGCTCAGTAATGGTATAATGACACGTAAATAAATGTGGAGTAGTAACAGTGCATAATGTAACACAACTGATCAGGTTATTCTTTTAGTTGTTAGATCAGATTTCATCACATTTTTTAGAAGGGATTCCACATTGTTTCTCCCTTACCGTGTACTTAGTGCTGGTGTGGGCCGGACAGGTGTGTTTATTGCTCTGGATCACTTGATTCAACATGTCAGAGACCACGACTTTGTGGATATCTATGGCCTGGTGGCTGAACTGCGCAGCGAGAGGATGTGTATGGTACAGAATCTGGTGAGTTGCCCTGAAAGAGAGATTATTATTACACTTAGTTTCAATGCTGAATAAAGATTCATTTAAAGTTAAAAACTGAATTTTATCTTATTGGAGAACTCTACAAAAGTCAAGTTTGTTATCATGTTAACAACCTACATTTTTATTGATATTTTTATTCATTTTATTTTTATTCGTGTCATAAGGAAATGATTACATGATGAGAGGGTCTTGCTTTATTCGTTAGTAAATATAGAAATGGAAATCAGGTCATTCTTTTAAAATGTGATTGAATAAAGAATAACCATGAATTTTTCATTTAGATATGTATTTTACGAATATGCTTAAGTTGACAACATGCAAATATGCCTTTCTGTTTGAAGAGGTACACAAAATATTAGTTGTAAATTATTGTGGGTTATATGTATCTGACTACACCTAGCTTAGCAGTCCTACTTTTTTATTTGTTTTTCTTTTTTTTTTTTTTGCAGCATAAAATATATTAGTTATGGTTTCAAAATTATTGATTTAGGTTGAATAAAATAAAAACCACAGAGCCAGTCCTATGAACCTGCAAGGTGGAGCTAATCATCATATAAAATAAGTCTTAACGACGGAGACTACTGTTAGCGGTGTGCTAACTTAGTTAAAGATTCATATTATACATATGCACTTAGAAGAGTTTGTTTGATTCCATCACAGTATGACAGTTTCTGCTTCTGTTTTGCCGTTCTCTTTAATCTTGGTGTCATAAGTGTAGGCCCCATGCTGCGCTCTCTGTGTGTCTCTACTCCAAGCTGTGTGTCTGCTCTGCTACACTGTTCAATGTGTCTTTTTCTCCTTGACGTGGAGAGAAAGACACACTAGGGTGAAGATAGGTTCCAACTTGAAATGTAATAATAGCTTCTCAACAAGCGTTAATCGGCAGAAGCAGAAATCTCTGTATTCCTGGAACTCGTCATAAACAAACTTAGCAAAGTGCTTTCCTGATTGAAATAACACACATTGACTCCACTGATTGCTGTGGGTCTTTAGTTGTATTTGTTAAAAAAATAAATAAATAATTGTAGCTGTGATACACTTAAGATACCGGCCATGTTCTGCACCTAGTCTTTTAGAGAAGCAGGATCAGGTGGGTTTTTTTTCATACCAGTAACATGAGTTAAGTGCTCACTATATTTGAACTGCTTCAGACGAACTCCCTTCCACTGCAGGTACACAGTAACTGAGGCAGGGCTAATTTGCATATTTATAGATCCCACGCATCAAATAAAATAATGACAGTATAACCAAGCCATTCCAAGAGATGAAATATTATTTAAAATGTAAAATTTCATTTTAACAGAGATAAATTAAAAGAAGTTAAAAAAAAGCATTGAAATTGGATAGAAGTTATTTCAATATACTTAATAATCCTTAAAGACTTCTGATTACATATACAAATCATATTTAGGATAT
>JBAMHX010000011.1:21491665-21501705 GCA_037177515.1 Pseudomugil tenellus
ATTTAACAGAAAACAGAAAAGAAGCTGTTTTTTATGTAGCAAAGAAACATAAACAAACAAAAATAGCTGCTTTAATCGGAGATTTGTTTTTTTAAATCTTTCAATATTGTTTCCTTACTTTTTTTATATAACCTCGCCATAATATAGCAAGATATAATATGATATTAGTCAGAGCCGTTTTATTAACTATAGAAAGGTGTTAATAAAATGCAAAAATCTGTTAGTGTGAAATCACACTCGTGCAGTTCATAAAATAACACCTACATTGCAGCTAAAACTGAGTTTAGCAACCCTATAAAGAACATGGAGGAGATTCGTTTTTTAAACTTTGCAGTCATTTTTAGTTTGCATTTATACATTTTTGCATATTTTGTGTATCTGTTTTATAATCAGTGATCATAAAGTGATTATAAGACACAGTTCCTAACAAGCTTGTGTCTTCATCTAGGTAGCAGAACCTAATCATTTCTGTGACACACTGCAGATGCACATCACCAAAATCCTTTTAACTGTTTCCAAATATCAAACAATGATCTGAGAGGGAATTTTGCATTTGTTGATTGTGTTTTGCTGCATCACTGAAATCAGAGGGGAGCACTGTTAAGAGAAAGTAGATATAGAGTGAGTAGATATTACAGGAACAAGAGTGTTTTATTCCTGCTGATCTTAAAGCAGATATCTCACAATACAGATTGATTGTACTTCCTTCTAAGATGGGAGAAAAAGTCATTCTTTTCCAAATGTGTTTGGCAGGACAGAGAAGGCATTTGATAGAGAATAGTAGCTCTGCTCTAGGTAAAGTAATGCTGCTTTGGACACAATGCTATAGCACTTGGATTTACTTTGCCCCTTTGCTACCCATAGACTTCACAAATTCATTTTAACCTCTCCCTCGCCCCCATAGCTCCCTCCCTTACTGTCACTTACACTTACACAGTGGGCCATTTTAGTGCTGGGAGGCTTTTATCTTTGTAGCCAGGCAGGATCATAGACTGTATATATAAAAATGGGCAGGATGCAGACATGGAGAAGGCTGCTCTGTTCCAAAGAACTCTGTTTGTCAGACCATGTGCAACCAAGAAGAGGAATCTGAGACATAGGCAACCACAAAACCATTTCTCACACCCTATAAGATTTCTGAAGAATTTATAGGATTTCGATGAGCCAGTCAGCTTAGTATAAATGCTTTTGTTAGAGGGAGATCCTTTTGGCACAAATACTCAATACACACAGACACATACTTCAACACATACAACACTGTTTATTTGCCAACTTTTCATAATTCCACAGAAAAATTCATCAAACTCTGAATCCAACATAATTCCTGCTTTGTGTGCATAAGTGTGCAGCATGCAAAGAATATGTGCTGAAACATATAAAAGCATATGTGAGAGCAAACTCTGAGCGCATAAATGAAGCGGGAAGTGCGTCAGGTTCATTCACATTTCCAAGCACAGATCTCCATCTTATGCAACCAGTTTATTTAAACTCGAGCGCCCAATCTCTTATCTTCATATCTCCATATGATAGTAATATGCCAGCTGGCACAAATGCAACTTTATTTTAAAAAAAACTACTCGCAACAAGAGTAAAATGCGCTTCAAACAGATGACATAACAAACGTTACATAACAGAAGTGGCTTTGGACGTCTGGCTGTCCTGATAAATACCAAACTTATTTCTGACCTGCACTCACAGCTCCAGCTGCAGATGAGAGTGTGGTCTGATGACTTTATAATATGCACCAGGAGGCTCAAAGCATATGATTGAGTGTGACATGATTAAGTGATGGCCCCACTGGATGTTCTGATTGGCCATCATATCAAAAATCAGAACAGTGGTGTTATTATTATTCTGCTTCTTTTTTTCTTCCTTTTCTCACTTTTTGGAGTAAAAGTGTTTTAGCCAATTCTAAGCTCATATAGAATAAGTCATATTCAGAACTACTCTGTCCCACAATTTTACATTATTGCAATTAAAGTCATATGATGCAAACACCTGCTCACAACTAAATATTTGGAAAATATCACAATGCAACATGGACTAATGTGCACACATATGACTAAACTGCATTGTAATTTCATTGTACTTTCTGCCAGTTCTTTTGCTTTCCTCCTTTTCTCTATGCTCATATTTACCCTAAATACAGCTGAATTTAAAAAAAATCTACATGTTTTACTAATATCAAACAGCTGAAAACATGTGACCTAAATGGGGCCCATTAAAACATTGAGGAAGACTGTGGTCAATATCAAAGCTGCTGCTCCTGATTTTCATAAGGATAGCAACATCTGATCATAAAGAGGTTACAGTATTGAGAAAGCAGCACAAAAGGAGCCATACTAACATAAAATAACACTGTGAATCATGCCATGCTGTTACTGTGATGCCAAAACACCACAAATAAGGTTAACTTGAGTAAATGATGCCAAAGCTGCAAAAGATTTTAGCCAAATAACAAATAATCCTGATGAGTGGTAGCAAAATATTATTTGATCAGAAGAAAGTGAATAAAGAAATGCATTTGGATCAAATGGTTTTGAGTATGTTTGCCACAGAAATGGCCAGAATTACCAAAATGACTGCATAATGCACAGTGTGAAATGAGGAGGTGGCATGTGCTGATTAAGAGCTGCACCAGTGCCCAAGCCTGAGGAGGGGATGACATCTATCGACAGTCCATGCTTGACAATCCATGCTTGACATGATTTAAAACTCAGTTGGAGAGAAGCAAGATAATGATTTTTTTAACATGGCAATGATCGTGAGGGGTGTTTTTTAAGAAAAGTGACAGCTTTAATGTATCTAGTTTGTATCCATCTGAACACCTTTGTATCATTTAAGATTGAAGTTGTAGTGCAACGAATAAGTGCAGCTTAAGGGAATTATTTGTGTTGAGAGGTAGAAGTCTCTCCATAGTATTGTATTATCATCTTACCCTAGAGGTCTGAGTCTGTCGTCTCAAATAAATAAATAAAAGAAGCTGAATATAGTTTTTCACATGTGAGACATAAGCATCTTTTGTTGCATAGAATGCTGTTTATTTTGTAAAGGATTTCTTCGATACTGCTGGAATGGTTGTTAAAATATCTCAGCGACTTGTTAACACAGCGTAAATCACATCCTGTATTGATCAAGCTAATATCATCATCAAAACTTTGATTTCTTCAAGAGTTCTTCAGATTTCGAGTTGTCACAGAACAACATGACTGTGGATGTAGCTGTTAAATCTTCTTAGAAAAACAAAGCCCACATATCTGTACTGCTTATTCCAATGTAGCGTAGATGGAGTCTATCCCAGCAAGCATTGGGCGAGAGCTGTGGTACACCCTGGACAGGTCACCAGTCCCTCACATGGCAACACAGAGAGACAAACAACCAATCACACACACATTCACTCCGAAGGAAAATATTGAATGACCAATCAACCTAACAGGCATGTTGATGCGAGGAAGCAGGAGTACCCATAGAGAACATACGCTAATATGGGCAGAACATACGATCTCCACACAGAAAGATCACTGCCCGAGGTTCAAACCAGCAACCTTCTCGCTGTGAGGCTGTGTGCTGACCACCATGTCACAGTGCAGTCCGGAAACAAAACATGTTCATTGCATTCATTGCTGCACAACTTACAAAATTAGTTTATGTCTGTATGTTTTTTTCTTTTTTTCAAGTTTATAGGAATCAACTCTGAAAATAAATCTTTCTTACAAACCAATGCTTTAAGAGCAGGATTTAGTTCTGCCATTTTAATACATCTACTTATTTTGTAAAAATTATAAATGTCACTCTATCAAATCTAACTGCTCATTAGATAAACAGCTGTAATTAGTCTGTCATGGCCAAGGCTGAATGGAAGTTGGACAGAGAGCCAGCTGCAAATGTAATATGAGTTCTCATATGTGTCTGTTTCTCAGGCTACAAAAATCTGCTAAACTAATGATTTTCTCCATCTGCACTTCCATCTGGTGTTTGTATTATGTGCTAATTAGCTCTGCTAAAAGGTGCTAAACATGACAAAAGATTATTTTTCTTAAAAGTTAAGCTAGCATTGCAACATGCAATTGCAACATTATAACATGTTGATGGTAGCCTAAAACTCAAAGGAGTGTGGCTCTTGCATGTCTTCACAGGAACCACTATGTACAATATGGGGGTATATTTTCTGTTGTCATGTGATTTGTTAAGAGCACATATAAGGTAACTATACAATCTGTAAATCAGACTAAAAATAAACAAAAAAATAAATAAATAAATAAATATGTGTTGTTAAATGTGTTAGGTTGTCTCTGACAGATCGGTACATTTCCAGCAGCAATCACATGCAAATGCTGTAGAGAAGGACATTTTACTTAATGAGTTCAAAGGGATGATGACTTCTGTTATGTCATGCTGGCAAAATATTCTTGAGGTGAAGAGTAGCAAACCAGCAGATGGATATCAAATGTAGCTAGCAATGCATGCTATTACTCTAAATGAGAAACCAGTGTTGGCCAGTTTATTGAATTTTCAATCCTGAGGGCAATCTTTGAATATTACAAGAACAGTTCAAGGACAGTGCAAGCTAGAGGACGGTGCACCAGTCACATCTTTTATTTGTATTTGCTTCTATCAGCTTTATCTTAAATCATTTTCAGCTAAAAGATAAAACATCATAAAAAAAACATGTTTCACCCAGGAGTTTGTTAAGGGCAAAGGCATACGATCCACAAGAAGGCATATGGAGAGTCTGCACATTAATGCAGGACTTTCAAGGTCTTCATGGTATTTAAATGAGTCATCTTCAGCAGACATGCTCATACATTTTAGTTACTGCAGGGCTGAACTGGCGAAATGAACAGACAACCAAACCCCCGTGAGTACAAATTCTTCACTCACACATCTTTGGTTTGATTTTTTTAAAGAAAGAAATGGAAAACATCCAGCACACACAAACAACTTAGAAATAATGTTTTTTGGACAGGATGTGTCATCCAAGCAAGAACTTGTGAAACAGAGCATCTATTTTTGTCCTGATGGAACGCACACTGATTGCCTGCAGAGCAGGTCTCTGTTTTGATTGGCTAATAATCATACAGTCCCAGGTTTAGTGAAAGATTTCAGGCAATCATTGTAATTTACAAATGATAAGGGACTTTGGTTATCAGAGCCTGCCAAAAGCGAGAAATCAGGACTTTTAAACACTTGAATGCCCATCCAGTTGCCCTATCAGTTTGCTCTTCTGAAAACTTCTCCTGCCTCGTGTATGGGAGAAAGATTGCAAAATGTTTGAGCTTTGTTAGATATCATTACATTTTTTTTGTTTTGCCTTCAAGGAAAATGCTTACTCATGTTATGAAGCTCAAAGTGCCCTTGAAAACCCTGCTCAGCCACGAGCTGTTGTGTTGCACTGCATTAAAAACAGAATCTGGTGGTCAAGGCACGGGTCTGGAACGAGCAATAGGTCTCACCTAAAAGCTTCGATGAGTCTCTCTACCTTCTGTGCTTCTCCTTGAACACGGACATGAGCCTGGAACTTTCTCAGGGCTTCATCAAGTTCCATGCCTGAGAAATCCATTTCATCCACTACGCAGCTGTAAAGAGACAAAAAGCAAAAAAAAGCCAGACAAAAGAGAGGGAAAGAAGAAGAGAAAGAGTGAGGCTGGGTTTGGTTGTAATGTGTCACAGGAATGACAAAGCAAGTGAGTGGGTAGAAATGTGTATGTGTGTGAATATGCAGTAAACTAAGTGCTGATGGCAAATCTCCCTCTTAAAATTATACTCCCAATACAGAACCGCTGACCTGGAAGAGACTCCTGACATCATGTTTGTAAATGCGTACACGTACGCACACTGTGACAACAGCAGCGGAGAAGAAGGGTCTGGTGAAGAAGGATGAGCGACACAGAGTAATGAAATCCAAAGAGAGAGTGGGCCAGAGAGAGGTGCATGAAGGGCTGAGGACAAGTTGTGGCAGTAGTAGAAGAGCAAATAAGATTTTAGATTTGTGGGCTTGTGTGGATCTGTGGCAGTGAAAACGTGTCTCATTGTAAGAAAGTGAGGTTGAGTGGTTATATGCGTGTTCAGTGCAGTGACCTATTTCTACAATCAGTACAACAACCTCAGCAAAAAGCCCCTCTGTGCCGGATCTCTGTGTACAGTCTGCATAGATTGGATGCAAAAAGAGGGAGTCTGCCACCATTAAGTACATACATGCATGAACGCCAAGTAAGCTTGTGTCATAATCTGTCATAATGCATATATGTGAGCATCACTTTCAATAACCACTTTCAATAGCCTAAAGTATAAAGTTAAATTTAGTAACCTGCCTACATATCTTTTAATGTATTTTTATTTTTTCTAATGGTCAACATTAAGGCACAAAAACAGCTTCAGAGTTTATTCTTCAATTTCAAATGGAATTTTTAATAAAGAACAGGACGTATTGAGGCATTTTTATGTAGAGCAACATGGGCGAACATCACATGCTGCATGTACCTGTGGTGTTTGTTCAAACTTGGGGCTTGCACCTGGGGGCAGTCATATTCACTAAAATTAGAAAAATATATATCTAAAAAAATAAGATAGCAACTAAATCAAAGAAACACAGAATGGGACAACACCAACAACAACAAAGCAGACTATGACACTGCTCTGGTCCGGTTCAAGAAACAACTAAAAAAGCAAGTCAGAGGCGCAGATCTGAAGACGCTGCCCATTTTTAACCATATTTTATTTCCACCTTATGTTATAGTCCTGCAGTCATTTACAAGTATACTATTAGATTCAAAATACTTTCACATTTGATAAAACAATGATATTATTATAAAAAAAAATCTAAATAAAAATCATATTAAAAATCAATAAAAGTGTCTTCCCTCGGACCTAAAAACAGTTGTCATTAAGCCACTACTGAAAAAGAAAACCTTAGACTCGTCACTCATAAGAAGCTACTAACTGATATTAAATATCCTCTTTCTTAATAAGAATATAGAAAAAGTTGTCTGTAACCAGTAAAACTACCTACTGAAACTAAATATGTGTTTTATGTGTACCACCCAGGTTCTCTGCAAAACCACAGCACTGTAGTTAAGGTCTTGGCCTTTCGGCCCTGGTACTGGTACAACTGATTTCAATGCTGCATTTGACATAGTCGACCATGACATCTTATTAGACCAGCTGAAATACTGGGTAGGACTTTTTTGCACTACATTATTTGGTTTGAGTCCTTTTTAAAAGACAGCAACTGCTTTGTGTCTTTAGGTAGCCATAAATCTGAGTGAACTTAAATAATGTGGCATTCTCCAAGGCTCCATTTTGGAGCCTCTGCTGTTCAATATATCCATGTTCCCACTCACTCTGATTATGAAAAACAAAAAAATATGCTACCATAGTACATTAATGGTATATAAATCTACATAACCAGTTTACCAGGAGACTGTAGTCTGAGGCCAAAACTAAAATAATAGTTTCTGGGGTCTAGAAGGAAAGATTAAAAGTCAAAAAGGGTCAAATCTAATTTCTGTTTCCAAAGTCAGATCTAAACATGACGAAGCAGCATTCACTTTTTATATTCCTCACATGTGGAACAAACTCACAGAAAACTGCAGGTCTGCTGAAACTGGCATCTGTTTTAAATCAAGGTTAACATTTTTTCTATTTACCACCTTTTATCACAACAACTGTTAATTTCTCACACTGTAACTGTCATGATTTGGACTTTGTGGGGTGTTTTTTGGCTTCCTGTTTTATTTTGTTGTATCCTCCATCCTGCATTTGGGTCCTCACCACCATACCTTTCCACCACCTTTCTGAGCCCCTGTGACAGAAACTTTCATTTTATCTACTGTATTTAGTTTCTTTTTAATGCTTCCTGCATCCCTGCTTTCGTGCTTTTAATTTTTTCAAGTAAAGCACTTTGAATTATGTGCTATCTAAAAAACTGCCTTGTTCAGGTACACAACAACCGAACAACATCTATCTATTTACAAGCTAGCGTTATGTACACCTACTCAAAATAGAGACCAGACATGCTGGACCTAGCGGTTTATTCAACATGTTCACAATTACTCAGTATTTATTTAGTGAAGTATTTTTTTGACAACTGACTCTGTATTTAGAATATTATTTTTAAATAATTCAATTTTATATCCAGCTGCTTGATTTCCCAATATTTTTTTAATTATCTGTTACTCAATGTAAAACTGGATTCACCGTAATAATATATATGTACGAAAGGAATAACATACTTATTGTTTATTTTCCTTCCATTTAGATACATCACTATAATGACACTGCATATTAAAGCTGCATATAAATAAGGTTATGCAATTTCTATGTCTTGCAGTGGTAAAGAATCTTTTTAAAAATCCCAGTGTCCAAAAATCTTTTTAAAATACACTTAAAATTGAAAGGAATCTAAGTTAGACCAAGACTTGTTCTAACATATACATCAATTCAGCAAGTAGATTTTTATTACATTTCTAACAAACAGACACAGAAAGACACAGAAATATAGAATAAAACACAACGCCTTGGCCGTAATAATAAACTACAGAGCAAGCAAGTTTTAAATTAAAAATATAAAAGCGAAGCATATTTCTACATTTTTATGGTTCAGATAGCTACATTAGCCTGTTGACTTGTTTTATAACAAGTCTGTGGTTTGGCATTGTGCCTTGTTGCATTTAAGTAGGACTTGGTTTTTCAGATCCAAAAGTTGTAACAAATGAATAAATAAACACATAAATACATAAACAATAAATCATGCAGCACCAATTTTGAAGAAGGACACAACTATTTTGCTTTTCTATTAACATTAAATTCTCACCATTAATTATTAAGTCCACTTCAGAAAGAAATAAGCTGTTAAGTATTTTATGGAATATTTCAAATATCTGATTAGGGATTGTGTTTCTTCTCTTTTGTGGATTAGGTTTTCTTTTAAGTGGAACTTAGAAGCTCAGAGTCTCCATTTATTAGTGAATGCAGTCAAGAGGCCCTCAGAAGTTTCCATTCTAAAAGTATGACCAAAAAATCCTGTATTTAAACAAGTGTTTTTATGTAAACCTCTAACAAATAGTAAAAGCTGGTAATGACTGACTTGGCCTATGAATGAAAGCGTTATTTTGACTTATCAGTGATCCATTACAGTATTCTACCATTTTGCACCACTTCAATGACAAGAATATTCTTGAAAGAGAAATCATTAAGAACTGTAGATAAATAACAAATGAGGGAATGCTAAATGTAATCTTGTGGCATTGTGATAAAAGGATGTCTCGGGAAGTTGTGCCAGCTTGTGAAACAGGACATAATACGTCTTCTTTAATATGATTATCTTTTAAAACATTATTCCGCACCACATTACACCGATTTAGTAAGTCATTTAAATCCTTTGTGGAAAAAGCTAAACCTAAAGCCATCTTAGGGATATCTGAGAAAATTCTTCCCACATGGGTTTGCGAGCTACAGCTGCAGGAAAAAAGCTTGTGGACTTTCAGGTTAGGACTGTTGCATTCACTTCAAATAAATCTCATGAAAACTGAATGAGATTGAAATTTAATGAGCAATTCACAGCTGTTCTTTGACCTCCTAAATGCTTTACAGCTCCACTCTGATGTGTGGGAATGTGTGCGCCTGTGTGGTGAAGTGTCACTAAATAACATGCACTCACTCCAGGACATCTCTGTTGAACTGCAGCTTGCTGTTCCCCAAGAACTCTCCAATCATCTGTCGGCTCAGGCCTTTCCTCTGCAGCAAGAAGTGAGCCACTCCTATGGCTGTGTCTGGGACGAAACCACGTGTGATCAGGAAATGGATGCCTCTTTCTGGGTTCCTGATAATCAATCAATGAGAGAAAAGCAGACAATGAGAGTTGACCATGTTTATGTACACTAGATTAGATATGTGGAAGAAAGAAAATACACTTCTCTGTATTTCAGGGAAAGTGTGCTTAATGTCTGAGAGTGTATGTCAAAAGAATGGTGTGTGTGTGTGTGTGTGTGTGTGTGTGTGTGTGTGTGTGTGTGTGTGTGTGTGTGTGTGTGTGTGTGTGT
>JBAMHX010000011.1:21515523-21538953 GCA_037177515.1 Pseudomugil tenellus
ATATAGTAAAAAATACTATGCTGAGAGAAACTGACAACCGGAGTAGCAGTAGGCAGATCTGGTCTCCAGTCAGCTGCAGGCAAGATACACACAGCTGGCAAGGACATGGGAGGTGAAACCTTCATTTCCTCATTTCCCCCATTACCTGTTTAGCCTACCAAAGATCTGTTTGGTCAGGGTGTAAATGTTCATTTAAGATTTGGCTATGCATTTAATAATCTGTTCATGCTGCTGCATGTAGTGGTGGATGCATCTGCTAATGACATTTTCATATCAATTATAATTTATTTATCTAAAATGAAGAACTAGAATCAAGTAGCTGTTGCAGAAGGAACGCGGACACAATTCAGGGTGCAGGCATCGAGGGGAGCAACAGGCTCTGAAACCTGAGGTGTGGCGTGTGAACAAAAGAATATAAGATTAATAACAAGCTTTTTAAAAAAAAAAAAAAAAAAAAAAAAAAGTCCCTTTGTGCACTCTGCTCTTCTTGACTCTTCTTGATTTTATATTGCTCAGTGGGAGAGTTGTCCCACAGAGACCAATCAGGATTCCTACTGGGATATAACTTATGAACAGAACACACACACACACACATTCTGAAAAAAAGGAAACATGGGTTTTCTCTCATTAAATGATGTGCTGATGTACTGTGAAGATCTGGTGCCAGGGAGGAGGAGTTGCATGTGCCTGTGTGTGTGTGTGTGTGTATTTGTGTGTTCTTAGCAGTGTATTGCTGTGTGCACGCGTGTTTCATCTAACACAGCAACATCAGAGACCCAGAGATCCCGTGTGAATTCCCGATTCCCGAACTGTGATTAATGGAGTGGCCAGCAGCGCCGCAGACGCTGACTCGAGGTGCCTCATCACCTCAGGCTCCTGTCTCAAAACTGACATTGGCCGCTGTGCTCAGCACACACACAAGCACGTGCACACACACACACAAGCATAGAGGCCTACAGCTGTTCGTTATGTAATGATCCAGTGATCGTGATCCAGTTTCTCATTTAAATAATCCACCCTCATCTGGCACAGTCCTTAACCGAAACACACATAGCTGAGAATTGGAAATCTGCAAGCAGCTTCTTCTTTAATAAAATGCTTCTCACTCTATAGCACATGTGCATGTATGCACACACACTGCTGGTTGCACACTGAAACGAATGCAACACACAATATATGAAAGGTTTGGATAGGGGTTTGTCCAAGGCAGCATATTTACGTCAGAACTCCCAGGATCACATGAGGCTTTAAAAATGTAATGCAGGCATGGCTGCTTCTTTATGGCTAAGTGTTTCCCATTGTAATACTTGAGAACAGGCACAGAGACATGTAAACATCCATGATGTCTACTCACTCGGATTTCCTTGCCAGGGTCAGGGATCGACAAAGGGTTGAAGGGGTCATTGGAACCAAAGACCGGCAACTGGAGCAACTTCCGCTGTTTTCTGTCTCACTTTCAATGGGGGAAATCATTGATGGGTCCGCGGGGACCAGCTGCATGTCTCCTGGGTCCATAGGTTGGGCTGGTGGAGGTTGGGCACCCAGAGCCGCCTCAGCCTGTACTGGTGCAGCTCCATGGTCAGGGACAGACCCCCCACTGCTCTTGAGCTGGGGTTCTGGTGAATGATGGTGATGGTGAAGGCAGCTGGGGTCTGGGAGATGGTGGTGAAGATAAGGATGCTGCTGTTGTACCCTGACGTCCCGCAGGTGCCTGTTTTCACCAATAAGCTCGTCCACCCGCCGGTCCAGCTCCTCTATCCGAGCACGCTGGGTCTGAATCAGACTCTGCTGGTTTTGTACGATGGTGGTGAGCTCCCGGAGGTACAGAATCGCCTGCACCGGGTTTTCTAGCAAGCTGGAGCTCATAATATTCATGGAGGGAAGAGAAGGAGGGAAAAAAAAGTAGTAGCTGGACTGGCAGATGGAGGTCAGAGGAAATAGAAATATCCGAACGTGCGGGTGAGAAGATGAAATGTCCTTCCGCGTTTCTCTCCTTGATTCTGCTCGGTTGTGGATGAGGCTGCGCCGACAGAGCTAGTATTCACTTCTGAAGTCGTTTCCCTCCCCTACTCTAGCTCTCTCTCCCTGTGCGCGGTGGTGCTGATGAGAGAAGCCAAATCCAGATGTGTCAGGGGGGGGGGGGAGGCGCAGGGAAACGGACGCGTCATTACGCAAGAATAGACGAAAGAATGCCAGTACAAGCACGCTCCCTATAGGTATATGAAGTTGCTCCTGAGTCCCTGTAGTTGCTTAATAAATAACCATAACGTTACATAAAGTATTAATAAAATAATTTAGTTTCTTTATCTTTCTGTGGAGATGGGGCTTCAATGATGGCTACTTAGGTGGTAAAGGTTCTAGCTCATTTTTAAATGGCTGCTCTACTTGATTATATTTGATCACATTTATATGAATAACAGCAAATAAAAGATAATTAATCTTCAGAGTGTATTTTAAGTGTAGAACGTGTGAAGGATCCGTGTAAATTTATATTAAAAATGGTTATCAAAATGCTAGATTAACAGTTATTTTGGATAAAAACTCAAATTAGAATTAAAACAACAATTCATTGAAAAAGCTAGATTTATTTAACCACTACAGACATGACAGGTTTTTTTTCATTTAATTTGAAAGAAAAATATTTTGATGTGTTTAAACTGTAGGCTACATGAAATAGTTGTAGGCCTACAACCTAAAATAATGTGGTTGTGGTTAAATATTTTCAACATTTCATCTGAAAGTTATATTAAACAATGTACCTACATAAGATTTTGTATCACAGCATATGCTATTTACGATTAAGTAGGACCTCCGTCCATTTTTCCTATTTGCATTCAGTTGGTCTTATGTTTTTAAAAAAAACCCTGCAAAACTAACTAAAGCTATTACTTTCCGACATACCGTGAACGCAACGCTGTTTGCGTTACTTTGATCACGTGCTACACGAACGCGGAAGTGCGAAAGCGATTTATTTGCTAAACAAATAGCAACGCAGCTGTCTCTAACACTCTAGCTTCTTAGCAATCGAAGTTTTTTGTGATTTTTAACAAGTGAACAAACCCCATGGTCAGGTATGAGTAATTTTCCAGTACAATACTGGTTTCCAGTACTGATAGATATGCTTACGAACAATAGCAGTGCCAGACTTTCGTTATTTTGAGTGTATTTTGTTTTTGTTTAATTGCGAGTAAACACGTAGGCTTCAGTTTTATTAAGAAAGAGTAACTGAATCTGATATGTGATTTTTTTTTAAAAAAAAAAAAAAGCATCATGGTTATTCCTCCCTCGTCATGTGAGAGTCAGATGAGGGTTCAAGAAAAATCCTGAATGTAAACTAATTAGTCCCAAGTTTCTAACCTTACAGCAAATCAAACGTGAATGTTTACTTAAATAAGAGATTTAGATTGATTTTGTTGTGTTTAATGTTTTCTGAATGATGACCAGGAATTAATTATAATTAATTATAATGCTAATGACCAGAGCATGTGTTTTGGCATCGTTGGATTACTGCTGTTTTGCAGGATGCCACAGCAGCACTGCCTGGAGGGCCAGGTGTACTCAGTACCTCTCATCCAGCCAGACCTGAGGCGAGAGGAGGCTGTTCATCAAATTGCAGATGCATTGCTCCACTTGGAGACCATTTCTACCGACATTTTCAAAAGGCAAGGTCAATGCACTCACTCACAGAAGCCACAATGATGGCCACATCCCGTAAAACAGACTGTCACAACATTTCTCCACAAGTGTCAAGCTGAAGGAAATGACACCGGGACTTCAGTCTGACATTTTTTCTTTTACTGTCATAAATTAATGAGTAAAACATTTTTATCACTGAAAGGTATTAACATGCTAAACTCATTGACGGCAGAAAGTCATAGCTGAAAGTATGTTGTTTTTTTATAGATTGCAATCAACAAATAACATTATTTCTGTTAGAAAAGATGATTTGTGTCATGTTGAATATAAATAAATGTGTTCTAAACATTTAAACTGGCATTAATGGTGACATAAAATTCAGAATGTTAATATTTTTTATTCATGATCCGTTTGTCATTAAATAATTGAATTAATCCTTAATAAAATGACAAAAAAAAATCTTCATGACCTTTCTTACATCAGACCACAGTCATTTTCTCTCTTCATTTTTGTCTCATCTGTTATGCAGTAATGTGTATAAAGTTGTATTTATGCGTGTGCTGCTTTCAGGGTTTCAGAGAATGTAGAGAGGAACCGTCGCCAGCTGCAGAGCGTCTCTGACCGGATCAGACTAGCTCAGGCCCGTGTCGACAAGATTAAAGGCAGCAAGAAGGCCACTAAGGTAACATAACAACTTCACTTTTACAAGGCAGATCTATAAAGTTTTATGTCCGACACAATGACAAAACAAGGTGAAGACACCATAAACATCCTTTATGTGTGGATAGGTGTTCTCCAGTGCCAAGTACCCAGCCCCTGATCGGCTTCAGGACTACTCATCTATCTTTACTGGAGCCGTGGATCCCTCCTCTCAAACCCGTCCCCGACACAGACTACAGAATAAACTTCGTCCATTTGATGAAAAGGCCTTGCAGGTGAGCTAACAAGACTGAAATGCTACAAAAGGATTTGGATATTTTCAACATGTCCCATTATGCAAAAATAAAAACCTGACTTATTAAGAGCTGCATTCTCTTTAATTGTCCTTCAGCTGATTATTTTCTGCAACACGAAAGCTGCCAGGATTAAATAAAGACACAACTGATTACATTTAAATAGGTTTCAGTGTTGGGAGTTTTGAAGCAGAGCTTGTTGTGCTGTGGCCTCATTAGAAAAAACTTTCAACTCATTGGTATTGCAATTTCCTGATCTCTGCTGATGGGAAAATACCAGCAGAGATCAGACTATATACACAATTTATAAGTGTGGTATTAGCTGAGCTTGATGAAAGCACTCAATGACCTTCTGAGTGATAGTGACAAGGATGAAACTGCAGGTACAATAAGCTTTTATTAGCTTGTTTTAAATGGTGCATAGATTTATATGCATGGCGGAAAAATCCAGGAGCAGCTGGAAGTACTCTTACTCTGGGTATATACGGGTCTTTAAAAAATAAAACTGGCAAATCATAAATATGATGTATCTTAGAGGCCTGAGAGTAGATGTGCAGCCTGGCCAGAGGTGACCTTGAGGTTTCTCTAGTGCCGCAGGATAATGTGGCAAATGAGGGACATTTAGGTCTCAAAATCTGCAGCAGCAACAAATTAATAACTTTTCTACTGATTGAGAACTAGAAGATTGGGTTTTATAATCATCATAGTTAATATTGATCAGGCTTATCGGATCTGATAACATCAGGAGTGTTGGGAAAATGTTGCAGCATCTACTTGGATGACTCCTTTTAACCCTAATGTCATAAAAGCAATTTTACAGACATTGGCGATGATTGGAAAATAAAAAAGAGGTGCGGCTAACACAGGCATGTGGACATGTAGTTTTTAAAGCTAGAAGCTTTAAAAGCCGGAACAGGTGTGTCATTTACCTCCACGGTTAGGTTCATGCTGTACACTAGGACTGTAAGAAAATATCAATATATCGGTATATTGCAATATTTTTAAGAGACAATGTATTGATAAGCAAAAGAACTGTATCGATCTTTTTATGAGCATATTTTTACTCATGAAGAGTGTTTTTAAAATAAAATTCTGTTCTCATTCTGTAAGTTGGGCATTTACTATTAAATTCTAGTAAAGAAAAATTGCAATTTATCGCCTTGTTTATAGAATCAAAATATATTGAAATATATTGTATCGCTAATGTTATATACATCATAACGCCAGATTCTTGTTCATACACGCCTCTACTGTACACACTGATATGGTTTTGGATCAGAAGTGTCACTTGATTGGGAAAATAAAAAGAGTGTCAGTGTTTTTTCACCATAAGTGTGTGTGTTTATATTCTCGGCTCAGCACAAGGTTTTGCATTATTTATAGCAAACCTCACAGGTTTGTTTGTTTTTTTTTTATTGGTTTTTTTTTTTTTTGCTGCGCTATCTCAGGACACTTTACGGAAGTTAGCATATTTTCTGCTGTATGTGCTTGGTGTTTAAGAGTTTAGTGTGTGTGTGTGTTTGTGTATTTGTCACACTGGGAGAAAGGAAAAGAACGGGGAGAAAACACTGCTGTAATCTTCTGTGCAAAAAGATGAATTATTCATTATCCTTCAGAAGCAATGTCCCCAGTCACATGATTCGCTATTGCAGTGTTTGTGTGTGTGCCTGCTTCGGGAGCATTTTTGTGGCATTTGTCATTTGCTTTATTCAAGATTTAGTTGACATTTTACATTTTCCCCTCTCTTTATGTCTACATTACTTCCTTTCAGGATAAGTTAATGTATTTCCCAGTGTGTGTGACCAATAAGAAGAAGCCTGAGGATGAGACAGAAGAGGGATTGGGCAGTTTGCCTCGAAACATCTCATCTGTCAGCTCTCTGTTGCTTTTTAATACCACAGAGAATCTGTGAGTTCAAATACAGACAAACGGGTACAGATGCTTCTTGAGGAAACTAGTCTGATTGAAATCTTTTTTTCTTTTCCCTCAGATATAAGAAGTATGTGTTCCTTGATCCTTTAGCGGGAGCAGTGACTAAAACACACACAACACTAGAGACAGAAAAAGAGGAAAAACCATTCGATGCTCCTTTATCCATCACAAAGAGAGAGCAGCTGGAGAGACAGGTACCATCTAACGTGATTACGCTCTTAATCTGACTTCTTTTCAAATGTATAAAGATGTTGTTTCTCTCTAACAGACGGCAGAGAGTTATTTCTATGTACCAGACCTGGGTCAGGTGCCAGAGATTGATGTCCCGTCCTATCTGCCGGACCTGCCGGGTATCGCAGATGACCTGTCGTACAGCGCAGACCTCGGGCCTGGATTCGCCCCATCGGGACCTACACACAACATCCCTGAGCTGCCCTCCTTCTGTGAGGAGAGCAGTACATCAGGTGTGCAGCTACGCTGTATTTATGTTCTTTTGCATCTCGGTTTAATCATTCTGTCTTCGTTTTATGTCAAGAAGTTAAAACACTTTAAAAATAAACCCTTTTTTTCTGTTTTTAAGGAGCTCAGCTTCAGTTGAATTCTCCTCCACCTCCTCCACCTCCACCTCCACCCCCTGAGCCTGCCCTCCCTTCGGCTGCCTCTGCAGGACCCCCCCCTCCTCCACCTCCTCCACCGCCACCCCCTGCTGAGAGCTTCCCAGATGTTGCCCAACCTCAAAGTTCAGGTTAGTTCGGATCCACAATCAGTTCAGAACACGTCACTCACATGGAGGAATATGAGGAAATCTCTCCCTTTATTAAAGCAATGAAAATATGTACTTCCATCTCCCCCCCCCATTTATAAGTGCCCCCCATACACACACACACAATAGAGGAAGCTAACTTTCTGCCATTAATGAAAGCAATTTAATTGACAAAAGAGCTGTGCTTCTAATAAGACCGCCTCCTCTGTTTCCAGGCCCGGTGTCTGGCGCTCCAAGCGAGGTGGTCCAGCCGTCAGATGGCCGCGCCAGTCTCCTGGAGTCTATCCGCAACGCCGGGGGCATCGGCAAAGCCAAGCTGCGCAACGTGAAAGAACGGAAGATGGAGAAAAAGAAACAAAAGGAGCAAGAGCAAGGTGTCAGATTTTATAAATGGGAATGGGACTTCTTTTTATGGCTAAATGCATCATTTGTATGCATGTAGCGATTAAAGTCAGTCTGTCACTGGCTGATGGGATGAGTTTGTGGTTTTTATCATGGTCATCATCATTATCAATGACTTTTGTCAGTTTTGTGCACCGAACTCATTAAAAGGTAACTTTTGCTGTTCTGAGTGATTTCAACAATACTGATGGGATGTTTTTCCTTCCAGTGGTCGGAGTGGCATCTAGTGGGGGTGACTTTATGTCTGATCTCTTCAACAAACTTGCCATGCGCAGAAAAGGTGAAAGTTCTTTTCATGTCAAAAGATGAAAAATGTTTATATGTGATTGCTTTGTTTAAATGTGTTGTTATCTCTGCAGGCATATCAGGAAAGGGCCCAGCGGGTGGGGAGTCAGGGGATGCTCCCGGTGGTACTGGTGGTGCCTTTGCCAGGATGTCAGACGTCATCCCACCACTTCCTGCCCCACAACCCCTGACAGATGATGATGACTGGGAAGCATGATGTAATAAACCAGAAAAGGCACCGATAGCAAAACCAGAGTTTGATTATTTTCTTTGTCCGAAACAAAATTTTTCCTTGTGTTGGAAAAGTGAAGTTTTAGTTTGTGTTACAATTCAATTCAAAAGCTTATTCATAACTTTTTCCAAATGAAAAACACTCGTATCCAAATGACAAAATAATTTATTGAAATGATACAACTAATAAATGTTAAATATGTACAATAAAATTCTTGAGATGGAACCAATTTGCAGGCTGTGAGTTGACAAACACTCAGTTTTTGACAAGTCGCATGTTTGCTTTCCATTGCTGTTCCTGTAATCTGTTCAGTAACTCAGAAATGCAAATCAACTAACTTTTAAATGAATAAAGATATTCTCTTACAAAAAAGTATGACTGAGAAACATCCATGTATTCTTCTTTTACAATATTGCCAGGAAATATTTGGAGCCTTAATTAGTTTTCAAACTAAACATATAACACCTGAAAATGTGAAATTGAAAATAAAGAACATAAAAACAGAGAGCTGTCTCATTGATCTGTGCTCACAAGGATACAAATTGCACAAATATCATGGAGGATGTGGAGACTTTCCCCCCCTGAGTCAGGACATATCACATTTCAGCTTTCTCAAAAATCTATCACGTTAGTGAAAATAAACATTTCATAATAACCTCAGTGATGACAGAAACTACTCCTGTTTCTTCTCCAGGAAGAACTACAAAGGAATCACATAAATATGATCGTTTTAGTTTTAATCATGAAGTGGAACTTAAAAAACATGAATGTATTTGCTTCTCACCTTCCGTAAAGCAGCAAAAGCAGGACCAAACGTTGCATGTGTGTTGGTGCGCTTCCTGATCCAAGCGGGAAGTTTGGAAAGTGTGGCTGGCCGAGAGTAACGTCTGTCGCACAGCACGATGCAGGAGTAGTCGCCACGGTGACGGATAGCTCTTCCTTTAAAAAGGACATATCACTTCCATGTTGATCATATCACCACTTTTATAACTTTTTTAAATTAATAAACCTTTTGTTTGTATCGTTTTTTACTAATATTACATGATTACCTATAGACTGGTTCACAGCCTTCATGCAGAGATTTTCTATCAGTGCTTGTCCAGGGCTCCTTCCCTGACTGTGAGGCTAAAACAAATACTTGACAATTAATTCACCATTCCTTACATATTTTTTTCTATTTTTAATCAAAAGTATTTCTCTTGTCAGTTAAAAAAAATATACAAATGAGACTCGAAGGAAAGAACCTGACCAGGTGCCTGTCCAGGTATGACATCTTTTCCTGCAGCTCCGGGGATTTGATGTTGGGATATGGCATTCCGACCATCACTACACACCTTCACCACAAATGCACACAGTACCATTTAACTTGAAGTATTTGAAGCATTACACATCTACTGGTTGTGCATCAATAATAAGCACCTGCCCAAGTCATCAGAGAAGTTGATTCCCTCACTCATCTTTCCTCCAACCACCGAGAACAACAACGCTCCTGTGAGTCCACCTCTGTCCAGAGAACAGCTCTAAAATGAAGATACAAATCCGTGTCGCTGATCAATTCCCGTCCCGACTCATTTAGGAAACAGGACAACAGAGGAAATGTGTTACCTGGATGCAGCGGGAAAACTCAGACAGCACCTGCTCTACTTGGTTGGCCTTCTTTGGTTCCTGGAAGATCTGAGGAGGCGTTTGTTATAAAGAGTTTAAGGAAACTGCTTTTTGCTTTCTCACACGCTCCTCTTGTGGCTAGTGTACCTTTTTCTTTTTTGCCAGTCGAATTAGCGCACCACTGGCCTCCCAGTGAGATATGATCCGCCTGGAGTATTCGTAAGAGGGGAAGAAGCAGACAACCCCGCCAGGGACCACGTTACAAGTGTTGGAGAGAATACGTCCCATTTCATCCATCTGTTACCAAGATAGATATGACTTTGTGGTCATGCTTATCACAACATCTTTTCAGTGAAATAAGAATAATAAAAAGGAACATTACGATACATGTTACCATGCGAGGCGAGTCTCTGTTCTGATAAGTAAAATCCAGCTCCTGACCAGATGGGCCGCTGCACAAGACGAGGGGCAAAATATTCTCAGGAGGGATAACGTGGCCTGAAGTTACCAGACAAGATGACGGTCACTACATTTATTAGCAATACATGAGTTTTATTTGAAATTATATTTGAAAAAAATACTATTTTTATTTAAAACATACCATTATTTTGCTATATTTTGCCGTTACACAGTCTATCCATTGCACATTTATGATAACATTATGCATTTTGCAACATGCATATGTCGGAGCGGTGGAGTCAGCTACACCCTTCTTTTCAAAGCAATAAAGATAAAAAACGCATAGATGAAAAATAAAACTACTTCCGGGATTGTTTTAAGGTACAATTAACACTGATAAAAGGTTAAAAGTTAATAAAAGTCAATTTTGCATAATATGGGACCTTGAAATGAAAAATATTTCAATTATTGAACTTTTATGGCAAATTAAAAAACACCACCCACCTTACAAATGCATTCATACACAAACTTTAGCATTTAATAAATGCAAATCATCTTTTAACCAATTTGAATCTGATTTAAGTCGTATAAGTCTAAAACCGATCTTCACTTGAAATATAACAAAGATCTGAAATGTCAAAGCACATCGTAAGTAATATGCAGTATACTCCAGTTTGTACACATCGGCTGGAGGAGTTTATTCTCATTTTTTGCTTACAGACGGGCAGACCAACCTGCTTTCACCTCATTTGCACCAGGTGCAGGTTCGCATATAACTGATCTGCAAAGCCCAGTGTGGGAGAAAACAACAAGACTGCCATTTCTTGAGTCAAGCCTTTCATATTTATCAGATATCTCTAACAAACAGAAATATTGATAATCACATTGCTAACAGAGTGCATAATAGAAAAGGAGTAACCCTCAAAGTACTGTAGAAGTAGAAAATGGGCCACTCACCACAGGAAAACTCAATGATGCGATCCTCCTCTACTCCGGCAGAAAACAGCAGCTCTTGTTTGAAATCTGAAACCTACATTGCGACATACTTCAGTGTGATAAAGCAAACTCACTCACAGCGACACAACCTGGTTTATCCTAAACTATCTCACCGGCTGCATGGTTCCTCCAGCAATGATTACAGCTCTGCACTCCTGCAACACCTGCGTAAAGTGGACTGCTGGATTGAGCAGAAGGAACTTGATGCTGCTCTCTGACACAGTGCCTGATCCAGAAATAAATAAATAAAATATGACAATTTACGTTAAAACTCCATCTTACTCTATCAATCATTTTTATTAGAAAACATTACCTTGTCTTTGCACCACCACTCTACCATCAGCGTTGCTGTTGGTGAGAGCCAAGAAGAAACCTTCCACTTGCATCATGGGAGATGCAGACAGCACTTTGTCTGCCTCAGCAGACCCCTCCTGGTCTGCTAAGGGAACTACATACAAAAGAGTTAGAATAATATTATCATAGAAAAAACTGTAAAGAATACTATGAGGTTTACATGCTACAGTATAAAATGTGAATCGATGCAGGGGCCAGAAACAAAAACAAAACACTATAATTGCTTCACATAAAGGGTCTTCTAATATAAAATTCATGACGCATCATTTCTGATGATGTAATTCAGCAGAACTAACCAGGTGCAGAGCTGTGGTTGCTTTGTAGGGTCTGAAGGTAACGGTTTAAACCTTCAGTGCGACGGTTTTCCTTGTTGGAGCTGCTGTGTGTGTGCAGGGTCACACCTGAGCCTGCATATTTCTCCACAAACCCCCCCAGCTGCAGAAAGAGCATAGAGGTATGTTTGGTTTTTACAGCACATCATGGTCATAAACACATCAAGCTTTTAGATACACAACATGACTCAAATATATAAAACTCTTTTACCTTCCTGCTAATCATGCTCTTCTCAAAGTATCTTTGTAACTAAAATGAAACATAACAGATTAAAGTACCATTTTGTTTTTGATGGTGTGCAGACAGAACAATGTTTTAATTAGAAAAAGCTACCTTAAATAAGTTTATATTGTCAATCTGAGCCTTGAAGAGAAAATTGTTAATGGTATGCATCTCTGTTCCTAAAGAGGAAGGAAAAAAAGGGAAAACAGATGTTTGGCCTCTGCTTCAATGTGCTTCAGTGTGTTTGGTCAATCAATCATTAACTAACCTGCTTGTGTAGTCTGGTTCACTGGATTCTGCCCAACATTTCCTGTGAAAAAAAACAAAGATCAGCCACATCTTCAGAGCAGACAACCATGTTCAATAATCTACCCAAAGCTGCTAATTACAAACCAACTGCAGACATTCACCTCCCAGTGCCCGGACCAGCCCCTCAATCACAAACAGAATCTGCTTGATGTACATTAAGTTCTTTGCCTTCAGTCTGCTCCTGAAGTTAACGATAGACACATATCAGTGAAGATGGGGGTAAATTTGGATTAGTGAACTCCAGTCTTCTATGACTTACTTGTAGCGGCCGGCGTACTGGGTGAGCTGGGAGTGGGTGCGGCAAAGCTGCAGAAAATTAAAATGTTAAAGCATCAAACATAACTGAAGTCAATATTTCACGCATAAGGAAGATGCTACCTGTGCTCCGCTGAGTTCTGCACTGTGTATGCAGGAGAGCGTGTCACTGAGATTGTGAGCTTCATCTATGATCAGCACCTGTTAGAAAGTTTTTATGCATGAGCAAATAATATCATCAAACTGTGGAAAGTGGTCAAAGTCTGGTGAAAGAATTGGTCCCAAACACTCCTGGGAGGTAATGTTTCCATTTGATTACATCATTTTGGGGGTGATACAGATCACCGTCTGGATCCAGGAATGTTTTTTTTTAAGGATTCTTTATCATTGCGAGATAGGACCATTTTCAACATATGTGTGTATAACTCAATGAAAAATATCCGGATAGCTTGCAGAAGAAATACAGAACATGATCTTCCGTGAGAAAAATAATAAGCTTGACAGAGGTCTGCGCTCTCTGTGCTTTTCTAGTTTACCTTTATAAACATTTTTTACATGGAAACAGAGAAATATTACAAAAAAACCAATGTGGGACTCAAAAATTAAAATGATATGTATAGAAGAACAGTAACTGTACCTGCCCCTTCAGCTGGACCCCTGCTGCCTTTCTAGTAGCTTCATGTAGCACTATCTGATAGGGCAAGACCACCAACTAACAATAAAAACACACGCGTATCAAAAACACATCAGTGACACTTGAATCAACTGGAGGAAAAGTAGAGAATAACCAAAAGAATGCTGTAACGTTAAAAGATTAATACGCTGACTGCTCGGGTCACCTGTGCAGGAGGAACAGCCAGACGTGTGGCGTAATAAGGACATGATTGCATTTCCCTCCCCGTCTTTAGCAGCTGCTCTATATCATGGACGGCACCAAGGACTTTATCCCTCATCAGCTGCAGGGGAGAAGCCTTGTTGTAGGGACACACAGTCTTTGCAGGGCCTCGCTTACGTTTCGCCCCCTCTTCATGATGCTGCTTCTCTGCGAAATATCCACACATGCGTAAAAGTCACACAAGACCTTCCTCGGACAGAAGTGTGACTTTACTATGCGTTTGTGTGAAACCAGTACCACTGTTGGTAAACGGCTCATACCGTGCTTGTTTTTCTGCATCTCCATGCAGCGGTCGTTTATGCGCTGGATGCTGCCCAGATGTCGCACCTCTTCGTTGATGCAAAGATTCTGTCAAGCAGAGAGTTAAAATAGAACAAAAAAAATGTCAGAAATGGCTGTTAGCCAGAAATTATAGTTTCATAGGCTCAAGCTACCAGTGAACAGATAATGGATGCATGGATAGCCCATGTGCACTCAGACAAATGTTTTAGTGTTTGCTGGGGCATGTATACACACCTGCCTCGAGCCCAGCGTAACCAGACTGATATTCTTACTGAAGGGGCTCTTTTGAACCTCATGGACAAACTGGGCAAGCTGGGAGTGAGTGCGACTACAGTAGTAAATCTACAAACAGGAAAAATATAAAAGTACCTCACATGAAAAAAACAATAGTGGCACAGCCAGATAATCGTGTTTCTGTGTTAAGTATGTGTCAAACTTCTCTCGCACGTACCTTAGTAACATGTTCTTCCACCAGCTCGTCATCTTCCACATCGTCATCTCTAAAGAATCTGTGTAAAACATCATGTTGTTGTTTTTCCAGTTCAGATTTCCCCCTGTGATAACCTCCAGTATAGTTAATGCAGATTAATCACCATCCTCTCACCTGTTTTTAATCTTGAACTCATCATCACTTTCATATTCGGCGATGATAAGCTCCTCATCTTCTTGATCCCCTGGCACTTCAACGTGTTCTTCTTTACTAAGCTGCAGCAATTTGAATGCCTCCTCTTCTTCACAGCTCTAAAAATACGTTTATTCATTATTTTTCATTCATTGTCTTTAGTTTTTTTTTTATCTGCAGCATACATGCAAAATGTTTTCATGCACAATAACTTGCCTTTCTCTTGACTGCATACTTCAACTGAGCATTGTTTCTGATCATTTCTAATCGTTCTTCCTGTTTCTTCCTCTTCAACTCTTCCTCCTTATGCAATAGCATTTAAATATAGGTTTTAGTTGATTTAATAGATTGGAGACCCCAGTGATTAATGTAAAAAAAAAACCTCACATCTAATATTCTCTCACCTTCAGCTTTGACACCAGATCACGTTCAGCCTTTTTTTGCACAAAGTCAGTGATCCAGTCTGGTTCTGCGGAGGAGCTGGAGCCAGAAGGCTGAGTAGCCGATGCAGAAAGTGCTGCTTCTCCTTCCTGCAGCAGAGCAGCTGCTTCTTGTCGCTTCTTCTCCTCATGATCTGTGAGCCAGCTCAGTGCACCACATATCAGACTTAGTGACTTGCCCTGGATTAAAAAATACACATGCATTAACCCTAAAGTAAATGGCAAATTCATAAATGTCTCTTTATTGCAGTGCCCACTTGCACACACCGTTCCAGTTGGACTTTCAAAAATGCCCACTTTGCCCTGGTCCAGTGCATTGTAAAGGGCTTGCATAAACTGCTCCTGGATGTCATAGGGTTGGTAGGGAAATGGAAACTTGGCCCTGCCGTTTTCCATGTTTTCCCAATGTTCCTGGAAGAGAAGACGCGAGTTGTATGTGGTCAGCACAATGTCTAAACAGGACACAATATTCATAAGTGGCAGCGATGAAGCAACATTACGCCTCTAAAGCTTAAAGGGCATCTCTTTAATTCGTCTGTGTACTATTAATTTGTTAATCCTTGAACTGCAGAGCTTCCCAAATCGCATGTTGTGCCAAGCTGCTAACATGTAATCTTGAAGCTTGTCTGAGTATGGCTGGAAGGGGAAACGTCAACGCCAGCCAAGAAATCCAAGCTAGCTAAAAGTACTGCACAACCTAGCCATGTTATTGTTAGGGGTAGTATTTTGTCATTCAAAGGATTAAATGTATTTTGGCGTGTGGAGTATACTTACTGAGGATCCTCTATCGACTTTTTAGTATCAATTCATGGGTTTTCGACAATCGCGCCAACTAACAGAAGTGGTGGCAGAGCGTAGCCAATAAGGAGCAAGATATCAACAAAGCGTGCTCGATTTATCACTCAAGACTCTCTATGTGGACGGAGCCATTTGTGTCTAAGCCATATGCAGTTATTTTTTCAGTTTTATTTAATTTTTACAGAGTATAAAAACTCAATATAATTTGTACTTTTGCTTTACATATATAAATATAATTTATTGGCGTAGTTGTCCTGCTGCTTTCTGTGTCCCGCCTTTCCGGTAGACACTTGTAACCTTATGCAACGCTGTTAACATTCGATCATCCCAGTGTTTCCTCTAGACTGTCTGGAAAGTTCTCTGCCCTTTCATAACCGCCTGTCAGATACTAGTATGCAAGAAACGTGAACTGGAGGCAGTTTTACTCTAACCTTTCATACTCTGTGGTACAAGTCTGCTTGTTGCATAGTGTTAGCACAGTCTTTGCGTAGATAGTTGAAAACTACATTGTGTAGGCGATTTATAACGGCATTCACAATAAAGTTGGATTAGCTTGCTTACGTTAGTTGTTGCATACTGCACTTGGCGTGGTTGGTGAAGTGCTTAGCTTTAGCCACCGTTACCCTAGCCAGTGTGTGTCAGGTTGGATTGCGCTGTTAGCAAGAGTAGGGAGAGGGGGAAATCTGCCTCATGACAATGACTGCAGAGGAGCAGACAGGCGAAGGACAACACACCATCCCAATGGAGGGCGAGGATATTACACTAAAGAAAGACGGTGGTGTTTTAAAGGTCTGTGGTTGTGTTTTGTGACTAGAACTCCAGCGAGCTGCGTGGTTAGCTGACGCACTAAGCTAAGCTAACCGTAGCTGTTATTAGCATGACTGTTGCGTGTACTATCAATGTTCCTGTCATTCAAGCTAACTGCAAGCCTAACAACATTAAAAGGGGGTTGTACCTCAAATTTTTGCATTGGTTTAATTGATAAATTATTTTTTTATAGTAAAGATAACTTCAATTATTGACCATGCAGCCGTGTGTATTTCTAGAAGAGTCTTTATTAGTGGAGAAACGACGAGCAATGCAAGATAGAAAAATACATTAACAGAGCAGTTATTATGGTATAGTAGATTCACTGACAATAATTTGGACATCTTATCTTTTCTTGCGTGATTTATTATATTTAAGTAAAGCATGTGATTACAGGCCACAGTCTACATATCTGTTAAAGAGATATATTTTATTTATTTTTATAAATGGTCTTGATTTTTTTTTCTCATTTCTCTTTTTTTTTTCTTTCAACAGCTGATCAAAAGGGAAGGCACAGGCACAGAGCTCCCTATGACCGGTGACAAAGTGTTTGTCCATTATGTTGGTACGCTTTTAGATGGGACACATTTTGATTCAAGCAGAGACAGAGGAGAGAAGTTCTCATTTGAGTTGGGCAAAGGTTGGTTTCAAATCTACAAAACACAAAAGTCTATCAGTTGTAGTTGCTTAATGATCCAATTAATTCAGTCCTACCTGTCTGCAGGACAAGTAATAAAGGCATGGGACATTGGTGTGGCTACAATGAAAGTGGGAGAGTTGTGCCAGCTCATCTGCAAGCCGGAGTATGCTTACGGATCTGCAGGCAGCCCACCTAAGATACCCCCCAATGCAACTCTTGTTTTTGAGGTATGTTTTGTTTTTTATTTTTTTAAATCACCCTCTCAGATGCACTCTTGGCTATATGTATGAAATTGGCTACATATTTACTCATCATTTGAAAAATATTGATTTTAATTTTGCTTTTACTCGGCCAAAGGTGGAACTGTTTGAGTTTCGAGGGGAGGACGTAACCGACGATGAGGATGGAGGAATCATTCGACGTATCGTCACTAAGGGACAGGGATATTCCAAGCCCAATGAAGGAGCTGCTGTTGAAGGTAGCACATTCACACAGTTGTCTCTTTACATGTTGTTGTAATATGTCCTCTTTTTTATTATGCTCTGAAACTAAAGGCCATGTTTTTACATTTTAAGACCAATTTAAGGGTTTTACACTTTCCAAAATGAAGGTGGTTGTAAAACATTTTTAGTTCCTTCTAAAATTGAGACCAACAATAAGTGCTTTCTAGTTGATTTATTGCTTGGAGTTACAATCGTTCAATGCAAGCTTCATTTTTTACGAGACGCTCTTAGTACATGAGTTTATCTTATGTCAGGAGTGCCACACACTCACCCCAACATTTCCCTCCCTTTCAGTGATTGTGGAAGGTACCTGTGACGGACGTGTATTTGACCAGAGAGAGCTCAAATTTGAGATCGGGGACGGGGAGAGTCTCGGCTTGCCGGCTGGAGTTGAGAAAGCTATCATGGCTATGGAGCAAGGCGAGGAGGCTCTCTTCACTGTAAAGCCCAAGTATGAGCATTTTCCCAAAGGATCGAATCTTCCTTATTGTTGTGAATTCCTGTCAGAAAATTACTGGGGTGTGTGGAAATTAACTCGGAAATAACTTTTCTGTTAAGGCAAAATTAATTTTCCAATGACGACATGACAAATGAAAGTAGACATAAGTGTTCGTTTTACACGTTTTTGCACAAAACCCTTCACTACAGTGTTAAGTTGTGCAGAAACCAGTCTATTGTACACTTTGGACTAATCATGTGTGCGTTTCATTTGCAGATATGGCTTTGGGAATGCAGGAAATGCAAAGTATAACATTCCTGGTGGCGCAACATTGGAATATAAGATAACGCTCACAGCCTTTGAGAAAGTAAGCAGACACGGGGCCTGTGGGACAAATACAGCTTTACTTACTTCATCTTGGGCTTGTGTCACAATTTACTTGGATTTTTTTTTTTTTTTTAATGTAGGCAAAAGAATCCTGGGAAATGAACACAACAGAAAAGCTTGAGCAAAGCGGTATTGTCAAAGAGAAAGGGACACTGTATTTTAAGGTGTGTTTTGAAGAAGCATCCACTTTGAACAGGTAATTTTTTCATGTGCACTAACCCAGTGATTCTAAATGTTACAGGAGGGAAAATACAAGCAGGCATCCGTGCAGTACAAAAGGATTGTTTCTTGGCTGGAGCATGAGTCTGGATTATCAGGAGAGGATGAGAAGAGAGCGAAAGCGTTGCAGCTGGCTGCACATCTCAACTTAGCCATGTGCTACCTCAAAATGCAGGAGCCAAGCCTAGCCTTAGAAAACTGTGACAAGGTATGATTACTGTCCAAATGGGACATGTTTATTAGTAAGCAGTTAATTCAGTGAGTTTAAGAGGCGTCTTAAAGGTTAGAGCAGATTAAAAAAAAAAAAAAAAAAAAAAAAAAAACCCGTGTAGACGGATTTGTTTTGATTCAAGGCGATTGTGTTGTGGTGGTAAAAAAAAAAAGACTGATTATACTACTTGCAGGCTCTGGAGATGGATGCCACCAATGAGAAAGCTTTGTTCCGAAGAGGAGAGGCACTCTTCGGCATGAAGGAGTTTGACAAAGCAAGAGAGGATTTCCAGCAAGTTCTTCAGCTGTATCCTGCTAACAAGGCCGCCAAGAGCCAGGTAAAATATTTTAGCCAGGTTTTATATTGCATCATTTTTAACCAACTTTTTCCCACCAAGACACTAATGTGTTTATTTATCTGTCCTCTCAGATATACCTGCAAGTTTAGGCAAAATGGTTCATACTGATTTAGTCAAATATGCAGTTAAAACATGTTTTGTTTTGTTTTTTAAACAAAGAAACAAACTCCTTTTTTAATATTTTTAATTAGTTTTGCATAATGTTTTACACAGATTATGAATTGTTAGAGCTTTAAAAGTTAATTTAAAGTTCTTTTTTAATTTAAAAAAAATGTACATTTCAATCTGCGATAATGGATGATGAATTGAATTGCTTTATTTGTCATTGAGCCAATGCCACCCAGCGATGCTATAAAGACTTGAGCTGACATTTAACAGTTGCTTCCTGTCCTACTAGGTGGTCCTCTGTCAGAAACGAATGAAGGAGCAGCACGAGAAGGACAAACGCATCTATGCCAACATGTTTCAGAAATTTGCAGAGAGGGATTCAAAGGTGAAAGAATGTCTTTTCTAACATGACCACTGAGTGGCAGGATAACAACGCTAGAATATGTGCTGATTCTTTTTTTTTTCTGTCCCCTGACCAGAAAGAAGCAGAGAAAGTGAAGAATGTGAGCAAGGAGAACAGCGGTGACGAAATGGAGGTTGAAAATGGCGAAAAGCACGTTGCGAGTGAAGCGAAGGCATAGATGAAGATGCAACCATCATGTGGGGCAATTGTTCTTCAACTTTTGTAACTGGCCATTTGTGTTTTAAAGTGTGATTGTGTGTGTGTGTGTGTGTGGGAATGGGTGTCACTGAGAGCACTGACCTTGGGCACGTCTACAGGCTTTTCGGTGTGGCAGCTAGCTGAGCGAGAGGTGGGTTTCCTCTGCTGATGGCACTGCGGAGGTGGATTCCTTAAGCTGCGTGCCACGACCCTGGCTCTAAAACCCACAATGTTTTTTAATTGTGCATGTGACCTCAAAGAAATGTGGTTTGGAACAAAAAAGTGCATCCAGAGTGCTAAGTGCAAAATTGAAAACCCCTCAAACGTGAAGGGCTAGATAGTTTACCTCGCACTACCTTCTGTCCTGAAAACAAAAGTCTCACTTTTTTTTTTTTTTTTTTCAATTTTACTATCCGGCTGAACCTCATCTCCAATATACTGATCAATTCCCAGAGTTGGGAGGGCTGTGCTCATAGATCTCAGTTTTTTTAATGTTAGTGCCTGTGTCCCCAAAGTGTGTATGTAGCAGCGTTGTTGCATAGAGTAACAAGACGTTAGCCTGAGACACCTTGTCGGACTTTGAACTTCTCTTTCAGCTGGAGCAGGCATGCCCCAGTCCGGTCCTCGAGATCTACTGTCCTGCACACCAGAATGGCTCAGTTCCCCCATCCATGTGCCATTCAGCCCCACGGAGACCTGGCAACGAGCCATTTATTTGATTCAGGCCTGTTGGAGAAGGGTTGCAGGTTTTAGTAGACTGGACCGGCTTGGGCATCCCTGAGTTTTAAGATGGAACTCCCTTAAACAAGCCCCACCCCCCCAGGGTACAGGACTGTTAATGTTTGCTCTTTGAAATATTGACTTTGTCTTTTTTTTCCATTTTTCTTTCATTTTCTTTATTTTTTTCAGTATTGTGCTCGTTATTGCCGTATTGTTCTAAAACTGAAATGAAAAACAACTCATTACTCAACTGGAATTGTGTACATTTATAAGCAGCTACAGTAGAAAGATTAATTAGCTCCTCCTGGACGCAAGTAAAACTGGTTACGTTTTAGTCTTAATTTCCTGTAAAAAATAAATAAATGTATAAACATATGCATATTTGGCTTGTCTGGTTCAGTTCTAAGACTACACCCGGGAAACTTGTGACCCCTGCAAACTTTAGTCAGCTGTGCTTACAGTGGCAAAAATGCCTCATTTAAGATGGCGCTGTCAAAGTTTTAGAGATGTCACTGCTTTGTTTATCCTTGAGATGATATAATAAACAGTAGCTAAAATAATTGCAAGTAGGTTGTTTTTTTTACTGTTTAACTTTTCACTGTCCCTTTTTTTTAAACAACAAATTAAATAGATGTTTTTCTTTCTGCTGTTTACAAGGAGGCAATAGGATTAACTCAGTAACTATGTTGAGGTCATTCATGCATGAAAATATGTAGTCTGACAGCTTAAAATGTAAGAAAATCTGGTTAATTTTACCTGCATAACTGCAAATTTGATTTTTTTTTCCCATCTTGTAGTCATTACACATACATGCATATATCACACATAGAATAAGAGTCCTTTTTCGTTCAGTAAAAAGCAGCTATGATAATGGCTCTTTTTGTTTAAAATAATTTCCATAAAATATAGTTACATAAAGAGGTAAAGCTTAGTTTCTTCTTTTTTGGTTTTGTTTTGTATTTTTTAGGGTTTTTTTAGAGGGTTGACAGAAAATAAATGTGGTGAATTGGCTGCATTGGGTTTGTATATTATGAAAATCAGTAAACCTGCTATGATCAGCAGGTCAAAGTCTGTTTTTCTATGCATGAGCAGGAACTGATTTGATCTAGTGCTCTCTCACAAACACGGTGTCTTCTTACAGATGTGCTACTGATTCTTCTTTCCAACTCTGTCTGTTCACCACACGTTGATTTTAAACCCCTCCTTTGTTATTAGATTATTTTCCTGTTGTCTCTTCTTTGTTGTGCTGTTGCTGAAGTAACTCAATTATATAAACGCCAACAGGTGTTGGAACAGTATACACCTGGGAGAAGGATCCCCCCCCCCGCCCCCACCACCTCCTTATTGTTTCCACAACAACAGGAGCCATGATGTCTTTGTTCATCACTTACTGGCGTGAAGAAGGAAAATAAATATGTTACAAAATGACATGCTGTGTGTACAAAATGGGGGAACAATGAATTTTTCATGGTGGACAAATGGCAGAAAGGATTCCCATTATGGCTTAATGGTTGCATGCAGTGGAGAGATGCATGCGTTGTGATCTTTGGAGCCAGATTAGTTCTCATTTACATGTTTTATAATTTAAAATGAAAGAAAATGTTTGAAGGAATTGTTTAGGCATATAAAAAAGCTGGGGTTCTGGCATTACATTGCAAGTAGAGGATCCTGAAGTTTTCTTAATGTTTAAGTATTTTTTTATATTTGATGTTTTATAGAAAACTTATTTGACAACTGGAAATCAGAAAATGTTGCAATTTTATGGAGTTTTTTTTTATTATTATTTCACTTCAAACAATATGAACTTTAAATGTCATATCAGTTTAAATACATTTTTAATACAAATTTCTTCTTTAATTATAAGCCTACAACACTAATAGTAAAAGTTGAAACTCTTGGTTTTATTGTCTTTCTATTGGCACTGGAAATATCAAGTACACTATCGTTTCAGAGCTTTTCTATTTATTTTTGTTTTCAGTTCTTTCTACAAACGTGATAAGGCAAATTTGTGGTCTTTTTTTGTTTGCTTATTTATTTATTTTTTTTGGCTTAAAGAAGAAAAACAACAAAATAGTCTTGTCGTGTATGATCAAGTAATTATCAGCGTTTATTTTATTTCCCCTCAGCGCAAAGTTCTGGTTTTGGAAACGGGAGAGACAGGGCAGTTTTTCATATCTTCATTGGCACAAAAGCTTGGGGGCAAACAAAATATCAAAGACAATGCGTTACAACAACCTTAAAGTGTTCGGTTTTTGCCGGAAATACGTCGCTAAGGCAACCATACTTTTTGCAGGTAAAGCAACAGGTACGACAGGTGGGGCGTTACTGCCATATTTAGTCCTCCAAAAATCCGCTTGGTTAAGCTAGCTGTAATTAGCAGCAAAACATTTCCGGTATGGTTTTTCATAATAAAGCGGGCAATAAGAAACCTGTAAATATACACATTAATATTACAAATAAGCGATGACATTGTAATATATTCAAATATTTAATGTCAAGTGAATATATATTAAAGATAAATATTTGCACGACGTTTTTTAAATGTATGTCCACTCTATCATGTGCCACACTATCATGCTTTTACATTATATACCTAATAAACTTTTTCCGCTTTGCCTTTGTTCAATTTGTCTTGATGGAGTTGTGAAAGAAGTAAAGCTGGTTTGAGATTTTACCCTTCATTTCGTTCTTTGTAGCATTTCGCGAACGAGTTTATTTGAGACG
>JBAMHX010000011.1:21547872-21593029 GCA_037177515.1 Pseudomugil tenellus
ATATATAAAATTACGACTGTAAGCGATACGACTGTAACCATTCTTGGGGTGCTCTGTCACAACGTACTTAAATAATTGTCATTTTTTTTAATCTAATATGTTTATGGGGTTTTGTCCCCTGTTATATTCAGAAGTGTTTACCTTCATGTGAAACAATTAAGATATATTTACGCAGTCAGAAGTTTGGACACACTTTTCCATTAAATGCAATGGGAAAGTGTGTCCAAACTTTTGACTGGTAGTATATATAAAATCTAACCTTGTAAAGATTAACGTATTTGACATTTGTGTGGACTTCTTCTAAATCATGTTAGTGTGTTCTATGTTTCAAAAACAGGAAAAATGTCAAGATACATTTTTGCATAATTTGAGAATCAAATTGTTTTCAATATGGAAAAAAATGCAAAATATGACACATTCATACTGTATTTTACTTTGTAAACCAGTTTCTACCACAAAATATTTAAAGTAATTAAAAATATATAATTCAATAAGCAATGGGCAGATCTATTTAACATTTGTTTATAAAAAGTAGAAATGAATAGAAATGCCTATTGTTCTACAGTTTGAGGGACCAAACTAAGGTCAAAATTCACATTTTGTATTCAGTCAAACCAGTTTTTTTCTACAACTGCTCACTAACATTACTGCATCATTTTCTGGATCTGATTAGGCTCAAACATGGATGGCTAAACATAAAAAGTCATGCTTAAAAGTAATGTTTTTGTCAAAAGAACTTAGTTGGTTTTATACCACCACTCACTCAGGAACACCAGCAGTGTGTGTTCATGCGTCACCAACTCTTTGAACGTCCAGTTGGTAAATCTTCCTATTTTTTTCAGGAGATATTAAATATATGAAAATGATCTTGTTAGGTCAGCTTAAGAAGCCTTACTGTCAGGAAAGTTCAGAAGGTTTCAGTATTGCAACAAATTCAAAGATCTGTTATTTATACCAATAATACTTACCAGGCATGAATGCAAAGGAAACTAGAAAAGCACTGAGAGAGCGCAGACCTCCACCAAGCCACACAGTCCCACGCAATCCATTCATTACTTTTCAAGTTATGTTTTTCACAAAAAAAAAAAACCAAACAAATAAACATTGCTTCCTTGGCAGAGGTAATTATATAGATTGTCTTCACTGACCAATTTCAGATTGAAGCCATTGGGGGTGCTTAGTTTATACCCAACCCTGATACCCTCGCCTGTCATGAGTTAATTTACTATTGTAGGTTTTTCCAGAACAGTGTTAAGGATTAAACTGTGTGTTAATCAGTTTAATGCATGACATGGAGTCTAGAACACCACAACATGCAGCAAGGTGGTGTTACTTCTCAAAGTGCATATTAAAACCGTGTAATGGATGGGTCCATGCTGTTTAATTAGCTTATATCGTGGCCCCAAACAGTTAATGTTTTATAAAAAAAAAGTTATTGTTTTGTTTTTGTTCTTTTTAACTTAACTTGCAAAATATGCACAAGTACAGGAACTATTATATGTCTGCCTCTATTTTTTCTGCTAAAATAACGTCAAGAAAAATGGGATGTGTGATTAAAGCCAGCTCATCTGAACCGGTCTATTAACGTGCTGCCATGGTAACGGCTGTAGTGGAGAGATATGGCAGTGATTTAACTTGCCAAACGACGTGTGCATTTACACAAAAATGATAAATGCCACGTGGCATTAGAATTCCCCCTTACCATGATATAATTGTATGTTAAATACATGTAACTGCATTTTATTGCTTCTTGTTTCACTGTGCCAATGGTTTCAAAATTTAAATTAACTTTACCATATTTTTGTTGTTTTTTTTTTACAAGACCAAAGTTGAGCTTCCACAGCTAAACAAAGTGGCCTGTAATTCATGACGAAATATCACGATACCCCGATGTAGTCTCAATTTACTATATCTCCGCCTTTGCTCTGAACCTCAGGCTTAAATCGAACCATGGAGATGACTTCAAACTGTTTGGCACAACTACTAATGAAATCTGATTAACTTCTCTTATGTCTCTAACGTGGAGTATCCTGTCACTGTCTGTCTTGCATTCAACACAGAAACAGATCAAATAACTTGGCCTCTCTGGCAGATATCACAGAGGTGTGTGTGTTAACAGGCATTCGGGCCTTTGGGCTCAGCTGCTTTATCATTGTAATTGTGTATACGTTTATGTGATTATTTATTCAGCTTCTCTAGATTATTTTAAATGATCATTGCAAATTTTGATGACAGTGTAATGTAGCACTTCTGTCACTACTTGCAAGCGGCATCTAAGGAAGAGTGTTTGTTAGCTTTAGTTTGCTAAGTTGCATGGTTAGCTGTACGTCGGCTGAATGTTCCTGCCATTAGCAACACTCTTGTCTCTCTCTCCCCACAGTTTAAAGGACAGGCTAATCTGCATGTGTTTGAAGACTGGTGTGGAAGTTCAATAGCTGACCTGCGCAGGAACCTGCACTACCCACTATATCCTCATGTGAGTAACACTATTTTGTTCCAAGTCTGTTACAGAATTTATATTTTTCTTTAGATATTATAAGGTTGATTCTGAGTTTGAAAACAAAAGAAAAATACTTTATCCCTTTTCAGGGAAATTCAAAGTGGCCTTGTTTGCCTTGGTCTTTAGTCTTGGTCTAGTTCTACACCACACCACGTTACCAATATTTCTGTTATGTACTTTTTCTACCCACGTGTGTCGTTCTCTCATTGTTCAGTTGACTGAAAACCACTACACTTGTGTTTAATGCTGCAAAGCGGACATTCCTGCTTGTACGCAAGCATACATGCACACTTGTTTTCACTCAGAGGTGGATTCTACATCTGTATGCAAAATCCTCATGTTTCTAGTCGAATCTTCTTTCAGTCCAGGACTACGGTGCAGAAACTGGCTGTCTCCCCTCAATGGACCAACTATGGGCTCAGGATATTTGGTTATTTACATCCATACGCAAACGGTACTTCATATATTTACTGATTCTATTTGTCATTTTTCTTTCACCATCTGTTTAACTTTCCCTACGTTACCGGCTCCTCATTCCACCTCTTTTATTAGTTTTTCCATGTTTCTGCCTTTCTCGTTCTGTCAGGTGACTTTGTGTTTGCTTTAAGCTCCGATGACAACTCTGATTTTTGGCTTAGCACAGATGACTCCCCTGTCAATTTGCAGTTGTTAGCATGGGTTGGAAAGGTATATATATATATATATATATTTTTTTATCTCTGTAGTAAGTTTGCAGTTTTGTCAACTGTTTCAGTTTTATTCATTTATATCTGAATTTTTCCTCTGTAGACTGGCACAGAGTGGACAGTTCCAGGCGAATTTGAGAAGTATGCCAGTCAGACATCCAAACCAGTTAGGTGAGTCCAGACTCCAATCAAGTACAGCTAGTAACAACAGTGTTTTCAACTGAAAACCTCAATGAAATTACTTTTATTTTATCTGATTTTATTTTATTTATTATTTTAATTCTTATTTTATTTTTTATTTTATGCTTAAGGGCCCTTGTACAATTTCAAACACAAATGTTTCCATTGGATGTATTGAACTAATGTTGCCCTTTTACTAATTTACATCTGCATTCCCCTGCTGGGCACAAAAAAAAAACATACAAATCTTGTATAAAAAAGCAGCTTCTCAACAAAACCAAATGAGTTTTTATCAAAGATTTTTATTGCTTGACCCAACAATAAGCCTTGTACATTAATATTTGATTTAGCCTTAACTGTAGTATTGACGTGTCCTTTATTACAGAGTAAAAAATACAGCCATTTATTAAGTCTCCTTTTGTTTTGCTATAGCTGTGATCAGACATATGTGTAGTTTAACTTTATGAAAGGATCTGAGTATTTCCAGTAACTCTCGAAAAAGCAGTAATAAAAAAGAAACTTTATGTGCAATATTGAACCGCTTCCCAAGATGCGTAAGAGGTTTGCAACATTTTTGTGGTGCATCACATAAAGGAAAGCTGCACCCTTATCTTTCTACTGCTCCTTATTTTTCAATAATTTTTTGTGGTTGCAAGATTCCTGTTGTCAAAGTTGACTGTCTGCTGTATTTGAGTCAACTAACTTTGTGCTGTTGCTATGACGCAAGAGTAGAGTGCTTGTTGATTTGCTGTGTAGTCTTCATCAGATAGTGTAGTGAGAGTACTAGATGCAGCGAGGGGGCAAAATTTTCCCACCCAACAACACCGTTGTGGTAACGAGGCTCTCTCATTAGCACAGTCACACTTGAGTTTTGGCAATAAAGTAGAATGATTGATTAATTTGTAATTAGTTTTGTTGCGCATATTACATTACAATGGAAAAAAATAAAGCATTGTTAATCAGTAAAGTAGCCAGATCCTTTATAAGTAGGTTGGAACACTAGTCTTGTTTTTTATGTCACTGCATTCATCCATCAGAAATCTTAGCGTCAATAAAACTGTTCAGCAAAACCATCCCAGACCTTTTCAAATATTTCAGGATTATCTAGGTATTTTACCAGCACTGGAGTGGCTTCAAATACTTGTGAGGATTTAGTTTAAGACTGTGCTGTTTGTTTCTCAAGCGGTACATGACCCGGCTTCCCCATCATGAATTTGATATGATTCATTTTCCTTTCCGGTAACAAATGACAATGCAACTTATGATGCTTGTGGTGGGATATTTCAGAACTTGTTTCGTTCACTTTGCTTTGTGTGGTTTTGCCACATCACCATGTGAAATGTCACATTAACATGTCAAAATGCATCCTTTTATCTTGTACCATTTGTTTAAGAACAACCAGACCTAAATGATTACCCGATACATTATGTTTCTCATATCTTGACATGCTTTCTATCTGTTGGGGACAGAACAGTGTCTGCGTACTGTGACACACTTAGTCTTTAAAAGAAGATGCAGGCCACTTTTTAAATGGTCTGCAAGATTTTAGTGTTTGTTTTTCCGTCTAGAGTTAAAATCATCTTGTTCATAAAAGATTAAGTCCAAACTAAAAAAGCAAATGCAATATTTCCCTTATTTGCATTTCTGCCAGTCGCCACGGCATAGAGGATGGTAGGATTAACACATTTCATTTTTTATTTCAACTGTTTTAATTTAGTCCAGGATAACACAAAAACCTCTTTGAAAATCCTCACATAAGATTGTTTTTAAATGGTCAGATTCCCACAGAAAACACTGATTTCATTGAGCAAATATAACCTCTGCTTTATCAGTGATAGCCAACAGTTATTGTAATGATTTCCACTTAGAGCGCAAAAGATCCTGCATTTGTAACTTTAAGATTATATCTGATTATGGACAGTTTATGTTGGTGTGACACTTGAACAATCCGTAACATCAGTCTTAAATCTTTGACAGGTTATCTGCTCAGAAGAGATACTTTTTTGAAGTTATCCACAAGCAAAATGATAAAGGGACTGACCATGTGGAGGTGGCAGTAAGTACCGCGCTCTGTTTTCTCAACTCTTGCCTTTGCTTCTATCGCTCATGCTAAGTCGCTACCCCTTTTTGTTTTCAGTGTGTGTATTGAAGTGTAAGAGGCATGCGGTTCTTTGTTTATTTTCCCCTCAGTGGAAGCTCCTGGGCCAAGGCTTTAGGTTTACGGTTATTGACTCACAGTACATCTCTCTCTATGTTGGTAAGTACACACGTCACTGCTCCTCCATTGAGCTGCGTGGTTGCTCTAAAGAGAAGTCATTTCACAATAAACACGAAGCGCTCTCTTTTAGTCTAATGCTCTTTGCTTCTGTTTGACAGATGAGTCTGCTTTGTTGATGAGCGATGTTGCCCACATTCCACAGACGGCTGCAAGCCACAAACACACCCCCACAAAACAGCGCAGTGCTGCAGCAGATATGCTGAGGGACGACTCGAGAGATACACTCTACAAAAGTAAGATTTCTCCTGAAAGCGTCCCGGATGCAAGCATTTATCAAGTAATTTCCTCTTACACACAAAGCATGCTGTAATCATTAGTCAAATCTGCTTGTTGTGTTTGTTTCCAGTTCGTCAGATAAACAGCAAGTTCCTGCAAGGTGTTCTGCCTGACTGCTTATACAAACCCAGCTACACAATCAAAGACTTTCCTCTGCAGCGTTACCAGGGACTGCAGTTTGTATGTATTTTCTGTGGTAAATCTTCTGGTTGAGATTCAGATAAACTGATTGATCATACTTACTGTTCCAATTTTGTATAATAAATTACTCATAATGTTCAACATTGAAGTTGCTTGTTAGGTGTGAAATGACTTGTGTTAATTAGATGTTGGGCTAATTAAATATGCAAATGAAATATATATAAACATAACATTTCATAACAAAATGGGACAATCGTCTTTTTTTTCAAATTGTCATATAAAATTGTCATATCAAAATCTTGTTGAACCAACCAAATCCCTAATTCAAAAACTAATTATCCCATTTTTAGTCTGTAAAACTACAAAAATTCTGATCCATGTTGCAGGATATAACTTCTTTTCTCTCTTTCTGGCTTTAAAATGCAAGCTTACACTTTATTTCATCACTCCAGGTCCACATGTCGTACATCTACCCAAATGACTACACCCGGCTTACGCACATGGAGACCGAGAACAGCTGCTTCTACCCTGAGAGCCCCCACAAAATGAAAATGTGAGATATTAGAAGAAAATGTCACACGTTCACTTTGAAAAAGTAGTTTTACCTCTACCTATATCACTAATATGACATGCAGTAATATTCAGTGTTATATATATATGGGGAGATCTTTTGTCAAGCTACAATTAAAATAAAATAAAAAACTAAATTTTGCTTTTTAATATTCCCAAATTAAGTGACATTCTGCAAGTCTTATTTTGAGTTTTGTTTTCTAGATATGGTTTTTCTAGATACATGAAATTAGATCGGGTCGATACACAGGACAAAGGAAACGCAGGTAGATTAATTCTTGCAAAATCAAGTTACATCTAATGTAAAACCATTTTGGTCTTTATTACTGACTCTGCTTTTGGTGAATGCTAGATTTTGGTTTCCAGGGGAAGAAGTCCTATGTTTATGAGGACAACGACATGGACAATAAGGCCTATGAGCGAGAGAAGGAAGATAGGGGGAAGCGGGGTGCGCTTTACCAAGACTATGGAGATGATTATGATGATTATGTTCAGAAACGAAGACGCAAACTTTTCTCCTTGGTAACTCAAGAGACCAACCGCACTCTGGACAAATCCACGGATGACTCACTGCACGCACGGGAGTTTCAGATGAGAAAAGGCATGGAAACCGTTTCACGGCCTCACACAGAACCAATAAAAAGAACCGAGTCTGTGCAGTCGCTATTAACAAAAGCCCCAAAACATCTGGAGCAAAATGGGACGCAATTAAAACAGAAGGGCTCAGTTAAATTAAAAAAATCTAAAATAAAGTTGGAACGTAAAAAAAAGCAAAAAGTAAATAAGAGATCAGAGCAAATAAATCCTCCAAAACAAGCCGGTAAAGAGCAACTTAAAGCAAAGCAACAACCAACTGTTCCATCAGAGCAACTCAGCTCTAAACTCGATCAGAATCAGAGGATTGATGAAGTCAACAACACCCAAAACCGGAGCATGAAAGACTCTCAGCTTAAAAACCCAGACAGGGATGTTCATCTACCTACTAGAAACATGAAGGCCAATCAGTGGGAGTTTGTTACCAAGGAGAAAGAGCTCCACCTGACCGACACCAAGCATCTTACCACTCCGAGGAAAAACGCCAGACCTCTCATGGTAAGGTCAAGGCAAGTGGAAACAGAACCCAGAAATAAATGGAAAGAAAAAGAGATAGAGATGAATAAACCTCTACAAGAAGATACAGAAAACCGCATACATGGAGTGAAGATGATCGATCGGGAAAAAAAAGACAAAACACGGTCAGATGCACGAGGAAATGCGGTTCGGCCATGGGAGAACGATGGTAATCTTAATAACGAAGGGGAAGGCAAGAGAACTTCATGGGAGGGTGATGAAAACTATCCATGGGGGAATCGAGAAGACTTTGTGGATGATGAAGATCTTACAGAAGCACCAGTGTTTGACATTGAGGTCAGCTGGAACCAAACCTTCCAGGTGAACCACCTGGACCTCCAGGCAGGCCGCTCAGATTGGATCGACCTGCAGTGCAATGTCTCTGGAAACCTGCTGCTTCACCCCACTGATGCCTTGCCCATGGTCAACGCTTTCATGGAGCATCTAAATGCAAAGCATCATGGGTATGTCTGTGTGCTTGTGTGCAAATGTGTGTGAGAGAGATATACACACATAGCTTGCGTCTTACTCTGCTGTTTTAATCCGTATAAATTCAGTTTATTTTAACTTTATCATTTAAAAAATGATTAATGCTCATCAATATTCCTCTTTTTAAGATAAGAGATCAGGATGAAAGTACATTATTTAATGAGTTTAAGTTAAAGTTAAAACAGGGAAATTTGAGGTTTTGAGTTTTCTTAAGCAATTAAAGGAAGTATGTTGACTAACATGTCCATTTACCAAAAAATATCTCATTTGGATAAAGTATCATCAAACTGATTAGGTTTTAATCCTTCATTTCCTTTTTGTAATAAGTTTATAATTCAGTCTTGAGTCGTTTTCTTGTATAATTTCTTTCTTAACGTTTCCTAAAGGCCTGTTTTTCTTTTTTATGAAAGCCGACTACTGATAAATAATAAAGTTGAATGTAGCTTTTATTTTAAATTGTAAAATTTTAAATTGCATCTCATTCCTAAAAGTAACACTTTGTAATTAATTTTGTTGGTTTTTTTTTTGTTTTTTTATCCTTGTTTCATTTGGAAGATCTTGCATCCTGGAATTGCATACACATCTTTAGATAGATTGCTAGTTGTTTTACAGCATGCTTCACTGTTTTTTTTCTTTTTTTCCTTTTGATTCTCTGCCTGTCCCAACAGACGCTTTACATTGGAGCGTGTTGTTAATGTAGTAAAGCGTATAGACGGGTACCAGGGCAGCAGATATCTCCTGGAGCTGGAATTAAAAGATGATAACGGCCACCTGCTGCGTCTTACGCACTACATCTACGCTCTGATCCGCCACAGCAGGCAGCGCGGCGGGAACTTTGGTTTCCTGCATGCAAAACCACAGGTGGTTCTTTGCAACCCGGTGGGCTTCGCCTGGAATCCTTCTGCAACTGTCCACTTCATTGTCCCAGGTATTTTGCAACCTTTAATCCTGCACATTTACAGTCTGGTCTTGGACTCAAATTCAGCATTCATAAATAGTTGTTCATTTTCTATAGTCGCGTAACGTAGTTTGTGTATCTCTTTCCAGTGAAAAATCAGGCCCGCTGGGTGCAGCAGCTAATTGTAGACATGGAGCAGCTGTTCAGGAAAACGAGGGATGCAAACTTTAATCTCATTATCACAGACTTTGACAGCACTGACATGGATGTGAGGAAGGCCCTGCAGAAATCCTCTCTCCCCAGGTGTGTATGAGTGTGTGCTAACCTGATTTTTTTTTTTTAATGAAAGCTTATATTTTTATGTCATTGTTCTCGTGGAACTGAGCAGGTACCAGTATGTGAAGCTGAGCGGGAACTTTGAGCGCTCAGCTGGTCTTCAAGCCGGAATCAACCTTATAAATGTAAGACCTGCAACATCACAAGTAATGAAGCACAAAGGTTATGTCTGGATAGACTTCTTTACTCTGATTGTTCATCTTTTCCTCCTCACTCTGCTTCAGGATGACCACAGCATCGTGTTTCTTTGCGATCTCCACATCCACTTCCCTCCTTCAATCATCGATTCGATCAGGAAGCACTGTGTGGAAGGATACATGGCTTTTGCTCCTATAGTCCTCAGACTTAACTGTGGTACCATCCCATTAGAGGCCAGAGGTAAGAAGAGGCACCGAACATCTTTTTAACATGTTTTTCCTTTGAATAAAATAATCTTTGAGTTAAAAAATATAAATATAACAGTATTTTTGTCATTCCATCTAAATATCGCCTTCTGAAGTTTCCCTTTGGAGGAAATGGTAAACAAACGTTTTTTTCCCCCAAGCGTATCTTAGTTCCTGATTTATCAGATTACAAGTCCTTCCCTGTCCTGGTTGTCACCTGCATGTCTGTGTGCCAACAGTTGCTTAGGTTTTACATCTCTACTGTGTATAAGTAGGAGTAATTTGATGGCCAGAGTTTGTAGTTTCAGTGAATGAAGAGGAAGGACGTACAGCAGAGAAAGGTATACTGTATTCTGATTGAGTGACATTTAAAGGCAGCTGTGTTCTGTTGCCCTGTTTTGCATTATACCTACTTCATTGCCAGTATTTTTGAGCTATTCTATACACAGAATCTTTTTTTATGTTGCTTCTTTGTTTCCTGCAAACTTGTTTGTAAAACCGGTTTTTCCAGTTTGTCTGTTGAATCTATATTTCCGAATGCAGCCTGAGCCTGGGTGACTGCATCGATAACTAAATGGAAATAATAACTTTTTTGTATAAACAGTTTTGATTCAGTCCTTATTATGTGTAGCAATGCACATTTAAAGCTGCTGCAACAGTGTAAATAGCCTGCCACATCTTGCTTTGTCAAGCTGCAACACGTGATGCGTAGGAGTTTCTTACATCATTTTGAAACTAAAGCAGTAGACAATAAGACGTGCTGTTCAACACAAGACATGCAAGTAGCTAAACAATAGGTTTAGAAAATTGAGTCAATGTTGCTGTGAAGATGAAAAGCATGTGTGTGATTATGATGTCTGCGTACAGGATACTGGGAAGTGAATGGCTTCGGCTTGCTGGGGATCTATAAGTCTGACCTGGATGCGATTGGAGGAATGAACACCAAGGAATTTAGAGACCGTTGGGGAGGAGAAGACTGGGAGCTACTGGACAGGTTAATTCATCATTAACTGGCGTCTCTAATGAGACAGAATTATTTATTAGATTATGGGATTACTGATTTGCTCTCAAAAAAGTTTTGGAAATAATTTAAACATAGCTGAAGATACTTTTTGTATCTTTGGTCCCTGTTGACGTTTTTCTTATGTACACAAATAGTGATAAAATATTTAAAACAAGTATTTTTATTCACACCAACAATTTCAGCCTCACACTGTTTGAACTTATTCAACAGGAAAGTACATCAGTTCTTTCTTTAACTGTCATTGGCAGTGGTAATATGACATGTACATTTATACATGTTCATACATGAAGCTAGATCATGTTTTGCATAAATTACCAATTCTTTACATGAGCAGTTGTTCACCTCACAAAATTAGGAACACACCTCCACCCTTTAGCAGCATAACATCTGATACGTTTACTCATAGAACATGGATACAATCGGCACGTCTTTAATAAGTTAAACTTAAATGTCATCTCCTTTGTCTGTAGTGCTGCGCTCTCCTTTCTTCATTCATGAAATGAAGATGCACCCCATCACCTGCCGCTTGATTCTTCTTCTCTTGTCTCTCTGTGAGCTCTTCCAGCCTCGATGTCAGCCACCTGATGTGTTAATCTGTAATTAATAATCCCATCATGCAGAAAATTAATACAGTGGCCTCCTCAGTCCTTTTTTTTGCGGGTTATGTTTTGTGGCAGAGCAACGCTGGAGGACACGTTACGTCGAAGATGGTTTCGTCACATTGGTGCCTATCGAGGTCCCTGTCTTATGTGCGAATGCAAAGTGAAATGGTTCTCCTGCGGAAAGGAAGTGCTTAAAACAGAATTGGTGGTTCTTAGTAAGTCCACAAATGCGGTTAAATACTCCCGTGTTGCCCACTGTGGTCCCACTCCGCTCCGTACACTGGCCCTCTGTGACTTACAGGATCCAGTTAAATAGTACTCATCATTACATACAAAGCTCAAATTAGACATGGACCTACTTATCTCTCTGGTCTCATTTACATACATACAAGTACATATTCACTTAGGTTCAGTATTCTTTACCTGACCTCTATCCTTTGTAAAAAACGGTGGGGTCAGAACCTATGCCTTCACTGCTTCGAAACCCTGAAACGCCTCCAATGCCTGGAGTTTAATCTTCTAAAAAAAATCCCCCAAATAAGCTATTTTATTTGGTTGATTTAATAGATTTTTACTTTTTTTTTCTCACTTATTACACAATGTGTTTTATATGTGTTCTCTTTGTCTTTTATGTTCTCCAGGATCCTTCAGTCTGGACTGGAAGTGGAGAGGATCTACTTGAAAAACTTTTTTCATTATTATCACTCCAAACGTGGCATGTGGAATCGGCAGATGGCAACAAGCCACAGGTGACCTTGTCACCTGGTGCCGCACTATGACACCACCATGGTTACACCCATGGTACCGGAGCACTTTAAGGCCGAAGCCTGACTCCTGCTCTGTCTCGGCAACGCCTGCTGAGCAGTGGAAAATTGGACATCGAATTGGGTACCAGCTTCATTCTCTCAGGGTGTGATGCAGGTGGAAGCAGTAAAAGTCTTTACTGAGGAAATACTACTCCTCAGAGTTTTCCACTGGACACATTTCAGACTTCTGGAAGATTCTGTATGGGAAGATACTGCTGTGCTAAATGCTACCCATACCTGCACTACAGGTTGCAAGCAAAAAGACTCGATCCAAAGACAAACTGAACTTAAAGGCACACTCCAGGAATGCACACACACAAAAGAATCCTACATTATAAAACGAGTCTTGCACATGAGTCTGAAATGTCTATTTTCTTGTCTTTTCAGACAAAATAGAAATAAATGTAGTTTGTCAATATGGTTTAAAACAGCCAGTTCGGTCATGTTGTAAATTAAAGAATAGTTCATATTTATTAAATCAGTTTATTTTTAAATGTTTTATTTTGTTTCCTGTCACTGACCATGTACCTCAGTTTAAGTTTTCTCCCATGTATGTTGTTTTCCCTGTTAAAGATGTCTCCTGCTCTGCCAGTAAGCTGCAGGTTGCTTGTTTTTTACAGAGAAACTGGAAAAAAAACATTTATTGGAAATTTCAAGCTGACTTGTGGACAGTATCTTGTGCATTTCTACACTGAGTTGATAAACTGGGTGGAATTCTATTTGTTTTTGGTCAGTGCTTTAATAGGATAATCTGGAACGTCTTCTCAAAGACAGCGTTAAAGTCTGCAACTGATTTAATGATGTTATTTAATATTCTTTTCTTTAATCGTCCAGCTTTACATTAAATGTTGTTCTGTTTTTTCAATATGTCAATATGAGTAGATTAGCTGCAGGTCAAACATTGTATCTATGTATGATGTTTAAAATGAGGGGGAAAACATCTGCATTTTTCTTGCTGCTCACATTCCAGGTAAGTAAAATTGTTGTGCCTTGTCTATCAGACGTTTCAAACTGACAGCAGAAACGATTAACTTGTCATGCAGGATGGTGAAACCATCAGTTCTTCGTTGATGTCCGAATGTTGCTGATTATTTATGTGTTTATAACACTGCTGTTATTATTATTTAGTTTGTTTATATTACATTTTGCCTTATGGTTTCATGCTTTCCCTTTTTGTTATTACTCCTTATTGCTTTTTTATGTTTTTAAATATGCCTTGTTTTTTATATACTGTAGATGCTTTATGCTGGAAATCAGTCTCTGTTACTGTAAAGTTCTAGAGTCTCTTCTCAGGGTCGTGTTACACTCCCAATTCTAAGGATTAAATTTATTTTTAAAAAGTTTCCTTCATTTCCACGTCCCATTTCACAAACAACAGTGACATTCTGACTATTGATAGCAAATAGATCATTTTGTTCGCAGTCTTAGTATCCCTTCTGCTTGTCGTTTGGAGTAACATGCAATACAACTGCTTCTGCATTTAATAATGAAAGTCTGGCAAATTCTCTGATTATGCTAACTGGTTGAAGTACACACTAGCTTTTGTGAGTGGTTTCTGGGTAGTGGGTTGCTTGACTTGGGCATCGGGGTCCTCCTGGGGATTTGGGTGGGAGTGGGGCTGTCTTTAGGAACCAGGCTGCTCCTAGGCTCACGCTTTGGCTAAGGTCTTCCTCTGCCACCTTCTGGGCCAGTGCACATCATCTCTGTGGTATGCTGGCTGGGATTCATGCTCTTGGGTGGTGGCTGATCTCCCGGGACCTTCCCCCCTGTTCTTCCCCATATCTTTGCAAGTGCCTGATTACATTTGCTAAAATCATTGATCACAATTTATGCCTGATATTCGCACCCACATTTACTAACCAGCACGCTGAGACAGTGTTATCCAGTGGGTTTAATCACCAACAGCTACTGATTGGTTTTAATTTTTATGTTACTGGTTTGTTGTTGTCATGATTTTTTTTTTTCCCCACGCTTGTTTGTATTTTTGTAGGGTCCCAGTGACTGTCAGCGTTGCTGGCGGTTTTTCTGCTTCCTTTCAGGTGATGCAGCTGTGTGTCTGGCTTTTCCTGTGTGGATTACACGGCTGATTCTGTTGCTTTATGGTGTGTCCTTGTCTTTTTTTCTTCTTTTCATTCTCTATTTTTCTTGTATTTAATTCACCACCATTGTCAGGTCCACCATTAATATCCAAATTTATCAATAGAGAAATTTCAAAATAAACAATAACACTTCAGTTATGAATTAGAAACATTTAGAAAAAAGACAGCTGATCTCTATAAAATTGAACAAAATAACATTCTTCAAGATGTTAAGCCTTACTTTAATTGTTTAAAATATTTTAAATGTTGCTGTCAAAACCAAGGACTTTGTATTTGACCCCAGAAACTGGGTCATGTGATTATTCTGAATAGCACAATATTGTCATTTAGAGTGGCCCTAAAGAACCTTAATTTTTTATTATTTGTGTATTTTACCAGGTACACGTTTATTAAATGTAAACAACCTTCCACAAAGTGATGCAACAGGTTGACACTTATCACATCCAGATTAAGCTACAGAAAAGCCAGTTCTGTTAGTTGTACATATAATTAAATGATAATCAACTTAAATGATCCAAAACACTGTGGTCAGAGTACCGATTGAGCAAGAGATAGTATTTTTCATGTTTTTGCCTTTCTATTTTAATTATAGGTTTTTAAATTTCTTAGCTGGAAAAGAGTGAAAACAGAAACACACTACACAATTACTTTTCATAGATAAATTGTTAGTGAAGTATTAATACCTTTGCTTCTGCCTTTGGGGGCGTGGGTGTTGGGTACTGGGAGAAAAAAAAAGAAAATATGTTATTTTTAGACAACATACTGTTTTTAAATCATTTTACCCAATGATTTAGCATTAAAAACAATTAGTAGTAAATAACTCCCTCTGAATAAAATGACTTCAGAGGAAAATAACATCAGAGTTACATTTAACTGCAGGAGCCTTTTATAATACTTGAAATACAGAGAGATTTTGTTAAGAAGATGTGTCACTACATCCATTAATCCTATTTAAAAAAATGATTTCTGGATTTCTGGACATTCTGACTTTTAGGTCTCAATATGACTTTCTTACCAACATTTGTGACACCCTGAAATAGGTACATTGTAAGACGTCTTCTTTTCTTTAGCTATTCCAGCACCTGACCCTTTGGCACCACCCAGCTGTCAGTCAGAAATTATTGTTCTGTCACCAGAATTAGTAGAAAAGTCCTGCTTGTTAACTTAAAACCTCTTTAGATGCTTATGATAGCACCACCTTTAATTAAAAATGTCACACCAACAAACCAAATGATTTGTAATGAAATATTTTCTTTTCTGTCATTCAACTCTTTGTGTCATCTGGAACGAATAACAAAGAAGAAGAAGCAAATAAATGTGTTAGCTGTTAATTTGTGGTCTTTTTTTTTGTCAACAGAATAATGCGTCCAAAATCACCTTCAAGTAGCCTATAAATATGATTTTTCATGCTCCTTCTGTGTCTGTCAGCAATAACAGATGTCCCTTCTCCTTGTGCAGCCAAACAACACACGTCACATTGCTGTATATATCAACCTTTCAAGGGCTATTTCTGCCACCTGCATTATGTGGCGCACCCACTTAGCTATTCATCAAAGCTATCTCCAATTAATCAGTAAGGTGTCCTATAAGAAAAAGATTAAATAAATAAGAAGAATGAAGATTAAATCTAATCTCGCCTTATTCCAAAATACATAGTAGTTTAAAATATATCAAAGCAAAGAGTGTTCACCGTATGGGCTGAAAATTGCTCTAAAACCACATTTAGACACAGAGAGATGCTGTTGAGGCAAACTATTTAAAGGTGCAAACTACATGGTGGTGGGAAAAAAAAGGCTGACATTGTCAAAAAAAGTAAGAATGATCCTCGCAGATCAATAGCAATCTATTTTTTTAATTAAAAATAATATTACATAATGTACAGATAATATGCATGAACTGGAAGTGTGTATTTGGGAGTCTTGTACTTCAGGAATTCAACATTCAACATGTTTTAATTCATATATTAAACAAGTACAATGTATGTTCATGCTATACAAAGTACTGTCCATGGTTTATACCTAAAACAGATCCAAATGAAATGACTGCAAAGAGCATTGTTTTAGTTATACTTGTCAACCCATTAATGCCATTTAATGTCCTTTTATTCAGTCACCACACTGTGTTAACCACTTTCTAGAATATGCCTCAAAAACTGAATCTTGCACCAAAGTTTGTGTCATATTTAATTTTTTTTTCTTCACATTATACCTCTTTCAGTGTCCTTCAGTGGTTGGAAAGTGTTAACTTTGTTGGTTGGTGCCAGACACCCCCAACATAATAAATTCTTTTGCCAGTAATGACATGTTTTGTGGGCCTATATGTGAACAAAAATAGCTGTTTTATATAGAGCCAGGTACAGTGTAGACCCTTACTGCACAAGACATCTAATGTTGCTTTGCCACTGCATCTATTTTAAGATCAACACCTTCCTTGTTTTATATCATCCCTCTGTCTTTTGTTATGTTTTTAATGAACAAGCTGCTGGTACTGTTGCACAGAATTCAATCATTTAAGTAAAAAAGGTCAAATTAAACATAAAAAAAGGTTAAGGAAAAAACAAGTCATTACACTGATAACACGTGTAGGTTATGTATCTGTGACATAATCTAATAACACATATGGCACAGTACTATGCATTCTTAACATCAGATATGAATACAAACGTGAAACTGACTAAAACTGCATATTAATACACTGTTCTGAACTTTTACTATGTCAAACATGTTAAAATTATATAACCGCTCTGTTTGTGATGTGTCAGTGAATGCTTAATGAGGTAAAAGGTTATCCAGTTGTGTTTGTCTTAACATGTTTAGCAGTACACAGATGTAAGGTAAAGAGTACATTGTTTCTGGTTTTTCGGATGGATTTAGCTGAACAGGATGAAATATGTGAGTATTCTACTGGTGTGCAGCTCTTTTTCTAGCACAAACAGAAAGTTGTGTCACAGCAACTACTGCTAAGCAGATTCCGCACACTCGAGTCACCAAACAGATCCATTCAAAACTGTATCCTATTATGAGAACAGGTTTTTATTACAAATGAAATGTGGAGCCCTCCTCTTGTAAAAGACTCAACATCTGACTTGTGACCAGTTGTGTTTTCAGAAATAGAGTTTGTCATGTAAAAATAGTGAGACTCAATTAAAAAATGCATCTAAATAAGTAGTGGATTTGTGATTAATCTTGTTTGATCACATTTTATCCTCATAATAGTTTCCCCAAACAGCAACAATTTTTTTTATTTAAATGGATTTTAATAGATAAATTAATCAAATAATATGAAAAGATATTACTGTAAACTCTACAATTTCTTTGTAAATTAATTTAATTGTATTTCAAACAGTAGAAAAAGAAATATTTCTGGTATCAACTGAGCAGATCTATATTTACAGTACAAATTTAAGTACTTTAAATAACAGCTCTGTCTGTTCTTTTATAAGAGTCTACAACATGCTACAGTGCTTTTCTCTTTTTAAATGTTTTGATCGACACTTTTTAAATGAATTTACATGTGACAGTAAATCAGGGTGGGAGCAACCACCACTTGCTTTGAGTCTGGTCCTGGAGCATCAGCTGTGTTTATTGTGCTTGTTCATCTAACAACACTGATGTGGAATCGGAAATTCTCTGGATGAGAGAGGATGAGAGATACTGTGTTGAAGCTAATGTCTGATATGTTAATACAATGTAAATACAAATCTCGGCCAGCTTAAGATCTGCCCTGCCAAAAGTACATCCCTCTGCTTTTGCAAAAATACAAACAGGTGGAGTTGAGATGGTGTTTTCAGATACTAGGATGAATTTCATACATGTAACTCACTGGCATAATAAACCAGGGGATGCAAATCTCAGCAAAGATAAGATCTGCCCTGCCAAATAATGCACCTCTTTGGACTGCAGGAGGAAGGCGGAGTACCCGGAGAAAACCCATACTAACACAGGGAGAACATGCAAACTCTACACAGAAAGCCCACCGTCCGAGCCGGGGGTTCTAACCAACAACCTCCTTGCTGTGAGGCTACAGCGCTAAAAAACAAGCCTGCTGCTTGTTGTGTTGTGGCCTATTGTGTTGTGTTGCAGCTTTTTGTGTTGTGTTGATGTTAATTGTGGTGTGGTTAATTTTGTTGTGTTGTAGTTTATTGGGTTGTAGGTAATTGTGTTGTAACTTATTCTGTTGTGGTTAATTGTGTTGTTACTTGTTGTGTTGTAGCTAATTTTGTTGTGTTGTAGCTGATTGTTTTGTTGCTAATTGTGTTGTGTTGTAGCATACTGTGTTGTGGTGGTTATTTGTATTGGGTGGTTAGTTATTGTGTTGTAGCTAACTGTGTTGTAGCTTATTGTGTTGTAGGTAATTGAGTTGTGTTATTACTTGTTGTGTTGTGGCAAAGTGTGTTGTGTTGTTTCTTATTTTGTTGTGGCTAATTGTGTTGTGGCTTTTTGTGGTGTGTTGCAGATTTTTATGTTGTGTTGAGGCTAATTGTTTTATGGCGTACTGTGTTGTATCTTATTGTGTTGCGGTTAAATGTGTATCCTTGTAACTGTGTTGTGACTAATTTTGTAGTGTTGTGGCGTTTGTATTGCTGTGACACTTCTGGGCCACCGTATTCTCTTCATCCGGGAACACCAGCGGTATGGTTTGCACGATGACACAACTTTACAAAATGCTCTTGAAAGCATCACGCAGTACCTCTGAAAACTCATTCATCACGAGCTCGATCGTTATCGTAGCACCCGTTTCCCGTCTCGGACAGGAACACGCGTGATACCTAGTGGCTAACATTTTTTTGCACATTCAACACTATATATGAGTTTATTGCTATTAACTGCAGGTATATATTTGAAGTTTAGCGACACTTCCTTGCGCGGTGTACTGGGAACGAACGTCTCGTGTTATGGGAGAGACACGGAGGTCAGAGGAACGGTGGGCTGTCAGCAGTAATGTCCGTGTAAAATGAGGCTGCTGCTGCTCAGACAGCTGTCTAATGAAGTTGTAGCAGTGGTAAGAATGATACTATTTACACGGGGTGCAGGAAGTGTATTTTGTTATTGGTGGCAGCTTTGTAGGAATGGTCTTATAAACATGGCCGATCAGGTAACTGAAGCTAACTGCAATGCAGTTAACGTAAGTGGCTTTACATGCTAGCCACGCTTTGCTAACATAATCTAGCGAATTGAAAAGCGCTGTTAGCATTTTAATATATTTCCAGAAACGAGTCTATATACAGGTTAAATTTTGGGGCAAAAATTTAATTTTACTTGTGGAATTTTAGCTTCTTTGGTACTAGTGAGCTTGGAAATTTGAGGAAAGAGCTACAATGTCAACAAGACCACCCTGCAGTTCCTACGAGTTTAGCGTGCGACACTTCATTTGTAACACCTACAACGCGATCATTGTTGTGGTTTGTTTGGGGTTTCAGATCAATTTAAATCATGCCTGGGAAACTAAAGGCTAAAATTGTGGCAGGGCGCCACTTGCCTGTGATGGACAGAGCTAGTGACCTCACTGATGCCTTTGTAGAGGTAAGCAAACACGCACACATACAGTTTCATAATAAACATTTTACCATCATGTGTTATTATCATAAACGTATCACACCTTTTATTTATTAATATTGCGTATTTCTCTTTTGTCATAAGGTTGGGACATTACTTAAGCTGTCCATACAAAATGCTGAGATTGTATTGTTTTAACAAATTCTTATTTAGTGTAAAATATGAGATGTTAACCCTGGTGTGATTTAGACTTTCATTCTCACTTTGTCTAAAAACAGAATGTTTTCTAATTTAGCTTTTTACCTCCTATTTTTCTCCCTGACTAACTGTTTTCAATGGGCAGACTTAAGCCAGTCCAGTCCTGGACAGTCTGTTGCTTATTATCTTATACATCACATCCAAGATGCAACAACAATGTAGTTATAGATGGGAAAGTCAGTCTCATAACATGGATTATAACCTCGTGAACTGTGCTGGAGGGTTATTTTCATTATAGGCTTGTAGGACACAATATTGATAATTCAAAAAAATAAATTTCGATAACTTGGACCATAGGATAATTTTCCAAAAAATGTGTGTTTTTTTCAGAATTATATAAACAGTCATGCTGACTTGATAAACCTATTAATATAAACTGTAATCAGTGCACTTTATGTGTGGCTTATTTATCCCCCCATTATGAACATATATAAATGTAACCTTTCAATCTGTTATTCCCTCTGTTAATTCTGTTTTTAAGCATAGAGCTGTTGGTTTCTAAGTATTGTCTTTAGTAAAGTGAAAGGATTGGACGATTTGCAGGGTTTATACTGGGGTTTTTTTGTAAATTGACTTGCTCTTTTTTATTTTTCAGGTCAAGTTTGGCAACACAACCTTCAAAACAGATGTCTGTCCCAAGTCACTTAATCCTCAGTGGAACTCTGAATGGTTCAAATTTGAGGTAAAATGGTCGATGACCCAATTATTTAACTACTTTTATCCTTAGCAGAGAGTGGTGGGATCATTTAAAATGTAGAACCAGACAAAATCCACTAAACATGTGTATTTCTTGTAAAATGCTCCTCCCTTTTGCTTGTTATTTAGGTTGATGATGAGGACTTGCAGGATGAACCTTTGCAGATCACAGTATTGGACCATGACACTTACAGTGCTAATGATGCCATAGGGAAAGTTTACATTGATATTGACCCATTACTCTGTACTGAGGCTGCCTCTGTCATCTCTGGCTGGTTTCCCATCTATGATACCATCCATGGTACGATACCTAACTTATTTTGTCTTTTTTTACGTTCATTCCAATTTTAATGTGTGTAGTTTCTTACTGCATTGTCTCGTCTTTTTATTGGCGATTAGGTATCCGAGGAGAGATAAATGTCCTTGTCAAAGTGGAGCTTTTCAACGATTTGAACCGCTTCAGACAGTCGTCGTGCGGGGTCAAGTTTTTCTGCAGTATGTCTGACCTGACTCTGGTTCTCATAACATATTCACATTTTGTTCCTACGCAGCAGATATGGAAGATGTTACCTCTTTTATGCATAACATTTTCATAGTTTTGCTGTCAGTAAATCTATACACAGTTAAGTGCTACTGAAGGGAATTTTCTAAAATGAAATTACAGCTTAAGGAAGGTTTTGAAGGAATTTTTCTAACCGAGTCTTAACTTCTTTTACGTTGTGTGGGGGTTTAAATTGGACTATCAGCCACATCCATTCCACGAGGCTACCGTGCAGCAATGGTGCATGGTTTTGTGGAGGAACTGGTGGTGAATGAAGACCCTGAGTATCAGTGGATAGACCGTATTCGAACACCTCGGGCCTCAAATGAAGCTCGCCAGAGGCTCATCTCTCTCATGTCGGGTGAGAAACTTAACGCTAATCTGCTCTTATTGTAAGAACAAGTATTTTTGTTAACATGACTGTGTGTTGATTCTCATTCAGGGGAGCTGCAGAGGAAAATAGGACTTAAGGTACTGGAGATGGGTGGGAATGCAGTAGTGGGCTACTTGCAGTGTTTTGATCTGGAGGGGGAGTCTGGCCTGGTTGTCCGGGCCATAGGTACAGCCTGCACACTGGAAAAACTCACCCCTGGAAGCATCCTGAACACACACACGCACCCTAACACAGCCCCGGCTTCCAATGCCTGCAATTCCCCTTCTAAAGATGGAAAGGAGTGAGTATCCATCAGCAGCACAAGCATGGTCATCTCTGTTTACGTGCAAGTTTCACTGCATACCTACTTTGTGTGAATGGGGAAGACAAGCAGTGGGTGCATGAGAGGGAGAATGTGCGAATGAAACACGCTGTATGTCAGTTTATGTACAGTTCAGCTGTTAGCCCTGTGTGTGTCTCAGTATCAAGGATTTCTCTTGGAATTTTACAAACCTGTGTTTTCTGTATTTTGTCGTAAAATCTTACATCACACAACATTACCTGAGACACACACACATATATACAGTACACACAGATCATCCTCAGCTGCGCTATAGTCTTGTCTGCTCTTTTCAGCTGCTCCTGCATGGCCCTGTGTTATGCCTGCATGCTTTAGTGCTTTGTAGTGTTGAACTGAGCATACCGAGGGCCTGTTCTAGAAAGCGGGTTATGTTGGAGCTCGGAGTATGTTAACGCCAAGTCGATCAAATCTCTGGGTTTTCTGTTCCAGAAAGGGAGGTAAGTTTTACCCCGATTGTTGCTATGGTAACTGACAGTGAAGGGAACCTCCTGGCTGAGTTTCTACCTGTCCCCATCCTCCTTACGCAGCTGTCAGACATGAGTTGTCTATACCAACATGATTCCAGAGATTTTAGAAGCTGAATTGATACACAAGGGTTTTAGTGGGGGAAAAAATTTTTGCTATAATTTCCTGATCAGTATCTATATATCGAACTGTACTGTTTTGGAAAAACTCTGATCCTGACTCTATATATAAGGGATGTTTTTTTGTTATAATGTTATGATGCAACATAGTAAATTTTATAATGAACCACCATAAAATGAATATTTTGTTCTGTCCACTGATATTTTCACCACATGTTACAGTTTTAATAAAGGTAGTCGTTCAGTGAGAGGATTAGTGGGTTTCGGCCTCCACACCGACTCAAGCAGCTGTTTATTCCATGATGGTTCTCTCCTCTTAGCAGCAGCAGTGATACTCCCTTCTTTAGGAAATACTCATTTTGTATTGCTCGAAATGCTTCAATAAGCACCTCTCGCTCCATTTGGGAAAAATAAGACTAAAAGTTAGTCAAACACACTTTCAGGACCAGGCTCTGGGTCTGCTCTGTTTGTAAATTCTTTCACGTGGTTCTTTTGGTCAAACCTTTAAGAGTTTTTTTTTTTGTTTTTTTTCTCCAATTGTTGCAAAAACAGCTGCAGTTGCAGTATTTTCCTCCATTTTGTATTACCTCAATGATAGGTGAGATTGTTTGTATCTAGGTTTTAGAAAGCTTTGGTGATAAGAGGTGAAATGTACAAATTTATCAAGAAAATTACTTTTAATAATGAGAAGTGACCGATATATGTAAAATTTCCAGTCTGACCATGCTGCGATTGGATATTTCTCTTTCCATTTAAATAACAGTATTTATCTTAAGGTGAAATTATGGTTTATAGTTTATAAACAAGAAATAAAAATAGCTTCTTTTCTTTTAATAGTTTGTACACAGTACTAAAGTTACAGTGACTTAAGTTTTGAGAGCAACTAAAATAAGCCAAATGTATTTTAGCTTTCCTCTTAGGCTTGTTTCAGCAGCTCTAGTGTAATGATATTTCTGTTTATTTTATTTCTACATTTGTCTATTACTCATTCAGCAACAGCTAAAACCTACAAAGCAAATAAAGTCTCCTGAATTTTATTTAATGTTTATATTTTTCTATGTAATTTCTGAATTTGCTATATTTTTTGGGGAGATTAAGTCTTTTTTTCTACACATCCGTTCATCTAAAATAAATTTCAGGGGAGTAGCGTTATGTGCATTATGTGCATCCATCCTATTTATGGCAGATCTTCTTCAGTTGTAAACTCAGCATGAGTTTCCAGTTTCTTTCTGTGACTTTAGAGTGGGAGCAAAAAACGCCTTTTTTTTTGCTCTTCTTTTCCTTGTCTCTCATTTTTTCAATCAACTTCAATGTTGTGCTGGTTGTTGTGTGCATCTCTTTCTTCCTCTTTGCCTAAATTCAGATGGGGTCCTTTTTCACTTTTGTCCACACCGTTCCTGCGTCTTCCTCTCTTTCTCTTTCTTTCTCTCTCCTGTCTGTGTGTGCTGATTGGCCCAGGTCTCCCCTTGCCCACGGATGCCGCTCCACCCACAACAGCCCCGTGCATTCAGCCTGCAGCTCCCAGAGACTGTCCCAGAACTTCTCTGTCTCTGTTCCCACACTCATCTTCACTGGTACGCAGAGGCAGGGAAGCAAATCGGTGCAGGAGAACATCAGAATATGAAATGTTTATTTAAGGAGAAAAGTTAGTGGCTTTTATTTTGAGTTGTGTAGTTGAAAGTGTAGATGGGCTTATCAGCGTAAAGAAGGAGGGCCAAATGGTGAAACTGGCTTCAAATCCTTCCTCTAGAGTTTTCCCAATTGAAACTGGTTGGCTGGTCAAATTCCCCACGTGTTACTTTCTGAAGAGGGACCTGAGATCTTTCTACAGTCTCCTGACCTTTGCTTCACTCTACTGGGACACATGCTTCAGCTTGTCATCCTCTGTTGAGTCTGACTTTTTTTTTTGTTTATTTGCTTTCTGTGGTTTAATTTGTGTGCGCGTTTCTTTGTTGTTCCCCTTTTGCTTTCCATGCTTGCGTTTCAGTTTTTTAGCCATCCGTAGCACATCAAAGACACCCCACCCAAAGCAAACATATCACACATTAAGCAGTCACCTCCCCAGGTCGGACCGACATTGGACATTATGTGCACATGCACACACACACACACACACACAAGACCAACTCTCAGAGGGCAAGATGACTGACGTGTGTGTACGTGTATGTGTGTGTATGTGTCATGTTCTCCTGGCAGGCCGGTATTTGGTGAGGATCTGCCCTTGTCCTCCTGCCCGCCTACCCCTTTCAGAGCCCTCCCCACTTCCTCTTCCTCTCCTCCCCCTTTCTCTCCCTCCAAGCCATGCAGCCGCCAGTCCTCATCATCAGACACAGACCTCAGTTTGACGCCCAAGACGGGTAAGATAAATTTACACCCCCACCCTTCTCATTATCATCCCTCCCCTCTCCTAATGCCATCTTTTGGTGCTGCTATGGTGATGTTTTTTTGTTTGTTTGTTTGTTTCTTCTACGCTTTTCAGTGTTTTGAGTTGAGTTCTATGTTGTGAATTGTAAACATTTATTTAGCCATTTTCAGATCCCCATCTGTTTCCAGTGGCCTGGTGTGTCTTTTTATTTAACACACAGAAAAAGGAAAATGTTTATAGTGTAAAGATGCACCAGATCTCTGTATCAGTTCTTCCCCTTTGATTTTGTGGTGTTGGAAGCACTGTGTCTCCAGAGGTGGCTGTTGTTGATCTAAGGTCACTTCTTCATTGGTAGCTATTACTGAGGAAATGGTAAGTCTGATCGAACTCTGGTACTCACATATATTACACAGCAAACCGAAGATATCTTTTAACACAGCTGCCTGTCAGACACTGCAGGATTGGAGCAGCAGGCCTGTGTTAGATCCCGCTTTTTCCCTCTTCAGCTTTGCCATTTTCTTTCTTTCTCATCTGTCCCTCATTTATTTCTCTTTGTCCATACAGTTTACATTCTGGGCCAAATAATTTAATCATTTTGGACTATTTGCCAAAACATTTAAGTTACATTGTATATGTAATGAATGTTAAAACCCATATATGAAGTAATGATGAAAGCTCAACATGTTGTCCCTCAGGGAGCTCCTCGGTCCTTATTACCCTTAGACAACACCAGGAAATGTGTGGGTGAAATGTGTCTCTAAGTGTGGACATTAATAAAGACACGCTTTCCTCTTTTGTAACACTTTTGGAGAGCTCTCTTAAAATGGTTGTTTTGTGGGCCTTTTGGCATTTACTTTAGATTTCATCAAGTGAGATGAAGCTCTATTAATTGGAATTAGAATGACTTACTTTCCCATTCAACAGTATTTAACTATTTTCATTTTGAAGTCTTCTGGGCTGCTTTTGCAGTATATTTTGAGCCATTATTCTTCTGCACTATGAACCACTGCCCATTTATCATTCCTGCTTTTTGTACACTCTTAACAATTATAGGATGTTTTTAAACAGGTTTTCTTTACACAGAGTAGACCCTGCAATTGTGAACAGATGTAGTCTTTTGTACATGTCCAGGCCTCTTTATGTTGACACGCTCACTAGTTGCTTTTTGTCAGCATGTTTCAAACTTTTCATGTGGGCATAGTTCATGCTACCTCAGCACATTTATGCTCCAGAACTTTATTCCTGCTTAATTTTTTAAAAAGAATCATGAAGTCTTTGTATTTGTCAGTAAAACAGCTTTTCAGGCTGTTGTCCTGTTGCATTTAAGTCTTTTGCAGAGAGAAAGCTAAAGAGAGAATTCATTAATTGTTCCTCCAGTCTTTAATTTGAAGCTGAAGGTGTAAACTTAAAGTCCATATTCATTACATGACTGTAAGTCAGTGGTGGGCAACTCCATCCTGCAAGTCTTATGCGTTTCCCAGCTGCATCACACCTGACTCAAATCAGTTGGTAATAAGAAGACTTGTGTTGAGTTTGACGTCACTTCTGCAAGTCTCCTGTCTACTAACTGCTTTATGTATTTGATTTCTATCTCAGTGTTGCGTTTTAGTTTATAAGCTGTGCTGTTGCACGTTTTTGTATTTGTATTACTGTACTGAGATCATTAAGAGCTAAGTTGATATGAGTCTCTTTCTCAAAATCAAGATGTAAACTATATTATTGGATATGTTATAATGGGCTCAAGTACTGATGAGCCCCCCCCCACACACACACACACATAAAAACAACCAAAAAACAAAGGAGAAAAAAAAACCTATGACATCAATAAAACTGTATTTCCAGCAGATTAGTTATATCATGTTTATGGCGTGTCAGCTTAATGAGGTCAGCATCAGATATTCCAGTCTGATTCCCCAGTGTGGTAACTGGGGCATCCCTATTACACATGCTTCATCTCTCTGCGCTTGTTTTCATATTGTCCTCATCGCTCTGTTCACATCCCACTATTGATCCTCTGCCCTCTATCCTCATTGCTTGCTGCCTGTCCATTGTCAATGTATCTGTTTTCTCTGTGCACCTTCCATCTATTTCTCCGCTGGATAGAGGAGCGCCAGTCAGTGAGATGCAGGCGTGGGATTTTCCTCTGCCCCAGCTCCCCCATCCTCTCCACAGACACTCTGTCCCTTCCTGGTTCTGGCTCAGCGGGCTATGGTCACAACTCTGCCCCAAGAGCAACCACCCCGCCCCCTCCCTTCTCCGCCCATTCTGACTCTGCCTTGCTGAGAAAGAGTGTGTCTTTCACAGAGGACCTGCTGCTGGCAGCCTCCGGTATAGTAGGACTGCTGTGTGTCATTGAGTAACAGAATCTTAGAGCAGTGAATTATTGGCATCTTTTATGTACACTGGATCAACATCGCAACTGTTTACACCCACATCCTTCTGAATGGTGTTAGCAGAGACCTTAACTCGGCATGCGTGGGGAAAATACCCAGAACATATTATGAAACACTACTGTTTTAAGTCCCTATCCCAGCATGTTGTGATGTGTTTATGAATGCACCTAGAAAAATGTGACGAGTAAGCTCTTCCAAGGAGGAGGGGAGATCAGATTTATTTAACGCGTTTTTGTTGTGGATCTAGCAGTTGATTTCATTTCATTTGCCATTAAAACTGGTGATGTCAGACTGGTAATTTCTTGTCCTTTAGTCTGTGTAATGTCAAAACTGAAGCCAGTCTCATCTCTGTGATCAGGAATGGGCAGTGGGGGCAGCGCTGGGAAAGATGCCGGACCACTGAAGACCTTGCTCAGACAGCAAACGCAGACAGCTCTGGAGCAGAGGGTATGAACACTCAACAACAATTACACGTATATTTTCTTGCTTAGCCTGCATGCAGACATTTGAGACTTAATACTTTAATGCAGCATTAATTTAATTGAATAATTGTATCAAACTGTGTGTGACGTGTTTGACATTTGATGTTGTTTTCATGCAGTTTGTCGCTTATCAAGCTCAAATGTCTGAATGCTCGATCATGTGATACTTTCCACCCAACTGCTTTCTATTTGCACTGGTAAGGTAGAAGTGGGGTTGGGTCGCTTTAAGACCAAATAAATGTTCCTTTTTTTGTCCTTTTGACTACTTGTGCTACTCAGGGAGCGTCCTCCTCTGGGTTATTGTTTAACGCCAGGGTACGTCCCATAAGTGTGACACTCTTTCACTCCCCACCTTTCTCCCAACACTTTGACCAAGCTGATGGTCACCACCCAGTCTCAGTCAACTCCTAGCTTGACCTTCTTCTGCTGTTTGTAAATCTCAGAGGGGTAGAGGTGTGCATTTCTTATTTTGCACCCATCACACTCCAGTGGAGACACAAACATACTAAGCAGAGGGCTGGAAGCTAGGAGTTCCCTTTCTGAAGGTAGTTTCTGACTGTGTGTGTCCTCCGGATACTCATGTTGAGCACCTCTCTCCTTTCTGGCTTTTTTTCTCCCCTGAGTCTGATTTTTGATTTCCTATGACGAGAATGAACATTCACCTCATCACCTCATTCTTGCCTCCTTGCTCTGAGTGGAAGGAGGTGGTCAAATTGTTTGACATCTTCCCTTTTGGAGTACTGGACAAGAACGATATTGTTGGGTATTCCTGCTTGATATCTGTCCACCAAAACCATTCATATCATACCAGTTCTGCATGGTTGGAAATCAACAATTCCTATAAAAATGTTCTGTAAAGGCGGTGCCAACTTGCAGTCCAAGTGTTTCCTGCTCCTGTTGTGTGTGAGTGCATGGACTTGCATCAGTTTGACTGAAGACAGAGAACCACTTGTCCTCTTAATGAACAGAAAGAAGCATGTAAACCTAAAAACTGATCGTGAGCCACAAACTACTCTGTCTGCGTGTTCTTCACATTCAGCTCCAAACCTAAGTGATATCTAGGGTTCAGGGTATAAGCTAGCAACTTGCATGGAGGTTTCCATAACACTCCGTTCATACTGCATGCTCACACTTCAGCTATTAACACTTGAATGTACAAATAACACTGACAACTTTGTTTCTATAATAGTTGATGTGCTTTTATTATGTAAATAGAAGCATAATGCAATGATTTGCAAATCAATTAAACCCAACACTTACGTGAAAATGCCACCACTGGACAGATTTTGAAAGAGAAATGTCTTGTTTTTCAAACTACATGCTCATTTTGAAAATACATGTTTGCAGGAAGCAGGAGCAGTGTGCTTGCTAATTTGTTGCATCAGCTCCTCGCTTAATGACACAAACACACAGAGTGTTTTGGTACTAAGCTGCTCAATATTTTGGGCCAAATTTTACACTTTATTTTCCTCTAAACTAGACCTACATCTGGTCTAAACTATTCTGACATCTGGAAAAGTATAGATTGTCATCCTATGAATAGAGGCTATTTAGCTCTAAAACTCCTTCGCTACAGGACCAGGCTGTTGTTGTATTTTATATAAGTTGCGATCTTGTCTTTCCTGCCCTCCAACCCAACCAGTTGAGCCAGATGGCTGCCCTCCCTGAGCTGGGTTCTGCTGGAGGTTTTGCCTTTCTGTTAAAAGGGAAATTTTCTTTCCCACTGTTTTCGCATGCAGCTCAGGATGAGAGACTGGATCAAAGTCAAGATCTGATGCAATCAATTGGTTTCCATTAGCTAGGTTATTTATTGTGAATTGTCTCAAATTGATGTCTGTAAAGTTGCCTGAGATGACATTGTCGTAAAGTGGTGCTATACAAATAAAGCTGAATTGAATTGTACATTTCCATTTGTGGATGCAACAACAACCAGTTCTGATAATACTTGCTATTAACTGCTGTTGCGTCTATGTAGTGTTTTGCATTATAATATATCCTGCTTTTACCGCAGTGATGACGAGACGGCATTTTGAAATAGTTTGCCGATAAAATCCCAAACCCAATCGTGTTACATGTCAAAAGTTTCTCCTTTTTTTTTAAATCTTTTTTTTTCTCAAGACTTCAAATTTTCATTGCTTAGTCCCACTTTTTTTTAAAAAAAATCTCAAGCTGGCAACAAATCCGAAATAAGGTCATAGTTTAATCCTAGAATTAAAATGTGTATCATTATCAGTTTTTATGTAAAATATGGGTTTTGAATAGTTTGCAAATCATGGCGTTCTTGGCTTATTCACACTTCAGCCCTTTAGCTCTGTAATTATGAAAATAACCCTGAAAATATGAGATTGGGAAGTTAGCTTTATAGTTAAAGAACTTATTAAATATAATTAGCTGTTGATTATTTCCTTTCAGTGGTTGAACCAGCTGTTTTCTTTTAGCAGGAGTTCCCCTTCTTCACCCTGACATCTTTCCCACCTGGTTTTCTGGTTCATGTTGGTGGAGTTGTGAGTGCCCGCTCTGTCAAATTACTGGACCGCATACACAACCCTGGTGAGTTCAGCACACACACACACACACACAGCCCAAATATAGCTTGTCTATTGTTCTGTGAAATGATAGAATTGCACTCCTTCATTGACCTGGTGTCATGTTGGTGTCTGGTCTTGTTACAACTGGCTGTTAGTCAATGCTGCCCATTATCCCCTTGTGTTGCGCCAGTTTCCAGTGTGTGTTTCCAGTTTTGGTTTGTTGCGATTATTTAGGAAAAGTGATAATGAAAAATCTTAGTGACTTATTTGTTTTAAAGCATGTGAAAGCTGTTCCTGCACTGATGGGCTGCACCTACATGTATTATACTTTGATGGAAACATAGTTGACCTGTGTCACTCTGTTTATGGATAAGGACAACTTTCACCCTGTGTTTTGGCTGATTCTTTTTGCGTGTGTTTGTGTTGGTCATGTGATGGCTGCATGTGTTTATTTGCTATGGATGCTGCAGTGCAGTAGTGGATCATGGCTCTGGTGTTTTGGCTGCTATTTTGTTGTGTGGTGATGCTTGCAGATGGTGATACGATGAGTTACTCTGGTGCCTTTTTTTATGCTGTGCTCCTTTTACATTTTCAAAACAGTTTATCTGTTTTGAACTTGTGTCCTTTTTTAGTACGTTATGTGTTTTATATCTCTAATTAAAATTAAACTGATTTGTACCCATTCTATAGATGTGAAAATGTTAGGGGAAGTGAGTGTTTGCTACATTTGGGCTAAGATAAGCAGGACTCTTTTCTGAACTGGAGAGGGAACCTGAAAAGGATTGTATTATCTATAGATTTGTCAGATTAAACCTACTGTATTAGTTTCTTAGCTATATTAGTTGTTCTCAATCTAAAGATAATGTGTAACTTAAAAAGTGTTCTCAGAAACAGTCCTGTTTACTTTTCCTACGTCGTTCAGGTACAGCGCTGTTGGGTTTTACATATAGCAGTGCGAGAGACGAGATGGGTCACCTCATAATTTCATCTGATTACCATTCAGATATGATAAAATGATTTTATATATCTTGATGCATTGTTTTTCTACTCAAGATTTCTTTTTCCCACTCATTGTTTCTCTACTTTGTTCTTTAAAACTATTCTAAATTTTTTTTACATCCAGTGTATTTTAGGGGTAAACAACAAATATTAAAAAACAAAGATGTCAATTGTGTTTCTGAAGCATAAAAAATACCAAAGTGGAGAAGAAAAATATTCCTGTTGCATTAGATGTAGAGAGGATTAATACAAATAGCATTCATTTCTAGTTATCTGCTATGTGCAGTGAACAATACAGTCAGTCATTTACAGCTGGTGTGCAGAAGATCTGATTGATCTGTGATAACGTGTGCAGTTTTAGTGGCATTTGGCTCTGTGGCAGTACGTCATGTAAAAGTTTGAACATACCTTCATATGAAATCCAACTGGAAATTACATCCAAGCTTTTGATTGTTTCTGTATATTTGATAATAAAACTAAGGTCATATTTCATTTGCTTCGCTCTATCTTAGTTGGGATGCAGCTTTGATATGTGAAAAGGGGCTTCTTGTGTTTGTCATGTTTTTCAGATTATTTATTTAGTGCTTTTCATATGTCGTGTCTTAATGCAAACAGTGCCGGTTGGGTTTTTCGTTAAGCCATCTTGCACATGCTACTCTGCCTGGATGCTTCATTTCCACTCTGCATCTTCCTTTTGCGCTGTGTGTTGCTTTTAAAACTAAATTCTTTTTCTTTTCTTTTTTTGACATTTATAAATTTGATTTTTCGAGTCTGCATTTAAGATGTATTTAAATGGACAACTCAAACACACCTGTATTAATATTTAATCTCTGGCCCCTGAATCATGCTATATGTAGAATAAATAAAAACAAAAAAAGCCTTAATCCTGTCAGTGCCTGTTTTTCATCTTGCCAAACAGAAGGAGTTGGCTTGCTTGGTTTTTTTGGTCCTTATTCTTTTCCCTGTCATGTCAGCACTGTCTTTCAGAAAATTCTGCTTTGCGCGTATTCTCTAGACCCGCATATCATTTGAAAGAGGTAGCTTTGTATTGCATGCTTCATTTTATATTGTAGTTTCTACTATCCTAAAGTCTTTATAAAATGTTACAAGCGAGTCCTGAAACTTTTACACATCTCTGTTCTCCTCTTTTCCTCATCAGTCTTCTTTGAGATTGTTTTCGTAGGGCGACTGTAGGTTTATGTTGCATAGTGACCGTGAAGTGCTGTCTGTTTTTGCATAGTGACTGTGGGGTGCTGCTGTAGTGCTGTGCTTGTTTGTTAGACTGTCTCTTTTTTTCTCTCTTTTCTGTACTAACGGTGTGTTCTGGCCCAGCCTTGGGTAACACGCGCTCATACAAACTGCTAGACTGGAATAGTGTCACTGCAGGTATTTTCCCCCTTTTACTGCTCTCACCCACTGGAAAGATGGCAGCTCAGTGAAGCTACGCTTGCAATGTCCTTTTTAAACAGTTTCTTAGCTTTGAAATGTACGCCAGTGTAAAGCATCTAGCTTAAATATTCACTCATAAATTCAGCATTACCTGGAATTTACAGTTTAAAAATGATGATGATTCAGTGAGCTGCCATCCTCCTTTCTCCAATCTGTGTGAGTGTGTGCCTAGCTGAGCATGCTCTGTGTCCCTACCCAATCCCATTCAGTCTGGCCTGGCTACCCCCTCCTCCTCAGTTCATCCCGCTGCACATACGAGCTACGGCTCTTCCCTTGCGTTGTCCCAGCCTTGATTGCTTCCTGAATTGGCACTGTGGTCCAAACCTGTCTAGACCAGAGGAGGTTTAGGAGGTTTACTTTGAGACAAAGAGCCACCGACTGGGCATGTGCATCCCTAACTCACTGGGCCGTATTCATACTGAGAGTGAGGAAAGAGTGATGGATGAATGGATGCATGGAAGGCACATTGATTGGGGTGGGGGGAGGGGTGTGTGTGTGAGGAAAATCAAAACTCGATCTGTGATGTATGAAGGGGATGGAGGAAAAGAGGTGAGCTTTGAAAATGGAGGACTTAGAGTAAAACTTACAATTCTTCACATTCAATGGACTCTAGTTAATGAATATGGCCCGTCTCTGCCCTATGAGCGTGCACATGGTCATGAGCGTGCACATTGGTGAGTCTGTGCTTGTATGACATGCTGCTGGTTTAAAAAACACCTTGTGGGCTTGATGCCTGACCATCAATCATTATTTTTCATCTCTTCAGTTTGATCACCCATTCTTCTCCCTTCATTTTTCCTCTCCTGAATTCACCACGTTTGAGTTCTTCACATTTGAGTCGGCATGTTGCCTTCCCAGGGAGTCATGGTGTGCGACTCAATATTCTAATGTAGCTTTCTTCTTGCCTCCTTTGGTTTACTAACTATGATGAGTGATGTTAATCTCGTTGCTTTTAGACTCTTCAGAGCATTACCAACACACAGGTGTTTGGAGAGAAGGCCTCATAAGACTACTGAAACACACCCACACACTTTTAGTGCAATTGTGATGAAGGCTCGATCCCTTTAAGTTTAATACACTGATCAGAGAGAGAGGAGTCTCTTCTATAACCCCACTTTATCTTTTTAAGTTTCCACCACAGCCAGAATATACATATTTATGTCTAGTCTTCTTTTTGTTAGTGTAGCAGACTGAAAGAAGACAGAGAGGGATGAGGAATGCGCCAAGTGCTTAGTTCAGCAGTGTGAAAGTCCAGTAACGGAGTACAAATATCCCACAACGTTTAGATGCAACCCTTTCATTGTGCCTGAAGCAAACAGATTGCCTGCTAGCGAATCAGTTATTTGATTCAGGTGCGCTGGAGAAGGGATGCAACTAAAAGTGGTACTTCCTACTTGGCTGATTACCAGGGATGGATGTTATGTTTTGTTTGATTAGTGACTGATAAATACTGATAAAACAATTTTTACAGTTTGTTTGAGTCAACAAGTTGCGTACGTCATGTAGATGCATGTGCACAGAACTTGTTTTTGGTGTGGAACTTTTAAGACATGCCACACCTCACCTTTCCTCTGTAGATAAACAAGTCTGCTTACAATAGCGTCTCTAATGGAGCAACAGCTCAACAAATACAGACAATTCTGAAATTCAGTTTTTTATTTCTACAAGATAGCTGACAGCTCGTTTCATTCTTCTGCTGTGTGAGGCTGATATCTGCAGCGCAGTCCAAAAACAAACCAAACACCCTAATTACTTTAAAAAAATCATGCTGATCATGATTTGTGGTCCAACACAGTCTGAAGGAAACAATGGACACGCAGGCCTTTGTAGCAGTTAGTTTAAAGGCTCTTTTTTGTTATTGATCATTACACACTTTTAGTTATAATGAGGGTATTTTATCATTACTGTGTCAAGAAAATGAAGGTTATACTTTTTCAAGTACTTGTTACAAAACCAAATTTCAGAAATGACTGTGTGGTCACTGATAGTTTTCTAGAAAGAATATCCAAAATGCAAGTAAATGACTGAATCGTATTAGGCCATAAAAACTGCAGTCGGTGCATCTCTTGTTTTAGATCGTAGGCATCTACACCCTCAAGAACTCTTACAGTGAATGTAGTCATTGACTTTGCCTTCATTGTGATCATCCCAGATTGTCATAAAACATGTTCAGTGTCACATTGTTTTACAAAATTCTTAATGTTTTCTGCTTGCTTTGATGCCACCTAACTCATGAGTCACCAGAAAACAGAAACTATTCTGTTGGTTGTTTCTTTATTTTCTGGTAAGTCGAAACAGTCAGAGTAGATGCAGACATGTAAGCATGTTTAAAGTTGAAGAGCTGATGGCTTTTTTTAAATTCTTATACTATGTTGAACATTAACATCTTCACATAAGTATGTAGTTAGATTTTAAAAGGCAATTAAACAAAATCAAATGTTGTATTGAAAGCTGTTTTATTCCGAATTATGTGTTTTGCAGATGAGCCAGAGACTCGCGATGCCTGGTGGGAGGAAATTCGCCAGGAAATCAAATCTCATGCCAAAGCTCTTGGTTGCCATGCTGTTGTAGGGTACAGTGAAAGTACCAGCATCTGGTATGTAACACCTGTACACGAGCAAAGGGAAAAAAATAGCATGACTGACTTTTGGTACGAGAGGGTGTTTAAAATCCTTTTCTCTTTCCCCATCCTCGTTTCTCTTTTGTTCACTTCACATATCGTCAACATTAGTGAAGAGGTGTGTATTCTGTCAGCATCAGGCACAGCAGCCATTCTGAATCATCGATACATGCGTGAAGGTTGCCTAGAAATCGGAAGCACTGACAACAGGTTGGCTTTTGAGCTTGTATATTTTTATACTTGGGGCACACAGAAGCTAATATGTGGTTCGGGTTGTTTGACAGGTTTGAGGATCCATCACCTCCAAGCTGTGGCTTCTGTCACATCCCATATGATGAGCTCAACATGCCATTTCCTGCCCAGCTCACCTACTGTTACCACTGCAGACGACAAAAGGTGTCACTTCATTTTTTTTCCCCATGCAGAATGTTGAAGATATATGTAGATTTTCAACGGGTACAAATATCGAAAATCTGTCTGGAAGTGTATCTAAATTACTTACTTACAATAATGGTTATTTAACATGTTTTTCAAGGTTCCTGATGTGCTGTTTACAACAATCGACTTACCACCAGAGGCACCAGTGACAGGAAAAGGCTGCCTAATCCAGGCCAGGTATTTTTTTTATCCTTTTTGCAGGTGATTTGTGTCTTTTTAAATGGTTCATTTTTATGAGAAAGAAAATGGATTCTGCAATTATTTGGCATATAACATATACTTGGTGTTTTTTTAGTAAGTAACTGAATGAATGGATACATTTTTTATTTACTTATGGAAAAGCTCTACAAGACACTTTTTATGCTAATGTTTACTGTATTTTAGACTGTGCCGTCTGAAGAAGAAAGCCCAGGGAGAGGTGAATGCGACGGCCATTTCCAACCTGCTGCCCTTCATGGAATATGAGCTTCACACTCAGCTGATGAATAAACTTAAACTGCGGAGTATGAACGCTTTGTTTGGTCTACGCATACAAATCAGTGTTGGAGAGAATATGCTTCTGGGTCTAGCTGTAGGTCACCATCTTAAACTAACTTGCATTCGCAATCCATTTGGTGTGGTGTAACTCAGCCCATTGAAAGTGTGTTTAGTCTGCTACAGGAGTGTACCTGACAGCTCTGCCTGCGCCAGGAGGTATCCAGATTGCAGGAAAGACTCCCGGTGACCTGAGCAATGAGCAGCATATCTTGAATATCCAAAAAAGGATCAATGACACCATTGCCAAGAACAAAGAGCTCTATCAAATAAATCCTCCGGTAAGATTTGTAATAATTGTGTGAATGAGAGAGGTGAATGTCAAAGGTGATTTTTTTTTTGTTAACAAGTGTGCACAGTCTCTGATGGTTTTAAGATGGATTTCCACATTGGAAACAATGGTGTAATTGGGGAAATTATTACTGCTGTTAGCCCCCAAAATTAATTTCAATTCAGCTTTATTTGTATATAGCTTCACAGACATCAGTTTGAGCCAGTTCATAATCATAATATTGCACACTTCTACACAAAACCTTTCATACACACTTGTATGTTTTGTTCTTGTGAAAAGTTATTTATTTCTGCGACATTCAGTCTCATTAATTTCATTTGGTTGTTTTTAAGTACAGTAGGTGCTTAAACAGATCTACCAATGTGAATTGCTAGTAATGTAGTGTATTTACGAAGTTATTAGTTTAATATTCTTTCAGTTTCTGATATCTGCCATCATTCTGAAAGAGCCTGCACGTTTACAGGAAAATTTGCAAGACTAAGAAACATCTTTGCTATCTTATGGAAATACCGTAAAAATCATATGAAGAAAATCTTTGATATCTGCACATTAAGTTAAACTTTAAAAACTTCACAAGTTTCAGCTCATTAAAACTTAGACAAGCCTGTTAAGTTACGGAACAAAAGCTTGATTCACTAAACAAAAACATAAACTAAATAAACACATAAATATAAAATAGTTTCACTTTTCTTTCCAACTACTTTTGAGCCTCTTCATAAGGTCACTATTTCAGACATACCCCCCCCCCCATCCTAATACTTGAAACACTTTGGACTCTACACTGTACTCTGTCATGATAAACTTTACCCCTCTTGTCTCTTTCTGATCTTTAAAGAAATTATTTGCCCTGGACCCTGAGGTGTTCTGCGGCACAAACATGGTACTGAGCATGTCGACTTTTAGCTGAGAGACACAGCAAAGCATGAAAAATGTTTCTCTATTAACCGCAATACTATATCACCTCTGCTGTAATTATCTAACAGCTCTTTCACAAGACTTGTATGAGCCAGATGTGTAACTCCCTGACATTTCAAAAGCACTCAGTTTTCCTTGGATGTGTAATATTTTTGAATCATGACCATCTACTCTACCCAACCACTATCACATACGTAGTACGTTTTACTTTCCAGAGAGTGATCGGCAAAAATTAACTCCAGTTGCTGGTGTGTAGGTGTAAAGAGTCCATGTGAGCATGTGGAGTGTTACTAACATGACCATCATACAAATGGGGGAGTCAGGACAGATGTGAGATGCAGATGCACGGTTTGGTGGTCCAGTGTTCACTGACAGGTGGTCTCTCTGCTTGCAGGAGCTGACAGAAGAAGTGGTGGGCTCCCCAATCCCTGAGCCGAGGCAGCGATCCAGACTTTTCCGTTCCCACTCAGAAAGCTCAGATGAGCTGTCAGAACTGGATCTGTCCCACGGCAAAAAGGATGCCTTTGTCCTGGAGGTGTGCCTATAAATCAGTACTTTTTTATGTAGTTTTCACTACAGGAAACTGCAACTGTTTGTTGTTTTTCTTACAGATTGATGACACTGATGCTGTGGAGGACATCCACTCCCTGCTCACTGATGGGTCTCCTCCTACAGGTCTGTGCAGTACAGTTTCCACAGCACTTGCATTATATATTTTACTTATGATCTGAAACATTGAAGCTTTAACTGACAGATTTTCTTTTTCTTGTCTTTAGGTTTCTACAGCTGCAACACTGAAACAATGCCTGGGATATATAACTGGACTTCAGGAGTACAGGTACATCTACACTTTAAGCACATTGAAAGCAGCTCTGTAAGTAATGCAGGCATATTTTTCTTCTTTTTGAGAGTTTTTTTAATGTCCCTTTCTGTGTTAAAGATGTTTACATCAGTGAGGGTCTTAAGGCTGAGCAATGCCAATCTAACCAATCAAGTTCTAAACAAGATCTTCACTGACCTCTGTGAGAATCTGCTAAAGGTAAGAAATGTTTATTTATTTTTCAGAAAGATCGTGGTTATTTTTAATAGTCCTCTAATATTCTAACTGTATTTATTGCTGTAGAGTTTTTAACCAGTTGATGCAAATCTGATTTTTTTTTTTCATTTGTTGTTTCAGAGTTTTTACTTCAAGTTACGCTCCATGATCCCCTGTTGTCTTTGTCAACTCAACTTCACCGTAGCAGTGCCAGAAGAAGAGCTCATTCAGGTTTTAGGCTGTGATTCGCCAACATTAATGCATCATTGGTGTCAATATAAAAAAAAAGAAAGAAAAGAACGTTTCTTCATTTTAGGTTGCTGTGACAGCAGTTGCCATGACATTCGATAAGGACCAGACTCAGGAGAAGCCAGTGGAACGGCCCACCCCAAAAGGTCTATAAAATATTCTGGTTTAGTTTGATTTTTTTTGCCACCTGTAGAAAGTCATGTCTTGTTTCTTATGTGAGGACTGACGGGTCAGCTTTAGCTCAGCTAAGTGATCAGTTGGAGTTGACAAAGATTTCTAATTGATGAATTTCAGCTAGCAATAAGTCATTAAACCTTAAAGTAAGTTTCTTATTTCTTAAATAACTCCCTGTGGTCGTGGAGGATATGTTACCTCTAAATACATTTTATGTTACCGGTTTTTTATTCACATAGTTGAATTATTTTTCAGGTGCCACTGAAACTGAAGAGCAGCTGCAGTTTCCTCTGGAGTTGTGTGCCGACTCGTCCTCAATCAACCCGCAGCCATCTTCTAAAGCATCAGGTATCCTTCAACCATTCATTTAGTGCTCCTCGGCCTCCTCCTCTGTCCTGCTTCATTAACAGTCGCTGCCCGTCTCCTAACACCTCAGGTACAGTCTCTTTATTCACCCCAGCTGCAAAACTCTGCCAAAGTCAGCTGGTTATGGTTCGTTCTGCAGGTAAATAGACAGCAGTTTGTAGTTGCCCAGTCTGTTTTATTTAGCTGTGATCATAGATGACAGCGTGGTGTTTTCTAGATAAGCCATCGTGCTTGTGAAGCAGCGCGGTTTACCGAGTGAACAGTAACAAGATAAAGCCAGAATAAGACATTATAAGACATTTGAAGTGAAGGACTATTGGATTAAAAATTTAATTGTTTGCAGAAAAATATCAGTACTGTAAGTGTAAAAAATATAAAAAGTAGAATACATTGCAGGAAGTGGCAAAAAGCCAAACTGGCTTATGTAAAGCCTTCACCAAAAAACACATTTACAACATAAGAATCTGGATGGTAGTTAAAGCTAAAGAACATGAAAAGTTAGCCTTGTGGCTACAGCACAAAATAAAAACCTAACTCTCCACAAGTTCTGTCTAATTCAGTGGTAGATGATGATGTTTGTGTGTGTAACAGGTGCCCCAGAGAGTTCCACTTTCTCACCCAGAGGTAAGCCTCCTTCTCCTTTTGGTATCTACCCCTACCCCACTTCCCTCCTACCGAAACTACTACACTACCTTGTTTTGACTTTTCATCCTTTTGTCTGAGTTATCTTGCACTGCTCCCAAACCTCATCCAGTTTTTTTTTTTTCTGTTCTTCTGTTCGTTTGTTATGTTCTGTTTGTTTTCTCTCTTCCTGTTGTTATTGTTGTGTTTTGTCTGTTTGGGTGGGGGCTGTGTGTGTGTGTGTGTGTGTGTGTGTGTGTGTGTGGGTGGGTGTGTGTGTGTGTGTTCTCTCCAGCTGCCTCCGTTGATTACGGTTCCTTTGCAGACAGATGCAGCACCTGGCTAGAGCTGCTTAGGCTGAAAGCTCACACCATAAGACGAGGATCAGTTAAGACAAGTAGGAGGACACAGTCTCTAGCACACTCTGGTGATCATAACCGCAAATACAGTGTCACAAGCAAACCACACATGCTGACAGCCACTCACACACCCCTCCATGCATGCCAGTGAACAAAGAGGGGGCGGAGCATTGTAAATCAAGCACTGGCTTTTTTCTCTTCTATATGTTTTTGTTTTTTTAGCTAGAGTGTGAAAGTTGACAATCAGCCTGTCAGAAGGATCACAAGTAGCCGCTTAGCTTTAAAACGCCTGTAGCCTCACTAAATGAGCCCGTTTAGATGCACACCAAAAAATCAGATTATTACATATTTACTGGGTTTAAATGATCATGGAGACCAGTGGTGTCCAAGTCCAGTCCTCAAGATCTACCATCCTGCAACTTTAAGACGTTTCCCTTTTCCAACATACCTGAAGAAAATGGCTGAATTCCCTCATCTTCATGTCATTCAACTCTGCAGAGGGCTGATAACGAGCAATGTATTTGATTCAGGTGTGCTAAAGAAGCGTTGCATCTAAAAGCCGCAAGGTAGTAGATCAGAGATCTGCAAATCTGGTCCTAGAGAGACGCGCTCCTGCAAGTGTTGGCAATTTCCCTGCCGCAACACACCTGACACACATCAGACTTAATTAGCAGACTTGTGCAGAGCTTGACATTAAACTGCACAAGTCTGCTAATTACCTGTTAATTTGAGTCAGATGTGATACAGCAGGGAGATTCACAACACTTGTAGAAGTGTAGCGCTGTAAGAACAGAGTTGCCTACCCCGGACATAGATTTTGCCCCAATATATGCAGTTTTCCTGCATGTTGACCCACATATGAGATTTTAAAAAAAAGAAGTCACTTTTGTTTTGTTTTTTTTCTTCTTTTACATGTCTTATGTGACCAGAACATATAAAAGGAAAACATGGGATGCGGCAGTGGAAAGCAAAGTATAATTGAAGTAAAGCATTCACATGTAGTGGATTTATTATTTATTATCTGGCAATGCTAAGGCTTTAGGCTCTGCCCTGTTTAATGAGGACCAGATACTTTGAAAATAACAGGATGTTTCATCACTACACATTTACATTCTCCAAAAGAAATCCAATGATGAAATGGAAAATGGAAACAAGGGTTTTTCAAATGTTGCTTTTCAGATGTACGTGTATATGCAATAGATGAAATTATCCCAGTTATCTGATTATCGGATTTAGATTTTTGATGAAAATCTAAATGGGCTCTACGGTGACAAGTTAGAAAGCAGTTTTATTTGCATTCAATCAGCAGCATTTTCCCTCTTGGCTCTTCTGCAGATATGCATGTTGCAGCACTTTGCTAAAGATTTTCTTTCATCTCTCTTCATTTGCATCTATGAACATACTTAATCTGAGAAAACCCTACATGATTTGTGGGTATATGGTGTGAATGATACAACATTTCATGTCTAAATCATGTTTTTGAACATTATTTGTTGATAATCATGAAAGACTGGGGAAAATGCATTTCTGCAAGAGGTAGTGTGATTTTCAGCCCTGTGCACAGTATATGTAATGTGTGGCTCTGAAGGTTCCTGGTTTAACGGATGGAAGCCACATCAGGTAACTCTGCTTAAGACAACAGAGCATCTTTCACACTCTGGTTTGTGTAAATGTGCCTAGCTCAGCTTATGGCTGTCTTCTGTCCGTCTCCATGTGTTCAGCCACGTTCACAAATGCCAAAAGATAGAAGTATTTTCAAATGTACTTGTACTGTAAATACTGTATTCACTCTTGTAAACAGCTGTGCCCAGGTCTGTCTGTCTGTCTGCAGACATTGTCTGTGTGTTTGCCTCAGTCGCATGACATGCATGGCCTTTACCTGTGTTTTAACTGATTGTCTTAACATCATCATACACACTTCTGCATGCAAATGCATGTACTCCTAACACATAGACAGCAGACTTACACACATACAGTTGAGCCCAGGTTGTTCATATCTATGTTGAATTTTAATGTATACCTTTTTTCTGACATTAGGACATTTAAAAAAAAAAGCTATATGTTATGCATTTACTCCAGAATTCTTCATATTTATTCTCAATACTCTGTGGCAAATCTTTTTCCATTGCAAACAGTTCTTGTAATTGCTAACAAACTATTTACTCATCTTCCCTTTAATTTGCCATTTATCTGTGAGGATTTGTGCGTATAGGACCTAACCTAGTTTCCGCAACAGCTTTTACCTTTAGCTAGGCAATTGGTAATTAGGAATCAAGTATAATTGTCTAGAAGTGTGAAAGGAACTGTTTGATTACTGCTGGATTTTCTATTTTAGTACCAAGACAATAATATGAAGAAGTTTTGACACAAAAGAAAAGTTTAATTAGTATTTTAATCACAATGTCTTCCTTTACTTTATCGCTTCTTTCTTTTTTTTTCTTTTTTTTACCAAAAGAAACCATTTGGTCTAGTGAACATTTTCTCTAAATCAGTCTTCATGTGTGAATAATTTTGGCTCAGCTGTCTCAGTGTTCACGCTGCTTCTGCTGTGCAAACTCTAACAGGATTGCATTTTTGCAGATATTCTACATTGACATTTCTTTGCGCATCCAGTTAATATATTTTTTTTAAATGTTTCCTTAATATTTTGAATACTTTCTGGTATCTCCATTTTCTCCTTTTGTTCCTTTCTCTCCTTCTTGTCTTTTCACACTTGCCTCTTGCCCCTTTGCTTGCTCTGTCTCACCCTGCAGTCTCATCTTTGGAGCACTGCAGTCCGTTACCCGAAGGCCGTTCCCGCTCGCTGCGCTCCAGTCGCTCGTTTGGAAGCAGCTCGGTAACCATAGTGAAGATGACGCCGCTGTCTTTCCTCCCTGGAACTCGCATCATTAAATACCTTGGGATCATCAATATGTTTTTTATCCGAGAGACAACATCTTTGCGGGAGGTACTGTATGCTAAACATGAGCTTGTAAAGCGGCTGTGCATTTGTCCTCCTTGTTCAAAGTGTAAATTTCTCTAAACATGTTTTTCATCTGCAGGAGGGTGGAGTTAGTGGTTTCCTCCATTCATTCATAGCAGAGGTGTTTTCGATGGTTCGAGCCCATGTTGCAGCTCTGGGTGGCAATGCAGTAGTGTCCTATAGCATGAAAGACTGTGTTTTAATGGAAAATCCAAACAAGAACCAGGTGCATACACATACCTGTAAACATTATGACGTTTATGTTAAAATTGTAATTTTTTTATGCAAGAACTGTATTTGTTTTGGGGATTTTTGTATCCTTCTGAGTTGATTTGATGTTTGTTTCTATTTCAGGCTCAGTGTCTCATAAATGTGAGTGGGGATGCAGTTATCTGCGTCAGGGAAACGGATCAAGAGTCCATGGCATCAGTGGCAACTATTGGACAGACTTGCTGTAGTACAAACGATGTGGCTACATGACAATAAAACTGTCTGATTTGAGATGTGGGAAGCACAATCTGAGTGAATACACTCTCTTAAGTCTAGCCGTCCAAATCTAGGTGACTTTTTTTGCCTTAAATTCCAAAAAGATCCAAAGCTTTGGTCACATAATAAAAAAAGTGAACTGTCAAACGCACTTCACAACACACAATGTGTAATAATACAAACATACCAAGCCTAGTACTCAATAATATTAACAAGGCTCAGAGTATTTTGACCAAAGGGACACGGTCAGTGTGAACCGTCCACACTTGGAGTTTCCAGAGCTACATCTTTTTGTGTGTGGGCATGAGTGAGGCAGCTAAAACGAACCTGCCCACTTGCAGATTACAAATGTAATTATATTGGTCATATATAAAGACTGATTTATAAACAGTCTAATTCAGATTTTTACACTGTTACTACTTGCTATGACGTCAGTTCATTGCAGGGAAACTTGTGATTCACCTATTTCAATGCTGGAAAATTCACAATTTTTTTCTTATTTTTTTTTTTTAAAGTTAATGTCCAAACCATTATTTTATGTGGATTTTTTTCAGTGATGTTCCTAATTATTGCCACAGTATTCTTCAAAGGCAGTAGCCTACAGATACCTACTTTCTTTCTTTTCCAGCAGGTATCGAATATTGTTTTTTTTCATTAGTTTGCATCTATCCAAAAAGGCCCAGGTAATTGGCCTTATACAAATACAAATGCTTTTGCAGAGAATTTTACCTACAAAACAGCTTTAACATGAAATCCAATTACTGTTTTATAGTATGAATTTATCTTTTTTTTTCATCTCGAAATAAATAGACAAAGAAGTCGTTATGATCTTGATTAACTTGTAAAATAAGTAGGCAAAGGGTGATGGGTAAACTGTTAAATGGAAATAAAGACATAAATACGTCTGGACATTTGCCCACTAGGATCTACTAAGAGGGATAAAGTCTGAGATCTTTGTGTTGAAGCATTTCTTGCTTCTCTGACACTATTATTATTATTTTGCATCTCGCTCAGTGTCAAGTAATCTCTTTGCCAATCTTCAGCAACATGGCACTCATGTTCATGTTAAAAGTCCTGCTACTCTGTCTCTGTTGTCCAGTGCCAGACAAAGCATCTTCCAGGAAGTGTCTGGGGGGGGGGGGGGGGGGGGGGGGGGGGGGGGGGGGGGGGGGGGGGGGGGGGGGGGGGGGGGGGGGGGGGGGG
>JBAMHX010000011.1:21593970-21607661 GCA_037177515.1 Pseudomugil tenellus
CCCCCCCCCCCCCCCCCCCCCCCCCCCCCCCCCCCCCCCCCCCCCCCCCCCCCCCCCCCCCCCCCCCACAACCCACAAGCTCTTATAAGTCCATTTAATTTGTAAGAATGTCAGTGTTTTAAAATATTTATTGTACACATTCACATTGATTTAATGGGAAGACTATTTCGTTGTTTGTAACGTTCACAAAAAACCTAGATTAAAATCTTTGAAATAGAAAATAAATACGGCAACACTGTGTTGTCATATGAGAAGCTTAGCTGTAAGTGAAAGTAATATATATATATATATATCTATATATATAAAATATAAAAGACTAGACTGCAGAGTGCCGGTTTATCCATTTCTCCAACATGGGCTGTGAATGTAGCACGCTGTACAATCTCTGGTAGTGCTACTACTTCACCGGGGAGGTAGCGCCATCTTGTGGCCGTTCGGCTGAATTAACACCGCTACGTGTGTCTCGGTCTATCCCGCTTCCAGCTTCCTTCCTCAGCCATAGAGGAAGCTGCATTGTAGCAGAACCACAACCCACGGCAGACATGGGGGAAGTTATCCTGCCACGGCGAATGTTCCTCTGGTGCATGGCGGTCATCTACATGGTGGCTTTCGTTTCCCTTTATGTGCAGCTACCAGGTGAGACTGAAATCTGCTGCGCAGCGACCTCATTTAACTCAGTGGGTGTTAGCTTGTTAGCTGGCAGCTTGGCGCTCAGTGTGCTGCTTCACCTCCCGTCATACGTGGAGAAGTTTCTGCACAGGACCAACTCCTCGTGCTAACATGTGGAAGGTAGACATCCAACCTCTTGTAAAAACAAGTTCACCTAATGGCAACGTTTTGTGTCACAGCATGCCCTGAAGTTCTGCGTTTATGAGAGTTGCATAATTGTAGCCTAAAGCAAGTCAACGGGACGCCCATGAATGGAAGTTTACACCAAGTTAGAAATACTATCCAGTGCATTTTTATACTGTTGGATGGACTTTAAAGTGACAATCACATGACTTTAAAATTTGTTCCACATTTTCTTTTATTTGAAAACGTGTTTTCTTTGTAGGAATCTGCAGGTATGTGTATCCTGCAAGCATTAAATCAGATTATAGTCATTACATTACAGTTATTTAGCAGGCATTTTCTACAAAGCGACCATCTGAAAATAAGAAACACAAGCAAGAAATTAGACAGTAGGGAACATAGATAAGTGCAGTCGGACTGCTGGAAGTCTAGTTGGACACAGCTGTTGCAGATTTGTATTTTTCTTTTTTTGTTCCCAATTTTCTAAATTCACAAAGAGTTCACCATAACTTACTCATCCTTTCCAAACCATTATCTAAATGTAAGCTCTCTGGAATGTGTACAGGTCTTTATGGTAACGATGGGCTGCTGCCTGCTCGCTGGCAGTTGCGATACAGTGGGAAGTCTCTGTCGGAGCAGCTGCTGTCCTCCCCCACGCTGCTGTGGCTGGGGCCACGGCTCGGCCTGGACACGCACGCGGCCATGGAGCTGTTGTGTCTGGTCGGGGCCACGCTGAGCCTGGCCGCCACGCTGGTGGAAGCTTTACGAGACAGCGTGGTGTTTTTCTGCCTCTGGGCCTTGTACCTGTCCATGTACCAAGTAAGTTTGTAATGAGTTATTCCTTCTTTTTATTAATTTCTTTACTAAATGTATTTTCCGGTTGCAGGTGGGCCAGGTTTTCCTCTACTTCCAGTGGTAAGTGGTCTGCATACTGTGACAGTATTTTGTGTTTTAATTAACACATAACCTCCAATCACAACATATAAATGACAAGTTTGTGTCATTCTTTGTCAGTTGTGTCACCATAGTGATGTTTGCCTCTGTTACTAGGCAACAACACTGCAACTCTTCACCTTGTGTGGCCTGACCAGTCACATTTCTGCATGTTTTATCCTTTTCTTCATTCAGGGATAACCTGCTTTTAGAAACAGGGTTCCTCTGCATTCTTGTGGCTCCAGTGACATTGATCAGGGGGTCGCGAGCAGTCAGACAGCATGACCGTGTAACCTTCTGGCTGATTCGGTGGCTCCTCTTCAGACTAATGTTTGCTTCTGGAGTAGTGAAGCTCACCTCAAGATGTCCCACATGGTGGGGACTTACAGGTATGCAGGAGTAGCAGTCATTTTGCACTCCAAAAATAACACTTGTTTTTTAAATGTTTCCATATATGTGTATTTAAAGGTAAATTCAGCTTCAGATGTTTCCTTTTCCTATTGTTCTGCTAATTTCCTTCCATTATTGAGCATCACACACCTTCGGATTCCTACTGACTGTGTCTGATTACATAATTTTTTTCTGTTTTGACAGCTCTGACTTATCATTATGAAACTCAGTGTATCCCCACCCCACTGGCCTGGTTTGCCCACCAGTTGCCAGTGTGGTGGCAGAAGCTGAGTGTGGTGGGAACCTTTGTTATAGAGATTGCAGCACCTTTTCTCTTCTTCAGCCCACTGCGCAGGCTGCGACTTGGAGCTTTTTACTTGCAAGTGAGTGTAAATTCACTTTCTGTCTTTTAGAATTTCTTCTGGCACATAAAGCAAATCTGTCTTCATCAGTGTGATCAACTGCCTCAAGATTGACTCTAAAATAGGGCAAGAAAAATACTTTTCTTTTTTTTTTTGGAACAGGTGTTACTTCAAGTTCTCATCATTCTGTCTGGAAACTACAACTTCTTCAACCTTCTCACCCTGATCCTCTGTCTGTCTCTTCTGGATGATCGCCATGTAAAGTTTTGGCTGCGAAAGACAGATGAGACTGAAGATGAAAGTAACGGTACGTCAGAGCAACCTGCCAAGGCAGAAGTGTGTGTTTTTCTGCCTGTGAGCTCGTTTTCTCTGCCAGCAAAATTAGGGTAAACCTCATAGACTATGGATAAAAAATGGATGGAGCCTCCCTGTATGTTAAAATGTGTGAATGCGTTGACATCTCGCATTTCAGAGTTGCAAAAAAAAAGTAAAGATTTGGTTTAACAAGATAATTTTTTAATAAACAGTTGATTCTTATGCATAGGTTTGTACTAAAGTAATTTATAGAAAGAGTACAAAGGTCAGGTCAGACTAACTGTAATATGAAAAAAACATTTTTAAAGAAATATTACAAATGATTTGTAAATCCCTGTATTTTATGTCATGAAAATGTTTAGTGATTCGTGTTTTTGGAAATTCAGCATGAAAGCCACCATGATGAAAGTTGGATACTAATGATTCTAATGTTTGGATGGGAATTTTTAAATAACTACTATTAACCAGTAGCTGTAAATGAATCCTAGTTTGGTAAGTGATCCCATGTGCTCTGGATCAAACAAGTAAAGGACCATCCAGACTCTTAAAAGTCTATGATTACATGAGGGCGTACTGTTACTTTTGGCAAAGATAATTTATACTTCTGATGCAAATGTGTAGTTTTTTTTAGGACTGAACTGATGCAAAACCATGAAGTATTTTTCTTCTGACATAAAAAATCCTGTAGAAATACAAATCCAGAAGTGTTCTCTTGTTGTTCTTCCTTCTGTTCTGCTCAGACTCGAAGCTGCATCCGTGGCTGTGCTACCTGCTTGAGTTGGCAGTCTGGTCTTTCATTATCTTCGGAACAATTAAATGCTTTGACCTGCAGGTAGATGCAACTAAAAAAGGCATCTCATCCCGGACAGGTGGGACTTCAGCCCCCCCCCCACAAAAAAAAAAACAGTTTGGAAAAATGAGCAAATAACTTCATTTTATACAAATGCTGTTATATATTTGTGTGTAAACTATTTTATTGCCCCCTTCCCTCCCCTGTTTTTGCAGCATTCACATACCACCAGTTTAACCAGTTTCTAAAGACTGTTACCATCCCCTGTGTCTGGATCGGGGTCCTCTCTCTCACCTGGGAGATGATCACATCTATGTTTAAGTACGTAGTTTTCTGCATGTGTTGCTGCTTGTGAATGTTCTTAGTGCTGTTTTAATTTTCCCTGACGTGTATTTCTAGATGTGCGTGTGTGTCTGGTTTCCTGGCGAGGTTCTGGGGAATGATCCAGTGGACTATATTTGCTGCTGCCACTGCGTCCATGTTTGCTGTCAGCCTGGTAGGTTGCTGCTGGAAACACGGTTATCATTATGGTAATGTGTGATTTTTTTTTTTTTTAACTCCACAAGCGACCGTTTCTCTTCCAGGTGCCTTTCACCTACATAGAGTACGACTCTCACGCCCGATTGTGGCCCGGTGTGCGTAAAGCCTACGAGGTGGTAGATCGCTACCAACTGGTCAACTCGTATGGCTTGTTCAGGAGGATGACTGGGGTTGGCGGAAGACCAGAGGTGGTCATTGAAGGAAGCAGCGATGGCGCCACGTGGACGGTGCGAAGACGTTAACATAGATGATGGTTAAAACTGTATCTTAAGTAACTGACTGTTTTTTTTCTAGGAGATTGAGTTCATGTACAAGCCCGGAAACCTGAGTGCATCTCCTTCTGTTGTGGCTCCACATCAGCCCAGGTTGGACTGGCAAATGTGGTTTGCTGCTCTGGGGTCTCATACGCAGGCTCCATGGTTCACCAGCCTCATGTACAGACTGCTGCAAGGCAAACGAGATGGTACGAAACCTGTGAATATTTATACACACGCATTCTGCTTCAGTCACTACTAAATACGCCTTCCGAATCTGAATTAAATGGGGGAGGAAACTTTAAACTGCACAGATCCTTCTTTGAGAAGAGCTTTGTCACAGATGAAATAGTCCCTTTTTAAATAAGTCACTTATTTGACTTATGAAGGAACTGATGTATTAAAATGTTCATTTTGTTCTGCAGTGATTGAGCTGATCCAGACAGACGTATCCAAGTATCCATTTCACCAGCAGCCTCCTGCATACCTCCGAGCCCACCGATACAGATACTGGTTTACTGAACCAAAGGCTGACGGGTCAGTGCTCTCTGTTTCCTACACGAGCTGAGAAACCGGTTATTCATCACACTTTGGAGCAGCGCTCCTTAATTTAAGCTCATTCAGTCTCACTTTGATTAAAAAGTAGGCGAGAGTTGATCGTATTAAACTGTCTTCTACTTTCCTCGTCGCCTTGGGCTCATTCTTTAAGATTCAGGACATGAATGTTTAAACCCAGGTGCGTTTTTATTAGAAATGTAGATGCAGATATTAACCAATTGTCTCTCTTTTGTCAGCTCTTATCCAGAGCGGTGGTGGCGGAGGGTCTACGATGAGGAATTTTATCCTGTCGTCCACCTTGGCAACAACTTCCTGGAGAGCATGCTCAACCATTTTGGACTCAAGGTAAATTAGCTTTTAACGCTATCCTGTACTTGTAATCTCACCATGCAAAGCACAGCACTGAACTTTCACTTGAAGGGATGTAAAAGTGAGAAAGTATTTTAGTACAAATGATTTATCTTCTGATTATCTTCCTTTACAAACCTTATATGCATTACAAGTAGTGGATTACTTTCATGCCTTTTATACACATACATGGCTGCCATATTTTATATGCATTAAATAAAGAGTTGAACTTATTTTAGTTAGACTGCTTCATAAAATACAGTGATGCCCAACTTATGTCCTCTAAAAAGCTGTGGACCCCCTGCCCCCCCACATGCTGATAATATGCTTGGTTTTATGCTTTTGATCAGTAGGATTCTCAGCATAAATGATGCATTCTTGCTGAATCCTGTCTCGTCCAAGCAATGAAGCCAAATTTATCAATATGTAACCTCACTTTTTTCATCTTTTAATATAACAGAGTCATGTTCACTGTGGCATTTCTCAGGCATGTGTCATGGATAAAATGGTACAGGACATGCTTCCCTACTCCCGTAGCTCCACCAGGTCACTGACCTCACTAATTCACATGACATGGTTAAAATTGTTTAGATGTATAAGTGGATTTATCTGTTTTTGGTTGCTAAAGAGGCATATGTTAGAATATTATGGATTTTTTTCCCTTTCAGACCTGGTTGCAAAAGTTTGTGTTTTCAGGCTTCCAAAATGTCTGAAATAATAAAACTGATTCAAATAATAAAACTGATAATATAAATAAGGATATAAAAAGGCCTTAATCACACTGACTCTGATCAGCCAAAGTCTTAAGAACCATCTGCTTTTTGTGCGAACCCTCTTTGAGGATGAGGGGTTCTAGGTTGGGAACGCTCGAGTCGACCAAACAAAAGAGGTTAAAACTGATCAGGAGTCAAGTTTACTATCTTTCACTTTGAAATATGACATTATAATCTTATTAAAAGCCACAAACACCATGTGTATGCTGTATGTGGGAAAGCGGTACTCCCCATGATTCACCCAGCATTATCTTCCATGCCAGCTATGATTTTTCTCATCGTGCTGTCATCTGCTTTAAAATGTAGCATGCTAGTTGAGGCCTGCAGGGTTTTCTGGATAATCTTTCTTTGTAGATACTCTAAATTGATTTTGTGTTAATGCACATCCCAATCTTCCAAATAGGCAAACTGTCAACACTTTTTATAAAGGTGCCTACAATGACTGAGACTCTGTTATAATGAAATGCACAAGCGGCACATGGCTGCTACATACACTCTTACTGGTTCCACAGGAATTAAAGAGGGTATGTGGGCTTTCACACACTGCTTTTTTTTTTTTAGATATAAATGTATTTTGCTGCTCATCTGAGGTTGTTTTAACACATTTAAAGTTCATGCAAAGACCAAATGTTTGTTTCTTTTTATTTTGTTTGTAATTTGGTTCTGATGCAAAATAATCCTTTTATTTACCTTACTGTGTATTATATGTGTAAAGTACACATGGTTGTAAAATGACTCTGAGCTCACAGCATCTCGGCTAAGAGAAAGTAGCTTTTTGTTTTGCCTTTTAACCTTAAAAAGAAATGACAAATTATTGAGATTATAGATAATGATGTGGGAAATCTGCAATTTAAGAAAGAATTGGTAACTATTTGTACTTGTCTGTAGGACAAATCCACTCCACGACGTGTATCCAACACCATGGTTGCCCAGGCAGTGAGGTGGGTGCGCTCGCAGGTTAGAGGTGTTCATGCTCACACTCTAATCTGGACACTGGTCGCCTGCAGCGCCACCTTCTGTCTACTCCAGGGTATCCGAAACGGAAACAAACGCAGGAAGAACCTGGTTCACAAAGTTGCTTCCACTGAAAGTGACGACAAACAAGATGTTTCTGATGGCTCTCCAGACCGTTGTGAAGAGAAAGAACAGGATCAAGGAGAGCAGGAGGAAGATGAGGAAACTGAAAATGGAGATGAAGTAAAGGAGGGCGAAGGAGAGGACAAAGACAGGGTTAGTGAAAATGATGAAGAGGATGAGGAAGATGAGACAATGGAAAGATGAGACTTATATCAGCATCTGCCTTTCTGAAATTCCACAAAGACCAAAGAAGTTTTGTGCTTTTGTGTCCCCATCCGCCACTTTTCTGCCTTCCCCTTCAACACTATGGAGCAGAACATTTTAAATAGTGTCTGGTCGGTTCAGGACATTCGCTGAAGACCTAAAGTGCAACCAGTCAGATTAAAGTGTGTAGAATTATAAAGTAGATTGTTTTTTATCCAGGGTAAATGTATTGCATCAGTGTTCCTGTACCACTGTTTCCTGTCCTGCTTATTTTTACATTTTCAGGGGTGCCTTGCTGTATGTACAGCCATAAATCCAACAAGCACTTTTTACACACACAAAAACTAAAATACATATATAATTATAAATGAAATGCAACGGAAGACTGCAATAGTTTAGAAATATTTTAAATGTGTTGAAATGTAATAAAATAAAAATGTTTATGTACATCTAGTTATTCTTAAACTGAACACAATTGTTTCTTATTGTCACCAAAATTGCACAAGATGAGTCACAGCTCCAGCAGATTACAGGAGACAGATTACAAGTTGGTAATAATATTAAGCGATGATGTGTGTACAGGAAGCACTAAGTCCAGCTTATGTGTTACAATAAAGCATCATTCATAGCTCAACAACACAATCATGTATCCGCTGGTCTCTGATAGCAGATTCGCTGCATTTTACCACTGAAGTAGTCCAGGACAGTACTTGTCAATCAGAGACTGGTAGTACGGCTTGAGCTCCTCGATGTTGGGCAGGTCTGTGGTTTTTGTGTACAGGTCAAACTTACTGTAGAAACAATTTTATATGTAAATTTCAAGGCAAAGAACTTTGACTGGACAAAGGCTGGAAGGATTTGGCAAAGCAGGAAACCTACTTGAACTCTTTGACCCAGGGCAGCATGCGCAGGTCCTTGCTGTTACACAGGTGCATGTAATCTCCATGGGAGTGCCAGGGGTAGAAGGAGTGGAAGCGAATCATATACAACCCCTGAAAAAAGGCGAAAAACAGGAAGATAAAATCCACGGTTTTGTGTTTCATGCTGTGCTTTGTGTCTTAGAATTACATCTGACAGCTTTTATCTCTGGTGCGTCTAACAAATGTGAAATTAATAGCTGAAAAAGTTATTTTGGAAGCGTCAGGATAAACTAACCTCCTCTGGGATGGAGCACTTGTTGAACTTCAGAACTCTGTAGAGATACTCTAAAAGCAGCAGTGCAGGAGATCAGTAAGAGAGGAATATATAAAACTTGGGAGTGTGTTCAGTAGGGTTTCTGTTTGCTGAAAATGACGGCATTCCTTACCATCATGTCCCCAGGACATGAGGACGTTGTCGAGACCACAGTTTGGTTCATACATCCCATATTCAGTGCTACAAAGTGAACGTGTAGTCAGTGGCTGTACTCAAAGTAATAATATTACCTTGTTACGAACTATAAAGGTTTTATAATAAAAATAAAAATACCAACTTGTATTTGGAATTTTTCTCATCGGGATTATCCAAGAAGGTGTTGTCTCTAAACACAATTGAGTTTTGAAATTTGCAGCCAACAGGGAAGGTATCGCCCACTACAGCCCACTGCAGAACAAAACACACCAGATTCAGAAAAAAAGTGCCCTTAAGTAACAAAGTAACTTTGAATTTATGTTTTCTTCAGCTGTAATTTCCAGATATCTTACCTGGGGTTCATCCCACAGAGCCATGATCTTCCCAACATCGTGGATCAGACCCACCAACTGGAACCAGTCTAATAGAGACAGCAACTAAAGTTGTTTACCAGCCTTACATATAGGCTTATAATCTGTCCCACTGTATGTGGTACCTTTATCCGGGTGGGCTTGGCGGATGCCTTCAGCGGTCTGAAAGGCGTGGAAGGAGTTGGGAAAGTCCACATCTGGATCTGACTCATCCACCAGCTGGTCTAGAGACATAATGGCATTCATCATTCCCATCTGCATGTGGTTGCACTGGGTCCATTCAGAGTGCTGCGGAGAAGTTACCACGTTACTGAAGGAGAGTTTATCTCTAACAACACACCTAAAAATAAATTATTTAATTCTGTTGAGTGTTTTTAAGCATTAACGCATCAGGTTTGCAGTTGTTTGCATTCATTCATGAGGTCCATCAGGTGCCTGCATAGTGTGAGCATTCAGATTTGTAGAAATGTCTCTAATTTACTGTCAACCTGTCATGAAAGATCATAACCAGCTCAAATATGGTAGAAAAGCCTTAAATTGTGGCTGTATATGGTTTCCTTTCCACTGGTTGTGCACCTTTTGCTTTGATCGCTAAAGTCTGGGTGACATGTTTGACTTTACTGCTTGTGAATTCTGATCAAACAACAAAATGCAAATTCAGAATGATTCACTGAATATTTCACAGAAAAATGGTCAGCATGATCAACTTAGCTTACCTTTTGCTTCACAAACTCTAGTGTTTGCTTGGTGTGCATCAGGCTGTACGTGTTGAAGACGCGGCTGAATAGACTTCCACTCTACAAAACACACACAAAAAGTATTCATCAGTAGTTATAAATACTTATAAATTACCTTGGAAATGTTTTACGTCAAGGCCTTCTGGTGTAGTGAGGCTGTGGAGGTGAAGGCTCTCCTCAGGATAACAAGCCATCTTAAATGTAGGGCCTTTTTATTTTCGATTTTATTTGTTTTAATCTGAGCGTAGATGTAGAATTTCCCATTTTGATTTTCTTAAATCAATAACAGCTTTATAAATGACTAAAATGGTGAAATTCAGCATGTGTGCTTTATTACATGTCTGAGAGCTAGTTTAGGTTTTTAATCAAAATTTCCTTTTTATTTAATGGTTTTATTAACATTTTTAACTTTCTAATGTATCCCTTTTTGTGTATATCTGCAAACCAAAGTGTTTAGTTGAAAATGCAAACAATAATGACAATAATCCCTTGTCACAGCCCTTCACAGAGCACGTTAAAAAGACATCAGTCACACTAATATATATATTATAGGACATTTTCTTTCAATATTTAATACTGAGGTGTAAATCATTTTGCATGAGATCAAGATCCAAATAAGATAATTATGACTGATTGACATAGTTCCTCCTCATACGAAGAAAGTTCATTATGATCCTTCTGCACCACACACACACATGTATGTGTATAGGCAATGAAAATCATTATTATTGCCTCTCAGAGGTAATTTTCATTCCATGCAGCATTACTTCTTGGATGAAGAAAAGAATTGAATTACCTCAAAGTTTCTATAGTCTTCCTTCTCCTTGGTGTTGTTTTTTTCCAAATTTGGCCTATAAGCCAGCGATGGATCTGGACCCTGCAAAAAAAAAAGAAACATTTTCAGACTTCTTTCAAAAGTTCAGCACAAACATGTAAGAATTGCACTCACAAGGTTGACAATCCTCATGGCTGACAAGTGAAGTCTCCACAGCTGTCCTGCTAGGGTGTGTTGGTTCTCTGGAGATGACTGCCTCCTTTCTTGTCCAAATATATCCCCTGGTTGAAACTGTACTGTGCATGACCTGAAATGTCCGCATTAAGTATGTACACCAATGTTCAGTCACACTTTAACCATACTTGACCTGATGGGGGTATCCTGTGTTGAACGTTGGCCTTGTTTTTTTGTGGCTGTGTTTGTATGTGCGTACATGACAGGAAGAGTCTTTCAATAATCAGCAGATTACCTGTTTTAACCTGTTTGGAATGACTCAGGAATTTTACATTCCACTTTTGTTTTATTGTAAATGCATGCAGGAAAAAAGTCTTTTCTGTAAATTAAATGCCCTTCGAGTGGTCATTAAAATTTCTCTCAAACAGAACAAGAACAAACTAACTTATATGTGTATGATTTCTGGGTATTAATGCATTTGTGCAAACAACAAACTGAGTTATCAGATGTTCTGATTCTCTACGTAAACCGGGTCACACACATATGCAAACACACACAAAGGTGAAGTTGACCAAATATCTCAAACAGTAGCAAATCAGTCACCATCACACATTCTGTGTTCTCAGCATAGGTCCAAGTAAGCCCCCCTGAAGCCCTTTACATTAAATCTACGGATAGAAGAGACATTTTAGATAATCTTTTACTGGTATATAAACACCAGTAGATGCAGTAACTGGCTTTCACATCTGACTCTTGGTTTCTCTATGAAAGGTCAGAGAATAGACGCAAACAAGATGAGCAAATATTTGAATGGTCTGGATGTTCTGCGTCATTTCCATGTCTCTCTGTGGCAACTGTGTCACAGTACTTAAAAAGAAAGTAATTTACCACCAATACATGGGTTGTTGTTGGGCTTACTTATACGTTATATACTGGAGAAAAGATGGAAAACAACGACAAAAAAAACTAAGTTTTTTTTTTCCATCTGTGCTGGTGATAGATGCACAATCAAATCCTGACATCTGATTGGTCAGTTCAGGAGCTGCCCTGTACCTCACTGAATTTTCACATCAGCCGATCTTGGGAGACATTTATTGGGCATGTAAAACAAACAAACAAAAACAAACAGTTGTATTGAACATAAGGGCTAGGGCCATTACCTCACAGCAGGAAGTTCCTGGTTTGAATCTCAGCTGGAGGCCTTGTAAAGTTTGCAAGTTCAGGCGGTGTATGCATGGGTCCAGGTACTCTGGCTCCTTTCCACTGTCCAAAGATCAATTCTTTGGGTTAATTGGTGATTTTAGGAGCGAGTATTAGTGTGCTTAGCTTCTTTTTTTTTTTTTATAATCTGGTCAGTGTCAGCCTTGTGATGGACTGGAAACCTATCCAGGGCAGACCTGATGGCAGCTGGGATAGGGCCCATGATATCAGCCACAATTGTCTCCTGCATTGATACACTTAATTTATTTTAGAGACAGTTTATTTATCTGTACAATTAGTAACAAAGTTTAGGCAGTGACTAAAACAATAACACAAATACAAAAGTCTCCAGATGGATTTGTGAAGATGTCACAGCAGACCTCTCATCCTGCTGTCCTGAAGGCAGCTTTCATTTTCTTATGAGGACACACCTAACTTGAAAAGAAGTGCATAATAAAAATAAGATTTAGCAGAGGTGTATGTCTACAGCAGAACAGACTCATTAGTTTTTATTTTCAACAAGCACATCTTTGAAAAATTCAAGTAACATTTATTATAAAAAACGATAAAGTGCTTTCATGCATTTCTACTGAAAACTAACATACAAGACAAACTGAAACTGCAGTGCTTGAGCTGGTACATAGGAGCAGAAGATGAAAGACTACATAACACTTGCTTCATACAGAAAACATAAATGATTGAGACTCAAAAAACAAGCAGAAATCAAGCTGATGTTGCCGTTTGCTTAACCTTAAGCTTTAAGTGCAGCTGTCCTCTTTCTAGTTTGAGCATACAAGCTACAGTCTCTGCTAAGAAGTGTACAGACAGATCCTGGATTAGGGTTATAGGTTGTTTTGGCTGATTGTGTGCTGTGGGATTTTGGGTGAGGGGTTATCCGACTTTGGCTGGAGGTTATTCTTGGTTTCTGTCCTCCGTAAAGCTCCTTGTTTGCAGAGGGAGATGAATGTACTTCTGAGAGATTAGTGCTCGGCTCAGGTACGTGCAGCTCACCAGGGTCAACATTGGTGATGAGAGTAAAAGCATAAGGTAGGAAGGAGAGTTTGAGGCATTCTTATACATATTAAAGGTTTGTTCAACTGTATATAAATATAAAAATGGGTAGTACTCAATAACACTGGGATGCCATTAAAATAGAGATGTTAATGGTATAAAGAAAATCTAGTTCATCAAAATGTTTTTTTCACAATATTGTTGTAAGTTAAAAAAGCACTGTACTCATCAGATTAAATGCTGAAATCTTGGAAATTTTCTTCTCATTTTTACATAAAAGACCAGTTTCAGTCAAATTCATCCAACATCTTAAGATGTCAGTAATATCAAATTTAAACAATCCTGAATTTGTAATAATAATATATATTTACATATATATTTATATATTTGTAATATATATTTTTAATATATATATATATAATCTTCATAAGTATATAAGCATGCTTATGAAGATCTTTTCCTTTCTTTCTTTTCTTTTCCCCTTTTTACATTTGGATGTATTAAGAGTAAGTTAGTTAAGTTAAATTAAGTTTCATTATATAACTCTTCACCAAACATAGCCTACTTTACAGTTAACATCTTACAGAAATGCAAGCAAGAATGCCAAAAAGAGGTCTATGCTTCTTTAAAAGAGGCTTGAAAATAACAACTGAGACCATAAAATCAAAGGAAAAGGTTGTGAGGGTAACAAAACAGAAAGATTCAGTCATTTTTCTCTCAAACATCCATGCAGATTACTGTCTATATATATATATATA
>JBAMHX010000011.1:21613593-21625996 GCA_037177515.1 Pseudomugil tenellus
CTATTTCATGGTCATATATTTATTTCAAAATGTTGTATTCATTTATTTAATTATGAATCATACGGGTCTCCATAGATCAGGTCACCAGCCCATCACATTCAATTCAGTTGTGTAGCAATAATTAAAAAAAAAAAAAAATCAAAGATTAATAATACAATCCTAATCAGTCTTATTATAATCTTCATTGTATTCCAATTCAAAGAATCCAAAATTATAATCTAAATTAGACAAAGTTGTAACCTCATAATAAAATTGCTTGACTAGCTTCATTAATTGCACAGCGCTAGTAAAGAATAACATTAACACATTTATCTGCATGAATCTTTAGTTCCTTCATGCTCACAAAGGCTGTGGTTACCTGTGTCGGTGAGCTAAATGCAGAGTCACTTTCCGGGCCAGGACCTCCAGAGACAAGAGCCCGAACAGCAAGGACAGCCACGCCGGAGGGAGGGCGCACATTGCGGTGCACAAACCGGGAGGAGGTGCGTCTCAGTGGAGCCAAACAAGAACAAAACTTTTTTACTTTTTTAGCGCTAAAGAAATAATACTCTATGTTAAAACAAAAATAAAAAAGTAAAATACGCGTTAAAAACAACTTTTGACTTTAATCATTCTGTTATGGATGACTGACAGCATCATATGATGTGTCCTCGCGCACTAACCTGCTCGCTGTTATCCGACGTGAAAAAACGCACCACTTTATTGGATCGGAGGTTGGAAGCAAATGGAGGTTTCTCATTTATAAACTTACTGAAGTAGGAGGTGGAGGAGAAAGAGGGAGGAGGAAGGCTTATTGCCTGGCCTTCTCAACAATATAGCCTCCAATGAACCCCACTAATAAAAACTGAACAGCTCCAGTCCTAGTGGAATACTTTAGCCCTGTCTTTGTATTTTGATTCAGTCCAAATCAATCCAGAAAAAAATTAAAAATATAAAGCCATCTGTAGGCTTAATAGTGTTTTTGAACTCTGGTGATTAAACATGAAAAATAAGGTTTTACTTGATAGAAGAATCACATGAATCACTAGAACAAACACAGAAGAAGCTTTGTCAGACTAGATTTATGAGCCATTTCAAAATGTTTTACCTCTGAAGGACATATGTGCTCCTGACATTTAAGACGTTTACAGCATAAACCTGACATTTAGTTACAGTTGAACATTATTTGATTTCTTAATAACAAAATCAGATACAACTTTGGATCAGTGTCATTTATTTTTTTATATTTTGCTAATTGTATCTACTATTTATAGTATGCAAGTATTTACGCACAGAAATAAGACTTGGGAACCTGTAACTCAGGTGATCTAGATTCTCTCATGCTACCTTTAGGCTGCGTGAGAAAAAAAAGCTAGAAAAAAGCTAGAAAAAGAGAGTGCAGACCTGTGCCAAGCAGCTAATTTCAACCCATATTGTGATTTCCCTTGTACATTATACTCATACTGTCATCTCTGAACTTGGGGTGTCAGGATATTATGGTTTCATCACGACTGCTGTCCAATCTTTCGTGTGAGTGCGATAACTCAAACAATTTTTCACAATTGGATTTTGATACTCGGTGTACCTGTTTAGGTCCCCAAGGGGGATTTATGGTTTCCATACCTGGTGGCACTTTATGCACAAAAAAAAAAAAAAAAAAAAAAAAAATCAGATTTTTGGCTATATCTCTGGAACTATTCGTCTCATTGACCTCAAATCAAGTGCAAATAAAATGTCAGGACCTCGGGATGCATCCTGTCCTGACGATATAACAGGCTGGTTCAAAGTTTCAACACCAGGTGGAGCTTTGTGACTGAACATGTGCGTCTTTATATTATTATATTGTGTCTATTGGGGGCTTTCGGGAATATACCCCTAGTCATAGGCCTTGTTTTATATGTATACACTAGGAGATAACTGGATTTATCAATAATAAATCCACTGAGTCTTGGCTATATTGTATGGTTTGTTGCATGTTTTATCCTAATTTGTTCCCTTGTGATGATAAAAATTCCAAAGATCCACTATTTTTTGTAATAATAATCATTTTTATTATTCTTGATGGTAAGATACCAAATTTTGCTGGGATCCAGATATATCTTATCTTGTAAAGCCTGTGACACTTTTCTATTGTTTTGCCCGAAAACGCCCTGACCATTTACTGTAGAGTTATATGCACATATACTGAAAATGGTCCTATTTCACAATGATAAAGAATCCAAATAATTCCTTGATCCACATCACCCCCAAAATTTAATAGACTGTAAATTAGACCAGAAAAAAAAGAAAATTAGTCCTGTAGTTTTTGCTTTTATTGTATAACTGGTACATATCAGACTACTCAGCTACTGTTCTTGTGTCATATGCTCTCTATAAAGTTTAGAGAAGTAAGAAATGGAAAAGCTTTCCATCCATTGCAGAGATCCTGTTCTCTTCATTTTTATTATAAAAGAACTTTTCTTTTCAGGCAAGTAGGGATACAGATGAGAAGCTCAGAGTTTGAAGGAGTGCTCTGTTTGTGGAGGTGACTTCAGGTTTTAATTAAAGCAGTGTGTCTGTGCTTGTCTGTGACTCAGCAGTTTGCAGCATTAACGTCTAAGCTCAGTTTCCAACACTATGAGCTTCAAGCCAGTTCAGTGTGCATCAACTCATCTATCTATCCAGAGGACAAACCTCTGAGTGTGTGAGAGAGAGCCCTTAGATGGCAAAAAATGCTTTGATTCTCACTGGAAAGATTTAGTTTCAGTCTTTATGTTTGCTGAGTTGAAGAGAAAAGCTGATGTCTGGACAGATTGAAGATCTGTAGGTACAATATTAGCACCTATTGCAAATCAATCAATGCACTTACAGTAGGCAACATCTACTTTAAGACAGGACCTGCCCTCCATGGTGTGACTTTGTACTGATTTAGCTCTTTAATTAAGGCATAAAAAAGTAAAAAGTTATGCAGAAAGTGAATATACTGGCATATAGTTACAACAGCATTAAAACACATTTCTGTCTATTTAAGTTTTTAACATGGGATTGTAGATTCATATAGGTATTCAAGTTCATCAATATTTGTAATTTTTCGGCTGGAAGCTGCAATTAGATAGTTTTTGATGCCTCTGTGTGGTAAAGTAGGGGACTACATGCTCAAAAACTACCATTTCATTTTGGTATCTAATATAGTCCTATAAACACAATTTTGTTTGACGTTTCCCAATCATTTAATGATTTGGTTCTTGATAATTAAAATTATCTTAACTAAACACACAATTTGTTTTTGTTAAATTAGCACTTTTATTAATTTCAGTGGCAGAAATTCAAATTTATCTTCTCTTAATGAGTATAAAAATATAAGATAACTTAATCCGTGGAAAATTAAAAAAAAAAACTTTTATCACACACAGTTGTCTTACAAAAAAATCAGCAGAACAAATTAGCTAAAAAAAAAAAGCAAAACCTACCTATTGGCTTTTTTATTTTACTTATTTCTTTGGTTTTTGGTGCACAAAACCCCCTGCAAGAAAAATATAGATCTCATCATGCTGGTATCGAACGATACACATACTAGTCTTGGTATCAACATTATTGATATTTGCCTGGATCTTCCCAGGAATAATTAATAGTGCTGTGTTTAATTGGTGATGAGCTAAATGGGATGGTTCAGGGAGTCTAAACATGTTGCGATAACTTTTCCCACATATCACACCTGGGACTGGGTATCAGCTCAGGAACTTCCTTTTCAAACTGTGTTTACGATGTGTAAATCATATTGTGTGTCAGATGTTCTTATCTGAACAACACACAAAGTATTTATGTCCCAAGTGTCCTGCCTCTAATGTTAACAAGTTGCCATGAAAAAGTCTACATAAATCCTCCACTTTACTTCTATATATGTATTTTTAAAAAGTCTGTTATCAAAGGATTTAATCTCAAATAAGAAAATGAATTCTGTCTGACAGCTTGCATACTTTTAAAGTTTAGTACAACTAGTATTAATAAGCGTATGCTGAGCTAAGAACTTTTGTGTCTAGCATATTTCCTGTTCTCGGGTAATCAAGACAGCTGTTTTTTTTTTTGTTTGTTTTTAAGAGGATTGGTTGCCTGATGGACATCATGCAGATGTTAGTACCCTTAAACAGTTCAAGTCCCAGATCTTAATGGGTTTTTTTTATTAGCAATGGAGAGAATTTATCTGCAAGTAACTAAGTCTTTTTTACTTTAAAAAGATTTACAAAAATATGGGACATACATTTATGGATCTAGAACTTCATATTATTATAGCACTGTGGAAAGCCGTTGAGATTATACTTTCATCTGATGTAGTTTGAGGCACAAAACTGCGACATTTACTTGGTTGGGGAAAAAAAAGTATGGCACTCCTTTCATATAAAGTTCAGAAATTTCTCCAAAAAAAGTTTGCGATTAAAAAAAAAAATCACGTTCACGATTTAAGCCGTCATTTTATTTTAGATGTAAAGTACAAAATGAGAGAAGAACATCAGCAGAGTGCAGATGAAAGTGTCGAACTTGTAAGACCTCCCTGCTTCCAGCAGGTGGTGCTAAACTGAAGCTCTGAGGATGAGCTACAGACTTTGTCCTCAAGAGGAAGAAACGCCATTCACACGTGTAATATGTTTAATACAGACTACATACTCATAAGAAAACATGGAGCAAATGTCCATGCAGCAACATAATACAATGTTTGTATAAACATGTTACAAGTGTTTGTTTTTTATTTGGTTTTTTTCCAGATCTTGAGAATACAAAGATGGCACCAACTATATTTGACCAGGTGGATTTCTGTCAGAAATCACACTCCTCCCTCCGCTTTTTTAGTGTCTTACACACATAAAGACATAGATAATGTTGAATATGTTGACCTTATAAAAAAAACAAAATAAAATAATCAACCAACCATGATCTTAAAAACAAACATCCAATACACACATTGAATTAAAAAAAAATGGCACAGACTAAAAATAACCACAGTGCCAAAAAAAAAAAAATACCAAGCTGTTACAAATAAATAAGCACGAGATGAAAAATCAGACTTTTTAACCCTCAAAGTTCATCCTTGCTGTGCAAGAGCAGTGATGAGGTCCTCCAGTGGCTTTGTGTGTTCTGGCTCCAGGAGCGAATGCTGCTGGCAGAAGAGAGTAAGGTGTCTGAAGAGTGTGTTAAGGTGGGGGTGTAAGCCCAACACAAGTGCCTCGCTGTAATGAGACCAGTAAATGTGAGCCAGAGTCCTGAACATCAACAAAAACACCTTCTGGACCATAAAGAAGAAGCCAGTGGGAAACACTGCACCTGGGAGAAGAGAAGGGAAAGGATGCTTTAAAACTGTAACTGTGGGACTATACAAGGCAAAATCTAGGTGCACTTTACCTGCTTTAGTTGGAAACACATCTTCATCAGTCAGTAGATCCTGAATGTATGACATGGCATAGTCAAAGTAAAGTGGAGCCGAGCACTTCAGCTTCCTGCCGTGGTCATCCGTCCAAAAATAAACCCTGACAACATGAGTACAAGTAGTCATTCATTAACATTCTTCTGTTTGATTATGCAGTGCAGAAAGAATAAATTTTACTGTGTGTTCAATGTTTGTTAATAATAATACCAATAATACTAATAATAATAAATAAAATTATTATTCTTATTCTTATTATTATTATTATTATGCATAGTCGCTTTTGGTCGACTCCCTGGCCCTTGACTTCAACCGTGCTTTTATATAATAATAATAATAATGTAATAATGAGCTTTCGGTCAGTGAACAGCTTTATGATAATGTAAATGCCAACTCTGACTGATCCAGGGGTTAACCCTCACCAGTTTGTGTCAACTCAGCTGAAGCTCTAAATCTGAGGTCCAGGAAGGCCTGACCTGGAACATAAGCACATCTGAACAGATCTAACAGAGACTTTACTTCCTCACGGTGCTGAGGAAGGATAACATCATTCAGAGACTCCTGCTGTCCTACCGGTGCTGTATAGAGAGGATCCTGACATACTGCATCAGCAAATGGTTTACCAGCAACACAGCGGCTCAGAGGAATGAGGGTTGTAAACCCTCTAGATCATCAGCTTCCCTGCAAGAACTACCCTACTCCCGCTGTCTTAAGAAGGACCTACACATCTTCAGGGACACATCACACACCAGGATGCATTAGGCTTTGTTAACTGAATTATTTATTTCAGTTTATCTAGTGCAGTTTTGTTCTTTTATCTTATTATACTATTTAGTACTTTTATTTTATATTGTTGAAAGTTATTTACAACTGTTGTTTAAATTATTTGATGTGTGTATGACTGCCCCTTGTACAGATGCTTTAGATTTTGTTGTGTATGTGGAATGTTACAATAAAAGCCTATTTTATTTTAAACTATTATATATGTTTCATGTTTTGATAATGATTCTGGGAAATCAGCAAGAATGCACTTTCAATTTCCACAATCATGATAACTGAAGCAAAGACATTAGAAACACACCCAGAATAACACTGACAGCATTCATTGGAAAATCTGTATATTTTTATGGATTGGAAATACTCTTCAAAACTTACAGTGAGGGGGATTTGTGTCTGTGCACTTGCGCAGGGATCTTAAAATGACATAGTTGAGGCCTGGTGGCTTTGAAGGAAATAGGATGCTGAACCACATAATGCTATATGGCGGGATTGGGGTCAGACTTTGCTTTCAGAGTTACAGTTAGAATGGAAGTTATGTAAAGGCTGGGAATTCACTGAGATCAAAATGGACTCAATGGCTCGTTCCAACAAAAACAGAAAAAGAAAGATGGGAAAGGGTGTGTGAAGATGGACCGTGTGACTGATCAACACTGGAAGCCAGCTAAAGTTGACCCCGCTTGCTTGCAGCTAACTCACACTGCTTTCTAACCACCGCTTGCTCACATACCATTCTTAAAATGCTGTTTGATATCTGCTCTTGGCAAGGATTCAGGCAAATGAAAGATGCATCTGCATGACTGGACATGATGCCTGATCAAGGGTGAACTATGTGGCTTACTTGTTGCCTGGTCCACATGCTGTTGGGCAGGTGCTGGGAGTACAGAACTCTGACAGCGCACTGAAGAACAGGTTTATATGCTTGAAAAAGCCCACAGCTGGAAGATCAACAAGACGAGTATTACACCTTGCATGTCTTTTGTGTTTAAGGGAAAGTATGAAATGAAAGCGTACAAATCTGTTGATACTTACTGTTGCTTGCAAGCCACTCTGCCTTGTCAACGTTAGGCGGCAGAGCTGTGAGGGCACACATGTCTGCATATGTGATCCGCTGGCACACATACTGCTGCTGCAGATACGGACGCTCATCCTGATTATTGTTATTGATTCCCCTTGGGAAGACAGTGCAGAGTTAATGAAGCAGAAAGAGAAACAGTGAAATGGAAAATATGACTGTAAAAACAAGAAGTGGTTCAGCACATTATTATTCCTGCTAGTCAGAAAATAACACACATTTTCATCCGTTTTGCCCCTCTAGCTGGCACAGGAACACGGGCAAACCTGCAAACACTGCTGCAATGGCAGACCTAAACCTGCTACACCCACAGTAGGCAATGCAGTGAAAGCAGTAAGTTTAGAGCTTTGATAATTACCTTTAACGAAGCAGACTGCTGTGGTTCAGAGCAAATAACTTTAAGGCTTAGAATGACCGAGATATAGAGCTGGAACCTCTTCTTCTGCATTTATGGTAAAAGCAGAGCGTCACATTGAGTAACACAGGAACTTCCAACAAGCATAGAGTGAATGAGGGTAACGTTAAATGCAAATGCCAATGTTCAGCATGATTTGACTTTATTGAAAGCAGGAAGGCAAGTCTGCCTGCTCTGTAGAGAAAAAGTACTCTGTATGTGTAGTGCTTTGAGCTAAAGTGAAGAACATCAAACTATGTTGGATAAAGCAGCTGCCGTGTACAGTTTTTAGATGTCTGCACACAGCAGCTGAGGGTTTACACGGTGTGACCTTGCCTACTGCGATAAGGAAAACACTGTGCGCTCTATGGGGTTTCACTCCCCCCGTGGTGTAAATATGTGTCTGTGAGGGAGAGAGAGCGACAGAGAGGGCTGGGCAGAGAGAATTTGTTTAATGGTTTCAACAGACGGTCTTTGTCTAAAAGGTACAGCTTGGAGCAGATAGAAATAGTGACAGAGATAATGTAAACATTAGCTGTGCAGTGGTGCAGTAGTTCAAATCCGTGTCAAACCTTTCTAATGTCCACAGGAACTTCTTCTAATAACATCCTGTTCAGTCTCAGCTCCACTGTATGAACTAATTTATTGCTTCTTGGCTACCAGTTGTCAGGACACAAACATGAGCCCAGAGCTGTTGGTAATGTAGTGTTTGTGTGTAAACATACTCCCCTGTGACACTTGTTTTCTACTTTTTACCATCTGGTCACCTTTACCTCAGCGATGAGGGTGGAATAAACAGTACTTTGCAGCGCAGTCAGCTGGCTGTAAAAAAATAGTCACCCCAGAGCAAACATTTGCAAAGTAACTGAGCTTAAGCACATTTCAGTCTTTGCTCATATTGAATCAGATGGGATCTCAGCATGTGTTGCTGCTGCAGGAGGAATCCACAATCACTGATGGCATCAGACAAATATGTAACATACACGTACACATTTATCTGGAAGACATTCCTATGTGGACTATGTCTGGCCAGCATTTTTACCGCACCATTAGCTGCTTCATGTTTTAGGGCGATACTTTGCTTTTACATCTATGCTGCTGTAACACTATTTAACAGTCAACAGGCATGTACGGTACATAAGAAGAGAAAAAAAAATCCAACTTACAGTTTCTCATTTCTGATGTCTGAAGGTTGAGCTTTGCTGTCTGCCTTTGTAGCTGAGGGGTAACTATGGCAACCCCCCATGGCGTGAAGCTAAGAGCAGATGTGTTTGTTGTGCCAGCTCCACTTTTCCATCCCAAACTCACTTCTTCTGCGCACCATGTGTCAAACTCAGCAGTGAAATAAACATCTCACCGTTCAGTACTACACCCACACAGCCCACAAACACACAACCATTGCTTTTAAGTTTTCCAAAATACAGCCAAAGCAGCTTTGGAGTTCAGGATTGTCCCTTTTGTGCAAAGTGAAGCTTTCCCGTCGTGTCAGCGATCCAGTGTCCGCGTATGTGTATCCTTTGTCTGGAGTCCCACACCCCAGTGGCTCCTCCTCTCAACTCCAAGCAGACAGGCAGGTTTCTCCACAACCCATAAAAAGTACAGAATACAACTCCGCCTTCTCGCAAACACACACACACACACACACACACACACACACACACACACACACACACACACACACACACACACACACACACACATCAGCTTTAGATATGTACAACTGCAGAAAGACTAGTCAGCTGTGGATGTCTGACTTATTTAAAAGTTGTTTTTTTTTTTTAATGGGAAAATGCAATAGTTGAAAAAGGAAAGATAAAAAGAGGAATTGCTGCTGGTGTATCAACTGATCTCTGCTGAAGGTAAAGGAATGTGAACTAAATGGTGATGTACAGATAAGACTACTGGTGGGAAAAAAAGTTCATACAAGAGCGTAAACAAAAGAAGGATCCTCAAACCGTCCTACTACGGTTACAGTTTATCTGTGCCCCAAGCAAAGTCAGCACTATGTGACAGGTTTATGTTCACAGAGAGGGAGATAATATGAGGATGTAACTCACATCTGCAGAAGGCATACAACAGGGTTGGTAATGTAATCCCACCCCTGACCTGCCTCAGAGGTAAACATTTTCCAAAGACCAGGTCCTGTTCTCCGTATCCATGTTTGCACTTGATGTGTGTTTTACAGCAAGCTGTATGACACAAAGAGACACACATGCTTCTTTTTTAAGATGTGTTTATTAGGTTCATATCTGAATTTACAAGCTAAACTGACGACAAATAACAGACACATTAATCTCTAAAAGAAAAAGAAAATAAAAAACAGAAAAGAATACACCAGCATCAGTCTGTTTTACAAAAAAAAGGCATTTAACAACAAAAGATCTGTCCCACCACTTTCTCTCCCACATCTGTAAACACACACACACACACACACACACATTATAAGAAGCAATAATGTGAGAACAACTTTAAAATTTGAAATGGCCTGAATGGATGTAACCAATGGGTATGTAAAAACTGACACCCAATGTTTCTTGATTAAAGTTGTGGGAACACACTGAACAATTCAGCACACACTCAAAAAGGTGAACGAGGCTAATGTGCAAACTTAACGGCACTTTAAGATTACCATATTGTACCACATGCCATTATGCATAATATCACAACATACCTGAAAAACACACTCCCAAAGTAAAAGGGGGACCATCCATATACAGACACAACAGGTCAGATGCAGTGTGTTTAAGTTTGGTGGAGGGCATGAAATATTTTTACCCTGTACACAACCCTGACAAAAAAAGCCTCATTTTCCTCCTCAAACCCTGACATTAAGCAAAACTCACTCTGTCATACAACTCAAAGTGCCAAATATATTAAAAGGAAAAATATTTGTGAAGATGATCTTTAAAAGGTCTTTCTTTAAGTCAGTGCATCTTCTCCTAATCAAGACTTAACCCCCCCACCCCCCACTAAGATCAAACATAGAGCGCCTCTGAATATTTGAAACCTGTAAGACCGCTGTAAGAAAGAGGCTACTTCACAGATATGGAGCCCAGTTGTTGCACTGGTGGGAAGACACACTTTGGCAGAAAGCATAGAAGAGAAAAGCTATTCTAGAGTATCTACATGATTCACTCATTCAAGTTAAATTTTCCCACCTTTGAGGAAGGAATAATAACAAATAAACACAAAAAGTGCCACTAGAAAAAGTGCAATAAAATAAATAAGACAATCTATTAGAATCGTTACAAAGGCATAAATGCAATTAAAGTCAACTCCCGCCCTGAGAAATAGAGAGACAAGGAGAAAGATAATGTGAAGCATGACTGACTGGCTGCGAAAATTTAAAGGATAATCCTCACTCATTACAATTCAGTTTATGGGTTGTAGTTTTGGGCTGGATTTATGTTAGTTAAAACAAATAAAAATACATAGATGTTAATGAGCCAACAAATGAAGGCGAAGGACAAATAAGGTGATCAAGCAAACAATTATTAAAGTGCTCTAAACGTTACCCTTCACCTTCTGCATTATGAGGTAGACCTCAACAACACTATGCTTTTGTAAAAAATAAATAACATGCAGAGGTTCTGATGCATTCACTGAGTTAGATGGTAAGTGATGAAAATGACGAGTATAACAAAAAATCCTTACAAAAATGAATTAAACAAATGTGAAATTAAACCAAAATCAAATGTCACTAAAGACAACTTCATAACTAAACACAATATTTTACATGAACAAAATGGTTTCAAAAAGGAAACATAACCTCTTCACTAGCTCTTATAGAGTTTGTGGAAGACTTAACTACTACAATTGAAATAAAACAGTATGCCATTGGGATTTTTTGGGATTTCAAAAAGCCTTTTGATTCAGTAGATCATAGATCATTTATAAAGAAATGTCAAATATATGGGATTAGAGGAGTGGCCCTCAGCCTGCTTAATAGTTATCTGAACAACAGAACAGTATGTTAAAATAAATCAAGTTCAATCAAAATCAATGAGAATAAAGTTTGGAGGTCCTCGAGGTTTGGTTTTGGGGCCATTATTTTGTTGTCAATTAATAATGTACGTGGATGATACCCAACTTCCTTAGAGGAGCTGTTGGAGACAGTTGGACATTAACTTAAACTGAGGAGTTAGTTTTATGTAAATACATTTAAACAAAACTAAACACATAAACTTTGTAAATAGACCAAAGAACACTAAAAAGAAGCGTGTGATAAATTAAATAGAAAGTGTCGGAAATAACATTTCTTGGTGTATTGATAAATTAAAGACTAAGCTGAAAGAAACAAACTATATTATTTAAAAAAATCTGTAAAAAATTTTTGTTCTTTATAAAGTTAAACATTTCTAAAAGTCATCATTGTGTCTCTGGTACTGTTCCTTCATACTACCATATATGACCTACTGTGTTGAAATCTAGGGGAACACTTACAAGACAGCATTAATTTCTGTCTTAAAAAAGAAAGCCATACCCACCTACTGAACTAAAGAATCCTCTGTTCATTAGATTACAGATATTAAAATGTGAAAACCTGTTAAAATATAAGATTCTTCAAATTATCTACAAAGTTTAAAATAATCTATTTCAAAACAGTATCCAAAAGCAGGGGAACATAAATGTTTTATTAAACACAACAGTGAGAACAAATGCAAATGTGATTGTATTTCCACAAGTGGAGCTCAACTCTGGAAAAGTGAATAATATAATATAATATAATATAATATAATATAATATAATATAATATAATATAATATAATATAATATAATATAA
>JBAMHX010000011.1:21626096-21642097 GCA_037177515.1 Pseudomugil tenellus
TAATATAATATAATATAATATAAAATAATATAATATAATATAATATAATATAATATAATATAATATAATATAATATATGCGTAATTGCCAATCAACAGGAAAACTGAAACAAGAGATAAAAGATGAGATCATTAAGGGGTATGAAACTAATAATATCTGCTGGAATATATGTATTGTAAATTCCGATTGTATTGTGTGGGTGATGTTGTAATCAGACATAATATTGTTTCGAATTAGAAGGCATTGAGTTTTAAAAGTTTTTTTGTTTTTGTTTTTTTTTTGGGGGGGAGGGGGGGGCGTAACATATTGACATTGTTCTAAATTTAGTTTGAAATAGAAACTAGAAATAGAAGTAATATCCTATACGAAACAGGGGTTATGCTTTTATGTCTTGCACATGTGCACATGTAAGCACGTATGTTTGCGTTTAATCATTTATATCATACACAAGCAGATGTTTTATAATGGCTTTTAGTTTGATCAATAGTACAAATCCAGAGATAGGTAAAGTTAAAATCAAAGAAGATAAGATGAAATGAATGTTGTCAATTTCTACTTTGAAAATTTGTTTTTTTTCTGTTAATCTATTGTCCTGCATTAAGAGACAGCCGACTGGCTCTGGAGGTTGAGATTGTTTAAAATTTATGAGTGAAATTGTGACCCAAGCTGTAAGACAAGAATTATCCTTTAAAGTAAACTTTACGGAAGACGTCCTGCAGACAACCAACACACATTCACAACATGCACACTCCTGTACCTCCATGTAGGAACTGTGTGGCAAAGAAACAGGAACTGGTGCTGGTCTTTCAACCGAAACACAGACATCATTATTGCCTCTTTCAGCGATACGTCACACACACATATCACACACTTTGCAACCTGCAAAAACAACCTCCTTTCCACACATTGGATTTATTCCAAAAATAGATATAATGTTTATATATATATTGTTTACATTTATATTACGTTAACATGTTACCAAGAATAACCACAACCTAATACAGGTTCAGATTTCACAATATTACATTTAGATGACTGAGTGTGTATGAACTGGTATGTGCATGTCACTGTGGTGTTTTTTTTCTTTTGTTTTTTTGCATCTGTTAGTGAAAATGGCTGTTTATACATATGTATTTGGAAAAGTGTGTATGTGTGTATGTGTGTTACACAGGTGTGCTTTCTTTCTATCTGCATACATCTCATTTGACCTGAGAAATACACTCTGTATTTCAAACAGAGCTCAAACACACACACACACATACACACATTTACTAACAAATGGATACAACACCTCTAAAACTACATAAATCTTTCGAAGAAGGAGGTGACACAAGATTCTCCCAAAAATCAACGCTCCATTTTCAGCAAAAGAACAGTTATGTCCAAAGTAATCGCAGCAAAAGAACAAAACGAAATTCTAGACCTGAAATTGATTTAATTAGCATGTCTGAGGAAAGCCAAATACTCGTCACTTATGTATCTATACTAATAAAATGTCTGCACGTGAAATGCTGAAGACATCTGTGAAGAAAATAGTGATTAGCCAGCTTTGCAAGCAACTTGGCTGATTATTAGAGTACAGCTTTTGGTTTTCTTTTTTACTAAAATGTAAACAGTCAAATCCTGTGCTAGAAAAACGAATTGAGCCTTGATTTTGTGCCCAGATGTTTTATGCAGACAGTTTCAAATCATCTGAAATTCTGATGCTAAATTTAATGAAAAAGGTTAAATTTTAGAATTAAGTGTTTTCTTAAGTACAGTCATGAAAAGTTCATGTGCAACATAATTGGCTGGTTTTGGCTGTCTGACACAATAACATGTTATATAGAACATACCTTTCACTCCTTGAAGTCCTTCAGTTCTGTGATATGATCATGAAAGTGCAGCTTACAACAAAAGTATCCATGTAAAGTTCACTTTTCCAGCATAAATGCTGTTTGACCTCAGAACTCTGGGTTTTCCATCCACTTACACATCTTCAGACACAACAAAAGGAAAGTGGTGGGCTGCTAGCAAGCAAAAAGTGGCATGGCTGGATATTGAACAGGGTATGAAATATGGGCCTGTGCTGCATTGTTATGCTGGTCCGTTAGCAGAAGACTGCATCTCTCTGTAGGGTAAAGATAAAAAAGTAAAAAAAAACAAAAATAAGAATTTTTTTCCATTCACTACGACCACACACATCAACATATACAGTGTAGATTCATTTACTAATACAGAATGGAAATAAGTTTACTTTGAATAAGTAAATGTGGTGGCTTTAAAGGATATTTGGCCGGTTTTATGTGTTGCATCAGTCCTTTATGCTGTATGAGTGCTGTGAAACAAGTTTAATTTCAGGTTTACAAAACTTGCACAGTATTTTAATACAAGTACTTGAGTTGATCAAACATTGGGAAAAAAAACATTGCTTGTGTTGTCATCTGTGCCATTTTGATTGGTCAAATAAATATATATCAGAGGGTAAACAAGTGTTATAACATACTAAATGTTTTGTAAAAGTACAGGTTATACGTGTGTTTGGGATGTCAATAATATCAGAGAAAAAAGTATCTTGTCCAAAGAAAAAAATCACTTGAGAGGCCCTTTAAAAAAGGGATTATTAGTATTTTATTTAATTTTATGCATTAACACATAAAAAACATGCTGTATTAAAAATCCTAATTTGGCATAATCTGGGCAAGGAGGCTTGTTTTGGAAAGAGTACACAATCCACCAAAAAACACTTTATCCTCCTAAAATATGAAGTTTCTGGTGGTAATCAAACCTTTCATCCAGAGAACTAATGAATTACTCTGTATGCACAAGCTAATCTGCCATTATGGTTCAGAAATACTTTTTTTTTTTCTAAAGAAAGTCTTCATAACGTCTTCATTTGAGTTGTCTCACCTCTCGTCTATTCAACTGTATACAAACTATAACTACACACACTCACTGTTTAATGGCATCTGACTGGTTGGTTGGACTGGTGGTAATTGGGCTGGAACTGTTTCCATGTTTCTTCTCCTTTTCATCATCTTTTTCACCGTCTTTCCCCTTGATGGACAGTCCCTCCACTGGCACCGTATCCGCTTCACTGACAAAAAACAAAAATAAAGCTATAAAAGATGAGAAAAATAAGGCTGTTCTTACATTATTCTATTGATAAACTAGATGTGAGGTTGTTGATACTCTGCCCGGTGCGTACAGCACCTTGTGCATCCCTTGGCTTCCTTTGCCAACATAAATAGGGCTGACCAGTTCTAGCGAGCTGGGCGAAGGATCCCACCAACGTTCTCAATTTCATAGTAGCATCTTGTTAATTGCAACATGCTTGTTAACTGTTAGTAACCTGCTAATGAATTGGCCTGTTAGAAGATCGACATGTTGGACTGGTCACAAATTTTGTCCATGGCATGCTGTCTGACTGTTAGTAGAGGGGAAGCGCTGTTTCGTCACCAATGCTGTGACTGGGAAAGAAAAATCTATAATTACAATAGTCAGTGGTCATATGCAATGATCCTCCATTGATGTGAACTTGCCATAACAGTTGTGTATGTCACCAAGTCAAGAGTTATGGGTTAGTGTAGGCTTTTGTTTGTCTTTTTCAGTAAATTAGACTGGGGCCTGAGTTATGACAAGGGATTATGACTCCATGACCCTTTAAATGTCACAAGCAAACAGAAACATCTTAAATCCATCAAGCATTCCACAACAGATTACAGTTTCCTCAGGCACAACATACCGTCTGAGTGTAGGTCTGAATACTCTGGAGTCAAAGGGAGATGACAAGAGGGAATACAAAACAGTAGGATGATATCAGAGCAAAAGTGGAGGAGGAAGAGGTAAAATAGTACAGGAATAAGTCTGGAAAGGAGGGTAAGCAGGCCTTTGAGAAAGCACTTGACATTACAATAACAGAGAGAGGACAATACACCAGAGACACCAGCAGGTCCTGTGTACCTAGTGAAGACTGCCCTCTCATTTTTGGCATCCACAGTAAGCCGGATGGTCTCCTTGCCGGCACCTGTGGTGATAGTCTCTGTAGTGACCGTCTCACTGGATGTGGACTCGGTTTTTCCATCTTCCTCATCGTTGTCTGAACTGCTAGAGGAGGAGCTGTCTGATGCCACCAGTGGAGCTTTTCTTGCCACGCATGCGCTCCACACACAGGCTGTGAAAAGGGTGAGGGAGGGGAAAAAAAGAGTATGCCTCTGAAACCAATTCATGATGGCAGGACTAGTCAGCACCACTGTTTGCATAAGCCTTACTGAAACATCACAGAGGGTTTTCTTAACTAAACATTGGTAAACTTGAAGGTATAACGATTGGAAAAGAAAAGCTCAACAAAAGTTTGTCACAGCAGGTCTTATGTTAAAAACAGAATGATCATATTTCTCCCAATAAACAACTTTTCATTTACCTAACAGACATATAAATGTAATCACTGTGATTGCTACCAATATACTATATTAATAAATCCTTGGAGCATATATCATATTTTCTACTTATGGAATAATTAAAAAAAAAAAAAAAAAAGACAAAACAAGGCCCATGCTGTCGGAAGCGACAGCTAGGGGTATATCCCTGAACACCCCCAATCCTCCAATTTCCCAATCAATACAATAATATAAAGACGTACATGTTCAGTCCCAAAGCTCCACCTGCTGTGTAAACTTTGAACCAGGACAGGAAGCATCCTGAGGTCATGACCTTTCATTTGCACTTGATTTGAGGTCGATGAGACAAATAGTTCCAGAGATATTTCCAAAAATATTATTTTTCGTGCATAAACCATAAATTCGATAATGGTGAAATTTGATACGTATTGTCCTCTTGGGGACTTAAACAGGTATACTGACGAACAAAATTAAATTGAATTGTTAATAGTTCCAGAGATATAGGCAAAAATCAGATTTTTCATGCATAAAGCACAACCTAATGAGGAGACTGTAAATCCTAAAATGGAAAATTGAAAACAAGTCGCCCCTTTGGGCACCTAAACAGGTACACAGTATGAAATTCCAATTGTGAAAATTGTTCCAAGTTATCGCGCTCACACGAAGTATACCTGGCAGTGGCGGCGGTCATGATGAAACCATAATATCCCTGACACTCTGCGTTTGGGATATAATTAAACATACCACAGAGATTTTATTCAAATCTGAAATGAGGCATTTCCTGTTTGGTCTTTTGTACCATGTTTATCATTTCTTATGTAGTTCAAATGTTGTTTGAACAAGTCATGAAAACAGATGTTAAATTATGAGTCACGCCGTCATTCTGCAACAACTTACGATTCGGGTTTTGTTTGGTGTTGTCTGATCCGCTGAGCTCCGAGTCTACTGGGGAGCTGCATCTGGGTCGTGTTTCAGAGCTGCTGGGCAAACAATAAGTCATACAGCTTGACTCATCTTTTAATAAAACTCCATTAGATACAAGGTTAAAAATCTGTCTTTTATAAGCATTTAAGTGTCCATTTCTCAGAGGACAAAGTTATATGTATTTAAAAATAAAATATTCATTTTAAGTGCTTTTGGGGGTGATTGGTACATTTAAAAAATCCTACTATGACTAACACACAAATGGCTTTGTAGTACTTTTCTACATTTCCTGAGACGTAAATATTTTCTGATTAAAATGACAGAATTCTTTCATTACAGCACAAATACCATGTTGCTAAGCCTATTTTAAGTATCAGTTTTAATTAGAAATGACCTTTAAAGCTTTAAAGAAAAGCTGAATAAGCTAAATGACTAAAAGTGTCACACGAAATAAATACATGATTATTAAAAGAAACAGGATTATATGCTTCTCTTATTTACATTGGGCTTAAACTCACCAACAGAAAGGCTGAAAGTCAGTAAACTTAGCCCATCCCTTCTCCTCGGTCTCTTTTGCAGCTGGTTGGGAGACTGCAGCGTCCCAGGGGGAAAAGGCCCCTCCTGCTGCAGGAGCCTTTGAGTTCACCTCTCCAAAGTCAGCTACCCAGCCACTGCCTGAGAAAGAAAAGCACCCCCCCCAAATGTGAACTGTGGTTTAGCTGGGAACAGTTTAGAGCATAGGTGGGGAACTTTGGCCCCTTGTTTCCATAACTCCCTGTTCCAACACACTGGATTCAATGAATGACTCGCTGTGCGTGATTTTGATAAACTGTTGGATCCATTTGATTTAAATCAGGTCTGCTGGACCAGGGATGCATGGAAAACATGTGGGGTCCTGGCTGTGGAGGACCAGGGTTCCCAACTCCTGGTTTAGAAACTTGCTACATGATGCAACACATCTCACTTTTAGCTGCTTCTGACTGGTCCTGACTTGAAAAAGGATCCAGGTCATCTTTAGGTTCTTCTTCTTCAGAATCTGAGTCTGCTGCTCTGTCAAGGATGTTGGTGCCGGAACTTGTTGGCATGTCATAAGTCGAACTGGGCGTTTGGCTTTGGGAGGACTGTGACCCTCCAAACCTTCGAAAACAAATTAAGGAACAATATGTTTTAGAGAATGTGTAAATGAGTATACTTAACACTCAGATTAATCACTCTATAGCAGCGTATTAAAGACATCTAAACGTGCTCACCTGTTCCTTGACTTGGTTTGGGTTGCATAGTTGATTTCTTTCTCTTCCCAAATGTCCTCTTCATCATCATCATCAAAGGGCTGAATTCTCTCTTTGGAACAGGCCTCAAACACAGCAGCATTAGTCTGCAAGAGTTGTCATTTATACTTACATTTACTCTCTTTTTTCACATCTACCATGCTTAAAGCTGTATGAATTATTCAGGAAGGCAAAACCTTTACAGTGGAAACATCACAGCTTTAAAAACAACCGTGTGAAAAATTTACACATAAACTCACACTATCTTGCCCTGCATCAATGTTGATATTGATCTCTGCAATCCGGTCAAACGTTGCACTGTAATATGAGCAGAGTTTCCCAATCAGTACGAGCTTACAGTAATACAGAGAATACAAAGAGAGCAGTGTCAGCTAATTCACCCAATACTGTCATCATGATCAGTAAACTCTTCATCATTGAAGCCAAACTGATCCACAAAGTTGGCCGTCATCTGCTGGATTTGATAGTCTGAAAATGCCTGAAACACAAACAGAATATTTACAGTACATCATGTCTGAATAGAGAACTTAACTGCTTGTATTGGTGTTTATGTGATGTACCTGCTGTACTGTAAGTTCTTTGGGGAACGGGCTTTCCATATCATCCTCTGAGGAAGGTTGAGGGTTTCCAGTTCCAACCTGAACACAGAAACATTAATTCAAAATGTGAAAATTTATGCTTAAATTCATGATGTGTAAAAAATAAAGGCTGCTAAATGTTACATATGTGTGTATGTGAGGATTTACCAGATCTATAGCATTCTTTCTGTTGGTTTCTGACAGCGTTTGTTCCACAAAGGTCTCCCAGCGCCCTCTGTAATCCTCTGGAAGCTCTACATCAAAAAGCACAAGAACAAAATCATGATCTCAGCGAGTACAATGTGACTTTCTGCTTTTGCTGCCAATCCATTGTATGAGTCTTCCACACACCTGTAATGAGGCTACTAATCTGAGTGTGAACTGGGCCTTTCTCTAGGTTGTGGACCACAGTGTTAGCAATCCTGGTCAGGTGTCCCATGTACCCTCTTCTCATGCCACCATCTGACCTGAACAAAGATTTTTGCTTAAAGAAACCCATTTTCAGCTCATGAATCAACAATATCAACATCTAAAAATGTCCTTACTGAATTTTACTGTTTTCTTCCCAAGCCTCAAGAATCCTCTGGATAAGGTGGCAGTGCTGGAACAACTTGGAAGAGAGAAATAGGCTCATGTAGCTGATTTAAATCTCAAGGAAGTGTCGAAATGAATGGCATTTGTTTAAAGGAAAAACAGATAAAAACTTACATGAGTCACCATTAAGTTATGGACTGAGTTATCAGAGGTGACTGAAGGTTCAGAAATGGCAGCCTCTGTCAAGTTTTGCTCTTGTGATGCATCTTGATTAGGTTTGAAGTTTTCATGGGAACCCAAACCAGGCTGAAGTCTCATTTCATGGGCACAAGGCCGAATGATGGCAGCGACACAAAGCTCCACTTGCAGGTGCAGAAAGTTGTTCCATGTGTACTTGAAGAACAAGTCCTATCAAAAGCACAAAATGTTTACACTGGGTTATTTAACATCTTTCACCAAACTCTGAGAATATAAAAACCACAGCAGGTGTAATCTCACCAGGAGGAGGTCCATGGTGTTGAGTCTGCAGAGTTCCTGTGCTACAACTGCATGGCTAGCAGAGCTTGTGTAAAGCAGAGAGGCCACTAGTCTGGCTATGTGCAGACGTGTGTTTCCCAAAGGTTCCTCCAGCACACCCAGAGTAGTCAGCATAGGATCTCGCTAAACAAGCACAGACATCATTATAGGTTTAGAAGCCCTGTTTGGAAAAGTACACTGAAACAAAAGTACTTTAAAAGCAGAAGATCAAATGCTAATGAGCAAGCAGCAGGAGTTGGAGAATATCAATATACTGAAATGAGGTGATAGTTTTCTTGAAGATTTGCATCAATACTCAATAACAAAGTATCATTTTTTATTACGTTAATTGAAACATTAACTATGATGTTTCTGTTTGCATTGCACTTAAATTGCACATGTTTTTTGTTAATGTTTACTTGAAGAACGCAAAGTACTTCTTCATTTATTAAGATGCAAATGTTAAAATGATCAATTTGCATCAGGTAATGTTTTTTTTTGTAAATACTTTAATATATTTTATGTAACTATTTCAAATCTACAGAAGCGTATAGTTGTCCTGAAAATTAAAAGAAAATGGGGATGTGATAAGGTCCCCATATATACGCTATATGCTTCTGTAGAAATCTCTCATCGATAAGGGGGATTTTATTTTCTTTATCCAGCTTGTAAATAAAGAGCAAGTGTTTTTATTTATTCTGTAGTTTAATATATTCAGTAAGTTAATATCAAGCATGTAACAGCTTTTAGTTCTTACTATGCTCGGACAGTTTTTTTTAATCATCAAATTCTGGTAAAGAAATATTAGAATATATAATTTTGTTTATAGTATATCAATAAATCACAATATATCATATCAATACCCTGGGTATAATTGTTAGTATATTTGAGAAAATAGGTTGATACCTTTGAAGCTTTCAATAATTAAAATTAACTAGCACCTAAGAAATCTCTGGTTAATGTAGTGAAAGCATATTTTGGACATACAGAAAACCATCATCTTTTATTTATGACAGTTGTTAAAAACAAGGACCTACAAATTATTTTCTTTTTGTTTATGTACCTTGGGTGGCTCCAGAAGTAGCTGGTGGAAGTGCATCAGATGTGGCTGAATAGCCAGTAAGATACTGCTGTTAACAGTGTAGCTCCTCTCAAATCCCTGAGCATCCATTATACCATCCACCCTGTCATAAACAAAATGCAGGCATAACAGAAAATTTAAAGAAAAAAAAAGACAAAGGAAATTAAACACTGACCACCCAATAACAAAAAATAGCTTAAAAGATGGGCATTTCCTGCAAAGCTAAATTTCACATTAGTTTGTTACACACCATTTAAAATCTACTCAAAATCTTTAACTCACACGGGCCTCCGTATTTCCAGTAAGGTCAGAAGAACTTGAATCCCACTGACGATGCAGCTTTCAGTCCTCTCTCCAGAGAACATATTCTGCAGTAGCTGCTCAACACATTCTTGCCTGTAGAAACACAACATAGTGCATAAGTGCTTCTGCTTCTGGTTGACATGGGGCGAATGCATGTGTGTGTGCGCATTTCTCTGACTTACGATTCCAGCACAATCAGCAAAGGGTCAGGCTGTGAAATCTCTTGAAGCTGACTGGCCTGGTCTCTGCTGAGACGAATGATGTCGCACAAAGTCTGAGACGCATTGGATTGCCTCTGTGAGTGAGAAAAAGTGTTCAGTCATTCAGCCTTGCATAGCCTCTCAACTCTGAGTGCCGGAGATCGTAGACTTGCATTTGAAGGCTACAGTTCTCATGGATTTAGATAAATTCAATTATGGATACTTTTCTAATAAAACCTTGTTTTCAGCTGGAGGAAATGCATGTAAGGAAATAATGATTTTCTTTGCCTTATTTTAAGAATATGCAAATAAATGAAACTAATATGTATTTTAATCACAGAAATGATTAAACATGCAAATAAAATAACTTTTATTCCGTTTTACCTCTTCATCTCTCTCCGGATGAATGAGCTCTATGAGTCTCTGGGCAAGTTTCTGTTCATTCAACCACTGTTATAAGAAAACAATAAGAAAAAAAAAAGGTTTATAGAAAATATCTGAAGTTTTAACATTTTAAATGGGTTGTCATTGGTTACGTACTGTAAGGGTCTCAAGTCGAAGTGGAGGAGGCTCCACGCAGCTGATAAGACGTAGGAGAACATCCATCATGGCTGATGTATCAATGTGCTTCAGAACCAAGGACAGGAATCCCTCCTTTTTCCTCAGGAAACTGATCACCTATGTAAGACAGGAAATGAAGAAAAAAAGAAACCAAAAAGTAGGACAAAAAAGGTCAAGTAGTGCAAATAGTTAAAGAGATAAAAAACATAATGTCATCATGTATAAGGTCATTTCTGATTGAACTGCATTCTAACTTTTTGGGTGGCAGATCAAAAGATATAAAAGCCGATGTTTTAAAACCTCCCATTTTAATTTCTGCTCAGTCATTTCCTGAATAAGACAAAGATCCCTCCTCAACACGCCTACACATGCAGCAGTTGTTTAGCTTCAACTTTAAGATTTTAATATGGATGTTTCCAGTCAAAACTCTTCTCATTTTGAAAACGTGAGCCTCTTCCATCCTTGACCCAGGACTTAATTTATCACATTTTCATGGCTCAATTCCACACAAAACATTAGAGTAGGAAGTAGAGAGTCTAAGACGCATGATAGAAATGAGTCAAATCATCCCAATTTGTAAATTAAACCTCCTCCTCATGAGTGTCCCCTGCACAGGTTGAGGGAGATCAGTGCAGCAGAAACTATTGTATGCACACTAGACAGCATTAATGCTAAGATGTAGCATAGCAAAATGAGAGGGAGAAACTCAGCAGAGACTACCAAGCATTGGCACACACACACACACACACACACACACACACACACACACACACACACACACACACACACACACACACACACACACCTCATGCAATTTTATAATTATGTAACAAAAACAGTCTACATTCACTTTAGAGCTTCCACTAATTCCTCCACTTCTAGCAAATTACACAAACAAGGCATCATATTCTAGTTATTCTAGAAATCCTGGTAGTCAGCATTTTCAGCTGACCTTGTTCCTTTGACACATGTTTCTGAACTCAGACCTGACCAACTGCAGCAACACCCAGATCACAACACTGCCCACACAGTAGGCACTAGGCATGATGCCCGCATCACTTTATCTGCCCGGCTCTCCACCCTGACGCATCGATCACTCCGAAACAGACAGGAGGAGTTAAGAATAACAATAAATTATTATATAGATGAGTAAATTAAATCTCTGCCACCAAAATGAGAAAAAAAGCTTAATCTGAGAAATGTGTTGAGTGACATTGGAGAGTTTGATCACAGAAACAATCAGTTTAACAATCAGCAAGTAATCAAAATACCACCCCCCCCCCCCCACCCACCCACTTCTCTTTCCCCTTCAAGCAGAATATTTACACTGGTTATAAAACCATTCAAAGCAGTTTGTTTTCTTTTTTTTTAAGAAAAAAGAACTTTAGGAAGCAAATCTACTTTGAATTTCTCAAGCCGTCTAAAAGACAAATAAATCACAAGCATGGCTTTTGACTGCTGGCACATCTGGATGCTTGCATTTCAAGATAAACAAAAAACTTTAAAACCACCTCGGGTGAGAGTTATTCCCTTCATAAGTCTTTTTAGTAACTTGTAGGTACCCTCAAACTTGGTTAAAACACAACATAAAACGTAGCTGTCACCTTCTCTGAGTGTGCCATTGATTTAGCTGTACGAGTGTGTGTATTACCTGCTCAGTCTTCCGTGTGATGAGGTTCCCGATTGTCTTGCTAAAGAAAGATGCCAGGAGGGGATTGAGCGGAGATGGCTGCTCCAGAAAGGCATACAGACTTTCCAACAGAGGCTCCTCGTTACCAAGCTTATCGTTGATCACTCCTACATCACATGTCAGCAGCTCACAGGCTATATTTGGATACCTGGAAAAATGTAGAAACAAAGTTTACAGTAAAATGACAGGAATATGTGTCTAAATTTAAGTCTTTGGAATATTGTTGTGTGATTAAAAAAAATAAACGAAACAGAGTGACTTTCAGAGTTTTTTTAACTTGCAAATAAATATAGTCATTTTTAATAATAATCTGGTTAGTTGGCTCAAATTTTTCTCCCTTTTTTCTTAAATCTGAATACACTTGAGCTTTATGGTCTTCAATGAGTGGCAAGTAAGCTGAATAATATAGTATCGAACCAGCAAAAGTCCATTTTCCCCCCTAAATGCAATTGACTACATCAGCATATTCCTCACTAGGGCACCTACTTGAATCGCTTTGTCTCCTCTGCACCAGCAGGGGGCTCGTTTGTAATCATGTGAACCAGATCCTGCATGCACTGGTCTTGGCACACAAACTGGAGAAGTCTATATAAATCCATGTAGAAGGAAAAACAAGCACAATTACATTTACAGACATGCCAGGGAAAGCTACAAACAGTTTTGCTGCCCTGGTGCAGATGCAACAATAAACAGACCTCCTATTTTGGGCCTTGCACTCCTGCAGTACATCTTCTTCGTCCATGAGCTCAGTGAGTGTGACATCCTCCTTGTCCAGCAAAGCCTCCAGATGAGAGGATGTGTGCAAATCAAACTTCCAAAACATGGTTGATACCACTGTAACGTACACGTAGCTGTTGATTGGAAGAAGACGTGGCACAGAAGAGAGGCGTGACATTAAACATTCATACACAGATAATAAGAGGCGCAATGCCAATGTTTAATCACATATTTCAGATATAAGATAACTAATGTACTTACGTTCTGACAAAGAGTTGTACCTTCAGGTGAATTTTCCTAAACAGCCATCTGTTACATGGGCATAGTTGGGCCTAAATGTCAGAAAATCAGCAAATTCAGATCAATCATTCAAACACCACACATACAAAGACTGGAGAGATGGCTTTCAACCTGGACATAAGAAACAAGAAAATAAGAAACAGCAATGTTACAAAGTCATTTTCAGGAGGATCTGCTGTGATGCCTCACTCAGCCAATGAGGAGTTCAATACAAGGCAAGGCGAATTTAATTGTAAAGCACCTTTCATGATCAAGACAGATCAAAGTACATTACATAAAAACGTTAAAGCATCACAGCGGGGTGCAGGAGGGTTATTAAAAAAAAGACAGACAGATTTTTTTTAAAAAAAGAAAAGTCTTCCAATAAATGGCACAGTGTGAGAAATTAACAGTTATGTTGATGAAAGGCTGTGACTAAAGTTTTTAACCTTGATCTAAAACAGCTGAAGTTTCAGCAGACCTGCAGTTTTCTGGGAGTTTTTTCCACATGTGAGGAGCATAAAAAGCAAACGCTGCCTCTCCGCGTTTGGTTATGGCTCTGGGAACAGAAAGTAGACCTGATCCTGATGAATTGAGGGATCGTCAATCCTTCATTGCCTTATAAACTAACAGCAAGATTTGAAGTCAATTCTTTGACAGACAGACAGCGTAAAGATCTGAGGACCGGAGTTAAATAATCCACTTAATTGGTGTTAGTGAGGACTCAAGCAGCTGTGTTCTGGACTAACTGCAGCTGTCTAATAGACTTTTAAGGGAGATCTGGACAGCGTTGCAGTAATCTTGTCTACTAAAGACAAATACATGGACAAGTTCTTCTAAATTATGTTGAGACATCTGTCCTTTAATCCTCCAGATGTTTTTAAGCAATAAAAGGCAACTTCATAACAGTCTTAATGTGACTGATGAAGTCCAGGTCTGAGTTCAGGACTACACCAAGATTTCTGGCTTTGTCATTAGTATTTAACATAGCTGTCTCAAGCCGATTGCTGAATTTAAATATTTCTTCCCTCAATTAAAGCCAAGTGTGGGAGACTTGTACTTCTCCAAAAAGAACAGAAAGCAATGCAAGTTCAATTGAATTACTGTTAATTTATGTCATGATAGTAGTCAGCTTCCTTGGAGAGTAGCCTATAAAATATCCAGGCTGGGAACCACTGAACCAGAGGATAGGTGTGGTAGGCCGGGCGTGTGTGGTGTGGTAGGGAGGAGTTGCTATCAGAGAATGGCTCACTTCACCTGACAGCCATCGAGTCGCATCAGATCACAGAAACAATAACAAATCCAGCCTAATAAAACTGGCTTAGTTCATTGGACTTCGTTTATTAATAAAGGTGATAAAAAGATGACTAAAGCTTAAAGTCAGCGGTGACACGCCACTAAAGAAATAAGTGTATCGTCTAACAGTGTGATATAAAGCTGCAACATAACATAGCCTACACATGTATGAACGCCTTTAAAATGGACTGTGATATTATTTCCTCGTACACACACACACACACACACACACACACACACACACACACACACACACACACACACACACACACGCACATCTCTAGCCAACATGTTGAAGATTAACAGGTGTGTTTTGCAATGTGAAAAGACACAGTTTGTGTATCCCTGAGCTATTTAGGTTTTAATGTAACACAGCAGTCCTATCGTGTCCAGTTTTAATAGGCCCTTCGTGCGTCCTCAAAGCAGCTGAAAACGTCTAATGTTAGCTAGAATGAGTAAATGGCTAACAGACGCGTGAATGCAAATAATTTTCATCAACTAAGCCGAACTACTTCAGGTTAACTTATCTCTTTATCGTTGTGTCTTAATCACGGTGCCTTTAACTTACCTTGCATGCAAATAGCACACCAGTCAGCTAACAGCCTTGCACTGCTAACGTAACTACTTCAACACGGTATTTAAGACAAACTGCGTTAAAAAAAAAAACAAAAAACAGCGATAGGTTTGTTGTTTATCGATGTCAGGAGCTTACATTCAGTGCTGGGACGGCGTCCAGCTGATTGAGACCTAACGTTGCAGCCTTCCTATAACTTGACAGCTTGGCTCGCGCAGGCTTAATTTGAGATAACTGGTGTCTTTTCTCTCTCTCTTTCTCTCTCTGTTCCCCCAAACGTAAGCTATTCTTACCTTCAATCCATCATTTTATCAGTCGTCATCTACGAGCTGGAAGGACGGGGGTTTAACTGTCAAGTCACGTGGAGCAGGCCCATTGCAGCCTTTTCATGACTGCGTTGTTAGCTTACCGATATCACCCCTTACTGGCTGCAATGTCACTTACGCTGACTTTACACAGGGGATGGCCTACCTTGCAGCTGAATTGACACACAGTAAACGGAAAACAAATTGGATACAAATCTGTTATTTAAAAGTTAATAAGAATGTCGACTATTTTCTTAAAAGTTAAGATTTATTGCGTAAACGTAACTGTAAAGGTTTTCTGTCACCAGGGGCGTTGCTAGCAGCATAGTTCTTCTGGGGCCCCCTCCCAAGCAATGTTGCCAACTCCAAATAGCCACAATGGCTATGGTTAGATGATGCTTTTAATTCCATATTATTAATTCTGAATGAACTAATTCCAAAATGAAATCATGAAGGTTTGAGTTTACTTGGACATTTTAATTCCGAATAAAAGGTTTACATGGCATCACATTTATTCTAATTTCTTAATTCAGATGTTATGGCAGAAGTGATGTAATCTAGCAGTAAATCTCTTCATGTTTGTAGCCTTAGAAGCTAAATGGAAAATGATCTAATATGAACCGTTTTAGCATCAATTTTGATTCAATTTTTAAAGTACTAGCTTGTCACATTATCTTATTTTATTGAAGATTGAACAACAAATAGATAGATAGATAGATAGATAGATAGATAGATAGATAGATAGATAGATAGATAGATAGATAGATAGATAGAT
>JBAMHX010000011.1:21642197-21668248 GCA_037177515.1 Pseudomugil tenellus
AGTTATTTCTCTTTTGTAGAAGGGATACAGAAATATATATATATATATATATATATATATATATATATATATATATATATATATATATATATATATATATAAAGAATGTCTGTATATATTTGTAAAACTGTAATAATAATAATAATAATAGATACTTTATTAATAAACTAATAAAACATTAATAGTAATAAAAACAGAGTCAACATTACAATGAATAAGTTTGAAAGTAGCCCACTTGCTTAACATTAGAAAAGAGCATACATTTATTATATCCCTGCTTGAATTTAGACATTCAGAAAAAACAAAAAGCCTTTCTAGAGTCTTTATTTGTCTGTAGTGAGTTACTGTAGAAACATGAAAATATAACACTGGAGATTTAAAGAAAAAAAGGCCCACCATTTGTGCCCATTGCGTTCCTACAGTAAGAAGTGAAACTATATATTTCATGCATCTCTGAATTCAAAATAGTAATAAATATAATACAATTAGTTAAAAAAAAAACATGTAAAGTTAATCCTGTATTTAAGATGTTTGTGCAATGGGTTTGTTAATGTGCCTTGTTAATGATGTATTTTTTTTATACATGAACACTCCAGACCTATTGTCATAATAATGTTTTAATTTTTATGCTATAAGGTTAACACCTCGAAGCCAGATGTAGTTACTTTTTAGTCATGTAACAAAGCAATTTACTTTTTGTTTTAACAACTTTTGACAACCCATGACTTTGACTCTATCAAACAAACACATGACATAATGTAGACTTATTTGAAAGTACTTTAATTATTATTCTTAATTCAATTAATAACTGACATTACATTGCAGAATTAAGATTTTACAGTAACTACATAAGTTCTTTATGCACTTTAACTTTTAAACTTTTAACTTTTATGCTTGTCATCTTGTTTCTTGGAAACACAATTCAGTCAATTTTCTCTCCACCCTTCTCTATAAATTGAAAAAGTTTGACCCAAATTTTAGTCAAGCCAAACCCCCAAATAACTAGGGAACAATGCTGATAGTAGCTGATGAGAGAGCTGTTCATACAATGACATCTTAATCAAACTAAATGAATGAAATAGTCAGAAAAAAATCTTGAATGGTCATGATAAGAGATCTCCTTAACAGCTGGTGAAACTTGTTAGCAGAAAACCAATATATAAACTGAAAAACATGTTTTAAAGTGAAAACTAGTGCATTAAAACATGCACATGCGGATAACCCAAAGTATCGGGAGTACACTGCTTTCATAAGTAAAGCAAATAGAAAATAAATACATTTTTAAAAAACCCTTCAGTTTGGGAGGAAACAAAAACTGTGATGGGTGCATCAGGAGACGTGCTGCACCTATGATTAGGTCCAGATTTAGTAATATCATATACCTGAATATAATTATCAGTGGACCAGTCACAAGGAATCACTTCCACACATGGATTGACCCCAGAATCCATATTCACAACGAGTTCAAAAAGTGAAAACTAAAAATTTTCACTTAAAAGGAAAGTAACAGCAAAAATTAATGGGAACAAGTGTAGGTGGTACATTTACCATGCCACTGTTTATACTGAGAATATTAATATTGTTTTTGTTACTAACATTTATTTGTTTATCTGTTTCTTTGTTTTTCCAATTACCTAGCTTATGAGCAGTGAAGCTGTCTTCAAAATAATAAGGTGGACTTTTTTTTTTTTTTTTTTTGCATTTGTTTATGGGTGGGGTGTTGGATCTGGCAAAAACCGGGACAGCCCCAACCGGCGAACCTTGCGTAGGTCTCCTCCTCTCACATCTAATTCTCACTCCGCAGGAGCTTTTTCCGTGGTAGCCGGTTAGCACGATGGCGAACGTTGCGGATACTAGGCTATACGACATCCTTGGAGTTTCACCATCCGCCTCTGAAAATGAACTAAAAAAGGTACAGATCACATGAAACGAAAAGTAAATTTGATAGAGTGTGGATGGAAATTGAGGGAGAGGTCACCAGTGTAAATGTGGCCTAAAAACAAGCTAATAGAGGAGAGCTAGCTTAGTTTATTGATTGCCAGCTATGCTAAGGGGTTTGCTAGCGTGCAAACTCACTAAAATACCTAATTGCATTTTTTTATGAACATTTCAACCAACCAGTTGGTAAATTTATTTTAAAACCTGTACATTTTATTATCGGTGTGTACATTGGAAAATGACCTTTGCCTGTCTAAAGAAGCAAATTAGTGACCACGAGTACAAGAAGCAATTAATGCTAAATGACACATTTCAGTAAATAGTCTCCATTAACTCCGTAAGGACTTTACGTTGTGATCTAGGTAATTATGCCTATAGCTATTTCTTCGTGTTCATGTTGTGGTCCCATTGCTACACTTAAAAACGCTTAATTTGATTTGTCAGTTTAAGCAAATGCCGTAGATAAACTTGTGTGTAAGTGAGAAGCTACATTACAACTATATAATTTAGTTGTAGATATGCTATGGCTTTCTAAATTTTATCCACGTGTGACTGTTGAAGGTAGTACAGTTCATCTACCCATAAGGGAGTTTGACTAAATGTATCACGTTTCCCTATCTCTTAATTTGCTGTCAGACATATTTTTTGTGTTGTTAAAGCCTTTAAACAAGTTGTTGACATAATAAAGTCATAGATTTTTGTTTAGAAAATTGTGGATAACACTTTATGTCAGTCCATTTGTCAATTTACAATTTCTTTTGCAGAATGTGGTCTTATTATAAGACAATTATTGATAAGTGATCAAACTTTAAAACAGTTGGAGTATAAATTGTTATAAAGTGGAAAAATTCATCCTGTTTCATGTGATGTATAAGAATACTTCTAGCTCAGAATATGAGGTAAGAAACTAATAAAAGAAAAAGTCTATAAATAAACATTTAGTTTTTTCTGAAATGCAACAAAAGTAAAAAATATCTTTTCAAATGCATTTTTGCTGTTATTCAACTGACACAAATACAAAGAAACTATTTATATGTTATTCAATAACTAGTTTCAAAGTATGTTAATATCAAATGAATGTAGACTTACATGCTCAAAACATATTTTAAGAATAAAGTAATAATGTGAGTCATTTATCCCAGTGTGTTGTATCATTCATCATTTTCTTACAATATGCAGTATACAGATTGTAGCTATCGCAATGTGATTCATGTCTTCACTTTGAGCCTCATAATTTCAGCAAAAGTTGTGTATATCTTGGGTGGAAGCATCACAGTCAGGGACATGCATCCCTATCAACCTGTGTTACAAACATCAGTCATATCTGTTAGGTACAAAGATTTTCCTGCCATGCTGCAGCTTGTCTCCTTTGATAATTCACATGTAACAATGGAGGGGATTTCAGTCACTATTGGCTTATACTCATCAAGACCAGGAAAACACCACAATTTATGAATTGAGTATTAATATCTGTTGAGACTGGTGTGTTCCTCCATGCCAGGTCATCCTTACACACTATGGTAGATTATGGAGCTCCTTCTGTACTCATAGTTTCCAGCCAAGACTTGGTAAAATCTCCCTGGACTTTGAATCTTTTATCATTGTTAAAGATCTTTATTGTTTTTGCTGTTTTCTTTCACTTGTTACTAATCCACTGCTTGTAGATTATTACATCGTATGTGTTTGTCTTTTGCTGGCATCAAATTCGAGGTAATTTTTTTTACAATGCAGTTAAAGCTGTACGGTGAAAACATGGAACATAATTGTGTTTTCACTCAGAAAACATCTTACTTATCTTGAATGTAATTTTTATGGGGATTTTAAAATTAGGTGGCTGTAACTCAGGAGGAAACAGCAGTCGCCCACCAGCTGTAATGTTGGTGGGTTGATTCCATTGATTCCCTGACTCAAGCTGAACTGTCTTTGGACAAGGCACTGAACTCAAAGTTGCCTCCCGATGTGTCTGTCTGGGTGTGAATGTGTGGGATACATGGAAAGAAAAAACTCTTCTCTCAAAGTCTATATGTGACCCTGGACCACAAAACCAGTCGTAAGTCGCAATGCGATATTTTTAGCAACAAACAACAGACCACAGTGTTCAAAACATTGCACGAGTGAAGATCAGTGTTTTAGGCAAATTACGCAATTTTACACAATTTTGCCCATACGACTGGTTTTGTGGTCCAGGGTCACATATTTAAAAGCTCAAAAATGTTCAAAGCATCCAAATAACCAGTGCTTGAAATACCTTTTTTGTTATTATAGTTAGAAAAGTTAACTCTCTAAAGTGGTTTATTATCATAGCATTTTAACTACCGGTCAGTCGAGCGCAGGTAATGTGCACTAAGGTACTCATGTTGACTTCTGATTTGTTACAGGCGTACCGCAAATTGGCCAAAGAGTACCATCCTGACAAAAACCCTGATGCTGGAGACAAGGTATGATGATGCAATGCTTGTTAACATCTACATGGCTGCTCACATATTGGGACAAAAACATGATTTCAACCAAACTGGTCAAGATGATGTGATAATCCTGTTAGTTTGTGTCAAATCAGAAGCTCTTACAGGATTTAGGTTAAGTTTTGATATGTTTTACGTGGTGTGGGCTAAAACCCAAAACAAGTCTGGGGTTTTTCCACTTTATTATTATTTATTTTTTATTTCAAAAGGTCCCCCATTTTTAACTAAATGAAATTTTGTAAACCATGCTCTTCATCAATTCTGATCACTCCTTATTGATAAATATATATTTTTTCAGTTTAAAGAAATAAGTTTTGCCTATGAGGTATTGACAAACCCAGAGAAGAAGGAGCTTTATGATCGCTATGGAGAACAAGGACTACGAGAGGGAGGAGGTGGAGGACCTGGCATGGACGATATCTTTTCTCACATTTTTGGAGGAGGACTCTTTGGCTTCATGGGTGGACAAGGCAGAGGACGAAATGGAGGCAAGAGAAGAGGAGATGATATGGTGCATCCTCTGAAGTAAGTATTTTACATTTTAAGTATTTGGGACTCTTAAGTGCGCGGCTTGAAAAGTTGTTAAGTTTCTTTTTATAACTATTGTTATAGAGTTTCTCTTGAAGACCTGTACAATGGAAAAACTACAAAACTGCAGCTTAGTAAGAATGTGCTGTGTGGGGCCTGCAATGGGTGAGTCTACCTTTCATTTTCAGCATTTGTGGCTAAAATAATGTTCACTTGTAAAGCTGGATTACAGGATTATCTATCTGTTTATGTAATCTATCTAATTTATCATTTTTTTTACCTTACAAAGATAACAATTACTTTGTAGATGTAGGATTTTTCATGTGACTACACTTGATAAAATTAGGTAATTCACACTTTCCTATTATTAGTTCCAGTGTGGCAAACTTGTGTGTGTGCTGGGATGAATATTTTCAATATTGATCTGACTGCTAAAATGGGAAGGGATTGCATTTAGACTACAAAGACAAATTAAGAAAGGAGAGGTTCAGTTCAGTCAGCCCTACATACTGGAGAGTGAACTGCCAGCCACTAAAAAGACTGGTTTAAACAATGTTTCTCTTTCTAAGAGTGCATCAATGGTAATGATCTTTAACCTTTCAGAGCCTCAGTATGATCTCTAACCCTGAACATAGATTAATAACAGAAGAAGTCAGTTGCAATCATTGCTTCCTCACTGAAAACTGCTATATTCACCCAGAACAAGGACTGAATGACAAGTTGAACCTTTTCCACTTAAATCATGTTGACCGTCTTAATGCTATGTGTTGTGAGAACTACTGTTGTATGGAGTTTTTAAATAAAACTTTTAAATTAATATAAATTTCTTTGCAAATATTTTTTCTTGCCATTATGTACAGAAGAGTTCCTGATAACAATTCTTGTTCTTCACTGTTGACTTCCAGGCAGGGGGGTAAGGCAGGAGCAGTGCAGAAGTGTGTGGCATGCCGAGGACGAGGTATGAGAATCATGATTAGACAGCTGGCCCCGGGGATGGTTCAACAGATGCAGTCTGTCTGCACAGACTGCAATGGAGAGGGTAATAGGTCCTTACTTGTCTACATCCTAATAATGATAAATGAATCATGTACAATTAAGCCCTTTTCGGACATAGTAACTGGGTAATATCCGGACATTTACCACCCGCACTTTACCCGGACATGCAACTCCAATACCCGAAGATTACGCAGTAAATTGGGTTCAGACATAGGCGACAAATGTCCGTGTAAGACTGTCATTTTGGAAACCCGATATGTTGTATAATTGTGCAACAGTGACAACAATGACGACAACAAAACATATTAGATCAGAATAAAATTTACCTGTTGAGAATGGCGCGTTTACTGTCGCGTCAAGTCGTCTTTGAGTGTTGATGTCTAGTTCCACGCTAGCTTTGCTTCTATTATGATCGTTGACCACTTTTAATCACTTGCTGTTTGGTTTTATTTGTCTGGTGCTCCTCCAACTTGGCTTTGATGCGGTTATAAACGACAGATCCCACGCTGTTCCACACATTTTCTCATACTTTCATCAGCCCTTGCCGCCAGGAGTTCTTTGGCTTCTTGTCTCACCAGCTGCTTGCTATTTTATTATCTGTTAGGTGTTCTAGTCTTCCGTGTTTACATTTTGTAGGAAATGGTGTAATTGCTTTGCGCAGTAGCATCTGCCATGTGAATCTACCCGCTTAATGTGCCGACTGTACATTTCAGACATGAGGGTCGAAAATTCAATGTCCGCATAATGTCCAGTTAAAGAGCAAGTCTGAAAGGGGCTTTAGAAACTAAGCGGGCATGTACAAATGCAGTTTGTGTGTGTATTTGTTTATGCAGGTGAAGTGATAAATGAAAAGGACCGCTGCAGAAAGTGCGAGGGTCAAAAAGTAAGCAAGGAGACTAAACTTCTGGAGGTGCATGTTGACAAAGGCATGAGACATGGACAGAAGATCACATTCTCTGGTGAAGCTGACCAAGCTCCAGGAGTTGAACCAGGAGATATAGTTCTAGTGCTGCAAGAGAAGGAGCATGAGGTACTCTAAACAAGATGGCTGCTGATAATAGTTGTAAAGCCTGTGTAATTTATTGTGTGTAGCAAATGAACTTTAACAGTAATGGAGAAAAACGTCGCTCAAGAACTAAAGTAAAAATAACTTGTCTTTCTATAAAACAGGAATTTCGGCGTGATGGCAGCGACCTTCACATGGTCCAACGCATTGGCCTGGTTGAAGCTCTCTGTGGCTTCCAGATGACTGTCACACATCTGGATGGACGTCAGCTGCTTGTCAAATACCCACCTGGCAAAGTCATTGAGCCAGGTAAGCGCGCTTGTTTCTTATTCATTTATTTTCTTACACTATTTATTTTTAATTGCTTTTATGAAGATTTATAGTTTTATTTAGGACACTAGTCCTCTTCAGATATGCACATAGATTTTATTTAATAGCTAAGAAGCCATTGATTTAAATGCATAATGTACTATGGAATAGTCAAGACATCTGTAAATAACACTTGTTATATACTAATCTCTAAATTGGTATTATAGCAAATTCTTATCAAATTCTGTAAAATGAATAGCATTGAAAGCTGAAACCATAGTTAACTGTATCATACAGCTTGTGAAGTGAAAGTGCAGTAGAAAACAAGGCTTCATGTTGACTTCCAAGATTCCTAATGCGTCTGCATGTTTGTAACCTGTTTATATGACAGGCTGTGTTCGAGTGGTGAAAGGAGAAGGGATGCCTCAGTACAGAAATCCTTTTGAGAAGGGAGATCTATACATCAAGTTTGATGTCCAGTTTCCAGAAAACAACTGGATCAGCCCTGAAAAGCTGAATGTGAGTGGTGATCCTTTCAAAACAAACAAAAAAATCAGCTGAAGTAAGTGTTACATTTTAATGTGTGTTTTGTTCTTTCTTTAAGGACCTGGAATGTTTGCTTCCAGCTCGTGCTGACAATCCTGTGATTGCTCCAGATGCTGAGGAAGTTGATCTGACAGATTTTGACAAGAGCCAAGGTTTTGGAGGTGGGGCCAGGAGAGAGGCCTATAATGATAGTTCTGATGAGGAAGGGGGCCATCATGGCCCAGGGGTGCAGTGTGCACACCAATAGAAAGACTAATGCATAGACTGGCACACATTAAAATATAAATAGACAAACATCTTTCAAGTTCCATTACTAACACTTTTCAAAATGTGCTGCACCTACACGCACATTTCTCTCTTAATGAGTCCAATGAAAAGGATACACACAAGTATGATCCCTCCTCAGTTCCATGATGCCCATAAGTCAGAGAGATCCTGGATGTGTGATGACTGTTTTGTGTTTATGGACATTAGTGCTCATCAGTTTCTGCAGCAAGGAAGTAGTCTCATTATCAGATGTTCACTGGCAGAATTCAACTTGGATTTCCCTCATTTCATTTCAAGCGTTTATCTTTTATTGTGGAAAACACCAGTCTAGTGTACAAAATGCAAATATTGTCAACAATCTTGTAAAAGGTGTAGTTTAGTCCGTCACATACGTCACATACAAGCGCATGTTGCTTCTTGCTGAAGACTATGACCATGTAGATCCAGGGTCCAGACACTACAGAGAAATCTATGGCCACACTCATTTAAATTTAAGATATGTTACTGCTATCAGAGTGCCCTGCTCTGCTGCCATGTTAACCTAATTACATCTGTATAGTCTGCTGAAAATCAAACATTTAATCCAGCACCATCATTGCTAAGGTTGACCTGTCATTTATTGAAAATGTGATCATGTTTTTTTGGGTTCTGTTCTCTTTTTAGCTGTCACACTTGTAGGATATTGCAACCCGGAGCATAGCAGCCGTCAGCCAAGGCACTATGCCTTTGTTTTTTTTGTTTGTCTGGAATTTAAGCTTATTCTTGTTGGTGTGAATGAAACCCCAAAGCTATGTACTCTTGGAGTTGAGGACATACTGATGTGCAGTGGCTCAGTGTGTGTGAGAGCTGCTGTGGAATGTTCTAGCTTATTAGCTTGGTAGGTATTTCTGTTATATGTTGAACTGCTGTGAGAGTGGAAACAAAATATAGTCAGTTACAGAGAAAAAAAAACTGTTTATTTGCTGAGAAACTCAGATGTAGACATTTTCTTTTACTTCAAGGACTTGTAGGTCCTCCTGTGGTGCAGGAAAATGCTACCCCAAAACCTTTGTTTTATACATTTCTCCCCATTTGTAGAGTTGTTAGCGAAGCATATGTTCTGTCATGTGACAAATATTCCTCATCCCTGCTTGCCTGCAAATAAAGTTGTAATCCATAGGTGCATTCTACAGCAGACTGTGTTCACAACCTTTTCTTCCACATGCAAGTTGCGGCTGACTTATCATGTACACATGAAGGAGGATTAATGAAACCACTGTAGACTGTTTACATCCACCTTTGTGACACATTGTGTATGTAATTTCAGCCACAGGGGTTAAAGTGCACACAAGTAAAAGGGGGGTGGGGGGCATGGGTAAATTACATTATGTTGATGCTGTTGGTTGTCAAATGGATAAAATGTATAATAAACAACTTTGAGTTTGTTGACACTTGTCTTGTTTCACTGCAGTAACCTGCGTTTAAAATCAAGAATAAGTTTCTTTGTTTATCTTCTCAAAAAAAGATGACACAGAAACGGCCTGATCATAAGTGTTGCTTTAGGAGAGTCTACAGTATTAGAAAAAATACATACCTCTGCTATTAGAAAAAGTCATGTAGGGATGTTCGTGTTGCATGGCATTAACAAAGTGGAAGTAAGGACTATAAGCTCTTCTAAAAGCTGAATCCTTGCTGCGAATGGTGGCAAAACGGCTTAAACCTGCTGTATTGTTTCAGTTTGCTCCATCTTCTGTCAAACTGCTGTGGTGAGCAACTGGAGCCAGGAGTTCCTTAAATCCTGCAGTATTCCTGAAGTGCAAACAGGAAGCATGTGTGAAGCTGATTAAAAAATTGTTTGCATACTTGTTAAAAGAAAGTATCGATTACCTGTCTCTTCTGGACTGCATGATGTAAGAGCGCTCCCTCCTGAGCTGCTCGAGACGCTCTCTAACAACAGTTTTCTGCTGGTTCTTATCTTCCTGAAGCACAATAGTTCAGAGAATGATATTTATTCAAAGCAGGGCAGAAATATTGGCACATATGTCCTCATTGTGTAGTTACCAGTGGCAGATCTTGTGTGAGATGCCTTAGTCTGTCTGTGTGTTTAAGGCCAAGCAGGTCCTCCTCTGCTTTTCTGTTCTGTATGATTGACAGACGCTCCTGAACCTGAAAAACAGACAGCGTAAATTCAGAATAATCGTTTTGCTGTCTATCTACCTTCCTCACCCGAAGCCACTGTCTGTCTCTGTCTCTCTGCTGCTTTTGTTCAACTTTTCTCTGGATGTCCACCAGGTTGCGCATCGTTCTCTCTCTCTCCAGTGCAGACACTGGTTCTCTCACTTGCTCCCTTGACATCAAACTGGGTTCCCTCGTTGCTTCATTCTCAGAGAAACTACTGTCTGCCTGAAAATGAGAAAAAGCTGGTTAGAAATGACTGACTGGTGATGAAAAGTGAAATGACACGTTCACAAAAATGCAGCGATTGCCTCACAGTTGAATCTTTAGAATGTATCAGGTCCTCGTGGTTAGATAGTTCAGGCCCTCTATGTTCCCACAGCTCTGACTCTCCTTCAGTGGGACACATTTCCACCTCAGTCTCATCTCCCACAGCATTTGCTGTGTGATTGGGAATTCCAGAGCAGAGGTCATCAGCATACTCAGAGGAATCAGGTAAGAGGTGCTGACATGTAGCATGCTGGTTTTCTGCTACCATAGCGGCTGTTTGCTGCTCTCTTTGGGATGCAGCTTGTTTCTCAGATAGTCGATCATCTATTGGTCTCATTTTCAACGACAGCTAATAACACAGAAGGGGAAGAAATAATATTACAGACACAAGAACTGTTTGCCACACTTCTGTAGTATGTTTTCTATCTGGATGTAGTGCATCACAGTGATTTGAGAAAGCGGTTTATAACGTCGTTCACCTCGCCTCCATCTTTGTCCTGAACTGTTTCCTTGTGTTGCGTTGGCTGGGTCATCATGCTCTCAGTATCTTGACTCTGCTCTGTTTTCCCATCAGCGGCTTCTGACTCATAATCTGCATCACTTTCAGGCCGTTTGCTCCAAGCGAGCGTGATCAAAGACCCCTGCTTCTCATAGCTCTGGGAGCTTTTGATAGCACTTCCCTCTTCTTCTTTACTGGCTCCTCCATCTGCACCCAGATCATTACCTTGTACATCTACTGTACACAAGATTTCCAAGTAGGGCAGATCCTCCATGACATCCCCACAACCTGCAGGAATGCAATGTGTGTTATACCTTCACCTGTTGTAGTGTGTTTTATGGGGGGTTTTTTTGCACTACCTGAGCAGACATCCCGTCGTTTTGAGGCAGCTGCAGTTTGTTTACTGCTGATCCTTTTAACTGATTCAGTCATCATAGCTTCAGCTGATCCACTGCTAATGTTTTCCGGTTGAGATACAAGCTGCTCACTGTTACTCTTTGCATTAAAGCTGGAGGATAGTTCAGAGTCTGCTGTTTGGAGGGCATCTGAGGTCAGGAGCTGCAGCAGGTTGGTGAAGCACTGTGTTTGTATTTCGTCTACATATTTATCCCGGAGAGCTTCGATATGCTGAGTATTCTAGCAGATGTACAAGTAGAACTGACATTTCATTGTGTCTCCAATGTTACACAAAATCTTGTTTTGAACCAAACAGTGTTTCGTCTCACCTTTCCTACCAAGATATGCAGAAAAGCAGAAGCTTCGAGCTCTTGAAGTTCCATTAGATGTGTCAAAAGGATACCAGTGCAATCTTCCATTTTAAGATTAGACCATTCTTGCTGCGACTGGGAGTAATGGTTTGCTTGCAGCTGAGCATGAATTTCTCTAAGCCTTTTCACACATCTAGCTCTCAAAGTAACTGGTTCACTCTCTGTAATGAAATGGAAAAACAAGACAACAGATTGTAGCAATGAGAGGAATACGAAAAAAACCCCAACATTTCTGACAATGTGCTGCAGAAAAAAGGGGAGATTACCATCATTTGGAAGAACTGTACACCCTGACCCTTCCAAGTCCTCCAGAGAGATCCCATGCAGCAGCTTGACCAGATGCTTCCTCTCCTGCTCCTGAGTCAGCACCAGCAGCTGCAGTGCTGCCTGCTGTCAGAGTTTTTGTTCTGTTACTGATGAAAAAGTGCTGCAGTGTTCTTTTTATAATATGAACTGTGCTTTAGCTCGATGTCATGGTGCTTTAACTGTCCATCAGAATCAATGCATGATAATTAGATTGACACTACCTGCTCAAGTGATTTGAAGTTCTCCTTTTCCTCCTTTTCTCCCTCTTCGCCACAAAGCGACAGAGCAGCCTGTTCTGCTCTGCATGGACTGGCAACCTGTGGCCTGAACAGAAGGGTGGGATGCATACTCTATGCCGCTGAAATGCATTCTGTTTTCACTTGGTTTTTGTTTTACCATGTCTCCCATGACTGCCGTGCTGCTAGAAGGGCATTGTAGGACATTTTCTCCCGATGAGCTCGAAGAGTTGCCAGCCTAATGTAGAGACACAGGAGTCTCAGATTGTCTTCCTGCAGCCTAGAAGATAAACAATAAAAAAATCAACTGTTTTTCTTTCCTTGTGTCATTTTTAGTATTATGTTCAATGTAAGGGTTAGGGGGTTTCTAAGAGAGAAAACATATTTACAAGCCAGCCATGTAGATATTTAATATATTTGTGTGTATTTACCGTTTGCATAGGACTGCCAGTGTGTTTTGTTCTTGTTGACGAAATGTGTGCAGGTCATAAAGGAGAGAAACAGCTGACCAGGACTGCTCCTTGAACTCTTGACACCTTAAAGATGCATTCAAACAAACCCTGCAAGGAAAAGATCTTTACTTCAAACTTAACTTTAAATGCTTGGTTGGAATATCACTAATATTTCTGAGTAAGTTTTTAAGCTAACACAGTTTAAGTTTTGTTACATCTCTACTTAAAATTTTAGCTTTCATATGAGTTTTAGCAGTAGCCTCCCAGACATGTCCAGGTTCTGTAAATATACAAAGCAAGACCACATTTTTGGTGGTGTTTATACAAATTTTCTTTAGAAATAGAATCCCATATGGAAGCTGAAAGAGGTTAGAGATGGCTGCGACATTCAGGATGTTATGGAAATTTCCTGCAAATAATTACAACTTTTACTCAAAATTATGTACTAAATTAGTTTTCTATTAAAACAAATCAAAAGGGATGTATTCTTTTGTTTGTGTGTGTGTGTGTTTTAATGACTCACACTATTTTCCAAGTATAAGGCTCAGAGCAAAATGCACAAAATAGTTAATGGTATATATGAATTTATTGCACAGGCATATTGTGCATTATAATGTTCTCAGATATGTTTTTTCCCCCAAATGCTTGGTTCATAAAGAGACTGTCACTTTTGTAGCTGCTTGTTCTTGACATCTGTTTTGTACATAAGTGGCCTCAGTCTTTACCTAGCAAAACATGTCCTATTACTGGTTATATGAACTGCATAATAAAGAACAGATTTAAGTGAGGCAGCAATACTCTAACTGGAGGGAGACATAAACTATTAAACATGCTGTATGTTGGTATACTTGTATATCCTTAATGCTCCAGGAAGCTCAGCCAAACGAAGCATGTCAACATGTTCCAAAGCTTCCTCTGCAAAATCTTCCAGCACTTCCACTTCCCTTTGCTGTTGCCATGGCAAAAATGTGTCCCATAATCTTTTTGCTGAGAAATCGCCAGATAAAGAAATGAAACAGGGTCAAATTACTGGCGACTAGTTTGTACTCAGAGTTAAGATGACATTGTTTGGTGTTATGATGACAGAGGTCAGAGCGACATGGCCTTAACTGTAATGTTCCTGAAGCATTTCCATATAAAGCAGGTGTGCCACCACATCATACTTTACTTCCACCAAGAGGAGAACATCGGAAAAAGAGACACAGCCCCATGTCTGACATGTGACACCATTTTTTTGCTCCTGCCAGGGTGCAGAAAGTATACTTTGCAGACCCTCCGATACCAATCTGAAGAGAAACATCAGCAATGTGGTTTTATTAAACAGGCCCATTGTATAGAGGTTGATACAAACATTACAATAAGGTTCATTCGGTTAAATCAACACTGAATCAATACTGAAGCTTCATTATCAAATTAATTACCATCAATATTTCTAAAACAAAGCTAAATATGCAGCACATTTTGCTATCAGCTCAGCAGCTGTTGCTGATGTAACATGGACCTACATATGATAAATGTATGTGTGTAATTTTTTAATCATAATTATCATTTAACTTTACACAATAATTGACAGTTTTGCAATATGAACTGCTGTTACAGGTATTTGCGCAATGGAAGCAATCACACCTTCCCTAAAATATAGGGTTAATGTAAGGCATCACATGTAAACACATTTTTGTGCGTTTCTTTCATCTATACTTAGTGTCTCACACATACTAGTATTAACAAAGGGAAAAAATTCAAGCCCTTTTACCTACATATGAACTGAAAATCATCTCAAACATGCTAAAACATGCTCACCTAGCCCAGCAGTACCCTGCTGCTTTCTTCAGCCGTCTCATGTTTTTCTTTTTTACTAAGAGCTCCTTTTTCCTCACCGGTCCTCCCATCTGTTAAGAGAAATAAATCAAATAACAATGAACAGAGGTGCTGAGATTTCTCACAGGAGAAAATCTGCTTTTCTGCAGCTACTCACCCAAGAACTTTCCATTTCAATTGTGCATTGCTTTGAGGTTCCAGTCTCAAAGTTGCAAGCATTTCTGAAATTTTCTGGCTCATTCCTTATGCTCAAGCCTCCCATTGCAGGACAAAAACCCTTTGCATTTAGTAACTGAAAATCCCAATACAGCTGAAGAAAATAGTATTTGACATTAGAAGTAAAATTATGCATCTAGATGCGTTTATGGGGGACATAAAGAGTTTACGTTACCATTTCCCTCCTTTCCCGCTCCCTTTCCATTTCTATGAGCACATCCAAAACATTTTTACCAGCACAGGACCAGCTGTTATTACCTCCTGCAACCTGAATTGTGCACAGATACACAAAATTGATTAAAACATAGTTGCAAAAAGATGTCCTTCCACTAAACATGGCTGAGCTGTTACCTTTTTCATTGCTTCATGTGCTTCATTGGTGTTGGAGGGAACATGAAACACTTTGCTAAAGAGGAGACTCACATCTTCTGAAGAAAGCTCGGCTCCAGATGACAAGTCCAGGCACTGAAATGCAGCAGCAATGCACTCCTGATGCAAAGTATGGGAATATAATTTCTTTTAAGAATACGGGGAAAACAAAATACAATGTCAAAACATCTTACCTGTTCCATGTTGTTTCCACGCGGTGCTGATTAATTATACAGGATGTTACTATAGTTACAGCACCTGGATCAGTTTACCAAGCAACAAAAGTGACAGTGTAGATGTCAGGGGCAGAAACACAGGAGTGCAATGTGATAGACATCCATGTGACTCCTGAGATACATGTTTAGAAACTTTGGAATTGTAGTAAAATTGATGGATCTTCGCCTGAATTTCTGCACCATCCCCCAGTTTGGAAAAAAGAATTCAAGCTGCATTCTTATAACATAAACAAACCCAAACAGTTTTATTCAGGTTAAAGCACAAAAATACAAAAGTTCACAATGTTTTTTTTTTTAATTTTAGTTACATAACTGGTGTTCAGGTGAAATATTTAATCAGTCATTGTTTTCTGACAGTGTGAGCCTTTAAATTTGAAAACCAGCAATGCAGATTCTCACTCAGAACACAGCAATTTATTAATATGCAATCAGTACAACAAAAAATGAAACATCAACAGACATTGGTGATACTTTTGTTTTATTTGCAACATGGAAAATGAAGAGGACCTGAGTTTAGGTGGCTAATTGTAGCCTACATACTGTCAGAGATGCATAATGCTTCATTTCAACTTGCATAGTAAACAAATGCCCACTCGATCATTAGTCATACTGGTAAAACGATATGGTTCTTATTATAGTTGAAAAGCATAAATAGAATTACTTAGGGAACATAAGAATAGAAAAGTACAATTAAAATGTGTGTAGTATAAATACTTAGTGCTACATATTACATCTTTATTTTCAGTCCTGGAGGTGGATCTGGTTAACTTCTCAGCTTGACATACAGTGATAAGAGGTTGGTGTGGTGGTGGCAGTGCGTGTTACTGAACAGTTCAAGCATCACAAAGTGTTGCCATGGATGATCTTGGGGCACTTTTCTGGCTGTATGCAGTAGTTGTTGTGTAGAACCAGACCAGCGGGACACTGGCAGCCTGGAACACAAGGCTTGAAGCAGTGGCTCTCTATCACCCCAAGTGGTACGTCAACATTAAAGCAGGTTACGGGACATGGAGGGCCACACTCGTCAAATATAAAGCCCCTCTCCACAGGACAGCCCACAGCTGCAGAAGACAGGAGCAAAGAAATGCAATGAGACACTGAATATGACCACTAGTTTAATGTGTTGACCCTGATGGCAGGCAGAAATTAGCAGATGGCTGACAACAGGGAGGGGCTTTTTTTCAAGCTGTGTAATTTTCACTTCTATTTGAGGTTGTACTGTTGTGGTTTTCCTGTTTGTAGTTGTGTAAAACATTATCAGAGAAAATGAAGTTCGATCAGGATTTTGATTGTCTTTTACAGCCCCTGAAAACTTTCTGTTTTCAGTCATTTTCTTGCATATTTTTATTATACAAAGAAACAACAAATAAATATGACATTATTTAAAAATTCTGAGGCCCTGTATTGGCAACTTTTATTTCCTGTAAGACAATTGTTTTACTCACCACACAGTGATGCACTCCTCCACTGCAGGATCACTCCAGCCTCTCTGCACTGGCTGGCATAAGCCTCCAATGTGTCACATAGACACTCATCAGAATTGGCCCCACAAGCACAGAGGTCATACATACAGGCGCCGTACCATTGTCCAGGAGGCACCACGTGATGACAAGGCTGGAAAGCTGCAGACTTCAGGACTTTACAGCGGGCGTGGGCTCCCTTCTTGGCCTGATATCCTGCACCTTTACAGGGATTGACATCCTCACCAGGATGACAGGATGAGAGTGAATGGCTTCCATCCATCACCTAAAATGGGAGGTATTTAATCTTTTGTTTCCTCCTTTTTTTCTTTAAAATACCTCTCTTTTGCTTCTCTGTATTGATCTTACCCTCCAGCTGTTGCCAAACTCTGATTCTGACTGGCTGCTTTGTCCGCTTGGCATTTTGAGGTCATCCTGATAGAAGCTGTTAAAGTTCCCACAAAGACCGCAGGTACGGCCCTTATAAGAGCCGGGCACACTCACTTCAAGGTGGGATCGAGGACTCCACAGGACCTACAGGTAGAGCAGAGGAAAATGTAACTGTGCAAGAAAAAATGCCTAAGACACAAAAATACTAACAGTAGGGGCTACCTTAAGTCCAATGTCAGTGTTGAGTAAGATGGTGTTGGTTTGTCGTTCTATATAGATGTATGGTTCTCTAAGAAACGGCAAAGGTACAACCTCCTCATTCACCTGAAGAAGATAAAAATGACTTTGGTAGATGTTTAACACATAAAAATAATAAAACTACTGAATAAAACTGTTTTTTTAAATATTCTTTTACACACAAACCTTTACAGCCCAGTCTTGGAGTAACTGCACTTTAACACCAGCTAGAAACACTGTCACTTCTTTAGTCCAGGACACCCCTTTACGTCCACGATCATCATTTGTCACATGAATCCTGTACACAGAAAGAGGAGTAATGAGCACCAGCTTACCATGTACTATAGGAAAATGGTTTCTTCTTATCAAAGCTGTCTTGCTGACCACATATATAAGTAAAGATGTTAATTATTTAACAGAACATAATCTGTTTAAACTAGTTCTAGTTTATAAATCTGAATTTGAAACATCCTCACTCTTCCCTACACTACTGTCAATGGAATATGATCAATGTTGGATCCTTCTTACATTAGATGCTTTTTTTGGGTTATTTTTAAGGTTAGGAAGAAGAATCTTTGCAGTAGTGGCGGAAAAGCACACTTAAAGCTTTAATAATGATGATAAACTGTTTTAAATATTTAAAAACTTCATAAATAATAAGGGATTGATATTTATATGTTTTTACCAATATTGTTTACATGTTGCAATAAAAATATTAACATGGCAAAAAGGAGCTTGTCCTTGAAAGTCACAAGCTCAGATTGCTGTTATGAGAATCTGACATTATGCCTTCCAATATTTCAAACAAATGAAACAACAATGTAAAATCCATCCATCCATTTTCTACCGCTTATTCCCAAACAGGGCAGCGGGGGGTGGGGGGCGTAGAGCCAATCACAGCTGACAATGGGCAAGAGGCGGGGTACAGGTCGTAACAGAACAGAAAAAACATCTCTTAGGCCAGTGGTGAGTTAGCCGTGGTGACCCCCTCACCTGAAGTCTCCACCGTCACAATCCTGCGTTAGGACATATGTACATGTTCCCTGGAAGTGCAGCATGCGACCGTCAAAGGTGCGATAATGAGGATCGCCAAACGCAATGCAGGTAGCTGGACGAGGAAGGCAATGAGGACAACACACACCTGGCACGACTGCTGCCATCTCATCCTGACAGCAAACACACAGACTGTATTACACTAGCTGTGTGATAATAACACAAGATACTAGATGATGAGACGACAAATTGAAGGCTTAAAACAGAAAGCCAACATCATGAAACCCTGCAAAATTGTGTGTTTGCTTATTGTACTGACTGCTGCACATGTTAGAGGAGGGCAGCGTTCAGTGCGACAGTGCACATCTCCGGTCACACATGCACAGCTGGTACACTCATCCACCTCCCACTGTTGATTAGATTGGTACACAGTCCCCTGATACGAGCAGCGGTATTCTAAGTCTGAAACACACACACACACACACACAAATGGAAATCATTAGATGAAACATTAAGCAGTGAAAGCTCACTTCTTTTTTATTTTTTTTTTTATTTTTTTGCTGGGTCATACCTTGACATTCGTAGCAGCATTTTCCTGGTATCTTCACTTGAGTTTGCCCCTTCTCACAAGCAGCAGGTGAACACTCCTCAGTGCTGCACGCAATGTGGCCCAACTGAGAATGTGGGTAGAAAGAACAGATTGTTAATGAAATTTGATTTCCTTCAGATATATTGTTGAATAGTTTATTTGTAGGAGGAACATTTACTGCAATTATTCTGTATATCTTTGTTAAAAGCATGGGGCTAAATTGAGTTAAAATGGATACTAAACACATAAGAAATTATCCTGGATTCATGCCTTTGTGTTGTGAAGAACCTCTGGTGTAAGTTTACTACGGAAATCACTTGCCTTGCCTGCTCTCATTCTTGCTAATTGGAATTTTAATCTGCTTGGCTGCTTCCAACCTTTACATCCCATCAGATCTTTGTTATTTTGAATTTTGTTGTCACTGCACTGGCCCAGCTATTTGTGAAGTAAACTCACAAAATGAGCAAGATTTAAACTCCTTTGCTTGTGTCAGACTTCCATATTCAAAGCAACATTTTAACAAGGCGTATGCCATTGGAAGTGACGGCTAGGGGTATATCCCCGAATAATCCATCAGACTGCATCAGGACAGGATGCAGCTTGAGGCCATGACCTTTTATTTGCACTTGATTTTAGGTCAACAAGAGAAATAGGTCCAGAGATATAGCCAAAAATAAGATAATTCGTGAATAAAGCAACACCTGGTGGGGAAACCATAAATTCGATAATCGTCTAATTTGATACAGGTCGTTCCTGAGGTCATGACCTTTCATTTGCACTTGATTTAAGGTCAATTAGACAAGTAGTTCTAGAGATATATCCAAAAATCAGTTTTTTCCGGAATAAAGTGCCACCTGGTGGGAAAGAATATGTGCTGGCGATGGCGGCAGCAGTCTCGATGAAACTATTATATCCCCAACACTCTGCGTTCGGGGATATAATTAGTCTTGTTCATTACTTGAGCAGTTTTAAATATTATTGTGTAACTCACAATGCAGGTACATGTGACACAATCGTCATCGCTGTCGATCCAGCTGGTGCCATTAATCACACGCTTGTTCTGTCCCTCAATCAAACAGTCTGCAAGAAAGGAAGGAAATCTATCCTAATAAGATGTTTTGATTTGTCATATTGTAATATATGGGGAGGTCTCACCTTTACACACAGGGCAGCAGGAATCTGGAGGAGTGAACTGTTCATTAACAGGACACGTAAGTGGGGGGCAGATTTGTTGTAAGCAAGTCCATGTCTGGTCCTATATCAGCAAATTCAAACAAATTATATCACAACAAGAAGTAATTAAAGATTTGCTAACAACTAAGCAATAAAAATGTTTATTCATTTTAATTTCAAGTTAAATTCGGGGAACTGAACCAAATTTGGTAACTTCTAGCTTAATGTGTTTGTCATTAAAAAAGCCTTTTACCTCAAAATATAACCACTGCACCTGATGTTTATTGCTATGGATTAAGCTAAATTCACATCTGTTATGTAGAACAAGAAAAGAGTTGTTGCCGTGATACCTGGCACTGGCACATGAAACAGGGGTCATCTGTTGCCAACACTTCATTGCCTATCAGTGTAGCTGTACAGTTTGTAAGAGGCTCTAAACACAAAAAATATGTTATAAAATCTCATCGACATGTACAAACATTACAATATGTGACAGTAGTTTAGTACTGACGTGCGCAGTAGGGACAGCAGGAGTCTGGCCCTGAAAACAAAATGTTGCTCTTGGCACAGTCCACCAAACTGGGACACTGCTTTTGATAACACCTCAGGTGTTGCTCTCCATTTGGCATCATCTGAAATATCAAGAGCCTGCATTTTTAATGTCATCAAAACAAATACAAAGTAATCAACCTACATGAATTTATGTAAAAAAATTAAAAGCACAACAAAAACATAATTGTAGCACCTCACATGTGCAGATCTGACAGGGGTCATCAGCTGGATGGAAAGTGTCCCCTGGACCATACACTTGGCCTTCAAATATGCAGTCTGCTCAACAAAAGCCGACCAAATGTTCACACACCACAAGCATATAATCAAAATGAATCTTCTAACGTGATAATAATCCAAATTATAAATAAACCTATACCAAAAAGAACATCAGGCACAGTTAATGTCCGTTTCCTTACCAGCACACAACGGACAGCACTCCCCAGGTACGTTGATGAAGTTGACACATTGAGATAGACATCGTACCTCAGAGCAAGTAGTCACGCTGTCCACACACATGCATGTCATACAGGGGGTTGTGTCTGCAAACCAGCTGCTACCTTCTGCGTGCTCCTTGCCTTCATAAACACAACCTGAGAGAGAAAAATCCGTTGCTTGCCAAGTATTACCCCTGTGTCTTTAAATCACAATTATTTATTTACCTCTACAGCGAGGACAGCAGGCTCCCGGATCAGTCACCTGATGTACACAGGGCAGTTTGGGACACTCAGGAGATGCGCATTGCACCTCACCTGTCTGCAGAAATGAGACAGATTCAGACTCAAACACAAGGAAGAGAACAAGGATGGTGAAAAAGTAAAGATTTGCAAGTAAAAAGTCAGACTTGGCAGGTGCACGTGGAACAGTGGTTTGTACTCAGAGTCCATGTCTGCCCATCATTGAATTTTTGTCCATCCAGCATACAAACTGCCAGGAAAGTGGAAAAGACAAAGACCAGTTTTGTAGATAATCACTTCCTGCTGCATAATATACTGTATTGTTTTAATCAGGACCTTGTGAACGGCAGGATGAATTGCGCCTAATGAGTAAAACAACTGGGTATATGTACGTGCCCTTTAACTGCCCGTTCCCCTTTTACAACGTATAATTTAAAACTTATGGTATAAAACAGAGTAAGATATTTCTGAAATGAAATAAATATGCAGGCCTTAGTTATTATGGATGAAAAAATTAGAAGAAGCACCTGTGCACTCAGGACAGCACTCTCCTGGCTGGACAACAGGATGAGCGCAGTAAGTTGGTGGACATTCAAAAGGGTTGCAGGTAACTGTGCCTCTGAAACACGTGCAGCGCTGGCAGGGATTGGATGACGATATGAAAGTCTGAGTGTGGGAGTACACAACTCCATCAAAGAGGCAAGAGTCACAGACGGAGCAGCAGGTGTCTGAAGGGACAGGATGGGAACACTGGACCAAACAATGTCTCCTGTGACAGGTCACCACTTCATTCTGTTCAAAGGTATAAATGTGAAGAAAAAAAAATTAAGGCTACTTTATTATTCCTTTTATTCAATAATAAATATCAGACTGACCATGCAGGAGCATGTGGAGCAGGGATCAGAAGGTGATGTGAAGGTGGAGCCAGACTGATACTCCTTACCCTGATACAAACACTTTCCTGTGCACACAGGGCAGCATTCCCCTGGCGGAGTCTCTGCATTGCTGCAAGTAACTCTTGCACAAGAAGCAGTTGCACACACCACATCTCCATTCTTCACACAAGCAAACACATACAAATACACACTTTATTTCACTTAATTTGCCTTTAAAATAACAGCAGACTTCCTAAAATCATGATTGATTTTATACAAAAATCAAATTCATAGAAATGAGAGGGTGGCAGGTGAGGTTTATATATCACAAATCCAACATGTGCAAACTCAGATGCGCATATAACAAACAGCATGTGCTGCACAAGAAATGTGCATACAAACAACATGCATGTTATCAAAGGACTGATAGACTCAGAAAATTTAGGGTGTGTAACTGTAATTTGTTTTGGCAGGCAACCTATTTAAAAGTGAAGGACCAGACCAAATAAAGTGAATGAACCCTCGCTAGATTTATATCTTTTTTTGGTGTGAAGTTAGAGAGACCTTACTGCACTATAAAAACTGGCTTTAAAAAACAAGAAAAAAACTACAAAAATTAGGTTATTTTTTCTTGAAATAAGATAAAATTTCTTGTTCTGTTGGAAGATAATTTTCTTATTTCAAGGAACATTAACCTGTCAAGAATTCCTAAAACAAGTAAAAAAACATACTAAGTAAGAATAGATATCTTAATTTTAAAAAATAAGCATATGTGTCCTTGATTTGAGATGTTTAATGTTACTTAGATTTTAGCTTTTGCAGTGTGGCTGGCTTGAGAAGCTTAATCAGTCTAATCAATGAGAAAGCAATTGCAAAACATTCCTTGGACTGACTTTTATATTTAATTTGAAGTTACTGAAGTTAAATCAATTTCTAAATAACAGGTTCTATTACACCGAATCAACTGAAAAATTGTTTGGGTTTCCAAACAGCATTTTTTTTGCTTCAGTTTATGGCAGCTGTAAAAAGGCTCGTGGCTTACTTTTCTTTGTGCTTAGAAATTTTCCTTTCATCATTAGAGGTGCATTTTTACCAGTGTGCTTGTAAAATGGGGATTGTGAGTAACATACTGAGGATGTGGTTTAAAAGTGGAAAACATTATGCTGCATACGGGACTTGTTGTTTTACAGTGGGTCCACACCGGATTCCTTTGACGCTGTTTTGTATCACATTGCAGCTGCAACATGCTGAAAGGAAACAAGCTACAACTATTTCAACCCAGAATAGATTGAAAAGGCAAACATTTTTAAACTTAAGTTGACAATTTCTCATCAAAAGCGTTACGTTGTTACCACATTTTTGTGACATGCTCTATTCCAGAATTATGTGTGTGACAGTACCAGACAGGAGCAGAGCTGACATGGGTCTTCAGGGTGTGGAAATCGCTCTCCACTGAAACAATCCCTCCCACTGAAGCGACATCCATCACACACTCCACAAGAACAGCCATCAACAGCTGGATGTGGGCATGATACAACAGGACACCTTCTCTGCACACACTTTACTTCACCCCTCTACAGAAAAAAAAAGCAGCTGTGAGGATGCAGGAAGTCTGACGGCTAACTATAAAACTCTCCCACTTACTGAGCAGGTGCAGTCATGGCACCCTCGTTCTCCTCCTGGGAGAATCTGTCCATCAACGTATGTCACACCCTGGAAATGACAACCTACGCACACAGTGACACATTACTTTCGCACTCTAGATAACACAAGATGTTGTTAGTTGTAAACTGGTTACCATCACAGACCGGACAGCCACAAGAGTTGGTGACCGGATGAGGACAGAGGGCTGCTGGACAGGGCTTCCTTAGGCATCGCACTGAGCCGCTCTGTAAGAGAAGAAGAATGTAAAAGTGGAAAAAATGAAGCTGTAGGGCTTTTTCTGAGCGATGAGTGTACCTGGCAGATACATTCAGAGCAAGCGTTTCCTGGGTCAGGGATGGACTGTCCATTTATTAGGACCACGCTGTTATAGAAGCAGTCTGACAAAAGAAAACAGGTGTGTTTTGATTTTTGTAATGATAGCGTGAGCAAAAAAAAAAAAAGAAACTTAAAATCAGACTCAGTGGATATTTTGAGAAAACATACGTTCACATTCTCCACAGCACTGTCCAGGTGGTTTGTAAGGATGGCTGCATCCTGGATGACAGGGTAACTTGGTACAGGTTACATCCCCTCCATAGCAGTAACACACATCACAGGGTTCTTTATCATCAGCAAAATCTGTGGCATCAGGATATTCTTTACCCTGAAACAAGCAGCCTGCAAGAAGAAAATTAAAACAGCTGTTTAAAAACTGCTCACTCTGAAGTCAGGGAAAGTTTACATGCATGAGGTCACAAAGTCAATCAGTTAAGCACCATCACAGGACATGCAGCACTCTCTCTGAACTGGATGGTTACAGTTGGATGGGGGACAGCGTTTCCTCTCACACTGCACAGTGCCCTCACGACAAACACATCTAGTACATGGGTCGGATGTGGCATCCCATGACTCCCCATTAGCTCGCTCTTGGCCTTCATAAAAACAGCCTGCAAGAAAGATAAAATAAATATGGAGTTTATTCCTCAAATATCAGTGATTCTGTGTCTTTAAATTGTGGAACCAATGTCCTGACCCTGAATAAGTACCTTCACATGTCCGGCAGCAGTCTTGTGTGATGGGGTGAGAGCATGAAGCAAAAGGGCAGGGCTTGTGCTGACAGCGAACGGTACCATTGTTGCACACACATGTTTGACAATTGTCAGCTGGACTGTAGAAATGCTCTGTATGTCTGTAGGGCCTCTGCTCGTACATGCAGTCTGACGGAGGATCTGAACAAACATCCATGAGAATAACTAACATCATGTTGTAAATTATAATGTGCAGTTATTAAAGTAGATGATTTAATGAGCTGCGCAATCTGTATTTATGCTAATGTAAATGTTGAAGTCAACTGGTTAACTTTAGTTTGAAGGCAAGGCCATGTCTCAACCAAACCTCATGTTACCTGGTGAGCTATTTTCATACACAGTTTCCCCAACGGAGCACTATTTGTCCTACTCTTTTGACCCCATCCTTCTTCTACTTGCTATCCTTCCTCATCCATTCATCTATCCATCCATAGACTGGCTGTCTGGCTCACTGAGATCCTGAAATGAAACCCCAACCTCATTTTCCCAGCCTTCAGATGAATCAGTAAGTCCTATTTATTTTAAAATTTCTTTGTGAGTAAAGCTTTGCTAAAAGGAATTTATATTTGAAATGTATCAATACATAACTACAACTTTAAGATGCTGGAGTGAGAAAATTAGTTACTTTCTATGTTTTCCAGTTGAATTTATAAATGTTGTTCTCTCTTTACTAATTAGTTTTGCATTAGATATTTTTCTCATCCTTACCAGGACAGTGGGGACAGCAGGCTCCTGGAAGCACATTTGGGTTGGTGCATGGCAGTGGGGGGCACCGCTTCATCAAACACTGGACATTCCCATTCTGAAAAAAACAAAACACAAATAGAGATGAAAATCAGCTACAGTATAGATGATTGGTACATACCTGGGCCAGTGTGACTAATCTCACTATGCAGCTGCATATCCTGCATTGGTCAGTAGGATGAGGAAACTCCTGTCCATTGGGATACTCCTTTCCAGCATAGTTACAGCCTTAAAAGGAGAAAATTTGGATATATATA
>JBAMHX010000011.1:21679897-21699900 GCA_037177515.1 Pseudomugil tenellus
AGAATAGAATAGAATAGAATAGAATAGAATAGAATAGAATAGAATAGAATAGAATAGAATAGAATAGAATAGAACATGAGTTGTAAGCAGCTTTGATCATTTCTAAGTGTTTTGCTAAAAAAGATTGAGTCTCCATCCATTAAAACTATGAACAACAATGATGTGAACATTAAATCCAAATGTCATTTTCCCTTTTTGACTTTCCGTGAGGAAATGCAGATATACTATGAAACTCACGTTGAATTTACTGTTTCTTTTTCCAGGTGTGCTGGCAAGAGCAATGATTAAATCTTGAGGAAGTTCCAGGTTTATTTTGTTTTCACTTTCTAATGCAAAAACAGCAGCTTCTTGACAGTCTAGAAAAAATGTCAGTCTATCAGGCTCCAGGTTCACAGCCAGCTGCACCCAATTCCCTCCAGAGAGTGGATTTCTCCTGGGATAGTGAAAGCTGGTAGGTTCTCTTCCTACAGATAGGTAGTCCAAGCGCAGCGTGCCATTGAGAGTGGACGAGATCATTTGGATGATGGGCAAGGATGAAGAGGAGAGAGAAAAAATTGTGCCTGTGGATCCTGATGCCTGACGGCCCACAAAATACACCCCGAAGCTACCTTGTATGTTGGAGTGCAGGAAGTTTGAGTATTCATGAGGAAGAATCAGGTAGCCAGCTCGGGGACGTATTTTATACAACGCACTACTGGGACTCTGAAGCCATGACATGCTGCCTCTATGCTGGGAAAGGTTTAGGGCCACCAGCAGGTCAATCGCTGGGAAAGAGATAAAAGGTACATAAGGGTACATAAAAGATGTGGGCAAGAGGTGAGGACGACACTGTAGCCTTTGACATGCCTGTTAGACCTCTTACAGGTCAGCATCACACAATTATTTTAGAATGTTTTTCTTTCAGTTTAATCCTTACAAACAAATATATATATATATATATATATATACATACATAGGCATTATAAATACATAGTTTGTCTTTAAAAAGTATGAGCATACCACAAACTATGAAGTATGAAATGATAAATAATAAAAAGGGATCTTAAACATCTTGAACAATCTCTGTGTCACCTTTAAACTCATCCAGTGACATCAGCTTTTTAACTTTTTAGGACTTGTAAAGTTCATTCCTGGTGTAAAAATCATTCATTAAACATTATTATTTAAACCAAACAAGCATAAAGTCATACTTGAATCTTTTCTAAACTTTTTCTACGGTTGTCGTCGAACCGTATTATAGAAGCGAACTACTGTCTTAGTTGACTCATACACATTTAATTCATCTCACCAGTATCGTGATTTGGACCAGTGTGTCCGTGCACAGACAGCGCAAAGACCCAAAGCAAATTTAACTCCAGCAACACCGCCGTCCTCATTTTGCTGCTCCCCATCATTCACAAGGATATAATCCAAACACTCTAAGACAAAAGCATTGTATTCGCAGTTATTTTAAACCGAGTTGTTGCCATGGACAGCAAACTCAGTTTTCACTGCTCCTCCGCAGTGGGCAGACCTCTCCAAAGAGCGCGCAGGGGAAACATGAAACATCTGGATGCAGGCAGGGCGTCACTTCTCTGCAGTCACTTACAATTCCTCCCTTGGGCCTTAACTTCACGATTCAGAATTATCTCTCATATGTTTGCAAGCCATGTTAGCATTTACGTTCTTTCAAATGACAGAAAACATGACTGGATACAAGATAATACGCAAAAGTTCAGGTGTTCAAGGGAGGTAACCAACCCTTGTTTGCTTTAGTCCCAGAGGGATATCTGAGTGAAGTATTTTCTTTCCTTGTTTTTCCTTTCCCCCTTGTTTTCTGGTCTAAAAAATTCTCCTCCCAGTAGTGTTGATTCCAAAAGACCCCGTTTTGGTAATCAGCTAAACCCGGTCTGGAGACTGGAGAGGAGCCATGTTGAAGCTGAGAAAAATATGTGCAGAGAGAGCTATGTGTACAGACAGAAAGAAAGATAATAGCGTGTGTGCGCGCGCGCGCGTGTGAGTGTGTAAGGGGGTAAACACAGTCATGTCTCCTTTGGAAACAGTCCCAGAATTGATCCTGCTGTGCACAAAAACCCACCACAGTCTCTGCTGTTTTCTTAGTTTAACCCTCATGTTGTCGTCTTGCTCATCTTTGTTGTATTAACTTTCTCACATCAACATATCCCATACAGAAAGATAGGCCTTTACCTCCATGCTTTGATGAGGTGTGACAGGATAACATAACACCTCAGGGTTTCATAATAGATGGAGCAGATTAGGGAGTCGCATCACTCCACTGCCAGGTTGTTTTCCACACATCACCCACTGGAGGACAACCATGCAACATACTTAAAGCTGATTTGAATGAGGATCTTCCCACTTTTTGTTCACATACCACACAAACCCTCATCCATGACTCATACCAGTCTGTCTGTAATAGCATAATTACAATTTTTCCCCAAGGATTTGCTTGGTTTGCTTTGGTTGTCTCCAACATACTCCCACAGAAGACATTTCCAGGCTGAGGATGCTGATGTAGAACTTTGATAATACAATAAAACTGCAAAAATAATTAAATTACTCATTGGGTGAAAATATTAAACATCCAGAATTATTCAAGAGAACACTATATATATATAAAAAAAAACAAGCAAAAGAAGCACACATCTTCATCACATCTTACAGCTTTGCACACTTTTGCTTTGGTTTAATTTCATGTAAAAGTGAGAGAAAATCTGTCATCTTACAGTGCAGCAGGAATGTGAATGACTTTCAGTAAATGGTAGTAAAGATTTTTCCTGGCTGCTCAAATAAAGACATGAAATCATTGTTTTTATCTCATAAAAGAAATGTTAAAAATCATTGCAGTTTTTATTTCCCTATTTTCATCCTGATCTTACATTTCAGTGTTATCACCTGGACCTGTAAATCAGCTCCAGTTCTTCCATTGTTGAAGAGTGGAGACTCCTCAGTATGAAATACTTTTAAATACTTTAATTTCCAGATCAACTGTGCTGGCTAAAGTATCTGAATCCTTATAAATAAAGTATGACTTTGTTAGAACAATTTATAGAAGACAATAACATTACTGAATAATTTTAATCAGTAGCCAGTCGAGGTAGATGACTTGAATGAAGTTTATACAATCCAATTCATCTTTATTTATATAGCGCTATTTCACGACAATGCCATCTCAGGGAGCTTCACAGAGATCAAGTTGAGCCAATTCATAAAAAGTAGCCTATGAAAGGGAATGAAAAAGATTACATCGAAAGTTGACTTGGATCCAATCTCCCATGAGGCGACAGTGGGAAGGAAAACTCCCTTTTAACAGGAAACCAAAACCCCTGGCAGAACACCCCCCACCCACCCCTCCAACCAGCTTTGGGTGGAGAGGACAGGAAGGACAGATCAATGTACACTACAGCTGTTATCCAGGAAGACCTGCAGAAAAAGGAGAAATATTTTAATGATGCCAGTATCATCTTATACATGGAAAATAAGCAACAGAGAAAGTAACAGGAAGTGCTCAGTGTATCATGGGATGTCCCCATGACGGCATGACTGATTTTTATACTGATAGTGTGCACAAAGATAACTACTAACTAGTATTTTGACTTTACTGAGAAACAAGTTTTAAAGTTCATTTTGACAATCTGTTAAAGCTTCATCTTAAACTGGGCTTCCCCCCCATGTTTAAATGAGGGGCAAATAGCCTCTCTGTGATACATTGTCTCTATGCATACATCCACATCTTCTTTAAAAAAAACAGGAAACTGTTTCTTACATTTTGAAATATACCACTTACCATGGATATATCCTTCCACACCAAGATGAAGCAAACACTATAGCAGTCTTGAACTTGATGAAGATTTTCTCTAATAGTGGCAATATAGCTTAAAGTAAGATGGCTCTCAGGTAATTCTCTTCCTCACATTTCTGACTTTCAGTCGTGCCACACCAAGAAGTACAAAAAATCTACAGCTAGACTTTTCTTTAAATGTTCTTTGGCTATTTATCCTTTTTTGCTGTTTATGGACTGAATGAGCATCAAACATCAGCTTCTAAGAACTTCCCCACTGTGCATACTTTTAAAGGTGTATTAAGAATGGCTCTGTTGTTATATATTCCTGTTAAGGATGTTGATGGTGAAGCATTGTTTGAAATAGTTTAATCAAGTTTAGCCACCATCCTGATCAGATTTTACTGAAAGAAGAATCTTTACATCTAAACAGGACAAACTTTTTGCACAACGTTTGAAAATAAATAAATTAATATCTATGATGAAAGCTATACAGATGATATAAAGTCTTGTCTCTTTAATAATTTCTATTATTTTTCACTATATCTCTGCTGACATCCAGTGGTCACATGCAGTCATAGCAGCGAGCTGTACATCTCTTTTCACACTAAATCTCCAAATCATCTAAGACTGATTGTGAGATTGTTATAAAGGAAAAAAAGAGGGAAAATCCTTCCTGTGTTTGTGCAGGATACAGCCTGTGAAGTTTTAAGCTTTTTTTCTCCTGAGGGAAACTTCCGCTGCAAGTTTTTTTTTTCATTAATGGAAACCTCTCATAAGCCTGCAAGCAACCAAAACATTTCTATGTAGCCAGATGACAGGCTTTCATCACAGGACGCCTAGAGATACAAATAGACATTCTCCTTTGCTTTGTCTGCTTGCCTGTGTGGACTTGTGTGCATGCTGTGACAAGTGTGTAAAGGGATGTGGGTTAATCTTCAGAAAATACAGCCGACATTTGATAGCTAATCCCTGTCAGGCCCTATTAGTTTGCCACACATCGCTAATTGAAAAAATCCAACTTGCAGAAGCTGTGTGGCCAAAGTACGCAGTCAGACTTCAGAAAAGAAGTTTAAAATTGTACATTTCCCTGGAACATGCATGAAAAGAGACAGGCTATGGACCAAAATATAGCATTTCTTAATACATTCTGTAGTGCATCCAGGTGTAAAGATTTTCCATGACAAACAGCCTATAAAGGTCAAATGACTTTATGTCTGACAAATCTCTTAACCTCACCTGTGACCTGGTCTTTGACCACATTGGCAGTTGCTAATCTGATTGGAGTCTTGACCAGGTAAGCTCCGCCTTCAGGCTTTAACCTCTGAGCTGGCGTTTATCCCAGGACACACAACATAAGCTGCTGTCTGCTTTTTAATGTATGTGGGGGGGTAAGAGAGTGTGTCTGTGTTGTTATCGCCTTGTTTATTCCCAAAAGCACCTGCTTTTTTTTCTTTTTTTGCTTTTCAGTGGATTTTCCGGATCAAAGATGCTGTGTCCATCACAAGGCAGGGAGACATGGAAGCTGAGAGACAAACAGCAGAGGATTTGACAACAACAGGTCAGTGAGCTCATGTGTTGTAAACGGTAAAGATTGTGGGTCAGTAGATGTCAGTCTCAGTTACGTTGGGCTTGTAAATGCAATCAAATGTGTTTGGCTCACATTTGCCAGAGTTTTTATTTTCTTCTTCTAATATGAGTATAGGATTGGATATCATGCAAATATCTATAGATCCACAATCTGTGGTTTTTAATATCACAACAAACGTGTAGTCATCATTTTGGGTGCGATAAAAACAACATCAATTTATATATACATCTTCAAGACATTGATTCTGCTGCCAGAATGACTCTTTGTTATTATTTTACTTTGATTATTTATTTTAAATGAATACTACTAATACTTAAAAATCAAACACAAGTGGTCTGTGAGTACTGAAGGATTAATTGGTCAGGCACAAACGGGGAAAGGTGAAAAAGTTGTAAGGTCAGTGAAATGTGTATACAAAAAATGGTTCTAATGGTCTGCTGTCTCAGACGGTGCAAAGCCCTGCAGAAACCCACTTAGAGGGGATTTGGAGGTATTATAGAACAGAGTAAAGTGTGTGCATTTGTGTTTGCACATTAGCAGAGACACTTACTCCAAAGATGATTCTTAAGTTCTGTGAGCATCAATCCCACACAGTAAAGCTCAATTTGACCCACTCATTTTAGATTATAAATAGATAATCATGTTACAAGTTGAATGTTCATCTCCTTCTTGTCCTCCACTCAGGAAGAAGTGGTCCCTGAGGCCTGATAGAAACCAGGAATGGCCTTCACAGAGCTGAGTCCTTGGATTCTGTTCTGCTTATTGTTTGTCCCCATATGCATAGACAGAGTTGCAGGTACAACTACTTCAATTCAATTCAATTCAACTTTATTTGTATAGTGCCATTTCACGACAATGTCGTCTCAAGGCGCTTCACAGAGATCGGCCAATTGAAAAAAATAGCCTTATATAGGGAACTTCATTGTTATTTCAGAAGATGTGGCTTAAAATGAATGCATCTCATATCAGACTATGTGTTTGTGTTTTGTCTCAGGCATGTCAGGTTGGGCTGGATGTTTGGATGGTAATGATGTCTTTGCAACAGTTAAAGAGAACAGCTTTTCAGGGGAAGTTGTTGCAGAGCTCATGGCTGACACCACAATGGACGGGGTTCGGTGGAGTGTAGCTGGAAAGGATGCTGATTGGTTCTTTCTAGACGGGAGAAACATCCGGCTAAATGCCTCAGCTGACAAGATCCTTGATCGAGAGGTAATGGCTCAGCATATGTCCTCATTAACATGATGCGTTTGATCTGTCCCATAAGCCAAAAGTCGAAAACTAGAAAGACGGATGTCATTTGTGCCATACCAAGTCACTGAGATGATTTTTTTACTATTGGGCTACAAAAAGCAGGTTGTATCTTGTATCTTGTGTCAGAGATTAAACCCCACAACTTCGTCCTTAAATAACATTCAAGATCTTGCCAGTTGCCTTATAGCTTGACAGCTGTTAAAGCTTTAGTTAGATTAGCTGTTTCTTTTTCTGGCTTTTGGCCTGTTTACATCTGTCTCTCATTGAAAAAAGTAACAAACACATCTTAATCATAGACCGCTAAAGATATTATTCATTCCTGCAGGTGTGCTTGATTGGATTCTGAGTTGTTTATTTCCACATTGTAACAATGAAGTTATAAAGTCTAACTTTGAAGCAAAGATTAGTCTCTCAGAGTAAGGATTAACTGTGTTTCACTACTTTGTGCCAAACTCAGTAAAACAATCACCGATCAGTTAAAAACATCATGATTTTGTGCAACATTCAGGACAAGGTAGGGAACCACTAGTGGGTGGGTATTACCAGAAATGCCACTAGCACCATGCAAATCATCCACTGTGCATATAAAAAATAGGGCTGATTATCAGACATAATTATGATCATAGAATATTTAAAGTAAGACACTTAACAAAGCATTCTAGGTGGTGAAGTGTGATGAATGCACACACACTTCAAGTCAGATCATTAATGTTTAGGGATGCTATAATTCATGTCAGAACTTGAGTAACAAAATTTCATTAATCAGATGTGCTTAGAGCACTCAAATGGCTTACAGCGGCCCCAAGTGTAACTTTTAAGCCCTCAAAAACTTATCTCAAACGGACGGAAAAACAGCATACATTTGCTTTAAGGTCACATGTAGTTATGTTTTTGCTGACTTTGAGGAGAAAGTGGACATTGTATTCCAACTAATACTCCCATTAAGTCAATATTTCAATTCAGACCTGTCATCCACTGAAAGTATTTTGTGTATTATAAAAAGAAAACTGTAAATGAGGCCTCAAGATCAAAAGAAATGATCAGAAATCATCCCAAACATTTAAAGGTTTTTAGTAAACTATGATGCACCATCATAGCTTGAATGCATTTAAAAATATTATTTCTGATTTAAAAAATTCATACCTAATTCATATGTGATCTTTCTCTCAGTCCCTCGGTCCAATCTTAATGGCAGAATTATCATGTCATGAAGAGGAGATACTACAGGTACAATTTATATCTGCATCTTTCCACAAACTGTTTCATATTTCTCATTATTTCACTGCAGATTCAAACAGGCATGTATATTTCCTTTGCAGAGTGTGTACAGGATAATGGTGGAAATTCTCAATGAGAACGATAATTCACCCGCATTTACAGAAAACACTTCTCGATTTCATATCATCAGTGAGGTATAACACTTTCACACATACACACGCAAAAATCTGCATTTCTTATGCACTCCTGCTATATAAATTTTTTTCTCTGTCTGTTCGTCACATCCAGCTGATTCCAGTGAATGCTGTTGTATTTACTGTCCAAGCCACAGATGCAGATAACGACAAGATCATTTATTCAATTGACCATACGTCAGTAAGTTGTTCTTTACTTTTAATATGAATATAGAAAATATACTACCATAAAATTAGTAATTGTTTTGTCCAATTTGAAGCCTGATGCGCAATACTTCAAAATAAATCTGCCGAACAGCGGAGAGGTGATGCTGTCCAAGCCTCTCGACTATGAGACCAAACCTCTGCTTAATGTCACCATCTATGCATCAGTATGTACATTTCACAGATGTTTTTGGTTTATGCAAAAATATATCTATGCAGAAAACCCAGTTAAATCATTTTGTGGTTTTTTTTCATCATTCTTTCTTTTAAATTAAATAACTATATTGATTACTTGAGATGCTGAAACATACTGTGGTTTTACGCTTAACCAGTGTCATATCTTCAACTTCTTTATCTTAGGAAATGGACACTGCGGAGCACTACAATGCCAGCACCAACATCGCTATCACTATCCTAGATGGAGATGACCAGTACCCGCAGTTCCTGCCATGCATATTGCTTTTCCAGGATGAGATCAGTCGAATCTGCACCAGTCCTGTTTACATGGTCAATGTCACTGAGGGAGAAGAGGTCAGCTGCTAAGTCCTTCACAAAACACGCTTCTCTTATCACCAGTGGTACACAAGAAAAGACGTTCATAATGTGACATGTGACAAGTTCAAACATCTGGCCCTCATCTTCATGTTAGTTTGAATGATACAGACTGCCTGCAAGTTATAGATGAATAAGGTTACCGTTATGCATGTGATGAGGATTTGATCTGTTGTAGGACATTGTGTTGGACTTTTCCCCGGGTCCTATTCAGGCAGTGGATGGAGACACAGGGCTCAGCTCTCCACTCAGCTATGCCATTCTCTCAGGTACTACACAACAAATATGATTACGCTTCCATCAAGTCAACATCTGTAACTGCGTTTGTGTTCATGATAGGAGATGATGAAGGGCGTTTCAGGATAGACAAAGAGACTGGTGAAATGAGACTGACTCAGGGGGTGAGAGACAGACTCCTAACTCCAGTACTAACTCTTCAGGTCATGGTAAGACTTGCATACCTTTGAAGTTGAGGATTCCTTACTCCAAGTGTCCATGACGCTACTTTGGTTGCCTGTTTTGCACCCAGGCATATCAAGACAACGACCCCAGGAAATATTCTGTTGCTACAGTGTTGGTTCGAGTTCTGGCAGTGAACCTGTTTTTTCCAGAGTTTGACATGGCAGAATATCATGGCTTTGTAACTGCAGGGAAGAGTCCAGTCTCTCTGGTCAATACCTATGGCAACAAAGCACTGATGTTACACGTACACGACCAAGACTTTAACCAAGTGAGCCAAATTTCACTCACGTTTAGCTTTGATGCATCTCTGGATGCAACTATGTTTCTGTTACCCATCACTTCCTTTTCCTCTAACAATTCACAGGGCCTCAATCCCATGATCTACTTCACCTTTACTCCAACATCCAATCACACAGACATCTATCAGGTTACACATGGGGGACTCCTAATTGCTAAGACAAGTTGTATTGCACCAAAGGAGAAACATATTTTAGAGGTGAGCCTCAGCTTGTATAATTTCCATTTCAAATCCCAACAACTGACAATAGCATCCAGCTAAATGTTTTAGTTTTCATAGAATATCCTCCTTGAAAGAGTGTTTCACAACCCTGATGTCTCCCATCATAAATCCACATGTAAATATGTTGATGAAAAGTAGGTGAATACAAACTCAAATCACTTTGCAGGTAACAGCAGTAGACCAGGAGTCTGGTGACACCACGTTTGCTACTGTAGTGGTGGAAGTGTTAACAGAAGAACAGTCGAGTAAGGTGGCACACCTGCATACACATGACGCTTCACTAATAATGCTAGATATGCCTGAAAGATCAATTAAGCTCCTTATATCCCTGTCTATGTGCACTGCAGTCCCTCATAGTCCACTGGGAGATTACCGCCTGACAGGCTGCACTGTGGGCAAAGCATTGTTTCTGAGCATGGTGATTATGACTCTGCTTGGATGCATCTTGTTCATACTGATGTGGCTGAAGAGGAAACTCAGGGGAATGAGAGACCCCCTGGAGAGAGGATGTGTAGCTCAGGGCAAACATCCCAACGTGGTAAGATCATTTCTGCTTTTGAAATATAAACTTGTGACAAACCGAGAGAATAGAAACACAGTACATATTATCCTAGTAAGCCGTTGGGCACCTTAAATGTCAGGGGGACTCTGCTGGCAAAAAAAAAAAAAAAATGCCATTCTTCTAAAAGATATTGAGCTCGAAATTTCTTACATGCAAAACTAGCAACATGTGAAAAATCTCATGGGTGGTGCCACTATCATCTTGGAAAAGATCCACCAATACAGATTTATTTCAATGTAACATAAACATTATTACTTCAGAACAACTTTTTGTTAATTTGAAGTGACAAGTGGAGAAAACTATACAAGAAATATACAGCTTACCAAATAGCAGCAACATCAGATTTGCAGACTGTGTTACAGGTTCTGGTTTTCCCGTGATTTGTCCAAATATAACGCATGCTCATATTTAATCACTTCCTAAACATATTCTTATATATCCTCCCACAGAGCTTACGATGGTTCCAGCTGGTGAGTTTTGGGTAGAAAGAAATATTTGTTCTTAATGTAGACTTTCCCTTCCCCAACCTTCCCTTACCTTTCCTTCCCTTTCATATGATGTACAACAAGTAAAACTGCTCACGTTTTAGTTGATTCACACACTCTCATAAGACAATGTTGTGAATAAAGACTTTTTTTTATCTGTGGCTGCTGTGCAGGTGAATCACCGCGGTGCCATGGCCCACATGGAGGAGGTATCCTACAACAATGAAGAATATGGCACCTGCAATCCATCCTTCAGCTTTTCAGACAAACCAGTCATTAATACCAAAGACATCCACATCAGCCAAGAACCCACTCCCCATGAAACACTGCCTACATTTGACACCAGCTTCACCCCTACTGAAACTACATGCAGCCCTGTGATCCTCAGTAAAAATGTGTTTGAACCAACCAAAGCGTCCCCTAGTTTACCCACATTCCTTCCAACCAGGGAGGAATTTAGCCCAACCCATATGGATCAAGCTGCTGCATCACCCAGTGAAAATCCAGACTTACTTCCGGATGTGGACTCAGACATTGTGGATGTACAGTCTAACAATACCCCAGGCTGTAAAACCCATGATGACACTAGACCCTCATCTTTAACTGGTCCCCTCTCACAAGCAACCACCAGCGACAACACTGGGGGGGAAGTTACCAGTCCCTCTGCGCCATCCACTACCCCATACAGTCATACTGAAATGGCTCCTGAAGAAATGGACAAACCGCTCCTAAAAACCTGTGAGATGACACCCCCACATTCACCAGCACAGTCCACGCACGTCTCCAAGGAGACAGTGACACCCCCTCCCACTCCAGAACATGGAGTTCTAAAAGCTACCTTGGTACATATAGACACATCTCCAACAGATACACCCCCAGAAACACCAGGGCGAGCAGCAGAAACTCCGAGCACAGAGGCAAACCCCCCCTGTACATCGCTGGACCAGTTAGACCCATCAGAGCTTAAAGGAGGGACAGCAGACCCTGAAAGTTTATCTACGGATCAAAGGCCATCAACAATTACAGGAAACACCCAAGGTGACCCCAGGGAAGGGGATGAGGATGATGATGGTTTTCTCGGGGATGAGGATGCAGACAAGAACAGTGAGGGTGAGGATGAGTTAGAGTCAGATGAAGAAGAGTTACTAAGAGTTATGGCTCGTTGTAATCCTATCTTTATCACATTTAGTAAGTGATGTCACTATGATATCGCAGGCAATGAGTGACCGGGTGAACGACCGAAGGTGGAGCAGATCAGGTGAAGATGGAGGTCTCAAACAGCAGAGAGCAGAAAAGCCACCAAGCAAGAAAGAAACCCAACAGTCTGGTTCTGCTGAGGGGTAGAAGTAGACCAAAACACACACAGTATATATATATATATATATATATATATATATATATATATATACACACACATACATATGTTAACACAATGCAAACGTAAAGAAAATGTGAAGCACACATTAAGTAAATGCACAATAATGTTGTTTAATATGTTACAGTTAGTGCAAAAAATGAGCAGCAATGAAAACATTATGCAGATTAACACGTGTGATAGCTTTTTCAGTAACGCAATATGTTCACACACCATTCCGTATATACTGCTTGTTTAAATACAACATACCCTGTACGAACTGCTGCAGTTGTATCGATGCAGGCCAAATTTCTTATCAGTAGTGATGCTGCAGTTTGCTTTCAACGTCAACAGCATCCCAGAAGTCTGAATCGCCTCAAAGTTAAAACCCGCATTTAAAAAGAGAAGCAGCAGATTTCTTTTAAATACCTGCAGACTGATGTTTTTCTAAACTTCCTGTTACAGCAGTAATAATTTTGTTTTAATTTATATTCTGCCTCTAATTTCTTAATTTCTTTGAACCAAAGTAAAGCCATTTTTGTCTCAAGCAATGGCCAAGTGTGATTATTAAATCATAGGTTGCACAAGTGACGTGCAAATGGAACATGGCAAAAAAAAAAAAAAAAAAAAAAAAAAAAAAAAATTTGCCAAGTGGTTTGTTGGGAAAATATTTATTTAGTAGAGATTAGACTATGATCATGTATGTTTGCCTTTAAAAGCTTTATTTGTTTTTAAGTCTTGGATCTATACTGCAGGAGTCTATAAAAAAAAAAAAAAAAAAAAAAAAAACAAACTAGTAAAACCCCAGAATGTTAAAGACTGAAATGTGCACCTTATTAGCCCATATTTGGGTAAATAAAAAGATTCTGAATAGTTTTGTAACTGAAAAGCACCAGAGACAAAGGGAGGAAGAGTATCAAGTACAAAAGGTAAATGGGTCAACAGTCCACAGTTTCTTGGATTTCCACAGGAAACACATCATATGTGAAGTATTCAGTGTGACAATAGAATTAAGATTACTAAATGGTCACATTTTCATGTTTTATTGAGACTGGAATTGATTGTTAAGAGTGCTCAGTTTACAGGCTAAACAACTAATTTACAGTACAGTCAAACGTGAAGGGCTTTTTATATTAGTGAGCCTGTAAAAAAACAAACAAACACTATACTAGAAATTATTAACAGTGGTTATAAATTGTGGTAGTAATAATGCAAATATAACAAATATAGCAGAGAGGAATATGTTCAAATATGTTCCCAAAACTGATCACAAAATGGGACAAAGGTTTTTTGCTTGGCATACAAGGTAATAATTCAGCTGAATTAAAAACTTAAAGTAAATTAGAAGAAAACCTAAAAAAAAAAAACAAAAAACAAAACAAGAAATAAATGTACATACAATTACATGCACACACATACACTCACCTATGATGTGGTGAGAAATAAGAAAGGAGGCAGCTTCAACAATAGATTATCTCTTAAGGCTAGTCCGAGAGGCTGGATCAGCTAGAGGGACAGAGGTGTTGGGGCTTACTGTGCTCTTGCAAAAGAGGTGGTCCAATCTAGCAAAAGCTGAATCCAAAGTCAACTCGATTCCTTCATTTACATAAAAGAAACCAGCATTTTTTTTCAGGAAACAGCTTATATGTTCTGAGCATGAGATTAGCAAACGTAGCATAGTAGCATTAATGATACTGTATTGCACTAGGCCAATAGGTCCTTATGATCACTGCAATTTATTAAATTTAGTTTTGGTTCCAAAAATGATGGATCATGATCCAGCATTATCACAATGTTGCTTGTGAAAACCAAATAAAAACAACAAATATGTGAACAAAAAACCAGCATTTTCAGTTTGGACCCAATTACAGAAGAAAAGAGATACAAGTTTATGCTTCACAGTCCAGTGCATTGGAAAAGGTAATGTGGCATCAAACTCTTCTATAGACTGCAAGCAGATTTTTTTCCCCTTTGTTTTTGTTTTTTAAATCAAAGGCTCTGTAACTAAATTTGACTCATACATAAAAATATTTTAGTAGAAACAAAAGCAGAACACTGTTTACTCTTTGTTGGGTCTTGGCAGGACCAGGTCAGAGTGGAAGTGCAGGAGAATTATCGCAAACTGAGGTGCAACTGAATGTGAAGACACACTGGCCAACATGTGCGCCTCTCTTACAATGTTAATTGTGTGCACAATGAGACACATTCAAGAAATTTAATAAATTATTGTCCGTGGCATCGGATCAGGCAAGCTCATCCCATATAAAAGGCTCTGTGTATTGTGGAAGGAGCCAAGATGAGCACAAAGTTTGTGGAGGCAGGTGGATGTTAGAACTCATCATGTCGAGTCAGAGCTTCCCCAAAATCGGTTGCTTGGCTACCGACAAACAGGTCGTACTTATCCACAATTTCTGCTTTGGTCAGACGGCCATCCTAACAAACAAAAAAGCAAAAACCATGATCAGGTTTATGTTGATGCTGCTTTTTTTAAAAAAAAAAAAAAAAAAAAAAGACAGAATGCCATCAGTGGAATAATTGGACTGCAATACAATAATATATAATTTAGGCAATTGTTGGATGTTCTTATGTCACTATTTGCAGGTACTTGGGATACACTGAAAGTCAGTGATTATGTCACAGTGCAATATCTTATCTGTACAGTTCACATTCTTCAGAGTCGATCAAGCAGGTTCAACCAGGAAAGTATTTGTATTTTTCTTTAGCTTTCTGTACACATCTACATTTGCATACCTGCCGCCTGACATCCCATAAGTTAAGTATTCAAAACAGCAAGTAACCCTCAAAAACATACATTCCTGGGTTGATCTGATATGATTCTGAGCCACTACATTACTTACTTTGTCTGTATCTGACTCGTAGACTAGATGTTTGGCCTCAGCTTCAGCATGGTCATAGTCACTGGGAAGGATCCAGTCTCTCGTCTCATCCTTGTCCATTTTCCCATCTTTGTTTTTGTCTCTGAACTCAGTGAACTGTTCCTTCTCGGTCTTCACCCATTCAGGCTCTGTGGTGTCTCCATCCTGGTTATACATGTCCCCTACAGCACATGAGGACATTGAATGTTAATATTATAGCACTGTTACCTGGTACAAATCATTTTACTTTGAAGGTGTATAAGCTATCCTAACAAAAATGTATTTGACATTGAAATTAAAGGAACGTACCTATGTATTCATCTAAATCAATCAAACCATCGCCGTTCTTGTCAATATCTTCCATAGTTTCCTAAGAAAAAAAAAGCACTAGGCAGTGAGAACATATGTAAAAGTGTCAGAATTACCATTTAAATGCCTGATGGGAGTGTGTCACTCACCAATACTACAATATCTTTCATGTGATCATACTCCTCAGGGTGAAGAAAAGCTGTGAACTCCTCTTTGGTGGCTTTCATGTCATTGTCCTGGTCAGCCATCTTGAACCTCCTCTCATCACGAGCCATCATCTGCCTGTAGCTGAAGCCATCATCAGGGTCGGGGTCATCTGAAGGGCAAAAGTCACTAATTATTGAGCTTGTATCCAAGTGTCTCAAGGGTGGCAAAGCAAATGTGAAATATATAGAGCATCTGTTTATTACTGCCATGTACTACTAGTATATATCAAAGACACATTCAATTTAAACTTCCTGTAGTTGTACCAAGAATATAGCCATATGTGGCATTCTTATATTCTTCCCAGGACACCACATCATCCCCGTTGAGATCATGACTCTTCCACTGACGATCCACGTCATCGTAGATCCACCTTTTCTGTGCGTGCTTGATCCACCTCTTCATCTCTTCAGTCGTCACATAACCGTCTTTATCCTCATCTATGCGATCAACCAACATCCTGCAGAGAAAGCAAAACTTTAACATTCCAGCTCTCCTCTTCAGATAAGCTTAAATAACATGACTAGGCAATAAATAAAAAAATAACCAGTTGATACAAGGTCATTTATTCTTAAACAATCTACCTACAAGATTGTTAAACCTGCATGTTTTGAAGAGATTACAAAATGTCAGTGAAGCAGAAGAGATATTTTTACCCTAGCCTCTCCTTGCTCTCCTCTGGTGTGAGCTGATCAAAAGTCTTGGCCTCTTCTTGACCCAAAAAGGCTTCATGGTCATAGTCAAAGTTCTCTGCATCGTCATGTTCTCGGTTGCTGAGAGGTTCATTGTGATGAACGCGGCCCTTCTCCATGGGTTTGCTGGTGGCGTAAACCACACAGAGAGCAAAGCACATAACAAGCGGCCGCAGTTCCATCTTACGTTTGTACAAACACCGTCTAAACCACAAAATTAAGAAAGAAAGAAAGAAAGAAAAGGTGATTTTATGAAAATAATGATTCCCTTTTTATCTCAGTATACAGTGTACTCTTCAAGGATGCTATAATCAGACTCCGTTAATGCTTATCACAGCTTTTGACTCAACACTGCAAAAAGACAGTTTAGAAATGATTCTCAGTGCAGGCAAATACCCCAGCTAATCTCTACAGGCTGATGCAATCCACCTTTTGTTCTCCTTTTGGTATTATATGGCAGTTATATATAAAAAAGCTGTCACATCATCGGACTACTTAAGTCATCATACAATAATTTTATTTCTTTTGAAAGAAAAGAGAAAGGTTAGAGCTCATTGATGATTACTGTTGGAATGTTTAAATGATGAAAAAAGGCCAACATTACAGCACAAAGTGTGATGCAAATATAGTTGTGTAAAAAAGTTAGATTACTTGCGTCATTAAAAGCAGTTGTGAGCCGCAGCCCCTCTTCAGCCTTTTAGAGCTCCTCATCTTTCACCTGATAATCTCTAACCTTTTACTCAAATGTTTACAATTAATCAGTTCAGTAGCACTTGGTATTTGGAGTAAAACCATTTGTTTAAGTTATATATCCTTATAATTCCAGCTGAAGTTCACATTAAAGAAAAATGCATTTCCATGCAGTCATATTCTACAACAAAATGAAGTCTAATACCATCAAAACGGAAAGAAAAGTTTACATTAAACAAATAAACAGTATTCTAAATAAGCCTTATTTAGGTAAGACTTTAGGACAGCTTGTATTCTTAGCAGATTTGGGAAAAGCGTTACCCAGACTTTCAGGGTTCAAGCAAAAGAAAAAAAAAGTTTTTTTATGCTTTCTCAACAAACATGTAAAGGAAAACATTCAAAAAAAATAATTACTGCAGATATGGAGTTGAACTGATAAGCTTACTATCATCATGAACACAATTATTTTTCCTGTGACAAAGTAAATATTTGCTTTCTCTTCTCTGGTCGTGACAACCTTGACTGCTTTAATGCAACGTATTCATACTTGTGCTCTGGTTTATGAGAATACCGTTATCGTTTTTGTTATGCAATACAGCAAATGACAAGTTTGCACCCTCTATTTCAAATGAACAAGAATTAAACTCAGGTTGACAACATAGAGGCTAACAGACCATACTGCTAGTTTTATCTCTTCCTGCGATTTCATTCTTTTGACTTCGGAAAATATAAAAAAAAACTCGTCTTCAAACTAGTCGTTGCAGAATAGTTTTTTTCTTTTACTTTATGGTTTTTACATTACAATTTGCCAGAAGAACTCACCGGTGCCTTCAGGGAAATCCGTCGTAGCTCTCAGTCCTCCCCTCGGAAACGCACCCATATACTTCCTGTGCAAAAAATAACCGACCAATCATATCCCGAGAAGATGAGTGCGATGTCGCTAGATGATTGGTCCACTTCAAGTGAGCACCGTTGATTGGATTGGCCAAGAACCGCCACGTCCTCAAAGGAGAAAACCTACTTCATTCATAACTGACTGCGAAAAGGAGATAGTGATGGATAACACTAAGACAGTAGCTACAATAAATATAAAATAGAAAATCCAGAGTGTGATAAAAATTCTCCAAAATGTTAAGTATAGGAATACATTTCAGCAAGACCAATAAGTTTACTTAATTATATAAAAAAATGTAAAACTTTATTTTCTTGTGGTTAAAATCTGTACATCACTGATCAAATTAGGCAAGTACATTTGTTTGATACAACTCATTGGAACGTGGGTCTTTATACAAGGGACTTGCAAATAACATTCAGTGTGATCACATGCAACATAATGTTAACAGAAAGGCACAGCAGCACTTCCTTCTGCTATGATTAAACATCCAAACTCATATCTGTAACCCTTTTTCTATGCAGTTGTTTAAAAAAAGCTAAAATGAAATGTCAAATATAATTGTAAAACCTAGCGCCTTGCATTCCAAAATAGTTAATGTTTTGTTTTATTGATGGAAAGACTTAACAGTCATGTTTTGCATATGTTGTTGAAATTTCTCACTTTGTTCAGTGACATAGTATTGTGTTTTATGCCACCAGTTTGTAGTAGTAGTAGTTATGATCCAATACAGAGGAGTACTTGATGGTTATGTATAACAAATGTACAATCTACCAAAAGGATAAAAAGAAACACACAGTTAATGTACAAAGAGATAATTCCATGTTATGCTGTGTATTAAATATTAAATTAAGCCATCTTGAAGTTCAGAAACAAAAACACTACTGCCTTTTACAGTTAAAGTTATATATATATATATAGCAAGGATGGGTATAATCACATAAAGTTATAATGTAGTAGTCTCCATATTTCAACCAGCTACGGAGTCCTCCAAATTAGCGTTGCCTGCATTATCTCGTTGTGGGTTTTCGTTGTCCTCTTGATTTGACAGACAATCTGTGTCCTTCTGTTCATCATTTTCTCCTTTGGGAAAAGAAGCAGATATACTTGCATTTACACCAACACAGAACTAGATCTTTTAATAAGGCTGCAGATGAGAGAGCTCCTAGGATAAATAAACTCGTGAAAAGATTAAATGACATGAAATTGTATATAATAAAAGACAAGAAGTTAAAACTATATAAAATAAAACAGATCAAAGCAGACTGTAGAGTATGAGGTATCCTGGCTGACCTGTGCTCATTTCACCCTCTTTCTTGTCAGTTACAAAAATCCGTTGCATCGTCAGCTTCTTCATGGTGTGGCACATGTATTTGAGGTCTGTACCCGTGTTTGATTTTCCTGCAGAAACAAAGCCAGAAGGAGGGAAGGAAAAATAGAAAGATAAATATACAAAAATAAATAAAAAAATAACTTATAGACATGGATCATAATTTAAGGGTCAGAGCAAAACATTACCTTTTCGTTGTACCTCTTCAAACAGCACACAGGTTCCCAAAGTGTCTGAAGCAGGAAACACAGCCAGAAACATTTTGTATTTTTTTCTCTACTATTTTCAAATAATGCATTTCTTTAATCCAGAACTAAACATCTTCAATTATATAGTTTTTTTTTTTTCAATCAATCTTCTACATTTTCCCACCAAAAGATCTTTACCGGGGGACTGTGGTTTTAACCAGGAGACTATTACCTTTTTTGCTATTGTACTCAGAATTATAATAACTTTCTTACTTTTATTTAAAACAGGTTTTGGCATTATACCCAATAAAAAATATTTGTATAGTATTTTAAAGTATTATGAATAATAATGTCACAGCGATTTGTCATGAAGTTAGGATTTTGTTTTCAAATAAGTATTTCCTTACCTTCATATTCTCCTGCAAACACATATTGTCCGACTTGCATCATGGGGTTTGCACTGTCTATATCCTACCAATGAAAAAAAGACAACCTTGATCAATGAGGCTGCAGATTTTTGTTTAAATCAGCCTTTGTATTGTGTTTTCCTTTTTTACAATATGGAAATAGCAAAAAAAAAAAAAAAAAAAAAAAAAAAAAAAAAAAAAAAAAAAAAAAAAAAAAAAAAAAAAAAAAAAAGAAAAAAAA
>JBAMHX010000011.1:21703695-21730055 GCA_037177515.1 Pseudomugil tenellus
CACACACACACACACACACACACACACACACATATATATATATATATATATATAGATATATATATATATATATATATATATACACATATATATATATATCACAGATTATTGAAACAAGGTCTTGGATTGCGACAGTGTCACGCAAAAGTGAGCAGATAGCAACTGCAGATCTTGCTGTCGCCTCTCCTTTCTTTATTTACTGTGAAAATACTATATGTATTAACATTTCTGTTTGAATATATAAAACGGTATGAACTGTTTCAAATGGACTAAGCTCAACTTAGGAAATCAAACCCAAAAAGTATACACGTGTATTTAAATTACGTGATCACACTAATAAATGCAATTTTTACTTTCTAAATATATGGGCGATCGACAGATTGCACATCCAGCGTGAAAATCACAATAGCATTATCATAACAATGGAGCTGACTTGCAGGGATGGGATGGTGGGAGAACGAAAAAGCCAAAGAAATCTAAAGGTGTTCTGTAATCTTGCACACAGAAATGGAAACCCACGTTCATTAATTTATATTTTCTTTTCCTCTTTTCCCCTCAAAGAGTCAGAAAAATAACCAGCAAAACCGCACGTCAAACTGTGGCTTGGGCTGATCATAAAATAATAATAATAACAAAAACAAGGATTTGTTTTATTTTTACTTTACTGTTTAGATATAATTGCTCCTTCTATATATAATTATATATATAAATATATATTTTAATTAAACCTTTCCATGCTTTTATTTATTTCTAATCATTCAACTTTACAAAGGTGTAATATGAATAAAATTCTGAATATCAGGAATATCATCCAAATTAAGATTCTAACATTTTGCTTAAATGTGATGATCCATCTTGTGTCTTATTTAAAAAAGAAATGTCAATACAATAGTCCTACAGGGCCTTGTAGCGTTTGCAGTCTTCAGAAAAATATCGCGGGGACAACGTCGCATTTTGGTGCAGATGTTTGTTATCTCATATTCTTCAAAAAGCTACACGATCAATTCTCCCATTTTCTTTAAAAAAATGACCTAAAATGGACAAATACATCACTTTTTAAGTATTTTTAAAACGGTTACGGTTTACGGTTTAAATAAAGATATATTTTTCATTAGTGGTTTTTCTCAGTTATTTGTTAGGCAGATATTTGTCTTCACAATAATGCAAAAACAATTCATTTGAATTTTTATCCATTATATAATTTTTAAATTAAAATTCAACGGCTCAGCTGAAATACTTCATTTTTTAAATATTTCCTCTCTTCGTCTTTCTATGCGTCTCCAGCAGGCTGTCCTCCTCCTCCTCCTTCTTCACTCCTCCCTCCTTCTCTCTCTCTTCGCTCTCTCGCGGAATCCTATTGATCCAAACGGGCTAATTAGCGGTGTCTGCGCAATTACGCACATGCGCACTGGGCATAATCTCAGCCATTTTTTGAAGGAAACTAATTAGCAGGAATAAAGAGCCAAGTGTTTTTCCTCCCACAGTGATCAGAACTCATTCTACCTCTGGAGCTCGCACAAACCCCTCCGTCCCCATCTTCTGTTTACTACAGCCTATATGTAGCTTTAATTACACAGTTGTTTGGTAACAACTTGGACCCCGCTGCTCTCCTCTATTTCCCCCCCTCCCCACCCCTTCCTGTCTCTGTTAAAACGCAGAGGATTATTCATAAGGAATGAGTGGACTCTCCATACGATTGTTTTCTGGACTACTACACATTCAGCGTGAGGAGCTTTGTACCGGAGTCGCTGCAGAAATGTAAGTGTCTCATTTGTTTACGATATTCCAGGCAGCTGGAAGGAAGCGACCGGTGGTGGGGAGGAGGACGGACTGTTTGGTCAACGCAACCTCTGATTCTCACAAATGAAGCTTTTTCTTGGTGTGCTTGTGCGATCAGTCACCTGTTACTGGCTACTGAACGCGGTTACTTTTGGTTTAGCCGATTTGGAGAGTGGTTCTGTGGGGAAGGAAAGCGTAAACAAAGGGAGAAGTAGGCTAGTCTGATGGTTGGTCAGTGACTTGACAACACAGACGGGGAGTGAACTATTGTAGCTGCTGTCTGTCCAGTTTCCCCAAGCAAGCCCCTGTGCTATGATCCCAAAGAATGCAGAATAAAATGTTCTGGTTTTCTTACCTTGCTCGTCATCTATTTGGCTTTTACTCCAAACATTTGAAGAAGGAAAACAAAACAAAAAAAAGTCCTTTCCCAGCTATTTGTCATCGTCCCATTAAAGCAAACAAAAGGCATTTAAAGTATAACCACACAACTCTTCTCTGCCTGTTCCTCCTTCCCCCTCACACCCCTGCCTCTCCTTTCTCTCTCTTAACACACACACATACATAAACACACACACCTACACACATCAGTTTACGGGATCTATATATTGTTATTGGATGTTGACGTGATGGTTATTGATTGCTACATCTGCTATATTAACTAATAAATAACATGCTGTGTGGATTACAATCTTAATAATAATAATAATAATAATAGTAATGTAAAACAATGACAATAAGTCCATATTAGGCCCATACATGTTTAATGCCAGGTGTTTTTTTATATATGTGCTTAATTGACATAATCAGAATCAGTTGCATAAAAGGATGCAAACACACACTCACACACATTAACACACTGTGATGTAGGCACACACATTGTTAAATGATGGTTTCCCGCACTTGTGATCGATAGAGAGCCAGGAATGCCTGTATAAATAGTTACATTGCCGATAGACCCAGGTTATTGATTGCAGTGTAAATGAAAATCTTTATCAGATTAGAGGCTGTTCTCAGCTGCTGGCAAGCTGGCTCGGCCCCTCAGCACTCTCCAGCAGGACAGTGGACAGCTGCAGTGGGCAAGGGTCTGCAGCCTGTGACATAAACACAGTACATTAAAGCACTATCAGAGTGCCGATATGAGCCATATATCTTCAAGCTGCAGAGAGGGGGGAAGGGGGTGGCCACGGGGACAGGGAGTAGGGGTGCTTAAGGAGGAGGAAGAGGGGGTAGGTTTGTTGAAGCAGAAGGTGAAAGGGTAGATTAAGGTCTCCTTGATTAAAAAAGGTCAGTAATGAGATTGTGAGACACGCACAGACCAACAGTGATGTATCTTTCTCAAATGGCATTCATTGTCATGCAGAAAGCAAAGAAGGGCGAGACCTCATCATATTTTTCCTTTTTCTAAGGAAGTATGTCTGGTGTGTTAATGTGTTTTTGGAATCGCAGAAGGAATTTTGAACTTCATGTATGATATTATATCTTATTAATATGTAGTAGTCTCAGTAAAACAATGAATCCGGGCTAATAAATAAAATTATTAATCCTGGCTAATAATGTTTGGATTTTGACTGATAGTTAAGATGAACACTGAATATGGGGAATCGCACACAATCTTATACACAGAATAGTCAGAGGGCAAAATTACACTACGAGCTCAGCTTGCTTAAAAATTATAACAGATTTTAATTAGAAAAACATATACACATTTTGTTGATGTTGCAAATGCTTATTATATTGTCTTTACTGTGTGTTTGCAACAATTGTGCATAGGCCTTACTGTACGGATCCTGGTATCTTACAACACCTTCCCGATGTAGCAAAAGATTCAGAGACTCAGATACAATGGCTATAAAAAGTATTCTCTTATCCTCTTTTATCCAAGTGTGGCAATTTAGTAGAAGCCCTTTAGCTCAGAAGCGTTCAGTTCTTTATTTAATCCTATCCCCTGAGGAATATTACAGACCTCCTGCGTAGCCTTTACCCGCATTCCTTTACCCAGTTTAGCGCTCATGCTATTGATTTTCCCATTAAGGGCTAACACTAACCCCTGGGTAACCAGCTTCTGGATTGTGCACAGTGAAGGCAGTATTGAACACATGCTAGCCAGGGACTCTAATCAATGCTTTCACTGTTATGCAATATTATTTACATGACTCATGTATTTTTCTTCCTGTTTTTTCATTTCCTTTTTCAACTGTCTCTTTCTATCTTCTCTTCCTCTATATCTGAAACATACAGGTGGGCTGGTAATGTGTGGCAGCTGTAGCCTCCGGTATGGACAGCGGTGAAGGAGGAGGAGGGGATGGAGGGGGTGGAGAGGAAAGAGATGCTGACCTCAGTCCCCAGGCTTTATCTCTTCCTCTCCTGACCCTGGCGGTCATTCCTGAGCAAGGGTCATCTTCTCATACCTCAGCTATGGCCCCTGCCAAAGAGCCCCTGACCCTGCCTCAGCAGGGGGAGGAGGGCGCAGAGGGGTCCCAAGCTAGAGAGGGAAGTGAGCAGAAAGAAGGAGGTCGACGTTCACAGGAGAATGGACCGCACTTAAAACAAGGGGTGAAAGGAGACTTAAGTGAAGGATATTTGTCAGGGCAAAGGAAAGAAGAAGGGGAGGCACATGTAGGTGTGGGAGAGGCATCAGTTACAGGGGGCCTCCCAGCAGCCCTCAGCAGCCGAGGTGGAGAGGAGAAGGAAGAGGAGGAGGCCATCTCAAACCAAAGCCAAACCAAATCCAAATGTTCTTTATTACCTCAACAGAGCCAGCACAGCTCTTCTTCCAGCACTGCAAAGGCCAGTGGCACACTCGACAGCAAAACAGCCGCCTCTCCAAAGCCCTCCCACATTCCTTCCCCCTCTCCAAAACCCTTCCCTTTTTCTCCCATCTCTCCAAAGCACTTCAGTTTTCCGTCCTCCTCTTCTGCCCTGCTGAGCGAAACAGAGGTAAAAGACATTAGGGGGGATCAGGGCTGGATTTCTGGGTTTCCTCAGAGCTTTAGATCCCAGCAGTCTTCTCTTGCTTTTCCACTGGCGGGTATAGAGCCCACCAATATGGAACCTACTGAGGACGACGTGCTGGCAGGGGTTCCTCACTCTTCCATTTCCAATGGAAATGGTGCCAAAGCTCCAGAACCAAATGACAGCCAACTAGACACAGAGGTAGATGATGAAAAAGAAAAAGAAGGGGAACAGAAAGAAGCTGTCCTTAAAAACGTCAACCAAGACCTCTCCCCCAACTCACTGACGAGCCACATGACCATAATGCACTCACGCAATTCCTGTAAGACTCTGAAATGCCCCAAGTGTAACTGGCACTATAAGTCTCAGCACACACTGCAAGTCCACATGAAGGAGAAACATCCGGAGACGGGAGGCCAATGTGTGTGTGGAGCTTCTGGGGGAAAGTGTGTGTGTGGTGGTGCAACACGAGGTCTGTGCGGGTACTGCAGTTCTGGGAAACCCCATCCTCGCCTGGCCCGAGGTGAAACCTATGCCTGTGGCTACAAACCCTACCGCTGTGAGGTGTGTGACTATGCTACCTCATCGAAAGGCAACCTCAGCATACACATGCAGTCGGATAAACATCTCAACAACGTTCAAAATGGGGGACACACGAATGGTCACATGCACACGTCTCACATGAACAGCAGCAGCAGCAGCAGCTCCTCCAACAGTCACCCAGTGGATGAGCAGCCATATAGCAAGCTCCCACTCCCTATTCCAACACCTCCCGCCCAGCCCGCCAAGCTCACGCCACCTGCACACTCTCACTCTCATGGTAAGAGGTGGCGCTGTGATGTGTGCGACTATGAAACCAGCATTGCCCGCAATTTACGCATACACACCACCAGCGAGAAACACACACACAACATGCTAAGGCTCCAGAGAGGCTACTATCTGTCTCACTGCAATAGTCTTGCGCCACATCTTAAACACCTTCCAAACACAGGTGAGCAGCGTAACGAGTCTTGATGTCATTTAAGAAGAAACGCTGAAAAATGTGTCAAATTTAGCTCATGACTGTTTTATTGTTTTAGGCGCAGAGCTTTCCGTGAACATGAGGCTGACCAGTCAACATGTCTCAGAACAGCCAGTCACCCTTGGGTCAACACTGACTCCATCTCCCTCCCCTTCCCCATCTCCCCCTCCAGCCCCCTCTCTGTCTCCTACCGGACCCCTCTCCCAGGGTGTGTTCCAATGCCTTGTCTGCTCCTGCTTTTCATCCGACAGCTTAGAGTCTGTGGAGCAGCACCTGAACGCTCCCCGCTCCCTCCCCCAGTCTGACTGGTGTTCTCTTGTCGCTGGTGGCTGCCACTGCAGATTGTGTGGGTACACCACTCCGCTGAGGGCTAACTTCTCCTTGCATTGTCAGACTGATAGACACCGCACCCGCTACCAGCTTGCTGCTCATCTCCAGGAGGGTGGAGACAGGGGACAGGAAGGGGCTGCCCTCATCGCTAAGGGCAACCCCATTCAACTGAGGTGCAACCTGTGCGAATATGTGACCAGCAGTTTGGAGAAGCTACGAGGGCATTCCCTCAGTTCAAACCATGAGGCGAGCATTCGGGTTTACAGAGTAAGAGTTTTATTTAACTTTTTTAAGTTTCTTAAATTTGCCACTTACGCAAATACTTGCATCTTCAAACCTATCAGTAACAAATACAACCAAAATGTGCTTTTCCTGTGGTAATAACCAGAATATTTTTGTTGTCCAACCATAACATTTCTTACTTCCTCTTTTTTCTGTGCCATCCATTTCAGTTCCTGCAGCAGTATGATGGTGAGGTTGATGGAGGTTCGTGGCTGTTCCATTGTCTTCTATGCAACCACTCCTCCTCTTCTAAGCTACAAGTACTGAAACACAGTCAAACTTCAGCCCATCAGCAGAGAGAAGTGCTACTGCAGCTGGAGCCAATGGGTGGAGAGGAGCTGGCAGCCATTTTTACCATTAGAAAAAGCCCTGGTGGCGTTACAGGTAAAAATTTGAACTGTGTGGGTGTATTTCATGACATGTTGCACGCGGCTGCTGAAAGCAGAGAGCAGAAACAGGATTAAGATGAAAAGAGTGAGAAAGTGAGCAGTGGCTGTTGCTGGCGTATTGATCAAACAAAGTGATTAGTCAATACACATCCTTGTTATATCCCCAATCACCCCTGACAACAGCTAACTAGCACCTGCTAATCAATGAACCAATACAAATCCCCTCGACGAGGACTGGGGGAGGTGGGGGCTAGTCACTTCTCCTGTCTGTGCAGGATGAAACAGGGAATATATGTTGTCTGGAGTGTGTGGACTGACTAACACTTAAAAGAAGTAGTTCAGCACTTTATTTGTAAATGAAATCTATCCTGTTATTTGATTTTGTGTAGATTAAGACTTATTGAGGCTAACTCCTGTGTTGTGAGTCCATATTACCTCTACTCCACCTCCAAGGAGAATCTAATGTAGAATCAATATGTGATCAATAGCATAAGGAGGCAAGCAAGAGGAGTGATGTGTGGTCCAAACACATTGGTAATTTTGACGATGCTATAGAGAGAATAATACAAGATATAATTATCTTAAAAGTACTGTATGAATCACTGTATTTGCATGCTGTAATTACATGTCCTGCTCCGTCTCAGGAGAGCTCATTGAAGATATTGAGACCAGCACCGGTCCTTTGGACACAACCAAAGACACAAGCAACATGGACGAACCTAAGGTTTCTGAGACAGGTATTAAGACCTTGTATAAATTCGAGAACATCTCAATAGTGAACTTAAACATAGCATGGCAAAAATACTATATTTGAATTAAGTTGATTTAAAAATTCACTCATATTTCTACTTAAAGAAAAAACAAAGGGAGAGGAAAGAGAAAAGAGAGAGTTGACGCCCCCAGTCAAACGTCCTGCTTCTGGATGTGGGGAAATGGAAAACTCCATCTTAACCAAACGTCCCAGAACACACCAGCAAAATGAGAACCAGCAGGTGAGCACTTTATTCACATTTTAATTGTGTGCACGTGATTAAAAAATATACAAAAGAACACATAAATGGCCTTTTCTTGTGTAATTGCACAAACCTGTGTACGTGTAAGCTTCCACGCTATTACTAATTTAGCTCTGACATTTTTTTCTTTCTCTCTTTTAACTTTTTGTTGCCTTTTCTGTCTTTAAGACTGTCCAGTGCCCTTTGTGCCAGGTTAAACTCCCACATAAAAACCTTCGACAGCATCTCACACATGTGCACAGTGTGGCACAGGACTGTGTAGACAAGCTCATCAGTGCAGTAAGTGTATGCAACTGTGTATTTGTTGTATTTGCGTTCGTCAGGTAGTAAAAGAAAATGAGAAAGCGAAGCGATGGGGGATGGGAGAGATTGAAATGTAGGGAGACAATTCCATTAAGAAGGCACCAGAGAGAAAGGCAGCGCTTTTTTAATGCATGTTTAAGTAGCTCCTCGCTATCATCTTTGATGCAGCCGTGCAAATCTGTGTGTATGTGTACGCACGTCTTTTAGAGTGGAAGAGAGAGGGTTTGACTGAGAGAGTGAGGGAAAAGCCAGTTTTCTATAATGCATGTTTAAGTAGCCCTCTATTACCAGAAGTGCAGTCAAGCTAAAAAGGGGCCCCCATGCTTTTTACTGTGTCTCTCCAACTAACAATGACCGGTCATCTATCCACATCACTATCCTCCATCTCCCTGGCCTGTATGCTAAGTGGCCTTTGTCTCTTGCTCTCTTCCCTCCACTTCACTGACTGCTTTTCACCCTTTTCCCCTCCGCTGTCCCCCCCTCTGGCTACTCCTATCACTCCTTTTCTGCAATTTCTGTCCTGCCCCTTCCCTTCTGTCTCTCCCTCTCAATTTCTTATGCGTTACCCCTCCCTTACTGGCTGTCTTCCTCCAGAGCAGTTTTTTTTGTTCATTGCCCCATACTTCCTCCCTCAGCCTATGTTCTATCTCTTTTTCATATTCTGCACCCTTTAGTCCCCTTCCTCCTCCTTCCACTCTTCCCCTCCCTCACTCTCTCTGATAGTAATTGAGGTTCATTAATTCAGACTGAGGTGATGATGGCCATTATGTACCTTGCTTTCCAATTACGCTCTCTAGATTAAGTCTGACCTTCAGTTTTCTCTGCAGTGTGTATGTGTGGATGTTCTTCCCTTTTCCTCCAATGAAGCTGTTACGCAGAGAAAACTCTTGTCATGTAAATCTCATCTTTGGCTCTATGTCCTTTCCTTAGGGTGGCTCGCTGTTTGCAGAGATATACTATTTGCTCTCTTTGCTTGAAGCTGTGTGGATGAAGGTTTTCTATATGAAGGATGATTTTAAAAAAATTCATTATTCAGCTCAGTAAAGTTTTATTAAACCCCAGGGCCATGTTGGAGGGCGTTGTAGGAACCGAGAGGCAGATCCACATATCTCAACCATGTATTCTTATTAACACACTGGTATGCCTTGCTGCTGCTTGTGCTGCTATGCAGCCAACTGCAAAATGTAACAATAGACTTTAATGTTTAATGATATCAGTACAGAGGAGTGCTGCGATTCTGTCTTCATACATCATGAGATCTGCTTGCTATTTTACTGTACTACTAAATGTTTTATTCATAATGTTTGATTAAGTAAGCAGTGTATTTCTTTAATTCAGACTTGGTAAAGCAATACCGGGTAGAAAGAATAAAAAGAAAATCAAGGAAGACCCAAACTAACGATTTGCTACATTTTCTTTCTTCCAGGTCACACCATCTGTGGAACAACCGCAGCCTCCGCTGGAGTCAGAACTACACACAGACTTGCTTACTGATGATATTCAGAAAAACAAAACCACACAGATTACCAATGCAAACTGTACCCAGATGGCAGATCCTATTTCCTCAACAGATTCACGGAAAAACAAAGGTGGGTGAAAAGTTTATGATACAACTGACTACTTTTTAATATTGAAGAAGCAGGTACGTCTTCTCTGTCTGTCAAATAAGCTACTAGAAAATAATCTTAAATTCACAGTCACTATTTTTTGTGTCTGCAGGCATTTCAGTGGAGAACACTGAGGGAGACATAGCCGCACCCAAAGATGTCACAGCTCTTCTCACCCCACCCTTAGAAGACAGCACCTCTCACCCCTCCAATGGCACACTTGCTCCTCTGTCCCCAAATCAGATCCCCCCTTCATCGCCGCCCAACTCCCCACCCAGTGACCCACCTCCCCTTTCTGATCGCCATGGTTACCGATTCCGTTGCAGCAGGTGCAGCTTGGCGTTCCCTACTCAGGAGAAGCTCCAGCTGCACTGGCAGTACCATGCCATGAGGGCGGCGACAGAATGCCCCCTCTGTTCCAGACAATGCCGCAGTCAGGAGGCGCTGCAGAGACACATGCAGAACACGCACTCCCAGCAGGACAACACACAGGGACAGAATACATTCTTGCCGCCTCACACTGTGCAATACATGGAGCATAACAAAACTTTAGTGCAGCAAGATTTTAATTTATCACCTCAAGTGGGTCAAGAAGCTGGAGAAGGCGATGATGAAGAGATGGATGAAGAAGCATTTGGAATGGAGGAGAAAGAGGAACAAAAAGAAGTTAAGATGAAGGAAAAGGAAATGGTCTCTGAGGTTAATGCAGGTGAAGAGGATTTAACTGAGCCGGAGAAAGGGCTTCATGAGGAGACGGCATCAGAACCGAGTTCCAGCCCTCTTGTCAAAAAGAGCTCTAACCCCACATTGGACCGTTATCTGGATCCATCCAGGCCCTATAAATGCACCATATGTTCAGAGTCCTTTACTCAGAAAACAATTCTTCTGGTGCATTATAATTCTGTGTCTCATCTTCATCGGGCCAGACGAGCACTGCAAGATTCTGGCACAACTGTTACGGCCCCCGAAGCCCCACGTGGCCCAGATCCTAGACCTTATCGCTGCCGATTATGTGGGGTGGGTTACAGCCAAAGCTCTACGCTGGACATACATCTTCGCTCGGTTCTTCATCAGACTAGAGCTCGTGCTGCTCAGAACACTGCTTCACAAACCCCAACAACTGCAGCTCTTCCAGCATCAGTGCCCAGTGCTGCTGTCCAGGCTGCTACCATTAGAGAAGAAACATCCAAGAGTTTGACTATTACCAACAAGCTGGATGACGTAAGCTCTTCAACCTCTTCATCAGTTGTTCCTGTCTTATTAGCTGACTATCAGTCAACTCTCCCTGATCCAACAGACAACCAGCAGGCTAAAAAAAGAGTGGCAGAGCTCCTAGCATCAAGAAATCAGCTAATGCTAATACAACAACAGCAGCTAGCCCAGGCCCAGGTACAGGTTCAGCTACAACAACAGACAGCACTGCTCCAGTCCCAAGCTATCCAGCACCTTCCATTAGGGCCAGAGAATCTCCTTAAACAACACTTCTCTTTAGCACCAGACAATTTAATCTCATTACAGCAGCAACTTCTTCTGCCGTTTTATTTGTCTGGAGACATCAAGCTAACACCAGAACTAACTATTAAGAGTCCAGATCTTTGTAATTTAGTATCTAACAATACTAGTCCAAAAGAAAAAGGCAAGACAGAAGCTAAAAGGGAGTCTCACATGGATGAAAAACAAACCCAGAAGCAAAGTTCATATTCAGATGTTAACCAACCACCTGACCACTCTCAGATTGAACCCAAGGTTGATTCTGTTTCTGGCATGCAGCTGGAAAGAGAGCACAAAAAATCCGGTGTTGAGGAAGAAAAAGAAGAAATGCTTGCTCACACTGTTAAAAATGAGAGTCATAAAGAAGAAGCAGTTTCTTCCTCATTTAATCCTCTTGGATCACAGTGTCCTCCTCCCAGAGTTCCTTATGCTGCTGCAAATGGAGAACCGCTTAGAGCTCTGCTGCAGAGTTATGGCTATGAGTTGGCCATGCAATATACACAAAGCAGACACAGACACCAGCAGCAGATAGCAATGCAAGTGGTGTCTTCTGTTGATATGGGTAAGATGGAAGTATGCTCAGAGAATGAAAGAGATGAGCTGCAGATTGAAAATGCAGAAGGCTGTGAAAACAGTAACAAAGGATTCGAAAGTGACAGAGGCATCGAGGAAAAACAACAGAGCAAAGAGGAGGCACCATCCAACAAGAAAAAAAAGTGCTGTGAAATTGGAGAAAAGTGTGAAAATTGTGGCAAGTTTTTCTCAGATCCCTTGATTTTAAAAAGTCACCAAGAATATATTCATAGGATGCTGTTTCCCACTGCTGCACTGGAGAGGTTTTCAAAAGAATACAGATTCCAGTATGACCAGATTTACCCTCTTACACAGCCTAAAGCTTGGGAGAATTCATCTTTTGGCCCTCAAGCAGCAGCTCCACCCTCAGCTACAAGCACAGAACCAGAACCTGCCACTGAATCATCCAAACCTCAAGTGAAAACCCTTGAATCCTCATCTACAGCGGCTTCAGATCCCATGGCTAAAGGCAATGCTGCAGCTAAAGATCTGACAATGGCTCCCCCTTCAGCTTCCCCTCCATGTCCTCCTTCTAATCCCCAGGATCTTCAACAGCAGGAGTCAACTATTCCAGGCACATCTTGTGCCTCAACTTCCCAAACTACAACCCCAATACAGTTTCCCCTGGCTAAAATACCTATGCTCCCGCTATCGTTGCCTCAGCTTCCCATACCTCCCCTACCCATACCAAAGCTTTCTCTTCCACCAATTCCCTTTCCCATGGACGTTCCACTCCTCCCTCCTGTTGTGATGCAGTCTATGGCTCTTCAAACCCAACCTTGGTTAGACTCAAACATGAACCCTGAGCTAGCAAAACTCTACCAGTCTCAGCTTAACCCGCTGCTTGGACAGCAGCCACAACTTAGTCCAGCTTTGCTTACTCAGCAACCCCAGCTCAGCCCAGCTGTGTTAGGTCAGCCACCACAGCTTAATCCTGCTTTACTGGGTCAACCAGCCCAATCCAACCCCATCCAGACAGGACAGCCAAGCCAAGTTAGCCCAACCACACCTGACGCACAACAGGGTAAGAGAACCCGGACAAGAATCTCTGAAGAACAACTTTCTGTTCTGAGAAAACACTTTGATATTAATAGTCTCCCCAGTGACGAAGAGATCAACAAGATGTCTACTCTGTCTGGTCTGCCTCACAAAGTAATTAAACACTGGTTTCGCAATACCCTGTTTAAAGAACGCCAGCGAGACAAGGATTCCCCTTACAATTTTAATAATCCCCCAACCACAGCCTTGGATGAGACCAGAGAAGAAGTATCACAAAACCAGCATTTGACACTCTCCCCATGTTCATTGTCATCAGGCCTGTCAGCCAACCCCTCCCCACAACCACTAGATCTGCTCAGAGAATCTCAGCGGGGCAGACGGTCTTCTAGAACCCGTTTCAGTGAGCAACAGCTGGAGACTCTGCAGGGGGTGTTTGAGGCTACTCCTTACCCCAGAGAAGAAGAATATGACAGGTTGTCTGCTCTGTTGTGTCTCCCTAACAGAGTCATTGTTGTGTGGTTCCAAAATGCAAGGCAAAGGGCCCGCAAAAATCAAGAGCGGGGAACAGACGATGGACCAGAGGGAAAGAACCAGTTTGATAACACCAACAAACATAAAAATGGCTGTTATAAGAATGATGATCAGGACAACAGCTATGAGGATGATGGGCAAGGTGACTCTCAGAATGAAAACTCCATGGATTTCACATATGAGTATTACACCCACCCTGATTCACCTGCAATTGAGTCTTCCACTCACTGCTTAGAAAGTGAGAATCTAACAACCAAAGGTGAACAAACACCTGCTAAAAGGAAAGAGGAAGAAAAAATAGCCACATCTCCGGCTAATGTGAGTCCAGCTCTTGTTCAAAACATTATTTCGGATACAGAGATGCAGCAGAAGGAAACTACTCAGACCATAAAAAGAGGATCTGGCCTACATACTGAAAGTCTCCCAGAAAGACCTAAACCTCCTGCTGCCTCTTCCATACAAAAGACAATACCACCTATTTTGTCTATGTCTCATTCAGATCAGAGGAATACCAATAGTTCTCCCTGTGAGCAAGCTAATGAAAATTTGTCGGATACATCACCCAGCCTCCCCTCTGCTCCAGAGTCTGAAATGATACATACTCGGCTGCCTGATACCACAGCATGCCTCTCTAGTGAAACTCCACCACAGCTCCAAACCCAGGCTCAATTCCAGTGTAGTCTCTGTACAGTTTCCTTGCCATCATTTCAGCTGTGGCAAGAACATCAGACCAGGCATCTCCTGGCAGCTCAGTCCCAGGTACAATTCCTGCAGTCTGGATTTGTAGATCGAACCATGCCTTACATGATGCTTCATTCCAACCACACGTTAATGGCCAGCCAAATGCTTTCTGGGGCTATGTCTCAGATGCACCCTAATTCCACACATTCCATGATTTCACACCTGAACAGCATCCAAATTAAGAATGCATTCCCTGATCATGCAAGCAACCCCCTTAATAATTCTCTGACGCCCATAAAGCAGAGTGCAAAGCATGTATCAGAAACCAGTTTTGAAAGCAAAAGGAGCAATAGAGAGGTTGAAGAAGAGCACAGAAGGGACAAACGTCAGAGAACTACCATCACTCCGGAACAGCTTGAAGTCTTGTATCAGCGCTACAGTTTGGACTCTAATCCCACCAGAGGAGTCCTTGAAAGTATTGCACGAGATGTGGGCCTTACAAGACGTGTGGTTCAGGTACTAAATATGAAATATGACTGCATTGTTAAATTTTATTGGCTTTATCTACTTTTAAAACATGTCTTTTTTTTCCCCCCACAGGTCTGGTTTCAGAATACACGTGCAAGAGAGAGGAAAGGACAGTTTCGGTCAGTGGGGCCAGGTTCCACTTTTACCTTGGGCTTGAACCACTTACGCTGTCCATTCTGCCGGGCACTCTTCAAGGTGAAGAGTGCTCTTGATGCCCATATAAGATCACGTCATTGGGCAGAGGCAGAAAGAGCAGGTTACAACCTGCCGATGGCTACTGGATACAGTGGACAAACTGGGTTGGCTACAACATCTGTCACAGAGAGACCAGGTCCATCTATCACCTCTTATCATGCCCCAAATTCTGCCTATGACATCACTAACAAAGAGCTGACCATGAAGCAACCTTTGAGTACTTTGTCTTCAACCAAAAATCTAAGTAACCTTGAAGAGGAGGATGAATATGAGGAAGATGATGAAGAGTACCCATGTGAGGAGAGCTCTAGCATGGCTGACCAAGGTTCTCCTAGTCCGGAAGAATCTGGGGGTCAAAGCTCAGATTGGGGTGAGACGCAGATTCAGCAGCAGAACCACTATCAGCAGCAGCGCCAAAGGACACAAATGAGCCACTTCCAGGTACTCCAGCTCAAAGACTTCTACAGGAACCACCGTACACCCAACCGCCTTGAGTGTGAGACACTGGGCCAGGAGCTGGGACTACCTCACCGTGTGGTGCAGGTAATCACAGAAAACTATAAAGCTATAACAAATGATCCTGTAAAGGCTGGTAGATGGTATTTATCAATGTAAATATTTTTGCAGGTGTGGTTCCAGAATGCCAGAGCGAAGGAAAAGAGGGCCAAGAGCCTGAGCTCTGACTCTGCAGAAAGGGAGCAGGCCGAGCTGTCAGCAGGGGCAGGAGAGAGAGATAGAGCTTAGAAAGGCAGACTGCTGCCTTTGAATATATTTTCACCAAAACCCCTCCTGCAACGTCTGTCCAACTCCACACATATCCTGTCCACTTGCTGCCAAACGTATAACCTTAACACCCCAAAGATGCAGAGCTGCAGTGGCCCAAAGAGAAACTCTCAACAAGTTTGGGAGAGCCCAAACCAAGTCCTCTACCACAGCTTCCTTTTTTTCATATTGTTCCTGAAACTCTTTCCCGGTCTGTCTTGTCCTGTTGAAACAAGACCCCCCTCCCTGTTCTGTCAGACACCTTACTACAACCAAACACCATCTTGATAAAAACCAACCAGAGTCCACAGAGGCCAAAGAGCATTCTCCAAGTATGTGACCTCACTGCCCAGCTAGACCTGCAGTCTACCTCTCAGTCTGCATGACAGACCCACAGTGGGCCCTCCAACAAACAGTGCTAGATAACTAGCTGTGTAGCATGTAGTGCCAGGCTCCACGAGGCTGGAACAGAAATTGTCAAAGAGATTTTAGTGTAAATAGAGAGCTCCAAAAAAATAAACTTGAAGAAAAAAAACAAAGCAGTCAACAGTGGAAGAAAAAGGTTAGAGGGAAAAAAACTGAATAGTATCCTTGAAATACACAGGGGTATTTGCATAGAGCTTTTGTAAAGACTGTCTCAGATTCCAAAGCTCATAACCAAAATTTTACATGTCTGTGGATTTAGTTTGAACGTGTTTGTTTTGGATAACAAACTTCAGAGCTGACGTCTGTATGGTGAAGAGGTGAGATCTGCAACTGGCATAGGTAAACCGGAGCACCAATAGACTGACGCGGTGCTAGAATGCAGCTTCACCCTCCAAAAGCCAATGATGAGTCTTCTGTTCTGTATGTACTCCTTGTATGTTCCTTTAGTGGATAACAGCCCAAATAGCACAGTAAGTAAAGGTCAGTTTCTCCTGAAGGGGGTAAACTGTTTTTATAGCACTCAACCATTATACTGTACATGAAAACTTTAACCAAACTCAAATTTACATTGTGTGTGTTTAGTAATAGTTTCTTGATATAAATCTAATGGATTGACATTAACTGTCTTGCTTCAATATAATAGTGTCATGATGATGAAAAGATTATGACAGCTTTCGTATGTTCAGGCAAGGTGAATTACTGCCTTTCCATCCTATTTGAATATACCAATGGCTTACCAATGTTATGTGATTATTGTAAAGCTTTCTATACTCAGGTCAACAGCTCAACATGGCTCTACTTCAAATGTGATATTAACGCTATTCTGTTTTTAAAACAGAAGAGGCCTGGTTAAAACTTGGACTAAGTATTACATGACATCAACACAAACATCTCTGTATTTCAAAGATCTGAGCTTTTCACCTCTGAGTAATAGATTGTTATGAAAAACCTTATTGAAACTAAAGTGTTTAATAGTGTGAGGGGTAAATGTACAGTATTTAGCTTTTGTATGGTTGACTCAAGACTTCATTGGATGTTTGAGACATAGCTCTCTTTTCGACACAAAGGGGAGCTTCTCCGCAAAGTTGAGGAAAAAGAAAAAAAAAACTTTGGATGCTATCGATGTTATTTTTGTACACTTTATTTATTTTCCCTCTTTCTTCCTAATTTCTTTTTTTCTCTCAGCCTTTCTTCCTCTGTTCATTTGCAACCAGTCTTTATTCTACCTGTAATAATAATATAACAATAATAGCTAAACAATAATTAATGCTTTAAGACAAAAATCCAAAGACGTGATAATACTTTAACCATATGACCTACAAAAAATAAGCGCTACTGTTTACTTGACGATGTATGGAGTCCCTGTATCTAAGCTACTGTTTTCTGCCTCTCATAAGCACACTGGAGACTGTAACCAAAACCCCAAACTAGAGCCATTGCAGTCTGTAATATAGCGGTTGAAGAGTTTTACTTCTTTTGGGAAATGTTGCAGTTTATTTTTCTTTTATATCATAGTGTTGAACTTCAGCCCTTAAGGATGTCCAGTTTGCTGCTAATGTACTGTAGTTTCTAACGATATTGTAGAAAGATGCATGCTCTGATCGCTTTACCACTAGGCTTTAATGACTACAAACTGTAATGATACCTGTGATGCTGTTGATAAACTGCTCCTGTTATTCTGTTAAAGATTAATGGATATGCGGGGCTCAATTCCATCAAGTTTGTTTTTCAGTATTCCATTATTTCCCCATACACAGGTAAAAAAAAGGCTTTCATTATATCCTAAACATTTCTTTCATGCTTCCACTTTTCAGAGAAGTCTTATTTGGGCATTAACTTCTCAGTGCTTATGGAGATACTGCATTGTTATTTGAAGGAGTTAAGCCCCAAACCTTCTACTGGTATGGTGTCTTTCTGGGTTGCAATGTCTGTAGTCCAGCTAAAACAGCCTTTGCTGAACTCGGACGGACAACACAGCCAAGTTTCCAAAGGATATGGACTGACTAACTTTGTCATGATTTTGTTCTTAAACTAACCAATGTTTACGACAATACCAATGAGCTTTCTTCTGTACAGAAATGTGCATTCCAAATACCACAAAGGCAGTCTTTTTGTATACCGATGATTTCAAATTTCATTTCTCGTATTCTCTTGATCTTAGTGACTGTAAGATGTACATATTGGAGTTCTCTGTGGTGAAGAGACTCTGTTATCCTTACTGTAGGTAAAACAGTTCTTTTTAATTTAATTTGACTTTTTTTCTTTTCTGGATATGTTGTTGCCATAGTGATGACCAAAAAGATACCTGTGATGTGCGCCTGTCCTTATGTCCTGCTCCAGTGGTTTAGTGTGTCTCTATACTCTTCCTTCCCAATTTACCCCAGCTGGTGTGTGTTTCTTTCCCTCCCCATAATCCACTGAGCTAAATAAAGTCTGCTTTGGTGCACGCTCCAGTCTCATCCCTTTGGTCTAACTTGGAGAAGCCATTTTGTGAATGTTGTGCAATGCTAGGGTGTCTGCCTCTATAATCTGTTTCATATTCCAGGTTGTATATTCATACTTCTAGCTAGGAGCCTTTTGGCGTGCAATCGTGTGTGTGTAACACGGCAGAGTGTTAAAGGCGTTTGGTGAATGGAGCCATGACCTCTAGGGTCACTTCATTAATTACATCTGTGACATTCAGCCAGATGAGTTTCCTTTGTGACTAAATGATATGATGAATATTAACGACCTCGGATGAATTACATTGCTGCTCCTGCTGCTACTGCTGCTGATGATAATGTGTTTTACGACTCTAGGAGAGAGAGGAGGAAAATTGCATACTGCAGCACATTTAGGACACTGATATTCATATGCAACATTCAAAGACCACAGCTTAGGTTGGTTGAGAAGATTTTATTACTTTTACTTTCTTTCGTAAAACTTTTCAGTTATTGGCAAGGCAACGCGGTAGAGAGCAAAATCTCAAACTATTATGGGAATGTGGGGTGGTCAGTCACACAGGTTTTTAATACTATTCTTCAACAGCAAGCCATTCATTTAACAATTACACTGAGATGCAACAAGGGAAAATGCCACCATGAAACTTATCATCTGATTTTAGTTGCGAGGTGGAGACAAGCGGATACATGCAGGGAACAATAGCAAAGTAAACACAGAAGAGGGCTTAAGATAGCTTCGTATCTGATGATAGCCATCTTAGAAAGTCATCGTGATAAAGTGATCCCCCACTATTTCTCCTTCTCCCTGTCCTCCCCCTCTTAATCAAATGAGTACTGTGCAGCTGGTGGGGTTGCGGCAAAAAGGGGTACAAGTGTGTGTGTGTGTAGAATAGGTGGAGGGGGGCTTTGAGGGATGGCGTGAAATTATTGCCTGCTGGTGTATATGTGTCGCTGGGGGTAGTAGAGTAGAGTAGGGGGTTGGGCTGAGGCTGGGGAGGGGGTGTAATGTCATTGCCTGCTGGTGTATCTGTAGTGGGGGCTCATTTAGATTTAGATTGGTTATGTGAGGAGAGAGCTTGAAAGGCCACCTCATGTTTATGCATGAATCCCTGAGCATGCTGCTGTGGTGGAACCCTGAGTTAAAGAGACAGAGCTGAAATGCATTCGCACATTTAGACACCCCTCTGCTGCTGAAGATAATGTTTCAGCTGAAGCCACGCTGTGCTATCAGACATGTTTCAATCACTCTGCAGTTGTAGGGTTGTTTTTTCACGTTATTTTTCCATCTGTGTGTCTTTCTACACAAATTACACCTTGCTCCAAACTTACAGTAAATGTTTTTTTATAGAGTCATCCAAATTTCCAAATTTTAGAACTCAAAATGTTAGCTTTACCTCTCACTGTCTGACTGTGTGCACATGTGTGCTGTGGAGTCTTCTATGGCTGATGCATAGCTTCCCACATTACACTCACTCATACCCCAAGAGTAATCAGTAAATGTCTTTGAAGGAGAGTTTGTTCAGCACTTCATCAGGTATAAAGTGGTTTTTATTTGGAAATGTGGTCCCTATCCATCTTTTAAATGACTTTTTAATGGTCGTCACACCATCCTAATCAATCATGTGCCCAAGGTAGCCTGCAAGCACAAATACACTCTATTTATAATTCCTACATTCTGCTGCAAAAAAAATGACACTTTTCCTTTTCTGGACTGTAAAATTGGAATATTGGTAGCATTGTTTTATGATTTTGCAGATTCATAAATAAAGTCTTCCTTTACTAATCCCCAGTATCCTGGTAATAAGGTGTCCCATGTCTGTATATTACACTGAATCCTTCCTGAAATGGTGGATATAACTTAGTGATATTTATTGTTCGGGCCCACACTTTGTGACCCCCTCTTCTACAATACACCTCCACCCCTCCTTACCCCACTGGCGACCACAGTACTTTACATCTATAATGAGATACAAATACGCATCAGCAGGAGAGTGTCTATGCCACGCGTCACAGTGTGAATATTACTCACACTTATTAGCTGGATTATGTTAATCTTTACACTCTCTGCTCACAGACAACAGACTCTCCATGATATGGGGGTGGTCACGGCAGTAAGCGTGTGCTACCGTTTGTATACATGTGTGTATGAGTGATTGCCATGTTGTCAAACTGATCTGCATGAGAAAAGGCAGTCTAATTACATCACTTATGCAAATGAGAGATGCACACAAGCACACACATACATACGCACTATGAAGAGCTTATAACTAAGGTCAAAAAGACAGCATGAGACATGCTATCTTGTTGACAATCACAGGGCGACATTGTATGTTTTGATGCATCACATAAAAGTTTACAGTGAATGTTTTAGTGAATGCCTTCAACTATTTCAGATAAAAGGAGGAGACTGGTCAAGCTCATAAAAGGACCAAAGCAGTCTCTTATTGACTGTTATTGGAAAATGTCCAACTGCATATCCACTGATTAGACTTTTCTCAGTCTGATACATTGATAGTATCCCTGTTGGCATGATTGATTGAGTCTGACACATTTTAATTACGCCCAAATTAAATGAATCGGCTGGCAGACTATAAAACGTTGCTGTTTAATAACGATCCCCTCCGTTTTCTATTTTTTTCCTCCCTTCATCCAATCCCATTTTGGCGGCCCACACCAAATAACCTCTCTCTGTTTAATGATATGCAAATGAATTTTCATGAACCCCATGATCCCATGCGATGATTAAACTGAGATGACATTAGCTGCCATGCTGCTGCCACTGTCAGTGTTTCTGTCTGCCTCTTTTCTTTTCCCCTATCTCCACCATCTTTCTCCGTATCCACGACAACAGCCAACTGGTGATATTAAGGGGTTCATTGTCACTATTCCCTTATGAATTTTCTTCGTGAGGGATGACATTCTGAATATCCAGTATTATTTTAGAGAAGTTTTCCCAGTGGCAGCAGATGGAGAGCATCCCAGTGCGAGATACTGGTTCTCACATGTTTTAGCAGCATGCCGAAGACATTCCTGTTAGAACAATATATAATTACTGCGATGCAGTAACATCATTCAGAAGATTTTGGTTGCTTTCCACATCTCATTTTCCACTTCCACTAGTCCCCTCTCCTCCCACCGCTTCGTTTTAGTCTATATCCAGCTCCACCTCTGCTGTCGTTTATTGTACTCCATTTGCATAATGAAGCCCAAGCTTAATTAAGATCCCACTGGAGTCTGGAGCCAAGGATGAAGGAAAAGAGGAGGAAGAGGGGAGGGGGGAATCCAGCGTTCTTCAGCTTATCCGCACGTGTCGAAATAGGAGGCACAATTTAGGGGGGGAGAAAAGCGTTGACGAGCGATTAAATCGCTAATTATGATCGGCTGTTAGAATTAGTGTGTGGCTGTTAATTAGCTGCAGATGAGATGCCCAGACAGTTGCCCGCCCCTGACAACTGCAACACCCGTCCTCACTGGCAATGGAGAAACACAGCTTGACACTGTGGAGATGATGCCAACACATCCCTCCCTTTAACAGAAGTAGAAGTCGGAGAGGATATCCCTTTAAGAGTATCCCAGGTGTGCAAGTCCAGGAAAGAAGCTCTTCATCACTTGTCCTCCCACTCCCACTGTTCTTCATTAAGCATGGAATTCGTCATTTTTTTCATATGTATCCTTTATTCATTTAGCTCATTATTTCTCTTCCTCTCCATGGTAAAATGGTACAATCCCTCTTTCTCTGTAATGGGCAACAGCTTTCTTTCTGCACAGCAGTTGGCACAGAGCAGAGTTGGCATCAAGGAAATGGTTTTTGTCCCATACTGCTACAACAGCTGCATTCGTGGATGTAGCTTTACCCTTTTGTTCCTATTTTGTGCTGCTATTTACTGTATTTTTAACTCCTTTAAATGGCACCTGGAAATGCCCTGCAGTTTGCGTTTGGCATGACGCCATCTCTGGTTTTGGATTCTCCCTTGAGGCGATGTCTTCGCCAAAAACATTCAAGGCTTCCGAAATGTTCTGCTCACCGTATGGACGTTTCTGTTTACAAATGTGGGCATTATGTTACCTTGGCAGTATGCCATCCTTTTCCCCATGCCCTTGTTGCCCGCAAAAAGATGCCATCGCAACCCGCTGGCAACCGTTGCCTGGGCATATCTTCTTGGCTTTGTCCGAGAAAACGGTGATTAAAAGCAAATCCTCATAGGTGAGTCCTCTTGTCTTTGACTACAACAGTCCTCCAGCACCTGGTTTGATTGCTTCAGTAATGCCTCAAGTACAAACTGGCATGGTGCCCATTGGCTGGCACGCTGCGCCTGGCAGGGGAAGAGCAAAAAGTCAGAAAGTGGAAAGAACGGTAGTATTTTTAAACACCATTTTTCTTCATATGACAGATGCTCACCCTGGGGAGTTTTACAACACATCCGTATTCCTCTCAAACATCCTTTGTTTTCATCGATCTTTATCTTAGCCATCCTCCTATGTGCTGCCATCTTACTTCTCTGTTCTGCTGTACTTTGAGGCTTTTAACGTGTTCCATTTCTCTCCTTCGTCTCGCAATTGTGACGCCCGATTGTGTCGGTGCCAAGGTGGCACCATGGTAGCAGTATGGAGGTCTGTTTCGCTTACTCTTTCATTCTTATTCTCTTCGCCCCTTTGCCCATGCCCATGCCCGCCCCGCTCAAGTCCTGACTGGATGGCACCGTGCCAACCTGCCACTGCCATCGCTCTCATTTGTAGCTCATCTGGCTGTTGCCCTTCCCCCTGTCTCCATATTTCCATTCCTCTCTGTGTCCTTAATTTCGTTCATATTGTTTCTAAGTCATTTATTCCATCACATATTTTTGCATCTCGAACTTTTCTTTTCTTCAAGGAAGAAATCGCCAGTGTTAATTGTCATTTGGAGGACTATTTCATCATGAAGGAATGATCTCAGTTGCTGCCCTGTAGGTAATTACAGCTGTAGTTACTTATTCCACTGAGACAAGTGGAGAAGGACAAAGCGACTCCTGAGTTTGGAGAAAGCTGTGTTGTTTTAATTAACTTTGACCAACCCCCTTCCATGTGTGCTACATTTCATGTCTCGGGGAGCCTTGAGGTGGCTGTGCTTGTTCACACATAAACTGTAAAGCAAGATGATTGATGCGATTATCAGTAAAATTGATTGTGTACCATTGACCTCACCCACTTTACCAAGATGACCCATGAGCCTTTGTTTTCCTTTTTTCTCCCCCACTTTTTAAATTCACTCGTGTCAAACAAAAGCTGCCAGTGGTGGAGAAGCCATTAAGCAAATACTCTCATTAGAACACAAAACATAATGAATATGTAAATGATGTGTGTAATTTATGCATGGATAAGACTTCTTCTATACTCAATCTGCCATTGTATTCACCCTATTTATTTCCTCTTTTCCTCAAAACTTCACACTCTTTTGCCAAATTTCTTCTTTTCTTAGAGCACATCCTGTGAATAAATCCACTGGGAACCCCTTAAAAGCGAACTATTGTCTTTTTTTAACACATTTTTCCATGCCTTATCCATACTATCTCTCTTTGTTTGTTTCCCTCTTTCGGCTAACAACTTATCCCATCCTTACCCCAAAAACAAACTGTGCAGTAAAAACCAATAACAAAGTGTTTGATTAAGGTCTTTCTTCCAAGAACATGAATACTAAATAATACAACTACTGATTCACCTCTGCGCCTGGCTGTATTTTGTTTCTATTTAGTCACTCTTTGAGGGTGTTAATCTTAATGTGTGGTCCAAATTGTGGGGTAAATTGAAGCATGTCCTGACAGAGTAGCCTTCTCCCGTCTAGGATAAACACCTATAATACTCTGGCTCCCCTGGCAATCACCATAGCAACAAACCATGGTATCCACGTGAGTTGCATAATAAGATGTTCCCCAAGACCACAGACCATAAAGCAGCGACAAACTAGACACCCGCAGCAATGGATGTGCATTAGAAAATAATCACTCAAATACATCAAACTTCACCTCCAGCTGATTCGACGCAAATCTTTCCTGTTTATCAATCGACTTGGAGCACAAAACACACCCTCTTAAATGTATGTGCACCTTCTCTGTCTCTCCAGACCTTAACAGGTGCTGATGAGCCACAGTCAATGATTGTAATGAGCTATCGATCACCGTGGGAAAACAGAGGGACAGAGAGTGGTGAGGGAGGCAGGGGGAACAAGAGGACACACACAAACAGAAGGGACTGCCAGAGAACGGTACAAACTTCACATGAGCCGAATGGAGACAAGATACTCCAGACACAGCACCCATACTTGCTTTAACCTAGTCCTTATCGCTGTTTGTTGTACGTAAGACTTTTTTATACATAACTTTATGGTATAGAGCTTGTTCTGAGCACCAGTTGAAGGGAACTAGCCATCTCAGGGCTGCTTGTGGATAGGCAGAGTTAAAGATGACCGTGCAGACACGCTTGTCATGACCGAGTCCAGATGCCAGTGAATGGCACTGACGCAGTATCTCTATTTTCCCCTCTTTTTTGTGCGGTGTGCACAGAGGGAAGGCAGACAGCTTTAGGGAAGGGGGAGGTGCGTTGCGTGCGTCTGTATATGTGTGTGTGTGTCGTGTGTGTTGGCTGCTGTTTCAGATAATGAAATGCAGCAGGGAACAAAGAGCTGGGGGCCCCTATTCTCTGTGCTGCAGCTTCATTTTCACTCCCGTCAGTCTATGATTCTTCCATACCCTCTTTCTTGTGTACATGAACGCACGTGTGTGTTTATGTTTGCATGAACTGGTTGTTGTGTGTATGAGTGCCCCCCCTCCTCCGCCTCCTGTTAGCATTCTGCATGGCAGATTCCCCTAATGTAATAACTGTGTCTGCATGTCTAATTTACAGCAGGAGAGAGTAAATAGCCTGTGGTTAATTACAGTACGTGTGTGTGTGTATGCGTGTGTCTACATGCGCGTGGGTGTGTCAGAATGATTTATGAGTTGCAAATAGCTACACCAGTGCCCCGTTTCTCCTCACTTAGTTTTTAATCTGTCTTTCCATTAATTTTCCTGGAGATGTTATTATGGTTTTATAACAGTGTGCACGAGGATGCACATGTGAACGCACGTATGTGTTAATCAGACAGAGGTGAGGACATTTTGTAAGACTCAAGGCTATGTGAGCACCTGGGTTGCACCTCTCCATTTCCCTTTCCTTTTCTGTCTGCTAGTGCTTTATTCACTGTCTTCATTGAGAGCCACAATGAACACAGATCTTTATTGACAGTACATGGTAGAACATGGAAACAGCAGGTCAATCCGTTTAGCCCAAGGGCCGATACACCAATTCACCAATTTGTCAGTGTTAGTTTGAGAGAGAAAAGCAGCTAATCTCTCCTCTCTGCTCTCTATTGATCACACACTTAGACTCCACTTCTCTGTCTAAACACTATTGATTCTCCCTCTCTCTCAATCTCTTTCTCGCTCTTCCTCTTTTTCTGTATTGCCCTCCTTAGATACCACACCTCTCGCCACGTCTTTCCCTCCTGCACCCTCACTGCTCTTGTTTTCTTAGTTGGAATAACTGTGATTGCAGGCCAGTGTATTTGAAGGTCTCAGATCACATTTTAGATGGAGCTTTTCAACTTCACAAAGAATGTTTCAGTTTGGTCCACAAGTGTCACAAATCACTGCCCCCTACTGTGTACATTAAAAAGCTTATTCGTGGTCTCATTAAAAAAAAAATCAATTACTTCACTACCCTTCAACGGTGAGAACACAGACAGTGATTAAAAATTCACTGTTGGGTACACTGTCTGGCTTTCTTTTCCAGGCTTATATTGCACAGTGTTTTTGAAAAGGATTTACATTCCTGTCAAGATGAAGGCAATGCAGAAGACAGGCTATGTTATAACATCTACCTCACCCGCCACATCAGTCAAAATGGGTCCAAGTATCTGTGTTTGAAAAAGTAATTAAAATTCAGTTTGCAAACAATGATTTTGATTTCTCTCAAAAGAAGAAAAAAAAAAAAACAAAAACAAAAACAAAACAAAATAAAAAAAATTATTAAAACAACAGAATATA
>JBAMHX010000011.1:21752145-21793669 GCA_037177515.1 Pseudomugil tenellus
GGGGGGGGTGGTATATACCCTTACTACAGACACCACAGGTAAAAGCAAACACACACACACACACACACACACACACACACACACACACACACACACTACTTACATGCACCCAGAGATAATAACCCAGCAAAAGACTAATTTTCTATAAGATGCAGTGTAATTTTGGGATGATTGAAAATGACAGGCCATCAAGGTATAAAACAAAAAGTTGAAAGTTTGGAAAAACAGAGGAATAGGCCTGTTGCATTAAGTCAGTTAATTGCATGATAAGAAAAAATGAGCGCAATAAGTTTGTCGGCCGCAATAATTTTTTTTCTCTCCTTACCAAAGACTGGATTGCAATAGGCTTCACTACGGTGCATCATAGTGCACGAGAGCATTTCAGAGGCAGCGGTGCCTTTGTTTACAACTTTGCCAACAAGATGACATACTAAAAGAGATCAAACATTCATCTGATTTTATTCTGCTGTTCAAGTTAAAACATGACCCCTTAAAATGAGCAGACACTTTGTAACTGCTGACTGGACCCTGAACTCCAGGTGTTTAAAGACCAGATATGTTCCTGATAAGCAGACTGCTGAAACCCTGGAAGCCCCTAAACTAGTCTGCACATCAAGCTAAATATTCTTTACAAATTAATGTTTATTCTTTGAAAGGATGTACATGGCCTTAATATGGCATTATTTTTTTATTAGTATACAAGTTGAAAATTGTCTCAAAATTACTTTACTGCAATATTATTGTTTGTCACAATATTTTCTGAGACAATCTGTGGCAAAATTAGGAATTGTGACAGGCCTGCAGAGGAAGGAAGGAAAGAAAGGAAGATTGTAGCAGGATCTCACAAAAAAACATGGTGATATGTGAACACACCTTCTCTCTGAAGTCATAATGACCCGTTCGCAAGAAATCTTAAGTGAAATGTCACGTTCAGGAACGATCAAATCAAAAGGGGGGAGAATATAACCAACAGTGGCACAAAGTTAAACGAGTCTTCCGATAAAACTTCACTAATGTTTTCTAAGACCCTACTATCATAATCATAATGGCTTTTCTCGCTGTATAAAAGTGAAATGGAAACATGCATGGGTGTTTGGGTACAGAAGGGGAAGTAATCAATGAATGTGTTTGCTCTGTGGCTGTGTGTGAAAGTGTACCCAGTGGTGGCAGATTGCATTAGGGTTTATAAAATGACTGATCTTTGAAAGGTAGAGTGCCTGCGCTGTGCCAAATGATTGCATCATTGAAGCCAGCTCTGCTGTAAGAGCCAGCACACACAAAGACATGCATTAATAATACTGACTCAGTTCTCATCATTCCCCAAGTTACCATGGAGATCTGCACTTTCTATTCTATTCGACATTTAGAAAGTGACTAAGTCATCTTGCTAAGTCATCATAAAGTTCTACAGAAAAAAGTTAGTTAACAAAGTTAAATGAACATTTGTAACAAGGTGCTTTATAAATAAACACTTGCACTAGGACATGTGCTTGTAGTAACTCTGCAGGATACTGAAGGCCAAATCTGATCAATTTCTTTTGTCATCTACATGCAAGTTCAAGCTTGATAAATAAGTTAGTGTCGATCTGACAGAGATCACATTGCCTGTGTTTTAGATTTAAACTGGTTCATTGATTTGTCTTCTTGATCTGATTTATAAAATCCTCATTGATGAATGATTTGAGCAGCTTGTGTTGTATTTATCGTTTTATTGCACTGAATCAATATCTGGGAAGATGGCATATTCCCATATTATCGTGTATTCTAAACAGATATCTCAGACACAAAGTTAATGATCAAATGAGCACCATGTTCTGGCAAACTAAGTCTAATCAAGTCTCAAGCTGAAGGAGTGATTTGATGTACTAAGTGCTTGGTGATTTGGTGTACTGTACTGCTTGAGTTTGTTAGTTCAGCTTCGAGATTTGATTTTGTTCATTTGTGTCACACAAACATATCTACAAATATTTTAAAACATAATATACATCAGTAAATGTACAACCTATCCGACCTATAGGATGACTAAGAATGGTGCAAGTATGAAGATGAGTAAATGTTCATTGCTCTGGAAGTAGAATACTGGTTACTGTACTGGAATTAAAAAAGAAAACCAGGTCAATTTTACATTTCCTTTCACAGCCTTTATCTCCAAACCCATCAATATCCCATGTGAACAGTGTATCAAGTTGACAAGTCAAAGTGGTTTCCTTACACGTCACCACAAAGTAATTATACTTGCAGCGAGGGGCACATAAAGCAACAAGGCATGGTCAATTTGTAGATTTGTTATAGATTAATCCCTAAACTATAAAGTATAATGCGAAAAGATTTCATATGAATATATACGTCTACTTTAACAACAAAATCCATCCATTAAAATGTACTTTTGCTGCTCTACATGATCAGTACAAATGAAAGAAAGAGTTATTGGGAGGGAACTTAAATTGGCTGGACAAACAACCCAGCGGAGACAACTGGAAAGACAAATTATATAAGTGGAACAATGCAGACTTCGGCAAGAAGAAAAAAAAACAAAAAAACGGTGGATCCATCCATGTCAGGATCACTGTCAAGATGGACTGAATGGGGCAAAATAAACAAATCTAAATGCTTAATGATGATGTGCTTTAGCCTTTTATAAGTAGAAATGGCTGTTTTCCTGCTGCTGCCTTCAAGAGCAGATAGAAAATGAAGTGAGGCGAAGCAGTTTTAGTCTCCTTCACCATCTGACCTCAGTTTTTCTCCAGGATATGGGCAGAAGAAGAACAGACCATAGATCTGCACGGGGCGGGGCCGGCCAGTCACCTGTTATTGGTTGTGAACATATGGCAGACCCCACCCACTCCATCATCTGTGGGGATTTATTTCCCATGGAAATAAGGATAGATGAAAATGTTCTCATGTTACGATCAAAGCTAATAAAAGACATACCGTACAAAAATAAGGAAATGTGAATTCTGAGAGCAGAGAAAAGGTCTCTTCTTCGTCACACTAACTAGGGATCTAGATTAATAGCTCAAGAACAGTTCAGTAACATGACTTTCGTCAAATAGAAGAGAATAACAAGCTGTTTCATATTAGTATATTCATAGTATATTCATATTTTAGGAAGAAGATCCAAAATATTGGAAGCTTTGAAATAATAATAATAATAAATAAGACAAACATAGTAAGTTGGTTCAGAGTACGACAGATGTGGTCATGGCCAGAAGAGAAAAGGAAAACCTGAAACACACTCTACCGACATTATCCTTACTAGCTCATTCAGTCCCTCATATTATCTTGTTTTCTCTCCTTCTAGAGCAGATCCTGTCTATTCCACTCACAGATGGGAGGTCCACCCCTCAGGGGAAATTGCATCATCAATACCCCTAAAGCAACCCCCACACCCCACTCTTTCCCACTCGGTCATACTCGCATACACTTTCCTCTCTTGTTGTGTGCTACAAGCCGGACAGATCCGGCTGTGCATCTCTTAGCTTTTCTGTTAATGAAGCGGCCATTGAGCCATAAATAGGAGAGGCCCTAATTAAAGCACTTAGATAGACGGGCTTTTAATTGACAGTTCAGGGGGTAAATGGGGAAATGGAAAGCAGGAGTGTGTGTTTGAAGTGGGGACAAATAGTGAAAAGAGATTCTGATTTTAGGACTAAGCAGTTAACAATGAGATATTTCCAGAAAGCTCCTGGTGTATGTACATCATGTACAACACATAAATCATAGTGGGAAGCACATGCACTCTGCAGCAATCCTGTAAAGTGTACATTTTACATATCAAGCATTTTTAGCTTTGTACGTTTTGTGTGGGGAGTAAAATAGCTCAACTACAGTTAACTTCCAAATAATGAATACAATGCAAAGGCCACGTGTCACATCACTACTTTCAGTTTGCCTTTCATGCATTTTAGTAATGCGGCTAATACCACCGAACAGAGGCGAACTGCGAATGAAAATGCGAGAAAGTACGGGAAAGAAACGAAAAGCGCGAGAAACAAAAAAAAAGAAGTCTCCTCAAAAGTATGCTGGAATTCAGGGGTTGAGATCTGTTTTGCATTTCCTGCCATACTGTGGGGGTATGCAGCATTGGAGAATGGGAGCTGGGGAATTCTGCAGGCCTCATCATGTACTGACCTCTGAAAGCAGCCGCCCTGCTCCCACAATGCAATGATGTCGCCAGCGAGAAGGAAGGGTACGGGAATTTACAGTCGGGAGTTTTAGGGTTCATAAAGCACAGATGCACAATCATGCGGCAACACCCACACAAGAAAAAGATAAATTGTCACGCGACAGTATGGGGTTCAGACTATGTAGTATGTATCTGTCTGCAGCTGCCGACAACATTGAAGGCCTAAAAGGGTGTAGCGTGGATCCACAGACGTATGACACCCCAGCCACATTAAGGACTGTTGGTTAAGAATGTTCAGTCATGGCGCTCTGACTCTTATCTCTGGCAACCTCATGTTTTTTGTAAAATATTCTAACTCCCCATCCAGCTGAAACATTTTCTCCTTTTTCTGTTGGACCTGGACTGAGATCTTCCCGCCAGTAGATTGATTTGTTTTGGCCTACTGCAGATAAACTGGTGTTGTAAAATAGCAAATATAGCCAGCAAGTCTTCCTCCCATGTCCCAACATTAAGTTGGATTACACTCCATCACAATCTGCTTTTCTAACTCATCCCTTATGACAGCTGTATACATCTGGGAAACCAAATAACTTAACTGATGCGGCTCCTAATTCTTAAAATGACTTTTTGTTAAATCCATAGAACTGATTTATTTGCATGCAATATACACAAATAGTACCTATCCAAGTCTGCAGTGAATTAGCATGACAAACAAAGTAGGGGGAATTAAAAATGATGGGGAAGCATTAAATACAACATGGGCGTTATTTTAAAAGGTTAGTCCATGTCCTCTTTTTTAATTTCAGCCACAGTTTTGACTTTTACACCCATCTTGTTTACAGTGGCAGAATGTTTTTTATTGGCTTTGTTTGCAACCTGGTAAATTTCATCTCAAGAGAACTACAAACAAGGTCCAGTCGAATTATGTTTTGGGATTTATAAACCAGTGATGTAAGTTTCAAACGGGAATATCGGTAGTATTGACTGCAAAACTAAACCCGTTTGCTTCATGTGTTGCAAACATTAAGCAGACATACTGTACAGCTAGAAAGGATCCTCACACCAAGATGAATTATGGTTGTATGGCACTTTAGAAAGAAGTCTCCATAACTACAAATATCATGTGAACATGAGGAAGTGATAAATGGAAGTTTTAATTTTCTCCTCACATAAAGTTCTTTGTTACAGACTCCACAATGTAATTTCAGATAAGAGGCCTAAATACAGAACCGTTACAACTCTGTCTCTTATATCTGAACTATGGTCCCTAGAAGCAGGGTGTTCTTCCTCTTCAAGAGTGAACATGCAACATTTAATTTAGCAATATCTAACTTTTCTGGTCTGATTACAATCTTTCTTCAAAAATAGCCACCCCCTTTTAAGTGCAGTTTTTTTCTTCCCATCTGTTACTTTCAGCCCATGTATAGAATCCCACTTTAAGCATTTCGAAGAGTGAGAATTTGACCGCAACCACAGCTAACGTTTAATAGTTGATTGACAAAGTATCCAAAGCAATCAGCGGCTTCATCCCAATGCAAATCAGCTGGCAACAGTTTTTGTGAAAATGACAATAGCAAGTGGTTCGAGTTTTTTATTTTTATTATTTTAATTCAAATGGCATTTCCATAAACAAAAAACAAAATAAAGCAAACAAAAAAAATTGTTTGCTCTTACTTTGATCTGAAACATGAGTGTCTTGACAGTTTGTGTTCAGCGCTGACTTGTGTTATTTAATATGACGGCTCGTGCACAGACTTGTTGCCACACTGCATGAGCCCCAGGGTCAGGCAGATTACAGAATGAATGGGATGGAGTGAAAAGGCACAGACAACACTTTGAGTCACGCTGTAGGAATGTGATGAAATGGCATAGGGGTTATTGCTTTGTGCACACAACAGCGAGTAGAGACATTTGCACATTGAAAACTAAAACTATATTTAAACACTGACGTCTGAGTGAGAAATACCTGAATCATCCCTTGTGCACCTGTGTTTTACTCACTAAAATCAAAGTTATGCCTTAAACACATGCTCTTAGAAATTGGTGAGAGAACACAGTTGGGAGTGGGAGTGTTTATGTGTGTGTGTGTGTGGGAGGGGGGGTTCTTCCACCTGTCAGTCAAACACAAAAGAATGCTCTGTACTCTTTCACACATGGCACTGACACATGCTCCATTATGTATATGTATGGACCTGATGAGAGCAGGTGGCCTGAGACTGGGGACAACAAATGCACAGGATAGAGACACTTACGGCAGACAGGCACGCTGACACAGACTAATTATTCAGAGGAGAAATGTACATGTCATATATGACCTGTGTCCATATACTGCCCATTCCTTATCAACCTTGTAAAAGCAGCTTCAAAGTACAGTGTGACCTGTGAGTGGTGTAAACTCTGTCTGGCTTAGCGGTATGAAGTGCCATCTAGTCATAAAAGAAGAGCCTTTGTTATGGCTCCGCTTTCTGTTCCAGCTCCAGATTCAAAGCTTTGTGCTTGACGGCTGTTTTTCTCCTCATGGATCAGAGTCACGCCCCTCCCCACCATCAATTGGCTGAGCCCAGCTGGGACCTCAAAGCTTATTGGTTGGTGGGCACACCAGGGAGCATTTGGGAGGTGCTCCTTTGTTTACATGCCAGCAGAGAAAACCCCAATAACAAGTGTTACCTTGAGCAACCAGACAATCCCGGGTTATCCAGATGGATGGAAGCACACACATACAGTGAAATAACAAAACGGGCCCAAAACAGGACAAATAAAGAGGCTTAATCTGCTTCTGTGCTTGAGAGTATTCTACAATGATGACACATAAATGCATATATCTGGTCGAAATGTAAACATTATGTGGTTTCACTGTCAGATTAAACTTTTTAAAGTCGTTCCTAATTACTGGAAGTTGCACAAGTTTCAGCTTGAACACTAAGAAGTGGCCTCGTTTTTCTCTGGGTGCATGTTCCTGTTTGCAATCAGACAGGATCATATTTCTTGATTTTGGCTTTAAACATCTTAATCCAATACATGCTGCTCTTACTCCTGATCTCCCCTTACTTCAACCCAACAAGCCGCAAGGAGGAAAGCATTTAGACCCTGACTGTGGGTATTTGTGCCATCCATTGATGCAAAATGGCCACGCAGTAATGGTGCTTTATTGTGATTGAAGCTCCGACATAACGGGAGGAAAATCAATGGAATTCTTAGGGAAGCTCCGTCTCTTTAGGTGTGTGCCCACATCTCTGCTTCAGTCTTTGGCACACACACCGAGTATTGTTGATAAGTTTATCAACATTAAGTCCTGAGTCTGCCTGAACAAACCTCTGTATGTCATCTCCCATAAAATAATGTACACACAAGCCCAAACAGATATTCTTATGAGGACATTGTGTCGACTTCAGTTCATTGTGGGCAACTAAACCCCAATCCCTAATCTTACCTAATCTCAAATTTTAAACGTGACCCCCATCAGTACCTTAGACATTACATTCGTCCTCATTAGGAGGAGGATTTATTATCCACTAAGATTTCAGGTCCAAAAGACATTTAGTGATTATACCAGAAAAAGGTCCTATCAAGGTAACAAAAAACACGCCTCATTAGTTCTCCACTAAGACACTCACTCCCTGGCTCATGATTCAATCTGAAACCATAGCAACAAATCTACATTGCATTGTAAACAGATCCTTTGTCCTGTTCTAGAATTCAGTGATTGCATCACTCATGTTGGCATTGCATCATAACATTATATTCAGCCAGCATACGAAGGTGGAGCAGAAAGATAATTTATAGCTAAACGGATCAAAATGCACCCCACTCTGCAGCTGTTAAGTTTAAATGTCCCTTTCTTCACATATTGACACCAAGGAGGGATGTGCATTGTCACCCAAACTAAACGATGCCAGAGGAAAGGTTTTAGCTTTGAAAGGATTGATTTTTTCCATGATGTAAAACAATAAATAATTCACTTTGACCAGTTGTTACATGAATGCTTAAAGTAACCTCTCAATTTTGGAATTAAACAAAGTAATTCCTCAGAAAGAAAGAAAAACTGTCTTCAACAGCATGCGGGAAAAGTATAAGATCAACACGATGAAATTAAAAGCAGCCTTGTGATTATATTTCCAACAACAGTAAAATGGAACAAATCTTACACTCCATAACGTCTTCCTGAAAACTAAAACTGGTCAGAGTTTAAAGATGTTTGCAAAACTACAGTAATAAGATGTGAGGAAATATTTTAAAACAGTTGCCATAAGTTAGTATAACACTACCAGTATGTAATTCTCACCGCCTCTCTCTGTACAGTAACACAGCGTCTCAGGAGGTGTGGGCTTTAAAAACCAGGACATTCTGCTGAGCAATGAAGTTTTTGCGCCCACAGACAGGCCAGCCAGACTGTGGAAGATAATGTCAAAACACATGCGGGTGCTGCTCACACCCCTCCTAGACGCACATCTATTTCTGACCTAAATACCTTGATTTCCTTGTGGTCATTTTGACTTCTCAACATGGGCTCTGACCCTGTAATGATACATCAGAGAAATGCAACAGAACCACTAATGAACACTTGCCTGACAGAATGGAAACGAAGATAATTCATTCACATATCTGAATTCCTTTTAGCGCAGTAATAATGGAGCAGACAGCAATTCAGTTAAAACACCCACCACACTGACAGCATCAGCCCTTACGGGAAACAGAGGACAGGCTCAGTAAGAGAAACAAGAGAAAGAAGAAGGAAGGAGGGGGTTCAAAGATCAAAAAACAGATGTAAATCGTTTAGCTAACTCTCCTCCAAATGACTAACACATGTGGGAGAAATTTCCCCTCCCTACATACACACTGCACTTACACTCTTAAAAAGCTTTGCACCTATTCATTTATGCCACCTGCTTTTCGGCACTTTTCCTCATCCAATATCCCCAATTTAGACTTCTTCGCCTGAAGATTGCTCTGTTCTGCAGCGTTTGCTCGTTTTTTCAGCCTCCACCCAGAAAAACACACAATCTGACTCAAGTTTCGACCCGTTTGCTCACTGTTAAAGTTTGACAGAAAGCATAATGCACCAGGAAAAATATATTTCATAACCTGCAAAACATGTTGCAACTTAAAAGCTAAACAAACAGTAAATCACATGACAGCTGGTCAGTCCACCTGATGACAGCACATGGTAGTTTGTCAGCTCTGACTGAAGCCATGTGCTTTGACACAGAGGGTTGTAGTCATTGCTGTGCTATTACACACCATCTGACTCACAAAATGAACTCAGATACATGTCGTGCATAAAATATCTTCTCTTTTTCAACCAGATAAAGGCTTGTTTTGATACTTGTACGCTGCTATGGCACATACCAGACGTCAATAGCAGGATTACAGAAGTCTGAGGATAATTTGATCTAAGGATGTGTGGTCACATCACTTAAATGTAATATTTTGAAGTTTCCTAATAGCTGCTATACATGTCACCCTCATCCCGTCTTATGTGGACACCACACACCCTTAGCGAGGAATACACACCCATTTTTCCCCAGTGTTTGATATTGTTTTCCTTGAAGAATAAAGTGCTACAAATGGCACCAACATGTTTCAAGGAGAATCTAACTGTACGTGCTGAACAACGTCAACGTGTTTGTTCTCCACTGTCCCGTCTCTACAGTCATGCGCTGCAACAAAAGGAGACAATGAAGCAAGAGTTTTGGTTTTGCAATCTCATTCCTCTTCTCCCCGGTCCACTTTTTCACTTTCCAGTTTTTTAACCCCCCAAAAAACCTGCTGTCTCTGCCGACTGGGTGGGACAGACAGCTTAAAACGTGCAGCTTTTGTTGGTGCGCTTGTGAAACAAGCACACTCGAAAAATGCACGAGCTCCAGACACACACACGCATAGACATATACACTTACCTCAAAGTGGAACCCGACGCGACTTCCCCAACTCTGCTTATTCAATATTTAAAATGACAAAGTGGTTAAGGCAGCATCGGTGCGCCTCTGGGTCACTTCTCGAGGCTGAGGTGTGTGTGAGTCCTCTCCCAAACTGTTCAATAGCTCGGACGCGCGCGCACACGTATTCTCAGTCAGGACCCATAGAAAATGTAAATTTAAAGTGGGAGGGAGGGATTTAAATGACGCAACTATCTGGCTCCTCCTGCCTGCTCCCTTTCTTCGTAAGCTCCCCAGAGAAGATGAGAGGGGGACCCCTCGAGCTCAGGGCGGGGCGTAGTAGAAGCGCGCGCGCGCACACACCCTAAAACACAACTGAAGACTGTTTACCTTAAACTCATTTTACGTTATAAGGTTTTACTATAATGTTTTCTTAAACGTTTTGAAAGTCATTTTTATCATGTATTTTATGAATAATATAACTTGTCATTTATATTTGTTGCTACTTATTTTGCTGCATTAATTATTTTCACATCAATAATGAAATGTAGCTAAATGTGACACACATTGTCACATGACTTCTTAACTATAGTTTTTTTTAAATGTTTGAACTACTTGTTTTGTTGCTGATTACTTATTTGCTGTAGTCAACCTTTAATTAGATGTATCTGAGCCCCTTCAGGCTGCTGTTTTCAGGTACAAATCTCAGATAAACCCATCATTCGTTGCCTGCAGGCTAAAGCTAGCGTGAGGTAGCTGGTGAACATAATAGGACTGGTGAAGACTAAACAGATAAGGGATCTTAACATTGTGTTTGTGTCTTGTCACTCTGAACCCAACCTGAAAACAAAGTATTAGTAGTATTAGTATTCGTAATACCATACTACTGGCAGCTACTTTCTTTACCTTAAACTAATTACAAACCTTAAATACAATAAACTATGGAATATCATAGCATTTTAGTAAATTAAAGGGACTTTCTGGAGACGTTTAGACCAAATATGTCCAAGTCAGTTCCTAACTTCCTGATAATACATAAAACGATTTTATCACGAAGTCTTCTTTGGATGAACAAAGTTCATAATGTTTCATGGTTACTCTTATGAAGGGAAATATAACCAAATCAGATCTTTAGGCGAAATTTCCTTCTGATGATTGCAACAAAAAATATTTAAAAATATTACAGCATTTTTTTAACCAATGCAAGAGTTGATAATGTACTGAATTTTTTTCTTTGATGCACTGACTTTGAGTCTACACTTTAACCGACTGAAACGTTTAGACATTTAGACTTCACATCTCCCAGCTTTCGGCAACAAAATCATAGTTTTACCTTACTGCAGTGAATTGATTGAAGTTGCTTTAAACAGGATACTTCCTAAAAATCTCTTCTCTCATGGTGTCTTGGAAGTTAGGAGAAAACATTATGGTCATTATTCACAATTACTGTGTATTTAATACTTTTTCATGTATATATAAAGAAGTTGTGATTGTGCTTTGTCTTGCGGCTTATTTTGCACATCACACTTCACTGTGATTAAAACAGATTGGCCTTGCTTGTTGTTGCCACAGACTGAATATCCTGAGTACTCTTTGTGATAAAGAGTAATCTGCTTATAAAAGAGGGACCCATGGATCTGCTTACCTACCACCCTTCTGTTAATCAGCTCACTGAAACCCCTAGTTTCATGCTGGTCTGTCACCTTATATTGCTTTACTTGCTTCAGGGGTCCAGTTTATTCTCCTTGGCTGTCTCTCTTTCTTGGGTTCAATCTCTGTTGGATAAATATTCAAGTTCCTGTTCAACTAGCCAAGCAGGCTTACTGGAAATTACAGGAAGAGCACAAAACTACCCAAGGGTCTGTTTGAAATCTACATGGTAATGATAGGGGGCATCACAGAGTCAAAACATTCCTGCGAACTTTCTCATAATTTAAAAGAGGAGTGACTAATAGTATTTGGCCGAACAATAGGATGAGTCATGAGAAGGGTCGGTACTGACGCAATGGACTCTCCCTGCAGAGACCACCATACTCAAAATGCCTTCCATCCTGGAAACAGATGTGCATAAAAGTGTGTGAATGCAGATGTTTGTGTGTAGAAGAGTAAAAGTGATGAAAAATCAAAAGACAGAACAACAGCTGATCTTAGAACATTAAATGAACAATAAATAACAGTAAACAATTAAAAATAACATTAAAGAGCTTTAAATAATTAAATCTCACAATGGTATTCCAGTGGATAGTGAGACACATCTATATTGTTACTGCTTTTATTGGAGAACAGAGGGAAACTTCAGTTTGACAATATGATTAAGGATTATATTTAGAAGGGATCACAGCTTTATATGTCTCATATTGAACAAACACATGTTTCATATTTCTTGGTTAGATCAAAACCACTTTCATTTATGGACAATAAATATGCAGCTGCTTCTAGCACAGAGCTAACTAGGTGAAATTCTGACAAGTTGCTGTTCACCACCATTAAACAGGTCATCATATAGCTAAACGTGGTGAACTTTGAAGTGTGCAGACATCGATGCAGCACTGATGAACAACTTGACCAGAAGACCAAAAACCCCTTAAGATGCGATTCTATAAATTTAATCTTACTCTTAGCATGGTAGCAGACATGTTGCTTTGACTAAATTTAAATTGCATGACATTCAAACTAGGTGGTAGAGTCTTTAACCTAATAGGAAGAAACCATTTCCTCTCTGCTATGTTTGCATTTCCGAGTAAGTGAAGCAACTTGAAAAAAGATTGCATCTGTCAGTGGTTTCCGTTTCAGGTAGTTTCAAGGGGGTGATAGCAACAGTTTCACAGCTTTTCTTTTTCTAAGAACCACTGCTTGTATAAACCTGATTTAGCTTGGCAGAGACACACCCAAAGTTATTTATTTCTTACTGCTTGGAAGCACAGAATAGAATGAAAAGCACAATATGCTTAAATCGATCAACACATGTTGTTGTGCAGACCCCAAACCATTTCTAAAAGTTCTACACTGATTAGTTTTGCCACATGTCAGCATACAGTCATACTCCCAAGTGCTTGGTAAAGATAATTAAGAAACGGAAAGATGTCATCAAATTTCTGCAGGTGACTGCTTGGAAGTGAAGATCTATCTCACCTATCTCTTCTGGTATCTTAACGGTGATATCTGACACCAATGTTTATTGTTTATTGCTCCAGGTTTTCTCATGGTTTGAGGGAAAGTTCATGTGTGCTTGTAGGTTTGTATTTGAGGCCCTGTGTTTTTTCTCTGACAAGGTCTCCAAGGGTCTCCACATTAAACAGGATATGGCCATTATCTGAAAACCATGACGACAGAGAGGTTTTCCTGTAAATATGGGCAGTTTTTTAAAAACTCCTCCCTTTCTAATTATTTATTTTTTGTAATTTGTTGTTGCTCTCTAGTCCACTAAAACAGCATACGATCAACAACAAAACCAGCAGAAATTTAGAAGGCGAAACTAATCTCTTCATAGTTTTGTTGATACCACACATCAGCACTAAGCATCACTGACAACAGGAAAGCTGTTGTAAACATTTGCATGTAATTGTAGTGCACATAAATACCACCCCCTGCATGTGTAACCTACTTCTGAAAGACCTGGGCTTTTTAGCTGCAGCACACGCACCATATGTTACTTTAATGTTTATTCAATGTTTAATGAATGTTTATTCAAGAGGACTCAGAAATATTCAATTTGGTTTTTTTTCAAAACAAAAACTACTTTTTTTAATCCTCAACCCAAACAGACTTAAGGAATCCTCTCTCTCTTCTCCCTTGTGTCTGGCCTGACAACTGAAGCCATATAAGCATTGCTGGGTAAACCACAACGTCAGACGCTAGAGTAATATCCCACATTTACAACACATATTTTAGAATATTTTTCTTTTATGGTTCTAGTGTCTATTCAGAGTCGTGCACAAGTTTGTGATTTACCCGATCGGACTGTCTGTGTAGCTTTAATAAAGCTGGGTGACTGGGCAACATTCCCACTGTCAGCCTGTCTATCTCAGAGATATGTCCTCCAGTTCTTGAGGTAATGTACTGAGCTTTTCCTGCCTTTCCTTTTTTTCTCCCTTGTGAGTGTTCAGCCAAAGTTCAGCTAATTCAATCACTGCTAGATGACTCACATCAGTGTCCCTTCTCCACATAGGCAATGACACACGAAGGCACAGAAGAACACACACATACAAACACACTTGCATGCACCATGTTGCCAGGCTGGAAGGGGTTTGTGAGGTCAGTGCTGCGTCAGCCTCTCAGTGCACTTTTGAAATGATCTCTTATTCCCTGGCTTCATTAGCCGCCCACCTCCTTCCATTTTATTTAGCTTATTTGCCCTTATGCTTGGTCATTCTCAGTGTTTTTTTCTTTCTTATTGTGCCCTTGTGCTCAAACTGAGCTGTTTTACTTGAATTTATGGCAACATCAAAAGTGTCAGGAGATACAGCTCCTGTCAAACAAATGTCCTATCGGTAGGACATTATCACATCATTTCAGAACAAGGCATCAGACAGTTTTTGTCTCCAGTTTCATTCTTACAAATAACGTCATTCATGTCTTTTTTGGCTGTTCTTATCATTCAAGGTTATTTTACCATGGATTCATTATACTGAAAGGAAGAGATTCACTCAAGTACAGCAAATGAGCAAGTACCAATTTGTGCATTTCCTTTGCTGCGTGTGTGAGTATTTGCATGTTTTTGAATATCAGGCAAGCAAGCCAATGCAAAAATAAACTTTTACAGTAACCTAACAGCAGGCTTTGGCTGTTATCACGAATGCTGTCATTACTGACGATAACATGGCGAGTTATTAAGCTTTACTGTCCAGACACTTTTCTCTTAGCCTATTGACCAACAGGAATAAGAGCAGATGGTTCTGTTGTAGCACAGTAAGGGTGAATTTTAAACAGAGTGGGTAAAAATACTCCTTCTTCTCAAATACCTTTGTTTCATCACACAGGACAGAGGCAAACGTCTCTGATATAAACAAATCTCTACAAAGATCTTATCAATTAAGATTTCTTACACAATAACTGACTTCTGAACTCTTACTATGATTACTTTGTCACTGTCGTAAAATAAGCAAACAGGTTTTTTTATTGAAGCTTTGACCGTACAAGTTAACCAACAGATTAGAAACTAAAGAGATGTGAAGGACATGTCTGTGTGTGTGTATGAGACAAAAAAAGAGGTGGAGATGGTTTGGTAAATTCAGTAAAAACAGGGAAACCTGTTTGTCCCTCCTTGGGTCTGTCCACTTGTCTGTGTGTTTGTGTGAATAAGTTCGACGTGCAGGATTTCCAGCACAGAAAGCAGGAAGGCCCTTCCAACAACATGGGTAAACCATGACTGCAGGAAATCAAGGTCAGTGTGACAATAGTGCGTGTGTGTGTGAGAGACAAGAAAGGGAGAGAGGGAGAGAGAGAGAGAGACAGAGGAGCTGCTGTGCTTACATTACCCCCTGGTGCATTGTAATCTCTCCTGTTTTATCCTTGGAGAGCTGTGTTGAACCATAGTGTTCTTGTATTGTTTCAATTTCTCCCATTGGAATCAAAAAGCAACAGTTGTTCGGCTTTCAGGGTTCATTGTGTCAATATAACATCTCTTAAAGCTACACATGGAACAGATGTTGTCTTGTTTTGGTCATTCTTTGTGTGTGTGTGTCAGGTTGTGTGTCACAGAGGCACAGTAAAGATGATAATCCTTTAAAAGCATCCACAACAATGTTCTGGGTTAGTAAAACCCTGATGACAGCAGTGCTGTTAGGTAGACTTATTCTGTGTGTTCTTCTTCTGTGCTGGACAGCTGACCCCCTTTTATTACATACATTTATACAATACATGCTCAACATATTGTTAAATTATATTCCTCATACTTGGTTGTAATGGCACAGTAGTGGTATCTTTCAATCCATATATAGTAAACTACTCTAAATGGACCCCAGAGAAGTGGAGCTGAAGCTGTCCTGGAACATCTGGGGCCAGAAATGTCACAGATCACAACTCTGATTTCCAGCCTAGGAACACAGAACTTTGCTTTATGAGATTGCATGACACAGCAGTAATGACAGGCTTTAATAATAAGGAATTCATGTTTAACAGAAAAATAGGTATCTGTTAATAACTTATTAAAAACATACAAATAAAAAAATGTAGCAAACAGACCCAAGACAAAACACTACTGGAAGAAGTGTGTGTGTGTGTTTATGTGTGTGTGTGTGTGTGTGTGTGTGTGTGGGGGGAGGGGGGGGTAAGTATATCAGCAAGGCACAAAGCATGAGTCTACATTAGTGTGGTTGACTGGCAGATGCTGAGCTAGCTTTGTTCCTTGCATTGGTAATGACTGATCATCTGTTTTGCTCCGTTTTGTATCACAGAGCTTTGCTCGATTCTGTGAGTAAAGTTGAGCTTTTAACCATTTCATACATTATTGCAATGCCATGTACTTCCAAATAGATTATTTTACCTCTATAAACACATGCAATAATACTGTTTTTGTATATAATGGTAGTTTGACCTGGTTTCTGTTTTATTTTTTTAATGTAGTCTATGAAATATTTATTTATAATAACATATTTTCATAAAATTATGATCTAAATATTTTGAAAACTGGAAGCTGTATCTTTTTCTTTTCTTATTTATCACTGACGCATTATATAATACATTTATATTTTCTTGTGAGTGCTAGTTCATTGGATGATTTACTATTCTCCACTGAAGTGGTTCATTTATAAATTCTCATCATGACTTTATATATATAAAAAAAGCTTGTCAACCGTAGTGACATCTATGCATGAAATGGTTAAAATCTCACGCGGCAAAATTACCATGATCCTTTCTCCCACTGCTCTTTAAACCTTGTATTGAAGCTGTGGTTGATTAAATATTGGAGAGTTTGTAACAGTGGTTGATTCCTTTTATAAAACCAACAAAATTAGAAGTATTTTGTTGGAAGTAGAAGTATTTTCAATGCATTCAAAATGTTTATACTTTTAGGGTGCAGTATGTTGCACTTCATGTGGCTTAAATGCCTTCTCCACCTTTCAGTTCATGTTTTCTTTCTGGTGGTACTGTAGTGGTAAACTGGATCCTTGTGTGGCTAGCTCCATGCTGAAAGACCTTAGGTTGCTGATACTGGTATGCCTTCAAGCTCCAGTCCCAACCTTCATCTGGTCATTAATTATATTCAGAGTTAATTTTCAATCCATGTTCCACTGAGCAAAACAATGTTGGTCACCTTTCTTTACCTTGTCCATGTCCCTGTGTGCTTGACTTTTTGCGTTCATAGACAATCTAAGTGTTTTTCATTTGTTGAATTTGAGTACATGCTAATGTTTATGTTGTTTAAAAAGATCAACAGTTTTAGTCCTTTTAGACTGTAATTGCAACCAATGCAGAGCAGATGTAAAAATAATCATGACTAAAAATCTTTCCAGGAATATAAACATAAAGTGACATAAACAGGTAAAACAAAACGAGAAATTATCAGTTATCAGCAATGATTTTTATTTTTTTCAGTTTATATATCTTTTTTCACTTTGCAATGGTGAAGGTTGTCTTCCCTTTTCCTTTTCTGATAAAATATAGCTACATCTCTTGTTTTACCAAATGTGTGCCATTATAATGGGTAATGTTTGTATAAGGTGTTGCTGTACCTGGGAGCATTGAGTGGCCTAATCCTGTGATTATACACTCCTTTATTTTAAAGATTCAGTTGGAGCCACATAGCAAAAGTAAGTGTTTATTTAGTTTGGAGATGGAATATAAGTGAAGGGATTAGATCAGGGTTCTCAGACTTCGGTTCTCGAAAGCTACCATCCTGCATGTTTAGGTGTTTCCCTGGTAAGAAACACTTCTCCAAGAGCTTGTTGTCATCTTCTGCATCTGCTTCTTATTGAGACATTGATTTGGATCAGGTGTGTTGCAGTGGGGAAACACTAAAACATGCAGGACTGTAGTTCTTGAGGATCGGATTTGGAGACCCTTGGATTAGACATTATGGACAATTTTGACATGATGAGCTATGATGTTTTAGCCTGTATATGCAACCATTTCTTTTGAATTGATATTTTTTAGACAGTTAGGCACAATTGCATTATAATAATCCATGTTTTACGACAATCTAAACTTTCTTATTTCTTGAATCCCATCCAAAAACTCTATTTATGATGTTGTCAAATAGATTTAGATAAGGAAATACACAGATTGGCTGCAAATAGTCCATTCAAAACCTTTCTTACACACTACTTCCTCAAGCAAACACTCAAGTTTACACTACCATTGTAAAGATGTGCTCAGCCACTCCATGTACACACCCAATCACATTATTAATCAGCCACTCAACTCTATCCTTTTACCCATTTATAGTTCTCCACCCCTCCCACTGCCTTTCCCCAAGACTCATTGCCAAGGTAACCGCCAGTATTTAACTCCTCCCAGACATCCTGGCAAGGTGCACACACAAACACATTCTGAAACACACTCAAAGCCATAGCTTTAAACCCTGCTCTTTCCACTGAATCAACATTTACTGCAGACAAACAGAAAGAAGTTGCCCTTATCATCCATAAACAGGCACCTTAGGGGATAAAAATTCTTCCACGATGACATGTTGTTGCTTTGAGAGTCTGAACCCGTTCATGTGAACTCCATCGTTTCCACATAAAAATCAGTTGTTTTTACATGAATAGCAACAAATTGGAACTTTTCCCATTTTCAATCTGTGCCCAACGACTCCAGTTTGGAAGGTGTAGATGTGGAGAAAGGAACGGAAAGTGAAGAGGAAGAAGCATGTATTGTTTTCCATACCTGATAACCTTCCATCCTCTGTCTCCCTGCTGTCCGACCTGTCAGACTCCATTTCCTGGAATTCTGATTCCTGGGGGGAGTGTGTGGGAAGAGAAGACAAAGGGATACTGTCAGTCATTGTAAGGTCATCGGTGAATAACAAACACATTAATCTCATCGACATCACTGTTCAAGCACCTATAGGGACATACCAACAGCATCTAAACAGTCATGCATCCAACAGTTGTTCAAAAGTTGGTTTTATGCATAAAAAAGTAAAATATGGACAATTGTCATGTTTATTAATATTGTTCTGATTCAGGAATTATTACAGAGTTAAAGGACACTAGCATCCAACTCAATGGAAATGTGAACTTAACGTCCTTTGATTGACTGACAGACCGATGCTGTTTTTGAATATTAGAGAAAAGATTTCAGCATCTTTAAATTTTCTGAACATAGCCATGTAAGTAAAAATACCTAACATAAAATTATTTCAACACAGTCAATGACAACACAGTCCAAATCTCTTTATTTCCAACTTGCAAACTCTGTTCTTTTGACATCTGTTCACAGACTTGAGATGATATCTGCAATGGTTATAACACAGTCAAAACCTTCAGCATGTACTTTTTATTAAGGTCTGTATGGATTGTAAGATGTGTTTAGAATCCTTACTCTATCATACAAATAAATAAATAAATCAGTAATCCACATAATTGCTGGTATTAAAATGACTATTTTCTTTATCTGCGCAGCAACCTCCTGCCTTGAGCTAGATTACATTTTCAGATTACTATGTAGATGAGTAGGGAAACACATGGCTGCTGGTTACTGAAATAACATTTAGGAAATCTGTTTTTTTTGCAAAATGTTCATATTGCAGGACCTTTCAAGCACTGAAATTATACTAATGTTTGACCTTTGGAAGATGTCCTGAGAAATAAAACATTTAGATATGTATCAACATATTTGTGTTGAGCCTTAAATCTTTTTTTCTTTTATGGTAAAAAGCATAAATGACAAAATTTTGAAATGTGGATGTTATATGTGCATGTTATATCTTGGTCAGTGTCAGGGTACCTACCTGCTCTTGTAGACTTATGTGTAAAGCAACTGAGTCAGAAAACAACCTGTTTGTGTGTCCTGAATATTATGGACGAGGGGGATCTGTGTTGTGTGTGTGTGTTTTATAGCCTAACACTGCAATTTTTATTACTTTTTATTTTGTTTTACTGTGAAATGAAATAATCTGGGTCTGAAATAAATAAACATAAATAAATTATATAAAAAACTAATTTTATCTTCCATTCATTTATCTGCATTAGATAAATGTTGATGCCGTAGTGCTCAAGCCTTTGCGTGATGCTGTAAGTGTACCTCACATGGGGGTTAGTCAACATACAGAAAGACTTTAATCAATGCAAAGGGTTCTTCATATTCTTTGCTGAAAATACTAACCCTTTATTTGTTTAATAACAGTCTTCAGTAAACGTCTCTATCTGTGTGAGAGTTATACGATTGTTTATTAAACATTATCTTATGAAACATAAAACCACTCATAAACACACAGTAAAAGCCTGGATCAAGGAAGTGTCCTATAAAGTTGTCCGGCTTTGAGGGAAGAGTTAAGAAATGGACGACATGGATTTATGACACACAAGCACAGATAAAGTCTTTATGTCACAGAGATAAAAACTACATCTGCTGAGCTGCAACCCTGAACAAAAGCAGAAAATGTTCATATACTCTGCACTGACCCAAAATATACCCTCATGCTCACTCATACTCGTTCACTTGTCTTTTAACACACTGCTTGTCATTAAATGGCATTAATGTCATTTTCACCCCCTTGAGCTCTACAACAGATTGAACATTAATTTGTACCTTGAGGATAGAGTTACAAACCACATTTGGGTTGTGAGTATTCAGCTGACAGAGTTGGATTACTGTAAGGGTAATCCATATGGTTATATTCCTTTTCATTAGTGCATCAGGGGGTTTTAAAAACAAAACTAAAAAATCAGGGGAAGTAGGTGTGGGGGTTTAGAGATGCTTGGTTCACTAAAATTGTGCAGTCACTTTCCTGTTTTCATAATTATGTACCCAAATGACCTTGTTGAAAGTCATTCTGATTCAGCTTTATGTCAGGAAAAGGGCTGGTTATGTGTTTAAAAGGCAGAACTAAAGCACCATAGCCAGCTACTGGCAAATGCTTTATTTGTCAATGTTTCCATGTAAGAAGTTGTATTTGCATGAGTTTAGCTATATTGCCTTTTGGTTCCGTATTGTGGTCTGTCAAACTCGTATCTGACTGTCTGACTATTTAATACTTTCATAACATATTTTTTCACTGTCAGAAATAGAAACCACCTGGCCGAAGCCATCTGTCCTGATACATCTTTGCATAAAAAGTTTTCAAGAGGTAACAGAACAAGAACATGCCCTTTGTTCCTTTAATTCTTCTGCAATCTCTGATGCAGATCAGCATTATTGATCAGAGCCTGAGTACACAACTTGTAACATGTGTCATCCCCCCTCTTAGAATAATGAGTAGGAGTAAATCCAACAATGGCTCATGGGTGGGACACACAACAACACAGCACAAATTACAAAAGGAAAGAAAAACATTAGGTTTTTGTAATAAACATTTATAAAATGCATCCGTGTAGAAAATACAAACACAGATGCATGGGCACAACAAAAACAAGGCTGAAATAATAAAAAGCAACAACAAAATAGTTTTTTTTCACCAAATCCAGTAATAATTCAGAAATCATTAAAACAGAAAACAGCAATCTCTGACAAAATGCAAACAAAAGAATGAACCTGTTTTGCCTTCAGAGATCTTTTTGTATTTTCTTTTCTGCGGGAATGTTTAGTATAATGTTTTGATGGGTTTTCTTGGCTTCACACTTCTGTTTTGTTTTGTTTATTTTTCCTCAAAAATGTGCCTTTTTGTTTTTATTTTTTGTAGATCTTTGCAATTATGTATTTTTGTGCTTACTAAAACAAGGTAATTTAAAAAAAGGAGTTAGTTTTATTGTTGAATAACTTAATATTTAGTTTGGCTTTGTTCTGCATTATTTTGCTTTGAAAAATTATTTTTTCCTTGTTTTTTTCTTGTCCATATTCATTTCAGGCTAACATTAAATACTAAGCTGATAAATACAGACAAAGAAACACATTTGATCTCTAAATTACACATGTTTGGAGAGATCAGGAAACAGATCATGTTTAACATGCACTCAGAACACCTTTTACGGACATCCTATCTGCGTTCACTAAACACTCTGACAACAAAATATCTGTGGCTGTGTGTGAATGTGTGTTTTCATCTTCCAAGCTTTACCGTTATTGATAAATGCAGCTAAGTTTCACACTGATGAGAACTGGATGACTTTCATGCTATCAGAGTGGGATGAGTAAGACCATCCTGCAGTATGAACATGTAACGTTATTTAGTCTCTTACGCCCTCTTGTGGTTATTACTTGCATTGCACCAAACAAAACAAACAATTGCAAATAACCATCGCTAAACTAAAAAGATCATGAGATGCAACCTCACTTTGTATTTTTTTAATCATTAAAATATTTTTTACATTTTTTTTTAAAATTTCCCTGAAAAGGGATAAAGTATTTTTCACTTTTCATTCTTATTCTCCATCAACTGAACATCTTATTATTGAACACAGCTGAAAACATGACCAAGCATTCTTACCTTTGGCTGTCTGCAAATAATGGACGGTCTGGGGATTTTGGGATATTTCATCTCCAACTCTGGGCTGCCCTCCAACTCCAGCTCATCGTCTGATCTCTCAAATAAAGTACCGCCGGGTGGAGGAGACTTGAAGCAGGGCTCTTTATCTTTGTCCTGCATGTAGCAGTTAGAGTTTGAGTTGGTGCCATTTCGGTTGATGCTCCTTGTGGAGTGAGACGAGACACAGCTGAAAGATCTATGAAGCTGTTTATGGTGCTGCTCATGTGGGCTGCCTGGTATGGTGTCTGGCTGGGTTATAACTGGATCAGCTGCTGGATGTCCATTTCTGCTTCTGTTGTGCATGGAGTTGCTTGGTTCCAACGAGGGTGCTGGATCCGTGTTAACCTCTGACGGATTACCAAAACAATGTCCTAAAGATGAACAAGGTAGTCCATGCATAATTGCAGCTTTATAAACCACCACGAGAACCAATAAGATAGATCCTTTTTGTGCTAACATTAGGTTTATATGGTGTAGTGGAGCACATCAAGTAGTTACTCTACAAAAGCTTCTGTGCGATAAAGACAAGCTTAAATCACAACACAAGCATAGAAAAGTGATGCATAGAACAAAAACATGCCAATACATTAAGGGTTTTCCTTAGAGAAAGTATCCTCAAAGCAACAACTTTCTCCTGCTCGAAAGAAACTGTATTCCAGACTAATCCACAGAGACGAGCTCTTTCTTGGTGCCTGAAAAGGCAAATTCCCAGCCTGGCTGATGGGCTCCAGCCACTCAGCCTGTGGTGTTATATAGTAAAAAGTCTATTTCCTCAGCTTGTCACTGTCCCCTTGTCTTTCCAGCCTCAACAGCCTGCAACCTTTGTACACATCTCAGAGTTTATAATGTGCATGTGTAAGCTGCTGGGTGTCTCATTACCCTGCAAGGTAGTCCCTTGTCTATTGTGAGTTTGGAGACTGGGGTTGGTTCACACTGGTCCAGCTGGACTCTGGTTACCATCTGATTCAGGGTCAGTTGCCAATGCACTTGCCCTACACTTCACCACCATTAATTAATGAATTAATCTGATCGCAGAGCAGCGGTCTGGGGCGTAAAGATTACTGGAGAGTTACAGATGGTTGATTATGAGAGATTGAGTTACGGGCAAACACTGTAAGTGATAGGCCTGAGATGATAAAGAGAGAGGACGAATGAGAGTGCGAGATAGAGAGAGATGAAAAGATGGATGGATAGACGTGTAGAAGGATAGAAAGCTGGCATCACAGTGGCCTTAGGATGACATCTAGTTAAATATTCATACATTCACATTGTATGAGTATTTCATGCAACCTGGACCACTGGTTTGCATGACTTTTCATATACATTTTTGCATTGTCCTGTTTTTCTTTTAATTTTAAACTATATATGTACACTTGTATATAGCATGGGGCTCAGTGATGTAATAAAAATAATGTTTGTGCAAAACATGAGCAAAAAATAAACAATGAGAAAGAAAAGGTTGATTGAAGCTAAAGGTTCCTTACAGTAAAATCGACGTTTGACACAGCAAATACAACAAAATTATTTTCTAATCTATGGATTTTAACTTAATTATATCTGCACAAAAAAGAGAAGTAAAGCTTCTTTAACAGTGTTTGTGATGCACTTACAGGCTATCCACCTGAGTGCTTCAGGAAAGCAGGATGGTGCATTCTGTAGGGTAACTTGCCCTTGAAGCACAAACATTAATTCAATTAATTAATTCAAAACAGAAAATAACATTATTTTATTATTTAGATTTTTTTTAAAAAAAACACTGTGAATGGATATTGTATTCATAACACTTAAAATGTGTCAATGAGGAAATAAACACATAAAAGGCAGTGAACACCTTTGGTACAACCCCCTAAAATAGCTTGGAGGGCTATGGTGTCCTCCAACAATGTTTTCCACTGGTCAGGGGGAATAAGCCATGACATTCTGGTCGCCAGGTGGATCTCTGACCTGCTCCTTTAGCCTAGAAGTAAAATTCATTGTTATTCATTATTAACATTATTTAATCCTCAAAATAAATTGTATTACAGTCCAACTCTTGCTCCAGAGGATTGGCTGGAAATACGTGTGCAGTTCTGTGATGCAGAACGCTTCAAGAAGTCTCTTACTGAACACACATTATTTCCTCACCTCTGTGTGAAAAACTGTCCATTATGTTCAGCACTTTGTGTCGTATTCTCCTATCTACATCCCCTCCAGGGGAAAAAGGCTGAAATGACAAATTATGCAGCAATTGCAATTATATACAGTGATATTATGACAGGATTAATTAACAAAGTAGCTAACATCTAAAAACTAAAACTATTTTTGAAGAGTATGAACATAAAAATACAGTAAATCTTGTATAAGAAGATTCAGATTGTGCTAAAGAATATTTAGTCACCACTGAATATAAGCTTGTCACAATTGAACAAGCTCCAATTTAACACATTTTAATAAATGATTGCAACTATTTTGATGTTTTATTGGTGAATATACAAACCAGTGACAGGTGGCTCCAGACTTTTACACTGTACTGTTAGGGATTTATAGAAATGTTTTGACTCAGGGGGTGTCCAACTCTGGTCCCTGAGGGTCACAAACCTACTGGTTTACACACTTGACTTAAATGAATAGTCATTGTGCATAATTTCATAGGCTGTTGGATCTATTTAATTTGAGTCAGGCGTGCTGAGACAGATTCACCAAAACCCTGCAGGACAGCATTGGACAACACTTCTTTTACGGGACTAAATCAGTCATTTCTGGAGTTCTGTCTCCCTCTGGTGGTCATTTCTTTAAACTACAAATTTTTCAGATTCAGATACTAACGCTCTTCTTAACACACCCAAAAATATCCTACAAAAGATTACAAATGTTCTTCTTTAAACCATTAATAAACTAATTTCAGAATAAATAAATATGGCCAGAAAACCCCACTTTGTTCTATTTGTTCGATGGTCACGAATCACGATGGTGGTTCAGAAACAGCTTAAAAACGCACTTATACACGCATTTCTGGCTCCATCAAGTGATCCTATAAATCTACAGCACATTCCTATTTGTCCTTCTAATTAAACTAACACAGATTAATTTCCAGATAAATAAATTGTAAAGAAAATATCAACCAGCGCCTGTACACATAACCCGCAGATAAAAGAGGGAATGAACGGATTAGTTTAGCTCTTAACCAACGAGCAGGTATCCTTCCCTGCTAGTGCCAGTTTTTACTTTGAAAACCAAACCGGAAGTGGTTTTCCATCCAACACTCGGAGCGCACACAATCTGAGGAAAACCGCAGGTGGAGGACGGAAACAATCTGCCTGCTCCAGGCGACAAAAGCAGGTGTTGAAGCTCTGCAACCTCCTCTCTCTCATACCAACAACTCTCCTCTGTCGCGATCGCCGTTTCTGTTTTATATTCTTATTTTTTTCCTCGATAATCCACAATGCGGTCCTCGGCTTGGCTTGTCACCCGATGCGCTCTCGTCCTCTGCACGCTCCGGCTCATTTGCGGGGCCGATGGACCCCGGAGATGTACTGAGGTGAGGACAGCAGACTGGGTTTTTCTGAAAGCTGGCATTTACAAAGAAAAATAAACACACTGACCATCAGCTGTAGCTCCAGGCACTGCTGTTATTATAAATACGATTAAATAATAATGATGATGATGATGATGATGATGATGATGATGGTGACACATTTCCGGGTTGATTTATGAGGTTAAATAATGTGCTTATTTGATATATCATAGAACCACTCGCCTTTAACCACCGATCTCCTTTTAGCGTTTGTCCGACATGGAAGAGCATAAATATGAATGAGGTCTGGTTAATGTTGAACTTAACCACTCGGAGCTGTCCAGGCTGTTATCAGCTTCCTGCATGGACTGGCCTTTCCTTCCCTCTGCTCTGGCTCAGCTCAACACCTCCCTTGAAGAGGCTGGCAGCACAGTCCCAAGATAGATGAACAACATTCCTGTAAAACGTTGCCTCAAATGTTGGATTTGACACTTGCACAGAGATGGCTGTAACCCCTACATGCAGCCTGTTATCTTTTGAGCTGTTGTGGCACCGATTCCCATTTTATGGGGGTGATGGTACTGTGTGACCATAAAAGCAAATGGTTTAGCTAAAATGTGTCTTTGATGGTTCATGGTGTGAGAAAAATATGGAACATGTACTATATCAGTGTTGTCAGCTTTAAATCACTGTTGCAATGCATGTGTTGAATTATTTTAGTCTATTTTTGGAAAAAAAAGTCCTTTATCATTTTTCTTGTCCTTTATCTTCAGGGTGACTGGCCTCTTAGACCAGACCCACAGGGTAAATCGTCCGACACAGGAGCCTGTATTAAGCTTGCTCTCCAACTGGTTTGGTTCTAAGAATGAAACCGTGTAAACTGTTTGAACGAGGCCGAATGACAAAAAGTATCTTCTCTAGCTAATGGTTTCCTCTTTCGGCGAAAGATGAAAACTGTGACATATAGGAATCAAATGTCTGAGTGTTTCTTCTAAAAAAAAGCTAAAAGCTGCTGTATTGTCAGCCAACTGTTGCCCCCGCCCCTGCTGCCATCGCCATGGAGATGGTATGCTGTGTGTCCATGGCTAAAGAGAGATCAGAGCTTGAATGATAAAGTCGCAACAGGCACAAATGTTTTGTAGGGCCGAGTTTGCTAACAGCAGCACATTTGCTTAGTCTGCACTGCTCTGCTGGATGTTTACACCGGGATGACTCAGCACTCTCGTTTGGTAGGAGACCCCTCACAGTGATGTGTTTACTGACCTGCCATTGGTTTGCATTTTTCTCCTTGTTTAGCTAAAAGCTAGTTGTGACAGGTCATTTAAAAAAAAAAAAAATGCAGATATTCTGTGTGTCTTCTGCAGACGGACTACTACTTTGAATACACGGAGTGTGACAGCACAGGATCTCGGTGGAGAGTGGCCATCCCTCAGAGTCCGGGGGTCTGCGCTGGACTACCGGAGCCAGTGCGTGGCACAGAGTGTAGTAAGTTGAAAATAACAGCATTTGTGAGGTGTGTGGAATATCAGGAGTCGCTTGTGTGTGCCACATATCACTGCAACCCGAATTTTTACATTTTTTCCAGCCCCAAAGCCAAACTTCAGGTCAATAACCTTTAGCAAAACGCTGCCACATTATCTCTCTGTTCTGCATTATTTATGGCTCATACTCAGAGATAACAATATTGTATGTGTCCAAAATGAAATCAGGGAACTGTTGGTAAAAGAACCGCGATGTGAGACATAAATATGTAATCATGATGCAGAAATATCCACAATATCACCCAAAAAGGGCCTAACATACTATAAATTATGGAACTAATCTCTGCATTATTTGATAGCAAATCATCAGATGACTCACACGGATCCTCATATCTGTTTTGTTTGATGAAAGAGACGTACTGGTATATAAGCGTTTTTATATGAGGAACCACGAAAGCGAAATGGCAAACTGTTTGGCAAGTTAGTGACAAAAATATTTTTTAGTAAGATGATCTTGAACAGGTTTGTCTAGTATGGCTGCATTTCTTCATACATATTTCCCCTAAAGCTATCAGTAGTGAATATCTATTTATACATTAAAGAGCAACTAAAGAGTCAGCTTCGCTCAATCTTAGTTGGTGCTATTTTCTAATCTACTGAGTATTTTCACACTGGCTACCTTTTGTTAAAGAAAAAAAATCCTCGGAGTGCTTCACCTTTCTTTATTTTTAAATTTTCTGTTATCTTCTTCCTCCTCAGACATCAGGTTCACAGACAAGAAGAGCAACAATCCTTTTTTTCCATTAGTTGACAGTTGAAGTTCATGCCTGCATACATAAACTTAACATGCTGTCTTTCCAGATTACTCAAATTGCACACCTTTGTGTTTTGTTGCTTGAGAGCATAGCAAAGCATTACTGTGGAATTAAACCAGATCAAGTATGAGGAAAAGCTGACACTGGCGAATGCAGAGACCCGAGTAGAGCAGACACAGTGGGTTAACAGGATGGGAGGATTAAGCTCCTCCATCACTGGGCTGCACTTTGCTAAATGCAGCAGTGATTTCCATGGCTGTTAGACTGTTTCAGGAGAAATCGCTGTAGACTATGAGGAAAAGTTTGGAAATGACTTATTCGTAGTGCTTTTTGTTTCCCCTATTCAGTTCTATCTCCTCCACTGTGTCCCCTCAGCCTTCTCTTGCAAAGCTGGGGAGTTCCTGGAGATGTCTGCTCAGGAGTGCACCCGTTGCGCAGCAGGAAGCTACTCCCTTGGCAGTGGTATCCGCTTCGATCAATGGGACACCATGCCAGTAGGATTCAGTAGCCTGGCAACCTCCCTGGGAAACAGCCCCAACAGAGATGAAGCGCTCACCTGCAACAGGTAACTGTTAAAGTGAACAGGTTGTGAGTTGTAAGCAGACTATACATTCTCTATACATTTTCTTTTTGACAGTTCTTCCTGGATACCTCAGGGAAACTATCTCGAGTCCAACCGGGATGAGTGCACTGTGTCTCTCATCTATGCCGTTCATCTGAAGAAACAGGGATCTGTCACCTTTGAGTACCAGTATTCAGACAACAACCTGCTGTTTGAGTTCTTTGTGAGTATCACACAGTCATTCTGTTTCGTTATAATTATGCATGAATATTAAAGTTCTTCTAAAAAATATGATGCATATCTGTCAGATTCTGTATCTGCAAACTTTGCAGTTTGGGAGCTCATAGACTTACTGCTGACTAAGCTGCAAGAGATGAGAGAAAAATATTGGACCTCCGGTGAGGCCAGACTGTTTCTGGGTAGCCTACCGATGTATTAAAAAGGTTAATGTTAAGCCAAATTGTTGTCAGATAATGGTTGATGACTGGATTTTGCTAAATGTGTTTGGTCTCTTATGTTACTTACTTAACCAAAGGCAACTTAAATGTCATTGATCATTACTAATTTAAATGCAAATGTAATCTACGAAGTTGCTTGTTTCTTACCACACGACTCAACACAGTCGATCATGAATTGATTGGAATGGTGTTTGTATGCTTGTTGTGGTTAACGGGGGCTGGGGAGCCACCCGAAGGATTGCTCATCTTCACAGACCTTTTTTCTCTGGTTATGTGTTCAGCCATGTTTGTGTTTCTTTTTGCAATATAACTTAAAAGCTTATAAAAGACAGATTTTGATAAAATTTTCAGGAAGCCTCATAAATAGAATAAAGAACAAGTGATAAGAGTTTAAGATCTGGATCCCAGCGTGGATGCAGGAATTCTTTACTGGGGGGAGATGGGCATGATCTGCTCAACCAGATAATAAACGAGTCAAAATAAAAATCCTATATTGCATAGAATCTCACTAAACCCTGGACGTTTGATCCATTCTTCTCTGGGTTTGTCTTCATAGAATTTCTCCACCTACTTGCAGACAGGTAGGAGGAGCTTAACAGATCTTACAGTTACAAAAAAGGATACTTCTTCAAATAGATTAAAAAAAGCTGTTAGGGTGCACAATATCTGTTCATAAAGATCATATTACAAGTAATTGTTGCTTTTATTGTGTTGTCACAATTAAACACCATAGTGATGTGACACCTGACATGCGCTGTTTGTTTGGATTCAGATTCAGAATGACCAGTGTCAGGAGATGGATCAGTCTGCTGACGCAAAGTGGTTGAAGCACACCAATCATAGTGAATGGGCAACCCACACGGTAAATGTCTCGCACTGTAACATGAACAGTAAGCATAGAGGACAGATTGTTGGCATCTAGCCACGGTCATCCAGCATAAATGTGTTGTGCAGGAAATGGGGATGTGGATACAACAGGAAGACTTTCTGCATAGAGTAGAAGGCCACATTATTGGCTTCAGTTATTTTCCAATGAGGCTATAAAATTAGTTTCTTCCTCCTAATATTTTAATTTCTCTTCCCACTGCTTTTATAAATGAATCATATTAAGGTTGGGATTGCAGTCTTTTTCTCTTTTATTATTGTTGCAACTTTAATGAATGATTCTTTTTATAAGTTAAAAAAAATAATCATCTTGCAACAAGTTATAGTCTTACTGTATATGCTCCACTATGTTAAAGAGAGACCTTCTAACTTTTGAACACTGGTTGCATTAGACCTGCAACTTCCCACAGGCAACACAACACTGTTGTAAGATTAACAGTCTCCATCAGTGTGCAGTGGTACTACTTCCTATTGAAAAGCATCTGGAAACCATAAAACTAAACCAGGCCATTTGTAATCATTCTGTTTCTTCTTTGATATTCACATTAATAATAGGAAATGCATTTATTGTATGCACACCAGCCCCGTATGTGTGAAATGTTTAGGAAGACAATTTGGCGTCGGCCTGTAGCCAATTAGCTTCAACTAGCAGCATTTAGCTTCTACTAGCAGCATTTAGCTTCTACTAAACTACAAAATAAAGACCCAGATGTTTACTGCAACATTTTGCAGCTCATCAGGCACTTACTGCCATTGTTTTAAATGAACAGTGGCTGGGAGATGTGACAAAGTTTAGCACATTTTTGGTATATTTGCACATCAGGCAGAGCTAACTTGGCAGTTTAATAACACTGAGGCATCAGAGAGTGGGTTTCGCATCCACACTGCTCTTTCATGAGACTCCACAGAGCAAATTGTTTGCCAAGTTTGACTCATGTCTTTCCTCTGAAGAGATCCCTTTCTTTTCCTGCCTCCCGACACTGTTCTCACCTTCTTACTTCATTCAACATGACAAACATTTGATAGAAGAGAAGGAAAAAGTAGCCCAAAGCACAGCGGTCTGTGTTTATAGAGGGGAAGCTGTAAAGCAAAGCACTCCTGGTCACGTGATCCCATGAAAGAAGGGTCTGCTTCTGCAAAGAAGCAGCATGGGTCAAGCATTTATATTAACCCCAGAAATGATCAATTATCACTGACATTAGACCCTATTTTGGTTAAAAAAAAAAAAAGCATGTTATCCCTCCGGGATTTCAGCTAACATCTTGAAGTACCTAAATTTCAGAAAACTGCAGCAAACAGATTTACAATATTTCTTTAATTGCTCATTTTATTGTACTCATACCAAAGAGATGATGCAGGAAAATGTTTTTTCTAGGTGAACTTGAAATCTGGCACCAACATTTTGTACTGGAGGACAGGAGGCGTTGTGATGGGGACCAAAGTTGTGAAGCCTGTGTTACTGAAAAATGTTCAAATTGAAGGTCAGAGACTTCTTATAAGTTTTTTTTTTTCCTTCCATTTTTGTTGAAGCATGTTTAATACATGCTTTACTGACATTTCTCCTCTAGGAGTTGCCTACACATCTGAGTGTTTCCCATGCAAGGCAGGGACATTCAGTCAAGTCCCAGGCTCCTCCACGTGTGAACTCTGTCCTCGGGACACATACTCTGGCCACGGGGCCAGTTCCTGCACTCCCTGCAACACCAGCACTCAGTATGCAGGTACAAAAGGGAAAATATCATTTTTTACAATCCATCGGAAATCCTCAGAATGTTGTAATAAAACTGCACTGCAGTATTTAATTGAACCTAATTGGCTTCACTGCAGCTCAGAGAGGCCCAGAACACATCGAGAACATTTAAAGAGGATTTGTCCTATTTTCAGAAGTTTAGTCAAACTTAAGAGGAAGAAGCGTGCGTGTTAATGAGCACGATGAGCTTGTGTGATCACAAGGGATTAGCAGATTTTGGCAGATGGTGGAACGAGCTTACTGCTCTGTGTTATTTACTTTGTTATTCATATCTTGTTTTCTAATGTGCTTTTTATGAGGACAAAACTAACACTGAGCTTTTCTTTTGCCACTTTTCTGCGAGGGGGTATAACCTCCATTTACAGATAGAACGCAGTCAGTGCATCAAACCTGCTTTAACTGTCTGAGTCAATTCATAAACATATTGTGTTATTCCTTGTATTTATATTTGCAGCACTTTTGAAATAAAAAAAATAAGAAAATAAAAACATTTACATTATGAGTAGCAATGTCTGCAAGGTTTGTCATATAAAAAAAAACCTTCATGTGTTATTAATGAGTAATTAATGGGGTCTTTTGTTTAGAAAAGCTTTTTGGAAATTTTTTTTAAGTACATTTTGTAAGACTTTAGATAGATGCTAAAATATTATTCTCAAGATTGCATTTTGTTTCCAAGCTGAGGGTTCAGCTGAGTGCAAGGAGAGACCTCCTTGTTCCGAAAAGGACTACTTCCAGATCCACACAGCATGTGACTTTGAAGGCAAGGTGAGAGAAGAGTATCCGACAGCCAGTTCAACATTTCGGTTAGATTCTGTAATAACATTGTTTGTCTCTGTGTAACTCTAGACTCAGGTCATATACAAGTGGATCGAACCCAAGATCTGTCTTGAGAACGTCTCTGGGGCTCAGACACTACCTTCAAGTGGTGAACGTGAGCCATGCCCCCCCTGTAACCCAGGTTTCTATAACAATGACATGGCCACCTGCTCCCCTTGCCCACCTGGGACCTTCTCTGATGGGATGAATCGTAATGAAAACTAATTTTTAATCAATATTCTTTGTCTTGATGTTTTTCTCAAGTTATTGTAAGTTTTGTTTTGCATAGTTTCTTTATTTTATGTTCCTGTGTTTGTTTCCCAGCATGTCAGCCATGCCCAGCGGGTACTGAACCCGTCTTGGGTTATATGTATAAATGGTGGAACGTTCTTCCTTCCAACATGAAGACCTCCTGCTTCAATGTGGGCAACTCTAAATGTGACATTATGAACGGTGGGTCATTTAAAGCTCTCTAATCAGCTTGTTTTGTTTCTGCTTGATTTATAAAATATGAATGGATGTTTACTTTTTGTTTGTAGGAAATTCATATAGATCAGATAGCGGGACTATCTGATCTAAAAATGCTAAATGAGAATTGTTTGTTGGTAGATGCTTTATAAAAACACTGGACAAAGCTAGCAAGTCTCTATAGGTAAAAAAAAATTAACCTGCAAACTCACCTAAAGGTCTTTATTTCTTCTTTTTTGCAAATTCTCTGAAGCAATTTATCTATTTAAGCTCTTGTGATTCTTTTAATGAAAAATGGATGCAAACCAGTCTCTTTGTCTCAAGCTTAGTGTCTCTAGGTCCTACTAAAAAGCTTTTCTATTGCACAGTTTGGACAACGTTGCATTCTACTTTTACTAGTGATTTTGCAGTGCCTCCAATAACTGGGATTGGATAAAGTGTGATGGAAAATGGAACAAATGAATAAATTTGAAGCTGCTTCCCTTGCAACTTGTATCACCGTGGGGGAATGTGTCACGAGTTACTGAATCTGAATGCAGCACAAATGCAGTAGTAGGCTTGGTAACCATCCTCTCCGCGGACCCTGTTCTTCAAGCTGCTGTCTTAAATTTAAGTTGCCCTAAAAACGTCTGAAGACATCATTAAAGAATGTGGGAAATTTTTATCCTTGGCTTCACCTGCATTTATGAGATGTAAGGACATTGTTGTAAAAACGAATCTCCATCTGCAGCCTGAACAAAGACATCAATGCACATGAGATATTCGTCAAAATAAAGCGACTGACTGACACTTTTAAAGGCCACCGAAATGTTTAAAGGTCCCATACTTTTATGAGCTTTTAACCTTCTATTAGTGTCAATTGTACCTTTAAAATAATCTGAAGTAGTTTTACTTTTTATCCATGCGTTTTGTAGCTTTATTGCTTTGAAAAGAAGGTTGCAGCTTAAGCAGAGCAAACGGCTGGCCCCACTGCTCCGACACCACATGGTGGAGACTCCCCCGCCCTTATCTGAAAATTTTAGCTCACTATCTACCCCAGGAAGTGTGCCTGTTGCTGCGATCTTGTCAACAGACACGCCATCCGCAAACTGACAACAGACGGCACCTCTCTGGCTGCTCAGTGCGGGAGGATGAGCGAGAGGAGCTGAGAGCAAGCGGGCGCAAGCTTTTCTTAGTTCTGGGTAAATGTGTCTGTTGCCAAATGCATAATATTATAATAAATGTGACACCAGACAACAAATCAGTCGAAAGTCGCATTGCTTAATAGCTGCTAAACATTGCACAGGTGAAAATGACAGATTTCAGTGGCTATTGCTAGAAACATCATTGTGCAACTTACGATTCGTTTTGTGTTTATTTGCCTGCATCTTGCTTTTACACATAATATCTTTTTCTCTGTAAGCATTGCCTTGAGTTCCTTTAATACATCTACCATGTATTACCCCCCCCCCCACCCCCCATCACAAAATTTTTGCTCTGATTTTGTGATGCCAATAGTATTTCTTTCTGAACTTTATTCATTACAGAAAACGTGGTGTTATCCAGTTGTTTAGGCACGTTTTAGTGGTGTAAAGCAAAATACTGATCTGCCAGTTTGGAAACCAAGTTGTGTATTTTGGTTCAGTGCTCCAAGGCAGCTTAGGACACCAGAATGTGCATAACAAGAGTCTGTTTACCTCAGTAATGATCAGAAACAAATAGTTTGAAATTTGACAATTGTATTAAGTGCAACCTTGTTAACCATCTTTATCCAAGTGAAAGATATTTGTTGCTCTATTGAGTCATCAAATGAAAAGAAAACGTGTTGCACCGTCAACATTACATCATTTAGGTTACTCATCATTCACTCTCTTATTCATTTAGTATTTTTTGTTTTAATCAAAAGCTTTCCCTTCTGTGAAATGCTAGATAACTTCATCCAGACAAAGAGAAACTACTTTTCTCTTTCTTTTGAAGTTAGTTACTTTAAGCCGCCATATTTATTCTTTCTCTTTTGTTCTTCAAGTTCTAAGCAATTGTTAGACAAGATCAGAACTATTTTTTTTGCATTATAAAAGTGCAAATTAGATCATTCTTTTTGATAGTCCAGGACTTGAATAAAAAGCTTATTGATTTCTTTATTTCCCATTACACTTCAGGTTGGGAGGTAGCAGGTGACCATATTCAGAGTGGAGCAGGAAGCTCAGATAACGATTACCTCATTCTTAACATCCATGTCCCTGGCTTCAAGTGAGTACAGTTGTGTGGGGTGTTGAACTGGTCACTGAGCTCTGTTTCCTTTATTGAATCCATTGTTGTCTGTCTTCACCGGCCACCAGGCTGCCTACCTCAGTGTCCAGCAACTCAGCAACAGAATTTGGTCGCATCAGGTTTGAATTTGAAACTGTGTGCACAGGCGATTGTGAGCTCTACTTCATGATGGTCAGTTCAGCTTCTGATTAGCGCTTTCTGCTTTGTGTAGATGGTTTGAGAAGTAACCTGAATGTATATTTTAGGATGTCAACAGGAAGAGTACTACAGTGGTGGAATCATGGGAGAAAACAAAAACAAGACAGAACTACACACACGTCATGACAAAAAATGCTTCGGTTTCCTACACGTGGGCCTTTCAGAGGACAAACCAACCTTCAGATGTAAGTACGATGATGTACACACTCGCAGCACTTAAAATATATGTATTTTAAAGCTTTTAATCAGTATTGTTAATTAATACTAAAAGATTTGCTGTTTTTCCAGAACAGCAGAATGAATCCTTTCATTGGAAAAGGATTGAACTGTTAGGCCAAAGACAGTTTAAAACATAATGAAAATAATTATCTCAAGAAATTAAAGCACAAAATCATGTTTAAAGGTGGTGAAAATGGTGGAAAGTGGAACGAAATTAACATAATAAAGGTGAAATTATAATAATTTCAACATGCTTTAGTTGAAATTATTATAATGCTGAAATCACACAAAGTTTTCAAAGTTTAAAATAAAAGTGTTTGAATTTGAGTAAAAAGGTTGAACAATAGACAGAAATTACTAATAACAGTGTTGCAACAGAAGTGTCAGAAGCTCTGTGTAAGTTGAACTAAAAAGGGCAAAAAAGTTTAAGATGCATGTAATGTACTTGAGAGAGAGATGAAGAAGGAAGAGAAAAGAAGAAAGAGGGAAGAGAAGGGAAAAGAGTGATAGAGGGAAAGAGAGATAAAGATGAAAGGAATGAGAGATCAAGAGGGTGGTATGGTTGAGGAAGAAAGGAGTGATGAAAAGGAAAGGAGTGATAAAGAGGGAAGGAGCGATGAGAAGGGTGGAGTGGAAAGAAGAGGTGAAAAGCAAAGGAACAATGAGTAGGACATGAGAAAATCCCCTTTTTTCAGTCCAAATGGAGTAGGAAACCAACCTGTCCACAAATCATTTACCTGCAGGCAGGCAATGGGAGTCTTTTTATATAGGGCTTTAATGGATTTATTAAAAATTACCATCAGTATCGCAACGAATTAACTTGTATTCCAAAAGTTTCTGTTTATCTATTCAAAGCTTTTTTCAAATCAACAAAACAAACAAAAGTACATTTGGCTTCCTGAAGTCTTGGTCTCACTAAAGAAGATAGGACAGAAACGTGATCAATACACGCTCAGTTATTCCTTAATCCATTCTGCTCATCAACCAAAATGTTGTTCATTTCTAAAAAGTCACAAGGCTGTTTTTCTTTTTCAAAATAGCGGAAAACACCTTATACACAGTACTTATTAAACTTATGGCTATAGTTGAGGGAGAGTCTAGGATAATCTTGAGAAAACTTTTGGAATGGGTTTAATGATGGATTTATACCACACTGATAGAATGATACTACTCCAAAAACAATGCTTAAACATTGCAGAGAATTCAGCAGCATAGGACCTAGTTCATCCACTCCTATGACTTTGTGTAATTTAGTCTTTCAATTGTTTTTGTGCCTCCTCCATAGTTACATCACTATTAAAGAAGGTATTTGTGCAGGGCAATATTAGATTATTGAGGTTCAGTTCAAGCAGTCTTGTACAGATATCAATTAGGAAATCATCAAATTGATGGGCGACTTTACAAGTAACAAGGTTTCTAAAATTTATCTCCCACCTATTCAATTCAATAAATTTTCCTTTTGGGTCCAAACTTTTTTATTTCCTGCCAGAAGTTTTCTGGATTACTATTTTGCAATTGGTCTAACTGCAGGGCTTTTCCCCTCCTGTAACGTCTTGTGTAAAATCTGTGTGTTTCCTTTTATATATTTTCTTTTATTTATATATATACACAATTGCTGTTTTTGGACTAAATTTACTTATTTCATCATTCAGCACCATACGGAGGCATGCATAGCAATAATTCATATTTCCTTGTGTTTTCTCTCTGCTTTCTAATTGCTTTGTGATAACGCAAATTTTTGAACTAGTGGAAGCTTGCTTTATTCATTTCAATGGCAAAACGTAAAGTTTTAAACTTAAATATTTTAAAAAGTATAAAAGTGAAATAGTAGAAGAGCCACAGCAAGCTATTCCTGAATGAGCTGAACATTTTGATACCAGAATTGATGAAATTGGTTGAACCTAGCTGAAGTTTTAAGCGGACAAAAAACGGCTACAATAACTAGAAAAGGACTCGAAGAGCAAAGACCTCTGCCAAACGGCACAGTTTTCCCATACAAAAACCAGAGCAAGCAGCTAAGTTTTTACTGTTTAATAGCTGACAGTACATGGACTTACAGTGTGTGCAGAATTATTAGGCAGTTTGTATTTTTGAGGATTAATTTTATTATTGATCAACAACTATGTTCTCAATGTACACAAAAGACTCATAAATATCAAAGCTGAATATTTTTGGAAGTTGGAGTGGGGCTTTTTTAGTTTTAGTATCTTAGGAGGATATCTGTCTGTCCAGGTGACTATTACTGTGGATAATTATTAGGCAACTTAACAAAAAAGAAATATATACCCATTTCACTTCTTTATTTTCACCAGGGAAACCAGTATAACAACTCAAAATGTACAAATATACATTTCTGGCATTCAAAAGCAAAAGAAAAACAAATCAGTTATCAATATAACCACCATTCTTTGCAAGGGCACTCAAAAGCCTGCCACCCATAGATTCTGTCAGTGTCTTGATCTGTTCACCATCAGCATTCCATGCAGCAGCAACCACAACCTCCCAGACACTGTTCAGAGAGGTGTACTGGTTTCCCTCCCTGTAGATCTCACATTTGATTATGGACAACAGGTTCTCTATGGGGTTAAGATCAGGTGAACAAGGAGGCTATGTCATTTTTTTGACCAGCCACGCACTGGAGTACTTGGATGCACGTGATGGAGCATTGTCCTTCATGGAAATCATGTTCTTGAACGATGCTGACTTCTTCCTGTACCACTGGTTAAAGTGTCTTCCAAAAACTGGGAGTAGGACTGGGAGTTGAGCTTGACTCCATTCTCAACCTGTAAAGGTCCAACAAGCTCATCTCTGATGATAGCAGCCCATAACAGTACCCCACCTCCACCTTGCTGGCATCAGAGTCTGGGTGGAACTCTGCCATTTACTGGTCCAGCCACAGGCCCATCAAGACTCTCATTTCATCAGTCCACAAACCTTAGAAAAATTAGTCTTATGATATTTCTTGGCCCAGTCTTATCTTGTGTGTCTTGTTCAGCAGTGGTCGTTTTTCAGCCTTTCCTTACCTCGGCCATGTCACTGGTTATTGCACACCTCATGCTTCTTGGCACTCCAGTGATGTTGCAGCTCTGAAATTTAGCTTAACTGGTGGCAAATGGCATCTTGGCAGCTTCACGGTTGATCTTCCTCAGTTCATGGGCAGTTATTTTGCACCTTGTTTTTTCAACCCTCTTCTTGAAATCCTGTTAACTATTTTGATTGAAACGCTTGATTGTTCGATCACGCCACAACAGCTTGGCAATTTTAAGAGTGCTGCATTCCTCCGCAAGACATTTCACTATTTTTGACTTTTCAGAGTCCGTCAAATCTCTCTTCTGACCCATTTTGCCAAAGGGATGGAAGTTGCCTAATAATTATGCACATCTGATGTAGGGTGTTGATGTCATTAGATCCCAACCCCTTCTCATTACAGAGTTGCACATCAACTGATATGCTTAATTGGTAGTGGCCTTTCAAGCCTGTACCGCTTGGAGCAGGACAACATGCATAAATAGGATGATGTGGTCAAAATACTCATTTTTCTAATAATTCTGCACATGCTGTGTATTGGTTTTGGTTACTGGGGCTTGCAGCAAAACATCCAGGCCAAAAAGCCCAGAGAAAAGAGGCTGGCGACTCTGCTGAATCTCCCCCATCTTTTTCCATTTTCACACTATAAAAAGAAATGCTCCAGGGATCCACAATGGGGAAACTATAGAGCTGCATGCGGGTGTGGAGTGACGGGTCACTGACCCCTGATTTAGACCATATGCTGTAACGTTTTGACAAGCAATGTGGGCATTTGTGATAGTTATATAGACATGTTAACGCTCACACATCCACGCATGCCAAGCATTGCAAAACAATGCATATGTTATAACGATTACTTACTTGTTTTTGTTGAAAATACACTTCCATGTCCTATGAGATGGTCTTGCGCTGTCAAAAGCTGTTGTCACGTTCATTTGTACGGCTTTGTGTCATCGGGTGTATCAAAGATTGTAATGGAATGACGTATGTCAGTCCTCGCGTTCTTGGTCTTGGAAATGACTACAAAGACGTTTGGGCTTATTTTAGAGGGATACATCTCTCAAAGCTCAGCTACACATGATCTTTGTCAGAGCGAAAATCAGCAGACAGCCACTCCTACAGGCCGTTTCTATCTCACAATGTTAAAGAATCCTTCAAAAACTTCCTGGATCCAGACAGTGATCCGGATCACCGTCATTTAATTAAATCACTTCTTCATCTTCCAGTTTTGAGTATATGCTAAAAATTGAACGAGAATCCAACCATTACTTTTTGAGTTATGTTGTACACAGACAGACAAATGCTGGCGATAAAATGACCTCCTTGGCGCATGTAATAAGAATAATAAAGAAAAACAGGAAAAAATGTTTTTGAAAGCTTTCACACAAATATGAATCGTTGATACTGAAGACATACATTACATTAATTAGTACATAAGATTATGGTGCACACACACATTTGATATAAAGTGCATCCTTTCTTTGCTTCGTATGTTTAGGAAACTTGATCTGTTGTTTGAAAAAACCCTACTTTTTCGATATCTTTATTGTAAATGTAAAGGTTAAAAACTGAACTTTTTTAATTCTTTATTTGTGCATGAATATGGATTAAAATGTCTGATTATCACACAAAGCAGATGAAAGTCTATTAAGACAAAAACATGTCATTTAAAGAAACTGATCCACATTATATATTTTCAACTTGATAAATCACATGAAACTTTTCAAACAGTTCACATAAGATGAAATAAGAGTTTTTGTGCGGTCGAGATGAAATAGTTAAAGTCAGACAGACAGTTCAAATTCAAGATCGTTTTTGTCTCAGCATTTGAGATCAGCCATCCCACATTTTATGAAAATGGTGTTAAGTATTCCAGAAAGTCTATTAGGATCATTTCTGATCTGACAAGCGTCCATTTTCTTTTTTGGGTTCATAAACACAATATCTGGACAACAATACATTTTTCTGGAAGGATGTGAAAAATAACTTATTTTTGGTAAATGAAGTGTAACATGTCAAGTAAAGAAGAAAACACAGGATTTCAGTGTTTTTTAAAATATTTTTATTATTATATTTTATATTTTTATTATATATTTTTTTACATATTTGTACATAAAATATGATAAAAATGTGTTTTATGTATGTACAAATCTGTATTAAAACAGTTTTAAATGTAAAACTGGATCATTACCTTCACAGAAATAATCCAGTCTGAGAATTTTATTTTTTATATTACATTTGATCTACCCCTGCCATCTTTTGACTAGTGTGAAAATCAAATCATGTCTAAAGTCATATTTATGCAGAAACATCTAAATTTCAAAGTATCATTACAAAAAATAAAGCTTTGAAAACTTCCTTTCAAATTTATCTCATTCAACACTCCAAACTTTTTCCACACAAAACAATCCCTGCTGCTTGTTTTTAAAGATGATTAAGGAATTATTTGAACAAAAACAACTACACTCACCGGCCACTTTATTAGGTACACCATGCTAGTAACGGGTTGGACCCCCTTTTGCCTTCAGAACTGCCTCA
>JBAMHX010000011.1:21793769-21817262 GCA_037177515.1 Pseudomugil tenellus
CTGAGTTGCCGCCATGTGATTGGCTGATTGGAAATTAAGTGTTAATGAGCAGTTGGGCAGGTGTACCTAATAAAGTGCCCGGTGAGTGTACTTTTACCTCTGCACACACAATGTACCTCTGCACACACACAATGAACATTTGAGATTTGTTTACTTTTTTATGACTGGGTTAAATGCTTTCAACTTCACTCACAGCAGCAGTAAGATGAAGGTGCAGCATCTGAGTTCATGTATAAATTCTGCAGTCGTCATCTAAGTTCTCTTTTTTTGCAGAACAACTGCTCCCAAATTCATCTTTTATGTTTCTCATCACTTATTCAGGTACGTCGATACATAAATGACGTCGCACGAATCTACTCCATCGAGGTGAGCAATGCAGTGGATGGGGTTTCTTCGAACTGTCAGGCGTGTGCACTCAGCACCCAGGCCTCCAGCTCTGCTTGTGTGCCATGCCCACCTGGACACTACATAGACAAACTCACTAGCCGGTGCACAGAGTGTCCAAACAACACATACCTCGTTCCTCATGCCACACCGGGTTCCGAGTCCTGCAAAGCCTGCGGGCCAGCCAGCAGAAGCGACAAGGTTTGTTACTCTGACAAAAGGTAAAAAACTAGAGCTCTGAAAAAAATCCTTGAAATAATCCAGTGTAAATCTATGTCTGTGCTTTTCAGGACCACAAGCTCTGTTACAATGATTGTCAGTTCACCCACAAAGAAGGCAACGCTACTTTGACTTATGACTTCAGCGTCCTTGGGTCTGTGGCGTCGCTGATGAATGGGCCTAGCTTTACCTCCAAAGGAACCAAGTATTTTCATCTGTTCAATATCAGCTTGTGTGGACTGGTGAGCAGATGGGGGGGATGGGAAATTCACACTTACAGAAACCACTGCCATGTTATAGTGCAAAAATGAAATGACATTGCCATTTGCTCTTCATCTTTGTTTTAAGGGCCAGTTGGCAGTATGCACAGACAACGTTACAGACCTATCAGTCTCCGACTCCCAGAAAGAGAAAGGCGAAGGACCCAGCGCCGTTAAAACCTTCATCTGTCAGTCAACAGTAATCCCAGCTACTGGACGAGGCTTCCACACGGCACTCTCCTCACAGTCCATTAATCTAGCTGACACATTCCTTGGTAAGAAAGCAGTGTAACTTTTTATTTACTTCTCTTCTAGCTTTAAAAGTTAAAAAGGAAAAGTAAACTAATGAGAAGAAATGTCTTCTTTTGAGACCACAATGTTGTTTTTTATGTTCATTTTTGGATACAATAGAGATTGATTTTAAAAACTCAATCATTGATCTTGAATGTATTAATGGATTTATTGTTCTGTTTGTATTTTTATCAGGTGCTACTGTAAATAATAATCTTGAAGGAATATCGATGAAAGCAGATATGTTTCCCCAGAACAATAAGAAAGTCCCTGATGTTAATTTCTACTACAGGTATTTGCCCTCACAGATGTGTTAAACTAAAAGACAAAAAAAAGGAAAGCTGTAATGTGTTTTTTTTTTTTTTTTTTTTTTTTGCTGGTCAGATCTTTAGAAGCAACCTCGTCTTGTCAGTCTGGTCGGAGCGTAGTGGTAACACTCCGTTGTAACCCAGATATGAGCGCTAAAGGAGAGCTCTCAGTTCCCAGGTAGTAATTTTTCTCCTTAAATGCACCAAATGGAGCCACTTTTACACACAATGCAGTTCTTCCTTCAGTGCTCTTGATTTATAGAAATAAAAAGAGTTCAATTTTTGGCTATTGCAGTCAGTGCCATGCGGGAACATGCGATGGCTGCGCTTTTTATTTCTTATGGGAAAGCTCAGGGGCTTGTCCTACATGCACAGAGAGAGACTACCATCATATAGAGGGAGTCTGCAAAGGAGGACACCAGGTGTGTGCATGATGGAATAAAATAGATATGCAAACTGTTTTTTCATCTCTCCGTTGAACTAAAACTATCAAATACACTTCACCGGCTAAGTCTTATCAATGTATGTTTTGGTTGTGTTCCAGTCTTAAGTAATTATGTGTGGCTACATTCAAACTCAGGATGTGGTGTACGTGTGGAACGAACCAAAACTGTGCATGGGAGGTGTGAGTTTGCCTGAAAAGGAAACATTGCCATGTGAGGGTATGGAGTTCTGGGTTCGACTTGGTACAGCAATGGGAGTTTTCACTACAGTGCTTCTGGTTTCCCTCATCTGCTACTTTTGGAAAAAGAACAAACGGTATTACTATTTATGTCTTCTCACATGTCTTTTATAACTTCCTTCTTGTCAGTATATTTTATCCAGCTTCTGTCTTTCTTCCTGCTTCTCTATCATCAGGATTGGTTTTTGTCTTTCCCTCCCTTCCTTTCTTAAAAAATGCTTAATTCTCCAATTCTTTTTTCATCACAGTAGCTATTTAGCTTTGGCATAGACATTATTTCTCCTCTTTAAATTGTGTTTTTTCTTTCGTTTTTTATTTCTTTCTCTTTGTAAGGTTGGAGTACAAGTACTCCCGATTAGTTATGTCTGCTAATAAGGAGTGTGAAATGCCAGGGGCTGACAGCTGTGCTGTGATGGAGGGAGAGAATGAGGGAGACATGGAGGATGAAGTTGTGTACACAAAACCGTCGCTATTTGGGAAACTCAAATCTATTGCATCCAAGGTGAGTCAGCATCACCACAGCACAAAAAGCATTGATGTGATTGATAATTTAAAAAATTTGCTCCTGCTTTTAGGGAAATGGAGAGAGCTATGAAAACGTGCAGCTAAACTCGTCTCAATCCAAAGCGCTGGTGTGGAGCTAGAGCTGCGGGACAGTGAGCTGGAAGAGGAGGGGTGATACGAAGCTCCTTAGCACGCTTTCTCCAAAGTGACCACTTTAGATAACTACCATCATTAAGAGTTTTGGTACCTGGAATGCCATCAGTGTGTACAAAAAAAAAACCATACAAACAAACAAACATGCAGCACTGAGCACCAGGGTCTGAGGAGTCCTGCTAACATGGTGGCCTTAACATTTGGTAAGACAGAGCCATAGAACTGTGAAGCGGGTGTGTATAGGATAGACTTTTTCTTATCATTTTCTGACTCAAAATAAGTCAGAAAAGTTTGTTGGAAGAGCTCAGGGCAAGACAGGGACCAGCTGAGTTCCTGTGTTTTGTTTCTATTTATTTCATTGTGTAATGAGGGATATTTCTTTGGCAACAATGGCGTTATTTCTATCTCCTGTGGATACTTCTTTTGGCTGTGTAGGAACTACATCATCTTGCCTTTTTTTTCTCGTTTCTTTTTTTGTATTTCTATGTTCAACTTAATATAGTGAGAGGAATTGCTGATGGGTTGAGAAATGAATTTGCCATATTATCCAGATAAGGTTGTGCTATTGACTGTCCATGTCCATCAAATAAATAATGTATTTATGTATAAGTGAACTCCGTGTGATTAAGTTTGCTAATGAATCCCTTGGAGACTAAAATATCCAGCTGGTATTAAGGGTGAGAATAAGTGGATTGCAGAATTTATTTGAATGCAACACTAAAAATCTGATTTGCTCTGAGAAATTTGGAACCAGATGATCAATAATCTGCCTCATAAATAAAAACTTTTTTTGAATAAATCTAATCAGGATTTATCTCGCCGTGTCTTTAATTAACTTTCGCTTGAAGAAAAGCCCGATTTTTAGCAGAAATAGACTTCATTGCTCATTCTTACATGTCAAGTATTTAAATGAATGGTTCGAGTTAAAGTCTAACATTGATTTAATGCAAGCTGAGCAGCTCAGTTTTTCTGATCTTTCTGCCTGGTTGGCTGCAGCTTTAATGATTTTAAGCTTATTATTTTTTAATTTTATCAGCCAAAAGTGTCTGATGTCACATGCTTATACTGGTGGGAATAATGATGAATTTTGAGAGCTTTTTATTTATTTATTTTTTTTTTGTAGAACATCCTCCAGTTTCAGTTTTGAGTTGTAGATAAATAAATGTATCTAATCTCACTAAAGATTTTTTTCTTATCTTTCTCTGGTCCAAATCTTACAATTCAACATCCCCTGTCAATTTGCTTAGGAAATCATTTTATCAAGAGTTGAAGAGCTTTGGGCCAGTGCTGAAATGCCAGGATCCGTAACTAAGATAAAAACCTGATATAATATTTTACTACCAGGCCAATAGTGTCGTGTACCAAAATTTATAAAGGATGTATTACTTTCCAAATGATCACAATCTGGGTCAGAATAGGTGTTTTTCTTTTTAGTAGAGTTTGAAACAAAGTGACCTTTCATGAAAGGAGTTAATAGTGTAGCAATTATTCGTCCTGCAGCTTTTAATTGAAGTGACAGAGCCACATGATATGGTGGCTCTGTCTCAGTTTCTGGATTCGGATCCTTTTTTAAAAAAAATCGCTTAGCTCAACTGATCATTATCAGTCTGGTGGAACATTGTATTAACCGCACTTAAGCTACTGATTCTAACTTAAATGCTTGACCAATGTTTTAAATTAAGATATTTTTTAACTTAAAAATGAAAGGGAGCAACTTACAGCCTGTTTTAACCGATATGGTCTCGGTTAACATCAAATCCTTCCAATTAGGAACTCTAAACTTGATTTTAAAACCTTTTTTAATAAATGTATCTATTTTTTTCTCTTCTGTCTGCTTCTCCTCACATAGCTCAAATTGAAAGCGTCCAGCAGAGGGCAGTAAAAGATTAACGCCAACTTCTCATCCTGCTTTATTTATCTCTGCAGCATCTAAGTGATTGGCTAGCTTTTGTATTTCAGTGTTATATATTGTAAAAATGAGCAGGTTCTTATGGAACTAAATATGTTTAGCATTCAAGCAGCAGATTTTAAACACCACCAAAATGAGAGAGTGGAAGCAGTTGGTGCAGTGATCACTGGCAACCCCTGGAGGGAGCTCATTATCAAGGGTACAAAGGAATACCCATGCACTTCTGATTGTGAAAATATAGAAATTTCAACGTAACCTTGCATGAATAAGAAGACACGCAAAGGAAGAAAGCTTACTTTTCACAAAACAATACCTAACAGCAAATATTGTGTGTGATTCAGTAAAGATAGTGTACAACACAAAAATAAAAGGAAATCTTGGAATCTTTTATTCTTTAGCTTTAATTGAACTTTTTTTATTGATTCATTATATTCAGCCTTCCTTTTAGCAACATATTGAGTCTTAAAAGTGGCATGCATTGTCCAAAAGCGGAGAGTTCTCTAGTAGATGCTTTAATTGGAGGGATTACACTTAGGGAACAGATGAGGCACAGTGCTGAAAGATTTTTCAGCATTTGCCAGCACATACTATGAATAGAGCCTATATGTGTCAAAATGTCTGTGTTCCTAGACTTGTCTTCAACATTTTGCTGACATTTATAAACCCTACACCACTTTTACAGGACACAACAGATTGAAAGATGAGCAGACACCCAAAGCTGTTTAATTCGTTAGATTCTTTTTCTTTATTACGAGTTTGTCACAGCCTCATTATTGCACATTTCATAAACACATAACTATTGCTTTGTGACTGACCAGTTTCAGAATTCTGACTGACCTCGGCTTCAATTCGCCTGAAGAGATCCTGTCTCATTTGAAAGCCCAGAGGCCGAGGACACATTCTATTATATAGAAGGAGCTACAGCAGAGAGGCCTTTGTAGAGCACATGGCAGTTGGCAGAGCCTGAATAGAAAAACAATATCCATGGTGGAAGGCTGCTTGAAAAGGATATTCATGAGTAAAGCCAATTAAAGAAGTTTCCAGATAGTTATTGGGTGCATGAGATGATAAATTCAGAAAGGTAATGAGTTTTAAACTGATGCGATTTCTTCATAACGACATTCCAATTTAATTTTCCCATTCAGTCCTCAAATCCTTTGTCTGACATCCTTTTATTGCTTTTCCAACCTCCTCAAGGCAGCCTAGATGGCATGTGCTGCAGTGGTCACCCAGATCCAAGTGCTTCAGTTCAAGTGTGAACCACCAATCATTGCTCTGGCTTAGGTGGTCTTGGCTGAGAGGGACTCCGTTGCAAGTTTCACACATCGAGAACAGATGAGGTACATAAAAGGTGGTGAGGGAAAGGTTGAAGGGGTGAAGCGAATTGTGAGCGAAAGGGTCACAAGAAGAGTGTGAGACTTATTTGAGACTAAATTCTGGACTAAACGAGTGGAGAATCGGGGTTAAGTGCTCTGTTTGTCTGGCCATTAAAAGATGTGAGTACAAGGCATTGATGAGCCAAATCTCATCAGTCACTGCCAGTTTGAACTGGAACCAGCAACCTATTTTTTCTCATTCTGTTCCTATTTTCTCGGTCACTTCTCACCCCTCTTTCCACCCCTTCTCTTCATGCAGACAAATAGACATTCCAGCAGCGGATGAGGTGGTGGTGGTTGTCCATAGCAACCTGCTATGCAGGGTGTATCTTGTGGGAGCAGGATCACTGTGTGAATGGCTAAGCCTTCTTGTAACAAAGACAGTGAATCTCTGAGATGCTTTGAGCTTCCATAGAAGCGATGCGACTTCTGGGCTGTGGGAGTGCTTTACATAATCCAGTAGCAGTATCCCTCTGCTCTGGCACATCACGCTCTCCTGCTGCTCTCTGCACCTAATGCACACGCCCCAATGTAGGTCGGCTCATCTTGACGCATCATCTGAAATGCTTTCAATCTATCATTCAGTTTGATAATCACAGAGGGCTGTTGGAAGGTGGCTGCACAAATGTGGTGACCAGTCAAAAGACAGATGTTCAGAAGATCATCCAGTATGTACAATGTGATTTTTGACTGAATTTGATTGCTTTGCAAAAAAAGTAATTCTGATCGCATATCTTGTTCAAAACATCAACTGTAACAGTCACACTTTATTTTAGACAGCTTATTATATGTAAACATTTAAGATCAGTTCATTATTAAATGACTACCATCCCACAATCCACAAATAATTGCATGAGAGTCAAGTGTTTAAAATTAAATAAGCTAAATTAGTTCCCTAATTTAGGCTACTGACAGGTTAATTCATCATATATTCTTATCTGTTCCATCATCTTATCATCCTGCAGGGAATCTGCAACATTTTTAGCCTCAGTTTTCATATATATAGATATCTTGATAAGTTGCATTTATATTATTTAAAAATTCTGCTCTAACATCCTTTTTGTTTGCTGGGATCTGCCGGCAGCTGACATTGTGTGCTCTGCTTCCTCTCTGGGACTGCCAAAGCCAGCTGCTCCACTGTGCCTCCCAACATCAACACATTTAACACAGGCATGTAAACAGCACACTTCAATAAGTCGGCGAGTCACAGACTCCGTCTTAATGGCGTATCTGCGCTTCTTCTCTATTTGGCTCCCTTCTTTCAATGGAGCTTCTGAGGTGTAAAAAGTAAAATCTGAGCGATGGGTGTGTATCGGAGATGTTCATGTTAGACTGAAGAAAGAAGGGTGGTAGAGAAAGCCATTATAAACAGGGGATTCCTCAGAGTACTTGTTCTGATACTTCAGGTAAACAATCAATGGCAGAAGGCTTGTTTCTAAATAAAACTGACTGGCATGCTGCTGCCCTGAAGCATGTACTCTATTCTGAGGCCACTTTTTGAACTTACCAAACAAAGACTAGAAGCAGGTAATGTTAAACTGATCTGTTACTACATCTACCTATCAAACATACATTAAGGCACATAGCCATATTCAAAACATCACTACATACATTATTTATGGGGCAAAAAAACATAAGCTACTACTGCCCTGTCATTGGAAAAATTCAACATATGTTCATCAAAGCAGACTATTTTCCTCCTTTTGTGCCATTTGAGTACCCAAAGTTAATAAATACCAGGAAAGACTCATTTGGTCTTGTTGACAAAAATACTGGAACATAGTCTGTGTTGAGAATTTTGAGGCTAAAACAAATGCATTTACTGTACTGTGTCTTTCCAGCCAAGCTATTAGTTATTATCAGTAATTGATCTTTCAGAGAAACAGCAGTTCAAGTGTGGGTGTGATCTACTGTTGCTTTGCTGAACACATGTCTGGAATCATGGCCATTTAGATAAAGGGATTTCATAATTAGAAAAACAAAAAGAAAATAGAACATTTGTATAAAAAAGCAAAACCTGTTTTCCTGCCAAAACAACCAAATTAAGTTGTTATACAGATCCAGGATGCAATGTGCATCTATTAATATGTGAACAGATGAATTCTCTGTGAATTAGATGGACCCCCTCCCCCACCCATCCCATCCTGGCTGTTTTAGCCTATCCAGTTTATGATTTTAATCACATTCATTCTAGAGTTGCAAGACTTCAACATTGTGCTGTTTGAACCATCAGTAGTATAATATACAAAATGTACAGATACACATTAGAAATGCATACATAGTTATTATAATGAGACCTACAAAAAAGTATGAGAATAAAAAGTCCATGGGTATTGCAGGTGAGGCAAGCAGAGCCACAAATGTGCATCCAGACAGAGGGACACAGCCCCTCCTACCAATAAAGCGCATGTCTATTTACACAGCGTCATAACAAAGCTATCAAAAACAAAGTCTCCAAAAATTTCTCCTAAAAACTTTTTGTTTCTTTTTGTTTCTCTACATACAACAATGTTGATTTCATGTATATACATCCCTAGAAAATAATTTAATTATAGTTACACACTTTCTACATCTGTGAAACATTACAGTTCTAGTCCACAAAGAAGGTGTTTTCTTGTGTGTGTGTGTGTCTCTCTGTGTGTGTGTGTAATGTGATTGTAATGTGGGGAAACAAAGCTGAGGGGGGGAAATATCCATCATTTGGCTAACAGTCGCAGGGGCAGATGTAGATGGAGGATGAGACGTGGTCACAGAGAGGAAGTAGTAGAGTCGACAATTTCTCTGCCGTTGCACACGGTTGGGACAAAATGGGCGGTGACAGAAGCTAGAAAAAGACATGAAAAAGTTGTTGAAGGGAGACGATGATGACAATTATATTTCTCTCTTTAAATATATTTGTTCATAGAAGCCTGACTCACAAAAATATAGAGACAAAACGATAAAGTAATTGTGCAAATTGTTGTAAATTAGAAATGTCAAAACTCAGTCAAAACTAAGAAAGAAAAAAAACAAAACCCAGGACATATATTAAATATACAGATGAATTAATTTTAAGGTACGACACCCAAAAAAGTTGGGATAGTGTGAAAAAAGTAAATGAAAAAAAAAAAAAAACAATGAGTTGCGAACGCCATCAAAATTTTTTTACTCACAATAAAACATTTAGGTTTTAAGTCTTTAACTTAATTTTGTCCAAACATTTGATATGGGGCAAACAAAAAATAAGGCAGGAAACAAAAAATAAAAACACCTGGAGGAACCAGTTAGGTTAAGTGAGAACAGTTTGTCAGAAAAAAGGATGGCAAAAGCTAAATAAAAGCTCCAACATGCTTCTGTTTATAAAGTCATTTGTTTCTTATGTCTGCTTTTTAGATGATTTTAGAAATTCTACATTTCGGGGTCACAATTTTCACAACAGATCCTATATGTCACTATGTTAAGAGACTGGCAACAAATAATAACAACATAAAAAAAACAACATACTATACAGAGTATACAAAGTGGGAAAAAGGGGAAAAAACAATTGTCCTATATTATATCTTTGCAATGTTTTTTTAATTAAAAATGATGCTAAAATGATTTCTAATTAATTATGTTTACTTTTATATCCTTAATTATATCCAAATTATTCTGGAAAAATGGGTGATTTTTTCAGGAGAAGGGGACTGCATTTAACCTACCATGAGATGAATATGTGGTGGTTGCTCCACTGACACTGAAGCGGTTGAGATTGAGCCTGTGGCTGGTCACATTCTTCTGCGGCTGAAACATGATGATATGGACTTTGGGGGCAAACATACATCCCAGGACCACAAAGCCACTCAGACTGACTGAGATGCACATGGTTGTAGTCTGAACCTGCAGAGAAATTATTAGAAGATGTTTACTAATTAGCAGCCATACTTTGATGGAAAAAACTATACTAATTTAGCTGCATTTAAGAACTAATTTGATAATAACAATCTGTAGTGATACATCATTTTAAAGCACTACGTCTAATGAAAAAAAAACCTTGAAGGTAATAGACTATAAAAATGCACTACAGAAGCTTTGTCATTTGGAAATGCTCTGTTGCTGAGATCCCCCCTAAATAAAGCTTACTTCTCATTTAAAGATAATGCTATGGTTTTATATCTTTCTGGAGGAATTAAAAATGAACATGAAACTGAAGCTCAGGTGTCAAGAGGTTAAATAATAAATAAAAATTAGGAAAAAACACAAACTGTTAAAATGCTCCCGATGCTAAAGTAGCTTTTCTCTGTGTAAGCATGCAGCCAACAAGCAATGAGATAGAGACCAGGTCACAAGAAAAACAATAGCAAGATTGATCAATATATGAACCCAATCAACAGAGACTAAACAAACTCAATATTCTCTCACTGGCAGCTTTAACTTGATTCTCTGTGATTTATTTCAAAAGTCAATGCTAAGTAGAGTTTTTTGTCTCACAGGTCTGCAGAGATGTACTATGTCCCATTCAGTTTGCTGCAACAGTTACAGCAATCTGAATGTGAAATCAAAGCACAGCTGAGCACATTAATCAGTAATCAACCCTTACTGAACTCTTCTGTTTATGTAAATACCTATGTGTGTGGGTGGGTGTGCCTGTCGGTGATGCATGTGCACAGACTAATCTTAAAGATTATTAAGTAAAGTAAATGCTTATTTTAGAGAAAGAGAGAGAGACAGACAGACGAAAGAATTCTTTTTGCTCTCCTTTACAGGGATTAAATGGCCAGCACTGGCATCAGCACTCCTCTCTTGCGCCCTTTGAAACACAGTTTGAGGATGTGTGCTTAAGGTGTGTATGTGTAGGCTTAAGATTTGCCTGCTTCAAATGCACTCGCCTGTGCTGTTAAATCTGGACATCTGTCAGCAGTTTAACAGAACTTTTTTCCTTTCTTTTTTTCCCCTGTTGTCCCAGTACTGCAGAAGTCAGACCACTGTCAGTAATGCTAGAAATGATTCAAGTGGCTACAGCACCCGGGATGTCACTCTTTTCTCACCTGCCTGCAATATTCAGTGATGCATGGAAATAACCTGATTCCTTAGAAATTACATCCGATCTTTAACTGTAGCATTAAGAGAACAAGACATTCTGGGGTCAAGGTTTGCATATTTACAAATAACGATAGGTTTTAGACAGAAAATCATGACCATATTTGAGAGCCATTGTTTATAAATGATGTGCCCTGTTCTCTGTCTTTTTACAAGACAAAATTAGTAATAGTTCCAGTTTAAATATCAAAACATGAACATGATCAGTCACTTGTGTACAGTACAGTGTGGAACATACCCTGTAGTCACTAGATGTGACATAGAAGATGGGAAGAAAGGCCAGCCAAATTATACATGTGGTATACATAGTGAATCCAATAAACTTGGCCTCATTGAAGTTCTCGGGGCATTTCCTGGTCTTGAAGGCATACCTAAAGGAAGATAATCATATTTCTGATCAGACAGAATTCTACAGTAATGAGGACGAGGCCTATTGTTGTAAAAAAATAACTTTTTTTTTATATGAATAATTTTTGTTCATTCATTTATACACACTGTTTAAAGTGCAATAATCTAAACCGAGATGAAGCACTTACACAGTACACAAGATCACCAGGAGCACATCATATCCTAGAGACAGCAGCATGCTGGAGTCACGAACGTTACATTTGAGAATGACAGTTTTTCTCCGCTCTGGCAATGTGAAGCGTCGAGTCCCAGGAACCTCCAGCAGCAACCACACTGAGACCATTACTAACTGGACGGAGATTAGACTCAAACAGATGAACACCTTTAAAAAAAGGGGGTGTGGGGGCATAAGCATAAGGTTTCATCAAGATTTTATCTGGACACAATGCAGCTCTAACTCACCTGAGAGGATGGGCTAATGAAGCGGGGCTTCACTGCACCCGCTCCGTCTTTTACACCGTTGAAAATCCTTGCAATTCGATTGGTTTTGGTAAGGAGGGCAGAGTAACATACGGCAAAGGATGTACCCAAGCCGAGGCGACGTAGGGCACAGATAGCAGGAGAGGGTTTGGCCAAAAAGAGAAAAGTCATGGCATAGGACATGAAGACTCCTGAGAGGAGGATGTAACACAGCTCTCTGCCAGATGCTTTGACCAGTGGTGTGTTATTATGTCGGATAAACACCCCAAACACCAGGCCAGTACAGAGAAACCTGTGAACAAGAAAGAAGTTGTGCAACCCCACAAGATCATGTTTAGTAGTGGTTATTTCCTACTATTCTAAGCTGATAGATCCAGTAGGAAACTATGTCTCTTTTACCATTATATCATCACTGCTTCAACCTTTAGTAATATATTGCTTAAGATTAGGCATGATTGGTTGTATCTGTCTGTTTGATTATACCACTCATCAGTATGTTTTGGAGTGAAGGATAGTCTGCTTTTTAGAAACCTATTTATCCTGTCTCATTTTCAAATAAAGCCACTTGCCTGAATTAAATCAAATATATAATGCTTGAATAAAGTTATGAAAGAAATTAATTAGTTACTGTGCTGCCTTCCTTGTGTCTCTGTTCGCTTGAGTTAACGGAAGAATTTCTGGACCAAATTACTTGTCTGCAAATACAGTTTGAGATCAGTAACTTAAGGACATGAACATACGAATAAGGTTAGGTTAGATCATTTCTCAGTATTTATGCCTTATTTATTAAAAGGTCTTAATTTCAGGATATCCTTTTATACTCACCCTACACAGGCAATGGTGATAGGACCAATGGCCCAAGCATCTTCCCACATAATATAGTCCTCTGGAAGATCATAGCAGGACATCAGGTCGTCAGTGGGCCACTGACCAGGAGCACAGGGTGAGCAGGTGAACTCATCTGCCAAGTATTCATGAGCTTCGCAGGCTGTACAGATCCAGCAGCAGTACTCACCTGGGAAACAGGGATGCGATCAGAAGCTAGTGTTTTCTTTTTCAAAAGGCAGTGCTTCTCAATAAGTTGCTGTGATATACTAAAATTCATTCTCATACCTGCCTGCATTTTCTTCATCTCATTGCGCTCACAGGGGTCGCTGCACTGCGACGTAGGCACCACCTCTCTGGGCCAGTGAATCAGATCACTGTTCAGAGTCAGACTCTCTGCCCACTCCCCTACTGGCACGTAACCGTAACGTTCTCCAGCATGCTGGTAACTGAAGATGTTGTATCTGCCCATACCATCCCCCTGGGAGTCAAACTTTACTACTGTCTCACTGCCTGGAGGAGAGAAAGGGGCTGCAGGGAATGAGAAAAGATAAAATGGGAGAAAATGTGACGAAACCAGGAGAAAAAAAGGACATCAAAGAAAAACAATCATACACAATCAATCCACTGATGCCTCATTGATGTTTTCTTTAAATCGACAGAGGGGACAAATTCAAGAAGTAATGGTGAGTTCAGCCTAAAGTCAAAGCAATTAGAATAATGTTTTCATTACTGAGGTCCAGCTAGTTTCAAAAGTATTTGCAAAGAGGCTATAAATGCCTGGGATACTTAGTGATATGTGTGTCACTTGCTTCCCATCCTATGCAAAGGCCACATGGGGGAAAAATAGCTTGCCTAATTTCTTATCTGACAAAGTTTACTACCAAATGCATCATGAACAAATTGCCTATAAAACCATAAACTCATGAAAGCATAGGATTGAATCCCTGGGCAACGTGATAAATACCCACACATTGATAGAATTAGCCTCTGGGTCTCTGTGAAGGAGAGACACTGCTGAAACTGCCAAATTGGTTTGTATACATGTTGTTATGACAGAGTAGGATTACCATCTACCCTACGGATGGGGGAATACAAGAGACTGTAAAACTGCTAAATGGCAAAATGATTTTAACAAAAAAAAAAAAGATGAAAGGACTATAGACTGAGAAAAAAATAACTTCTTGATGTGCTGCAGGCAGTATCAGACCTGATAATGCTGACACTTGGTCCTTTTAACTCAGACAAAGTGTACGTCTCTCCTACTCTGCCACATCTGTCCTTACAGCAGTGCAATCGACTCTGTGCTGCTGACACACAGAGATGTGTATTATACACTGCTGCCTGTCAAATAATGATGGGACTAGGGATAGTGCAGGGTATGCCGGGCTTATAAAGCATCACTCCTCATCATATAACAAGACTCCTGGTCCTCAGTGTGTAGCTGCATTTACTGTGCTGCCTTCCTTGTGTCCCTGTTCGCTTGAGTTAACAGAAGAATTTCTGGACCAAATTCATTGTCTGCAAATACAGATTGGGATCAGAAGAATGAATCAAAACACAGATTGCAAATAAGCTGTCAGGCTGAAAAGTGTACATGTCTGTAAGGATGTGCACACAAATGTGTGTGGGAGTTCAATTAGGTTTTACTTTACAGTATGATAGCTAAGGTATTGCTCTGAGCGCTGTGGGAGGTTGTGCTGACAGAAATGAAGCTCTGACCCTGCTGTTAGCTTGCGTGCATGTGGGTGAATGTGTATATGTGCACTGACAAGGGCTAAAGCTGTCCTATTGTTGTGAAAGCTCAGTGTGTTCAGGGAAGAATGGAGTGTCAGATGGTGGCAGAGGGGGTTAGGGTTTATGAAATCCATAAATCACAGAGACAGCACGACCCTCTATCTCCCTTCTCTCTCTGGGTGTCACAGGAAATTCTAAGTGTCAAGCCTTCTTTGGATTTTGAGGCTAAATGTTTAGGTGACAGCTAAATGAAAATTATTTCAATAAAAATGTTTTGATAATATCGTTAGACAAAGAAGAGATATAAATCTATTATTCTGGAAGTTGCCAGATAAAAAGTCTGTTAATAACGCAAAGCAATAAGAAAGCCAGACAAGCTTCCTTTTCGACAGCCATACACACTCACAGAAAGAGTTTGCCACGAGGTAATTATCATAACTGCGCTTAGAAGTGTGCTGAGGCCTAATTAGCTGAATGCAGTAATTACATGTTATACAGACTAAAGAGATATCGGTAGTCTGTTAAACTACAAACCAATCAATTAGCATTGTTTTGTCCTTGACTCCCCTCAAATAGATCAATTGGAAGTGCAAATAAACTGCAAGCGCTGGTAAGACTTCCTTATAGCCAACATGAGCAACCTTGCTGACATGACGGAATGGCTTAATGGAGAAAAGTGTCTGAGAGTGCAAGCTAGCGATTGTGAAAATCACTAAGACTCCTCTGACTGTAGAAAGCACACACAAGTAGTCCAGGTCTGAATGATAGCTGACACTCTGATCCTAAATCGGTGTCTTGCAATAAATTTGAAAAATGTGGTGCAATCCAATGGAAAAGGGCTATTTACTTAGTTATGCTTGCATGGATATCCTAATCTCAGATACATATGTTAAGTTAATATCTCTTCTTTAATTCTATATTATTTCTTAATACTCAGAAACCATGCCAATAGAAAGTTCGGTGGAATTAATATCTGAAAAAAAATTCAGCAGTTCGCTGAGATAGAAATATATATAAAATACACTTTTCAGACCATTAAAGAATGGTTGCATATTGACATAAATTACATAAAAAAATACAGGGAGTTAGCGAGCTAAATTTTATTTTGCTAATTAAAGTGCCCTGTGACGGTTTTGGTTCTGTTTTGTTCTTGTTGCTCTTTTGCTTTATATTGACAAAAAATAGCTGGGTGAGAGGACATTCAAATGTAGGCCTTTTAGTGTGCAGTCTGCATTCTCCCTACCTAAGCCATGATTCTCTTCAGGTTGTCTGGCTTCCCCTTACTGTCAAAAGAAATACATGTTGGACTAATTGGTCATTCCATAAAATTCTCCCCAGGAGAAAATGTCTGCAAGTAGAATTGAACTAAATGGTGTAAAAATGAATGAATGAACGAATGAACAAACAAACAAACGAACGAATGAATGAATGTTTTTTTTTAAATCTTTCTCATCAAATACCAATATGATCAATAAGATTGTGCAACTTTAACCTAAATTTGAGGAACAACATGCATTGGACCAGCATTGGAAAGTTTATTTTAATCCTTTATTTGGATTTTAATGTAAGAAATTTTTTTAACAACAATAGAAAATGATTGCAGTCAGCTCAAATAACAGCAACCAGGTGATTATGTAATAGCTGTGGCAGACAAGCGATTAGTAAATAACGAATGCATACAGGAGAGTCTTGTACAGCATATTCATGGGTGATGTAACTTTGATAATCATTAACTGAATCAAATTAATCACTAGAAAAGTGGATTTGTTAAATGTCCCCAAGAAGCAGCTTGCAGACTTTTTTGGGTGTTTTAGCACATACAGTAATACGATCAAAAACAGATGATTCTGTGTCATCTCAACCATGCATTACTTTCTCCTTTCCCTGTCTTGTCCAGCTGAGACCCATAGTAGACTTTGCTCTCAGTACTACTCACTGCTTCGGGTAACTTGCTATGCCTGTGAAGTGTCATCAGCACCCAGAAGTGGCCAATGTCTTCTTAGCGACACGCTCTGATGGCCACTTATGTTGCATTGATAAAATACAAAGTAATTGGCCAAAGAAGCTTTGCAACACAAAGTCAAAAATAGAACAAATAAACAAATACAAATGAGACATCTGCAGTATAAATACATTTTTGTGAGACTAACTTGAGAAATACCTTAATATGCTAGTTTAATTAGAAGCATGGAGAAAGCCAGCTTTTCCTTCATAAGTTGAGAAATCAATTATATCCGCAACCGAATCGGGCTAAAGCAAGGCCCAAGAAGGATTGTGGGTATTACAGGTAGGGAGACATAGAGCAGGCAAAGTTGTTTGGGTGGAATGAGTGAAAATAAGTAGTTTAAAATGGAGAGAGATGTAAATGTGTTCATAAACAAAGGTTCACTTTTGTTTGAGAGCGTGCCTAAATACACTCTCTGACACATCCCTTGACATTCGTACACAGATACACAAGGGTGCACTCATATGTCACAAATGCACACAAAAGAGTGATCACATTAGCTATTTTTTGTTCTCCCTGCAGATTCATTCCTATGGGACTGAGCTGCTGCCTGGGTCAAACAGTGAAAAGCCATAGGGGAATACTAGAGGACGGATAGGCTGGAGCAAAGGAAGTCTGGAATAAGAGAGAAGTGTATGGGAGGGAAGTAGCAGAGAGCTGAAGCTTGACTGAAAGAAAGGTGGTGAGATAGAGGGGACAAAAGACAGACATGGCAGACTAAAAATGAGGTACTGGGATGGAGGATGAGCTGAGAGACAAGATAAGAGTGAAGAAAGGAGGGAAGTGACAAGGGAGGAAAAGGCGAACAAATACAATTGGAAAAGAAAGGAGATAGCACATAGGGAATTTAAGGAACTAATGTCATGCCAGTACAGATACTGGTAGATGAAGGCAAGCCTTTGGAGGGATAGAGAATAGGTGAACGATGGATTGAAGGGTGAGAAAAGTGAAGGAGTTGAGGAACAGACCAGCGCACAGAGGCAAGAGAGCAACCTTGTGAAGTCTGAGTGGGATGTGCTGCTTTTGAATGTGGAGGGAGTAGCACACTTTCTGAGTGAGAAAGAAGAAGGAGATAGAGAGAAGAAAAAAAGAATGGAGGGATGAGAAAATGAGAAAGAGTGACAGAAAAACAAGGAGACAGCAATGGGGAGACAGAGGAAGAGAGGGAAATGAAAACAAGGCAGAGAATGAGTGAAGGTTGTTTTCTAGCATCTGAACGTTGCAGTAAGCTCTGTGCTCAATATGGCCCTGAAGGCACACCGCCTCTGCTAACACAGACATAACACACAAACATACCCGCACGCGCACACACACACACAAGGGCAGAGAAGGGGGAATATCACATCTATCACCACTATTTGAACAGAAGACTGCATGCATGTGTGTATATACTGATCTGTTTGCTGCAGATTGGGGAGGTGGGTGGGTAGGAGTTGAATGATGGCTCTGAGAAGTGTGTGGGTTGGGGGTGTCTGCAATTTCATGCTGGTAGAAAAGCAAGCATTTCAAACTGCCTGTTTGTAAAAAAAGCTAGCTGTTTTGCAGATTTTTGTCTGTGTCTCTCATGTGTATTTATGTCTGTGTTTTGTGTTTGAAGTATGTGGCATTGGCTCATCAAGATGCACAAATATGCCCCTGTGTCTTTTACTAGTTGTTATTAAGCAGTTCCCATGATCTACCAGATCACCTCAACAACTGGCAACAGTGTCGGCTTCATTACCATAGCAACTAGCGAGATGAGACTAGATGAAGAGAGCTGCATATGAAAAATTCTCCAAACCACACAACAAACTGCCTCAGTGCATTATGTATGCTGCCAGTAAAACACAACAAAACAGCCTAATCACAGATAAAGACAGCGTCGGGTGAATGGCAAATGTAGAGTTAATGAGAGTGGCAAGTATATTGGTGTATCTGGAAGCATGAAGAGAAGTTAAACTTTGATGTTTTATACAAACTAAGAAATAGGCACATACGTGTGTTAAATATGAGAAAGGAAAGAGAAAACATGCTGAAGAGTGTTGGTTTTCCAGTTCAGACTGAGAGCACTGCAGATGGTGATGCTGCAGTATTTATACCCAACATTCAACCCCAACTCACCTCAGCTTCCTCCTCACATACTGTAGCTAGAGAGATATATGTACAGCAGTGAGAATGAGTCATTCAGGGCTTACCAACAACTGAAATGAAATTCTGCTAATAGTACACAGTATTTCTGTATTGTCATCGAGCTCCTATCAGCAAAGATTCATAGAATGAAGACATGCAATTCATGGATATTGGCAGAGAAAAGAAGGAAAGGCTATAGGTAGACGGAAATGTAAGCGAGAGAGATAAGCAATACATAAGAGGGGAGCTCAGTCATTTGCAAAACATTACTCCATTACTATATTTTGTGTGCAAATATATATCTGTTCTATTCATCTCTGTGTGCATCCTATAATGATGTGGTATCAGTTCTGCCGTTTCTGGTGGTGGACTGGAACTAAATACATTTTATCTGGTTCTATACATGAGTTTTTTAAAAATTCATTTTCATTCATTTTTGTCTTGCACCACACACTGTACTATATATTTAAGAAAAGAATATTACATTTTACTTTAGTAAAATGGAAAATTTAAACTATTATTTAGTAGTTTCCTGAATTAAATTTCATTCATACTTTTTTTAAATCACCATATCATTCACTTTTTCCAGTTAGTGAAAGGGCTTGTGTGTCCTGAAGTTCCTAGGAGCCATGGTGTTGGTAGCTTTATGCCCAGGATAGGTTCATTCATGACAGACAGATCTTTGGGGGAGAGACTAGATAGACCGAGCATAGTTCAGCATAGTTGGATTATAATGGTGTCTTGCCCAGATGAGGGTCATTGGGCCCCTCTGGAATAAGGCTTGGAGGTGGTGTTAGAAAGCAAGTGTCTGGTGGATTAGCTTTTGCTGATTGGGCCCAGTACTGCTCAGGCTGAAAAGATAACATAAACTGTCCTGTGGGCTCACCACCTGCAGGAGGGGCCATAGGGGTCTGGTTTACTATGAGCTGGGTGACAGCCAAAGCACAAGACAAGTCTTATGCTGCAGAAACTTGCTCTGGGAAGTTGAAATTACACCTCTATGTCAGGGAAGGTGCCTGGGTTGGTGCACAATGTTGAGCTGTTCAAGCTAGATATACTGTAGTTGGACTCACCTTGACTTACTGCATAGGCTCTGGAACCAGAGGGCTGGACCTTCTTTCACTCTGGAGTTGCTCCCTGTGAGAGGTGCTGGTGTGAGCACACATTCACCCTCAACTTGGTGTCTATTGGAGTTTACCTCGGTGGATGAGACAATAGTCTCCCTCTGTCTTCGGGTGGGGAAATGGGCTCTGACTGTGGTTTGCGCTTATGCACTGAACAGCAGCTCAGGGTACCCACCCTTGTATTGGTTGATTAGTCTCTCCATGAGTGGTGTCAGAGCTTGGTCTGCCTTGCCTGTCATATTTTAGATTTGTTTCTTCTCAGGATAGGACTCTGCCAAAGCTGCCCTTTATCACCAATTCTGTTCATAATTTTTATGAACTGAATTTCTAGGCACAACCTAGGTGTTGAGGAGATCCAGTTTGATGACATCAGGATTGCGTTTCTGCACTTTGCAGATTATGTGGTACTGCTGGCTTCATCTGGTCATGATCTCTAGCTCTAGCTGGGATGATGATCTGTACCTCCAAATCTGAGGCCATGGTCTTTAGCTGAAAAATAGGGAAATGTCCTCTTTGGGTCAGTAATGATGTCCTGCCCTAATTGGAGGACTTCAAGTCTTGTTCACGAGTGAGGGAAGGATAGAGAGTCAGATAAACAGACAGATTGGGGCAGTGTCATCAGTAATGCAGACTCTGCGCTGGTCTGTCATGGAAAAAGAATCTGAGCCAGAAGGGAAAGCTCTTAATTTATGTTCCTACCTTCACCCATGGTAAGAAGTTTTGGGTAGTGACCAAAAGAATAAGATCTCAAAAACAAGTAGTTGTTCCCTTTAGAGATAGGGTGAGAATCTCAGTCATCTGGGAGGGGCTCAGAGTAGAGCTGCTGCTCTTCCACATCAAGAACACCCAGGTGAAGGTGCTGCTTAGACTACTGCCTTAACCAGACCCTGGATAAGCGGCAGGAAATGGATAGATGGATCGATAACGAATCATTCACTGTGGCATTGTGTTGTTAAGTTTCTAAAATGTCACATCAATCTAGTGTTGCTTTAATTTCTTTGCCAAGAACTTGTAACGATGATAGGAAAATCTGATCACTGAACAAGCCCTTTTCCATCACATTCCAGTAATTCTCAGCAGTGGCGAATCCATGTGTGAAAATGATTTCTCATGCTCCCCAAATCACTCTTTCACAATTTGAGCCCCATGAATCCTGACTTCAGGATTCAGTCAGGATTCATGACTTCGGCCCCATTTAAATGGGACATTTAATTCCTCTTTAATTCCGAATAAAAGTTAATTCCACTTTAAACAGACGAAAAGTAACCATGTAAACACCTACTTCCAAGTGGAATTGTTAATTCGGAATTAAACTTAATACCGAATAAACTGGCTGGTTTATTCCCATTTTAAAGCAGAATTAAATAATTCTTTTGATGTTTTTTGTTTGACGCCAGTAATTCGATCCTTCTTAAACATATTCAACAGTCACAGGATGTGTCTTTCAAGGTGATCGTAGAGTAAATGTGAAAGCAACTCGTTGCCACCTTAAAAATAATTGTCCGTGCTGTAATTATTCAAGAAATGTTTACCAGACCAGTCTATACAAGGAAATCTAACATGATCTGCAGATAAACTGATTAAACAGTTGTTGTAAGATCTTAGAATGGAATTATTTACTCTACATTAACAATCAAGACTAACAAAACTCCAATCACAAATTTACAGGTATATCTCAGGAAATTAGAATATTATGAAAAAATTAACATTCTTTATCAGTCATTTCAGAATGTGAAACTCATATATCATATATATTCATTACACATAGAGTCAAACATTTCAACTATTCATTTCTTGAAATATTGAATATTCTTGAAAATCCAAAATGCAGTGCCTGACAAAATTAGAATATTGTGGAAAACGTCAGTCTTGGAGAGCCATAGTGCCAGATCCTGATCAACTAATTAACTCAAAACACCAGCAAAGGTATCCCGAGCCTTTAAATGCTCTCTCAGTCTGGTTCAGCTGGCTGCACAATCATGAGGAAGACTGCTGACTTGACAGATGTCCAGAAGACAATTGTCACCCTCCACAAGGAGGAAATGCCACAAAAGGTAATTGCTAAAGAAGCTGGTTGTTCACAGAGGGCTGTATCCAAGCATATTAATGGAAGGTTGAGTGGAAGGAAAAAGTGTGGTGGGAAAAGGTGCACCAGCAAAAGGGATGACCGCAGCCTTGAGAGAATTGTCAAGGGACATCCATTTAAGAATTTGGGAGGGCTTCACAAGGAGTGGACTGAAGCTGGACTCAGGGCATCAAGAGCCACTACACGCAGATGACTCCTAGATATCGGCTACAAAAGTCACATGCCTCGTGTAAAGCCTCTCCTGAACCAGAGACATTGTCAGAAGCGGCTTATTTGGGCTAAGGAGAAAAAGAACTGGACTGCTCAGTGGTCCAAAGTCTTCTTTTCAGGTGAAAGCAAATTTTTTTTCAAGGACACGTCTTATGCAATATTCTAATTTTTTGAGACACTGTATTTTGGTTTTTGTTATCTATAAGCCACAATTATCAATATTTCAAGGAATGAATTGTTGAAATGTTTGCCTCTATGTGTAATGAATCTATATAATATATGGGTTTCACATTCTGAAATGACTGATGAAGAGTATTAAAACTTTTTCATAATATTGTAATTTCCTGAGATGTACATGTACTCAAGTCAGTTATTTGTTGAAAATCTTTTCACATGGGATCATTTTAAATGCAAAAGTACAGTAAACAAACATGATATATTTCATTGTGGGTAATGAGGCTGTGATCTGTGGTGTAATGATACTAATAATTAGCCTTTAACTGTTCAAATTAATCAGTGTGGTTTACTGTAACTGTTAATGAATTCTTGTTGACCTAGTTTAGATAAGACAATTAAGAAACTGGACCTGTTGATTGACAACACCATCTGATACAGTTGCATTCTAATAGAGATGTTCTAAGATCACAGTTCTAAGAACGCAGTTATAAAAATGGTTCTTCCTCAAGAGAACTGTTTCACTTTGCATTAACACATGAGATAGGGACCTTGGGAGGGACCGATGTGACACAACCATCTACTACGTGAAAAATAAGGGGAGAAGAAAATACTGCTAAGGAACAAATATAGAGACTGTGTTCTTTATCTGCATGATGGAATTTTTACGTATGGATGATCATATCAGGCGGCTAACATTTAAGCTGAAAGAGCACGAAGAGTGAGCCAGGAAAAAAAAGAATTGATTGTCAGGCGATGGGCTATGTCTTTGTTTCATAGAGGAAAAAGGAAAGTGCAGCAATGCAGACAAAGGAGATGACGTGTGAGTTTAACTTATTAAGGATGGGCTGATTGTATCCATGTCCTCTGAGTAAAGGTATCAGATGTTATGCTGCTAACGAGTGGAGCTACCACCTACATCAGATGTGTTCCTATGGACCCCTGAAAAGACCCTGAATCTGAGTAGGAGCTGTAATGGTTATAAGAACCTAGAGCTGTGGTCCCCTATTCCTAAATAATGGCCATAGTGGGGGGGGGGGGGGGGGGGGACTCTTTCTTTCCCTCAAACCCACCCCTTCGCCACCCTCAAGTTTTTTTTCCTACCCAACCCCTTCCCCCCCCCCCCCCTTTCCCCACCCCCTCCCCTTCCCACCCCCCCCCCCACCCCCCCCCCCCCTCCCCCCCCCCCCCCCCACCCCCCCCTTTCCTTCCCTTTTTTTTCTTTTTCCCCCCCCTTCTTTCCCACCCCCC
>JBAMHX010000011.1:21842394-21852643 GCA_037177515.1 Pseudomugil tenellus
TATTATTATTATTATTATTATTATTATTATTATTATTATTATTATTATTATTATTATTATTATTATTATATTATATTGGTAATATCAATTGATACCGATGTATATTGATTCCACCCAAGAAAGAAAAAAATCATGCAAATAAGATAGATTCTTTGCTTTACAGAAAATTATATGAAATTATATAAACATAATTCCAAAAAATGTGGAAGAGTCCACTTTCAAGCTCCTTATGCCTCAAGTGATGATGTGGATTTGTGATGTCACAGCAAAATAATTTATTGCTAATTGTTGTAAATAAACAAAAAAAAAACATATCTGGAAAACTATGCATGAAATCTTGTATACTTTGTTATTTTCAGTCAGAGAAGATATAGCTGAATAGTTTGACACACACTATATCCAAGTTGTGTAAAAATTGTCAATACAGAAAAAAAGAGTAAAACTGACACTAATATCTTCCAATGTTGCATTTTAATGCAGACATCGGCATTAATGGTTTGGTTTACTGATAATGTCGAACATCATTATTTCCAACCAAGCTGGAGAGTTTCTGGAAAGTTCACAATTGTCTAAGAATGTCTAAGAAAACATGGTACAATAACACTAAACAATTAGTAGAGTGCCTGCAAGTTTTAAGAAAAAAATTAAACAAAGCAAACTGTGATTAGAAGAATGTGGTCTTCTAAGAGTTTTGTCAAAGCCATTCATGCACTACTAATTCATACTCTTTTACCCATTACTCTTTACCTTTCATTGCATAATTGTTTGCTTTTCTAGAGTTACTCTTTTTTGTTTGTTTTTGTTAACAACATTAAAAAAATCTGCCTTGCTGGTTTTGTTTCTGTATTGAAAATATCCATAAAGACAGTTAGTCTAGGGCTGCACGGTGGCGAGGTGGTTAGCACTGCAGCCTCACAGCAAGCAGGTCGCTGGTTCGATCCCCGACTCAGGCGGTGGCCTATCTGTGTGGAGTTTGCATGTTCTCCCCGTGTTAGCGTGGGTTCTCACCGGGTTCTCCGGTTTCCTCCCACGTTCCAAAGACATGCTCCAGCCCCCCTGGGATTGGCTCCAGCCCCCCGCGACCCCCGCGAATAAGTGGTAGAAAATGGATGGATGGACAGTTAGTCTAAATGACAACATGAATCCAAAGCACAGTCTTGACAAAATTATCATAACTGTTCTTGTTATTTGAATACCAAATTATATAAATTACATAAATTGAATCTTTATAGTTTTAGTAATATTCAGAGTGTTATTTGTGCACTATTTTTTATATTGACATTTTTACAAGGACATTCATAGCTTACACACAGTTCCCAGGTGATTGGCAGATGCCCCCACAGCAGTTAACTGTTGATTAGGAATGAATATCCAGGGTACTTACTGTGCCTGATGCAACAGGGTAGAAAGACCCACAAGACTATGGTGCCAGTAAATTGATCATAACCTGAGAGAAGTTGTTTATTCTTTCGGAAGACAATGTGTCAGAAAGTCTGGGAACTTTTGATACCAAAGAATCTGTTGCATTTATGTGTAACACCACTTGTGTTCCCCTTTGATTAAGAATATATTCGTGTGGTAATGATTTGTTTTACCTTCAGATGTAAATGTAAACTACTGAAATGTTTGACTTGTTTTCTGAATTCACTGCATGCTATACAATTCTATGGGTATACGCTATGGGTAATTTTTTAAATGTAATGCGAAAATAACTAAATTAAATACATTCATGCAGCAGTCATATAGTATCTAAATTATAAGGGTAAAACAAGTGAACATGTGACATTATCAATTTTTGATATTACTGAGATAAAAACAACGCCAATTATTAGTATTTTAAAATTCAGTTCCATTTCTGCAAGCTATCACACAATCATAGTACAAAACAATAAAATGCTCTTAAACAGTAGATTTGTAAAATTGTTTCAGATAGCCAAGCTGTGACTAAGTGTACCTTATTGTGCATAATTACCTGCTTTCCAATTGGCTATCATCTGTAATACAATTGCACATTTTAGTCACCAAAGTTTCTTGGAAATTTGGCTCGTAAAATATTGGCATCTTTTAACTTTCAGGGATTTCTTTTGCATCAATAGTTACCACTGCATGCATGACCAGAAAGCCACCTTTCACTATCCATCACACACTCACAATCTTATGCACACACAGTTTTTGTGCTCAAGATCATCATTTATTAAAGAGTCTGATCTCTCTCTGAGACACACCATCACAGCTGTACATCCCACTGCCCTTTCACTGCCTCATCCCCTGAGTGTATGCATGCGTGTGAATGTCTGTGCATGTAGAGAACAGAGGGGTGTAATGCTTACACAGTGTATGTGTGCTCAGACTAGTATGTGTGTGTGTATGTGTGCAGCTCAGTGTATGTTGTGACTGTAGTTAATGATGAGAGATGAGCTGTGAGAAGAAGCAGTGATTTCCAGACACCTCCCTATTCTCTCAATGGAGCAGAACAGTGTAAGGAACATGCAGCGAGCAGCAGCAGTACTAAAATAAGTAAAAAAAAAACTAAGAAAAAAACAACAAAAAAGAAAAAAACAGGACTTCAGAGGTCCATTTCACAAAGGGAGTTCAACAAACTCCAAGTTTGAGAGTTAACTCCGAGTTGACAATCCCTAAAATGAGAAAAGTCAAAAGTTTTCTGTTTCCCAACAGCTGTTCAGAGTTAGTTTAGTTAACACCGAGATAGTTAACCCCTAGTTAACCATGAGAGACAAGCCATCATCAATGGAACCCAGAAACAACAAGTCACCATGGCAACCAGTGGAAAAGAAGGTCTTCGTTCTTTCCCCGCTGGAATTAGAAGTTCAAATGCAGACGTTGGGTGTTTATACGAGTATTAGGGCCTGAAACAAATTTGCGTCAGATTTTTTTTCTCCCTTCCTCACTATGAGAATGAACTTTAAATCTTAAGAATAAAATTGAAAGACTGGAAGAAAGTCGAAATACAGTTTCAAGAATAAAGTCGTAATGACGAGAATAAAGTCGAAATACAGTCTCTTCAAAGTACGACTACTTATTTATTATAATGCTGTGTTTATCTAGCATCTTCACACTAGGCATTGTGTTTTATAGAGTAGGATAAAGCTGGTTCACATTAATCTGAAACACTCAAAGTTAATGTCAACTTTTACTTTATTCTCAAAACTGTGCTTTGACTATATTCTCGTGATTTCTACCTTATTCTTGAAACTATTCGACTTAATTCTTGACATTTCAAATTTATTCTCAAAGTGAGGAAGGGAGATAAATTAATCCTCCACATTTTTTTCAGTATTCCTATTACAACATCGTAGTAACTCTAAGCAAATTTTTAGGACAAAAAGTAAAGGCGAGACAGGCAGCGTGGGAGAAAATTGCCGAGAGACTGAATGCATAAGTTTTTATTTTTTATTTATACAAAACAGCATCAACTTCCAACGCATGCTCATCAAAATGATAATTATGCAGATTAAAATGCAGTTGAAACTAAAAATGCATGTTCTTCTAGATGCGAGAAAAGGACTTGGCAACAACTTATGATTAAGTATAAAAAAATAATTAAAAGTTAAAGGGTGTGCGCAATTTGTTTAATTTGTGATGTACAGCTTGATGAGAGCGGGAATATGTTTTGGAAACTGCAGTGAAAACCAGTAACGCTCTAATAAATACGTTTCCAGGAATGAAAAAATGTCTAGCAGGGCCTAATCATAATCTTGCGGCAAATATCTAACTTCCTGCAAAAAGTCACAGCATCTTTCTCAATAGAGTCCTCAATAAATGGACATTACATGTTCGCAAAAGACAAGACTGACAAAGCAATAGGGATTTTAATTCAAGGAAATTGAGCGCACATACTTCTGAAAGGGGGAGGAGACTGAGATAAACTTAGGGTTTCAAGCACAAAACCTTCTCCCGACCAGGTTAGTTTCAGAAACACTGTTACCGCAGCAACTGACTCCGATTTAAACTTAACGTTCTTTGTAAAATAGGCTTGAGTTTAACCTATCGCTCTGGTTTATTTAACCCCTCTTCTTGAAACTGAAAACCCTGAGTTGGTCTCATTTCAGGGTTAACTAACTCAGAGTTTTCAGTAAACCCTGCTTTGTGAAACGGACCCCTGGAAGTTTTCAAACTAACAACCAAAACAACAATAAAAGAGACAATAACGAAATTAACAAACTTTTAATTTTTTTCTTTCTTGACAAACTATGGCAGGAGTTCTGACCCTGCAAGCTGAGGCCTAACTTCCACTACTAACTTCCTAACTCCCGCCGGAGTCACCTGATGCTTCATATGAGCACAGTTACATGAACAACTTTCACAATTAGATTTCGATACTTGGTATGCCTGTTTAGCTCCTCAAGGGCACAATCTGGCTCAAATTTCACCATTTTGGGATTTATGATTTCCTCACTAGTTAACGCTTCATGCACAAAAAATCTGATTTTTACTTATATATCTGGAACTATTATTATAATTGGATTTTGATACACGGTATACCTGTTTAGGCCCCCAAAGAGAAGACCTGTATTGAATTTCACAATTATTGGATTTCTGATTTTCCCACCGGGTGGCGCTTTATACATGAAAAATCTGATTTTTGGATAATTCTCTGGAGCTATTGGTCTCATTGACCTCAAATCAAATGCAAATAAAAGGTCATGACCTCAGGATGCAACCTGTCCTGAGGATGCATCCGGAGCTTTGTGACTGAACATGTGCGTCTATATAATTGTATTGTGTATGTTCGAAGAGTGGGGAATTGGAGGATTGGGGGCGTTCAGGGATTTACCCCTACTCGTAGCTTCCAATGGCATAGGCCTTGTTAAATAAACTTAAGAAATACATAGTTTATTTATAGTGTTTAAATATATATAGTGTTTAAATGAATTGAACAATTTATTTAATAAACATTTTAAAGAGATGCCAGTCATGACATATTTTCTGTCGGACATATGCAAATGTTTTTTGTTTATTAAAAATTCACCGTCTTTCTCTGTATTTGGTTTCTAGATGCTCCTTTTAGTGTGTTGTTTCCATGTACTGGTTGCTTTAGAGCTCCAGTAATACATTTTTGCCAGCAAGCTAGCTAGCCAACATTAGCTAGCACTATCCAATATGACATACACATCTCTCAGCTCCGCCTTGTTATCAACAGCAGACTTGAGTTTGACTGAACTTGCACAATAATTAAGCCTTTAATGAGGATTACCATGTTTTTCTTCATATTTTGTTTTAAAATCTTCTTCATAACTTTCTGTACAAGCTAGCAGCTAACTGACTGTGTAGTGTGGGCTAATGGTCTCGACACACTGGGTGAGAAATTGCTTATTCTCCATTTATTTCCCATAGAACTGGTGCAATGAGCCTAAAATCCCTGCCGTCCTCCAGCCAAGCGACAGGCGATATTTGTGTGTGTATATTTTGCTCTCATTCAAGTACGTTGGCACATAGGGGCTTGCTACAGGACACAAGAAAGTGGAAAAATGTTGAACTTTTGTTGCTGTCACATGGCACTAAAACCAATCAGCAAGGGGCTCTTTGACTCATCAATGAGATGAGAGCAAACTGGGCAGTGCCAGCACTGTCCGGTCTGTAGAACAGATTTTAGCTGTGCCCGACTTGTTTTTTTTTTTTTTTTTACAATACTTTACGGGTTGTAGGGTCGTCTTCTGCAGAATAAATCTGACAGCAAAATAAGTTCCTGTAAGTTTCTGCAACATCTCCAGACAGAATTGGGATAATCTTCATCTTTGACGCCTTTGTCACATTTCTGTTTTGAAATTGCTGAAATTCCCACAAACATAATAACCTATTAAACTTCTCAGAGAAAAGTGATCCGACAGTGTGATATGCGACACTGTTTCTGTCATTTGTCGCTCCCAATGTGTCGAGCCTATTACACGTACTGCCACTAAGTGGTTGGAAGTTGGATTGCAGCTTAGCTTCCCATGGATAGCAGCAATATTTCTTGTGCCTAATTAATTATGTTGTTCCACGGCTCTGACGATCTGCAGGTACAAAACTGATAGCTTTTAGAGGCCCTCGTTAGCACTTGGGGCCCAAGCATCAATCGCAAATACTTGGTTAAGAATTACTGAACTAGGTCATCTGTCAGGGTTCTAGTGACCTTTAATCAAGAGTAACTCACAGGTAAGGGGGTCAGAGACAGCTGGGAATAATATGATGCAATGAGCCACGGGCTGGGATTTAAACCTGAGTCAGCTGTATTTAGGAGCATAAGCCTCTGTGGATCCTCAACCAGCTGAGTAAACACCCCAGTGAACTAGATAATCACAATTTCCAGTCTTGTGTCTGAAATTATGTTTGTGGAAAAAAATTAGACAAAAAAAGAAAATAGTAAAATAATCTAGCATGGCAGAACACACACATCCACACAAAAAATGATGATCCAAAACAATGCAGCAGAAAAGAAATAACACTCTCTTTTTTATCAGGTTAAAGTCAGACCTTACATCAGGGTTTAAAGTAGCTGGATAAGGTTATTACTTCCCAAAGTGAAAAGACTTTATTTTGGGAACCAAAGCCAGAAAATAAAAACAAAAAAACGAAAAGAATAACTGCTTAATGAGTGAAAACAACATTCTTTTACAGTTGAAATCTCTTTCTATGATGATCCTCCTCAACACCCCCCCACACACACACACACTCACACACACCACCACCACCATTGCTCAGCTGGCATTTCTTTGCATATCAGAGTAGAACAGATAAGAATCAGAGCATTTTCTTGACAATTTGAACAGCAATCGAAAACTTTAATTGTGGTTGAAAAAAAGTGAATGTAAGGAACATTGAGCTTTACTTCATGCAATGGTTAATGCCGTTTGTCAGCTTGTGGCAGTGTGTTCCTCAGAGAAGAACATCGGACAGACAAGTAGAGGAGAATTCCATACTGACTCTAGAATTTAATCCCAACAACAACATGGTATACTTTGGTGAAAAAGTTGTCATTCTGATACTGAATTGTTTTTTTTTTCCATGTTGCTGTCCATCTTAACAGGTTTTGTTGTTATTGTAGTTAATGCTAATGTAATAGGAGACAAGGGGCCACAGCATTGTTGAGAGTAAATGACTAAAATAGGAGATATTGTTAACTGTAATTATAAAATATGCTTATGAGAGCAATGCTGTTAAAAAAATATATTCAGTCAGTAATACAAACAGATCAAATAATGCCCTTCGGCCTTAACTAGTTATAACAAAAGTGCAAAATATCTGAAAAAATTAACAGCCTTTGGTAAAAATGTTAAGCTATTTCTTTACTAACTTTAGATAACTTCTCAAAAGCAGATTTGTGTTTTATATTCCAGTGTGGATGAAAGGTTTTTAGAAGCAGTTTCTGTCAAAGGAATTATAGTTTACATTGATGCACAAACCAATATAAAAACATAATAAAACATAATCATTTTGACATCTCCAGATGAGATACCTTCTGCCTAGATGTGTCTGATCTAGTCAGTCTAGATATTCATGCTACTGTCCGTGTCAGCAGATATGAGGTAATTGATCACCACATAATGGGATAGTGCAACACATAAATGGTCTGTTAGATTAGTTTATAGCAAAATTATATCAAGGTTGTCTTGCAACACCATTCTCATCTTATTTAATTTATTCATCCGTTACCCAACAATCCAGTCACACACAATCAACATACACATTTACACCACTGATACATGTTATTTTAAAACGACAAGTTAACTGAATGTGTTTGAGCTTGGAGGATATTAAATTACCTGTCTCATGAAGACAACATGTATACTCCAAAACAGCAACATATTCCATTGACACATCTCTAGTTTTGGTGTTTTTTAAATGAAATTGGACTCACATTTTTGAGTTACCAATCTTTTTGGTTTGAGTCCTTTTTACTTTACTGAGCTTTATTCCATGTTGTCATCTCCATATTTTCGATGTTTGTGAACACATGAAAGCAGAAAAAAGAAGAATTGTTTGAAAAAGGTTGATATTGTCACATTGGTGAGAGAATTCTACTCTTACAACTTCATGTGATGTCGACATCATTTGTCATTTTTGTGTTTTAAAATGACAGTAATTAAAGAATAGATTAGCACAATGGACAGCACAAAAAAACTCATTCCTATCCATTGAAACACCTGTAGAGCTGTGAACAAATTGTTGGTTGCACTTAACCTTTAAAATGGATCGTCATTGAATGATCTGTACAAAGGCAAATGTGGTAATTCATTGCATCAATGTATTTGGATTTTTTTTGTGCTTTTTGCTAATATCAATTGATGCGTCTTCCTCAACAGTTATGTATGAAAATACAAGAATAAAAAGGTAAAGCCATAATTTGTGGTACATTGTTACAAATAAAAAAATAGCAACATATATAATATTACATGGTGTAAAACTTTTCTTAACTAGAGACATATTTTTTAAGGGATAACCTAAAATTTAGAAAACATTGGATGGAAATTTTAAAGCCCTCTTAAAGTCAACTATTGGAGAGTTTTATTGTTATTTTTCTCTTTAGTAAAGATACATCCTCAGAGTAATTGACCCGAATAACTGAATAACCATTAACTACACAACCTATAATTTTCTATAAGAACCAATTGATACAAATGATAAGAAAAATAACATTAATAGAAAGTTATGTAGACTACATATATAACAGGAAGCTTCATTGTATCATTGTAAAGTTTCCTAAGTTCATGCTATCATTATATCAGATCCCATTTTACTGAGCAACATGTTACCAATTATTTTCTAATATTTTATCAAATAAGTTCTTTCTAAATTCAAAAAGAAAAATTTCATTTTGTTTTGTATAGTTAAAAATGGTCTAAAGTAAACTGAAACTGATGCCAGCTACAGATGATTCTTGTAGCAGCACCATATCCACGTATCTTGCAGCAAATTCTATTTTTCTGCTCTTGCTGTATGAGTTTAGTTGCTCTTTTTCCATGTTAATAAATGGTAAACACATTTCCACCACAGCACTGATTGCAGTTAAGTCGAATTTTTGGCATAAACTTGTGCAGACTTTATTCACATTCTCAACAGTGACTGCATCAGAACATTTCTATTGATATTTTGACAAATAAAGTTTTTAAGGCATAAATAATTGCAATTTATCCAACAACAAACAAATAATTTTTTTTCCAACAACAAACATTAAAAGACAATTTTCTGACTCAAAAGAGAGATTAATAAACATTTCTAACATATTTTGGGTGTCACTATAATAGCTTAGTACAGAGAGAAATGTGTCACACTGCTAAGATGTATCAAGTAAAATCAAATGGGAATCCTTTTTAAGGAAAGTGTCTATTCATAATTACCGAACATTTTCCTCGGTCCACGGTCAAGCATGCATGATTTTTTATACTGTTTAAGTGGCTCTATACGTGACTCTTTATGCTGCATGCAGTCTAGTGAGATGATCTCTGCTACAAGGCCACTTCTTCCCATATTAATACACAAAATACATGCACACACACACACAAATACAAGGATCTACAGTCACAAGCATATGTAAGCACATTTACTAAAACAAAAATGCTGAAGCTTGAGGCAAAAATCCCACACTGATAAAGACTTCCACTGGCTTGCACAATAACAAATATTCTCCTTTTGTGCTATATATGAAACATGCACATCAAAAGCATGTTAACATGTATTTAAATTGTGATAAGACCTCCCAAATGCTTGCATGGATTTTCTGCACCGTGTTGGACCATCTAATGCAGAGATATATAGCAAAACACTTTCTGAGTGAAATAGGCATACTATCCTACATAAACTATTGGTGATTAATGGTCATTAAGTTACAACAGGTTACACAAACACTTGAGCAAACACATGAAATAAGAGTTTAAAATGAACCAACACACAAAAAAACATGCAGCATAGGTACAATGTTTTAATTATAAAAACTATTTTCAAGTTCTAATTTTATGAATAATTTGCATGTATGCACAGACACAATGTGTTGATCCCATCCTCAAGAAAAGACACAAAAAGCAGAAATTCAGCATTCATAAATTATTTGATGCTGTTACATAACGCATTATCGTCATTATCTGCACATCACCCATGGGACCAAGCTCCTCAGACATCTGGCTGTACAAGTGCTGGCCACCTCTGCTTTTTGTAAATGTAATTGCAGAGAACACAGTTTACCTTCTCTTTACTCATAATCCAATATGATCTAATTCTAATGGTAAATAAAAATAGAAAAATAAGATATATA
>JBAMHX010000011.1:21870207-21883619 GCA_037177515.1 Pseudomugil tenellus
CATCACTCACTTTTAGTAATATCTGTCTAATTTTTGCTCTACTGTGTCATATTTTGTCATACTTTTTAGGATCCAAGGAGATTCAGTACACCATGCATCCTTTTGGTTTTCTCTAAGTACTGTAAGTACTGCATGGAAGTGATTATTCAACTATTTCTCTGGAGTACATAAACCAGTACTGTGATCACCAAAGTAAGTCCACCAAGTCCTATTCTTTCTCACCTTTTCTATTAGTCTGCTATCACTTTTTAAAGGGTTCCATGTTGGATGAAATATTCTGTGCTGTTCTGCTGTTTGTGTGGAATAAATAATCAATAAAAAATATTGCTAAATCTCCCATTTATTAATAATAATATTAACAGTGAACATGTTCCATTATTCCCTTGTCTTAATTTTGGCTATCCCATTCTAGATCAAGCAGCCTTTTTGTTTCTACTAAGAAGTGTAGAATAACTCACTGAGAGAATGGTGTGGGTTTAAATTTATTAGGCAAGCACTATTACAAGAAATTTATTTTTTACCTGTAGGCTTAATTGTTTTTCCATCAATACCTGGTGGCTGGTCTGGGCTCAAAATGCCCGGGCCGATTTTTTGTCCCAGTCCAGCCCTGCATGTGAAGGAACTAGAATGACCACATTTTTCCTAAGATTGGGTTTGTTGAAGTAAAATGGTTTATGTGTATGAAAAGTATGTTTATTTGTAACACCATAGTAGTTCTATAGGTTTTGGAAAACACCTAATGGGAACAATTTTGATGTCTTACTGGTGACATGAATGAAGCACTTTCTGTTTTAATGAATAATTATGTTAAAAGACGGCATGATACCCCCAGAACCTCTCACAGGAAAACTTAAGTGAAGCCATCAATTCATTTTATGTTCACACACTATTAGTCTGATGTGTGAAGATAAAAATCCAGGAACATCATACATATCATACACATCATCCTATCATATTATTTTTGCAACTATAAAATCAATTATAGGCACAATTTTTAGGTTGACTCAAATCCTCTATGCCTTTAATGAAAATTTCTTGTTTTTTTGGTTAATTCCTTCTCTTTCAGTTAGTTTCTCCATAGCCAGCTCTCATTCCTCAGCCCCACCTTCCTCCTCCTTTCTGAGTAGAGGGCAGGGTAGAAGAACTGTCTCGTCTTAGAGATGGGGGGAGTTTGATCTTGGAATGGTACGTTGAATCTAGATAGCATGTCTTGCTGTGCTTGAGGGATCCGTCTTTATGTATGTGTGTATTTGAGCGTGCAGACGCCCACGTGTGTGTCTACCTTCTTTTCCAAAGGAAGATAAAAGCCTTAACCCCGACATTGCTCAGCTGTGCTAAGTAAAGCAACACGAACAGTTTACAATTTCAGTTGCTCAGCTGCATCTTTACCTTCATAAATTTCACAAAATGCTATCATGATGAGAATCCATAAAATATCATCACCTCATTACTTACACGTCTACCTGCCTTTGCTTATGAGTGTGTTATTGAGACTTAACTTATGTGGTGGCACAAAATCACAGAAATAAAGATTGATGGCAGATTAAGGATTTAGTCTCTCAAATGACATAAAATTAGAACATCTCATGGCAAACATTCAAAGTACTATGTAACCCCATTTATAATTTTACTTGCACTTGATTGGATGATTGCACAAACATCTTTGAGCTTTATAACTCAGTGGAAAACATGATTAATGAAAGCCCCTGTTTGGCTTTGATTTTGTCTATTCAATTTTTTTAAAACTTTTTTTGTATATAGTGGTAAACAACCACCTCCCTTGCAAGTGCACTGCAGAAAAATCACTGAAATGTCTGTCTCTTTGTATGAATATCAATCCATGTGTTTTGTGCAGAGTTTTTATGGTAGTTTATGACTGGCAATTCCATTCAGGAGACCATGACCTGACTTTTGTACAATTTCTTGAAAAAATTCCACAGATATGGCACTAATAAGGATTAAACTGTAAATATGTTTCTGGTCTCTCTGGGACATAGATTTTTTAGAAGAGGCATTTCTCAAGGCTTGTGCCTTCTACATCTCTATGCATCAATGCATTTGTGCAAGTGTATATGTTCATGGAATGTGTGATGTGAGTTGAACTGCTGAAAACAGCAAACCAAGTGTTGCATACGTTTGGATGGCTTTGTTTCAAGATTAAACAAGCAGAGAGAGTGAAAGAAACAGAACTGAGAGACATAGCTGAACTTGAGTAACCCTACAGTCTCTAACACTTTGAATTCAGTTTTAATGTAACTGAAGAGTTTAACTTTCCTGATGTCCCTGGCTGAACTTTTGTTGAACACTAAAGTTATTTCAAAGTAGAATTTAAACCACCCCCACTGTACACCACTGTCCCTGTGCCTTTAAAAGCTACGTATGCACATTTAGGAAAGTATAGTTACAATGTGATATCAGAAAGTCTGGACACTTCTTTGTTTCTATAGTTGTATTTTCAAGTTGACATATATTATTGCAGCAAAATTGAAGTCAATGTTAAGCAGCTTTACAACACTCTAGCTTTAAACCCTCTTATTAGGAAAATTTTCAGCTGTCTCTGGTTTCATTAAATCAAGGATACACTGTTTAAAAAGTTTTGCCTCTGAAACATTCATATTTACAGCAAATGTACACATTGCAACCAAGCTAGGACCATGGAGCAGAGCAGCAATAATGATTTTAACTCTGACTTCACCAGTGGGTTCAGGTTGGGAAAGGAAGAGGTACTATTGTTGCTTCCACCAGGCTGTCTCCAGTTGTTCCTTGAGTCCTTGGTCCAGTTTCTCATGTTCCTTTTATTATATTTCTGATGTTGGGTATGACTACACATTTCCTTTCCTGATTATTTACATTGTCCCTGGAAATAAGTGTGTGTGGCATCTTTGTGTTGGCTGTCTGATGGACTGAACACCTGATCAGGGCGTACTCTCACCTGTGAATTGCTGGGATAATCTCCAACCTTCTATGACCTTGAAATAAATTAAGTTGCATAGAACATGGACAGATGAATGCATGTATATAACTGTCTCCCAAGTAAGAAGTAAATTTGACTATCAGGATTTACTGAAGCAAACTATCAACTGGTTGGTAAAAACAGGACTAAAGCAATTGTTGCCGCTCTGCTCCGGGATTCTAACTTGGCTGCGATATGTAAATTGGGTGCAAATTTGAATGTTTCAGAGTAATGCATTTCTAAACCTATAGCAAATTTTAAACTATTCACTTCAGATCCCTGAATACATGCATTCAAGCATAGTTATTTTCTTCTTTCCCTTTTAACAATGCTGATATGTTCAGCTAAAGGAAGAAAAAAAATACAGAATCATCTTTCTGCCTTGATGAAAGCCAAGAGGGAAAAGTACATTTTTCTGCTTGGATTTCTTGAATTTCTGTTACATGAGTTATTCACTGTAGTTTGAGCTAGCAAATAAGGTTCAGTAGAAAGAAAGAGAAAGAGAGATACTTGAGCATTGAACTGATTCACTCTCCCCATTGCAGCATGCACTGCTATGCACAGTGGGGCACTTCTAGCATAACCTTGATCCATGATTGAGGGCTGACTTCGTTCCACTGTGAAAGAGCTCAAGGTGTCACAACAGCATTTTCTTTATGTAATTTTGCTACATATTCTTCAGTTTTTGTACAGGCCCATAACTCTTTTAGAAATTCAGAACATAAGTCTTTCATACTGGACTGATTTCACCTCAAAAAGAATACAAACAGTTTGATTTATAACACTGTTGGTGTTCTTACCTCAAAAAACATGCCTCAAACCTCTTTGTCTGCTACACTCTTTAGGTCAAAATCATACATCACTGCTTCAGTGGTCAATAGTTTGACAATGTAGTGAAACTACAACAACTACATGGTGTCTATTAAGTGTTTCAATGTTTTCCACCTAAAACAAATACAAGTTTTTCGGATGTTTAAGCATGTTGCTCATATCCTGCTGTGTTCGGAATAATACTGCAAACACATGACTACTGTTGGGTTTACATGGACCCCTGTTGTCAATACCGTGCATATGTATAAAATAGTGCACAGCTGTGTCTTATTTTTAGTTTGTGTATCTCTGAAAAATACAGAAGTAGCAAAAATGAGTGCATGCACATACACATGCAGTCACATGCATACCATTAAAGAAACCTGTTTTTACAAGGGGATGGAGTTACTTTATCAGTCTTCTTCACTCCTGTCTTTTTTTAGTTTCCTTCAACTGGCCGGATGCTAACATGTGGACAGCTACAATGGTTGGAATGAAGCACATGAATAAATCCACTAGTTTATCACTCTCAGCATGCAGTCCTGTTTATAGGCAGTCTGTGAGGGAATTCAAATCGACTCCACTCTGGCTCTGACTCCAGGTTTCTATTGTTAGACCTAAAGAGATTGAGTGCCTTTCTTTTTCCTCCTTCACGCTCCTGACTACATTTTCCTACTTTCTCCTCTCCTGGACTCTACAACTCTCTGCTCATAAAAACCTGCTGAATTAATTTTTCTTTAGGAAACAGTCCTTCTAGTATGGGTAAAGAGTAAAAAAAATTAATAATTAACTGGAACTATGAAAATCTCTAATGCACATAAATAAATTAAATAATTACAGATTTCCTGTTTTTTTTTCCATCACACACCGTGCAGTATGTGGAAAAAATTTCATTAGAATTTGTTACAGCTGTAGGAGATTCCCTCCTTTTTTAGAACTCTTTGATGAACTGGTCCACCAAATGCTGGAACTTATATGACTAGCTTAAAATCAGGAAAAGATGGATGTGTTTGATTTGTGGAGCAGTACCAACAAGACTGATAACCTTTCTCCACCACCTCAAGACTCTCTCCACAGGACGCCAGGACACAAAAGGAATTACCCCCCTGATCACCTTTCTTCCCCTCACTTCAAGACTGTCCCCAGGAAGCCAGAGCAACTCATCAAAGGACAGAGGGAGGGGGAGGGCTTGCATCTCCCCCTACCTTAGAAAATCTCACCTACATTCTACAGATTGACCATAATAATAAAATAATATTAAAAAATAATCACAACAGACTGATCCTCTCCTGTTGGTTTTAACCTTTTCCATACAGTTCAAGGTATGAGCATATAGGGCCGAATTTACTAAGATCTCCTTTTGCGTGTACTAATTAGCGTGTGGGATCTAGAATTTAGCATGTGAGGCGGGACCGTGATTAGTACGTGATCTACTAAGATTGCACACGCAAATGACAGTGGGTGAAATGTGCTGATAAACACCTATTTAAATTAGGATTTAGCGTGTGTCATGGTTTTCATGATGACAACTTTACAAAACCGCAAGCGAAAATTCAAGTGTGATCTGATTAGAGGTGTGGGTGTGTTTTCGGTTTCTGTATATATGCTCAGAATTTGCTCATGAGTGCAGTCAATTGCTCCTATAACACCGGGGAATCCAGCTACCTAAAAAAAAATCCCTTTTTTTGTCTTATTCAAAGAATCTCGAGTGCATGGAAACATAATAACAAACCTCACCATCCGGTGAGACATTGCATTTAGGAATTTAGTCAACACATGTAAAAGACGTGACTGAGAGATTGCTGCTGTGTTGGCTACTGTACGCTGGAATGACCCAGACATGCCAGGTATTGCATGACTGCTTCTTGTGTCTGTCTCCAAATCTGCGCTGAGGTACTCCAACAGCTCCAAAACAGCAAGGCTGGACAGGCGATATGTTTTAATAATTAGTTCCTCACTCATTCCAAACATTTTAATACGAGGAGGAAATATGCATTCTCTCCATCGTGTTTGATTATTTCTATGTCTTTATCTTGCAACAGTCACTTGCAATCCTGCCTCACACGCTTAACAATCAACAAGCACAGCCATGTGTGCGCAATTACAAATTGAACCCGTTTGCACGTCCTTTTGATATGTGCTAAATATAGACGCAGTATCTGTCAGCAAAATTACTTTCAGGTTTGATAAATCACTTTGCGTGTGCAAAAATCATATATTTACATGTTCTCTTCCCACCCCACGCAAAATTGTATGTGAATGCCCCAATTTACATATTCATTGAGGCAAACGTGCTAACTCAAGGAGGACATGCAATTTTGGAAGACGCAAATCGTTTTACGCACTGTTAGTAGATCAGTTTGTACTTTTTTTTAGCGTGAGCAATGTGTTTGCACGTGTTTTAGTACACGCAAACCTTTAGTAAATCTATAGTGTTCCTATAGTGCCCATAGTGTCTTATCATGATTTAATGACTTTAATTTGTGTTTTATGTTTAATGTGCTATCCCTTGGTTTTAAGTTAATGCACAGTTAACTTTAGTTTAGGAGTCATGAGCTGAAGTCAACCTCCACAGAACCCTGATTGGCTGGCAGGATCCAGACCTGCCCCCTTCAGACAAGCCGCCTATCTTCAAAAGACCAAACACAGACTCTACTCTTACTTCTCTTGCTTTTTACACCCCTCATCGCTTTACCTGGATACATCTCCTCTCTCTTAGCTATCTCAGCTAATTATGTGTGCGTGAAAAGCTTTTGTCCCACTTGCTGAAGAACAAAAGGGATGGCCACATGGTCTAACACATGGCCACTCACTCAGGACTTATGATGAGGAATTAAGCTTTCACTCTGCAACCAAGTTTTGTGCCTCCTGAATGGAAGTTAGATTTTCCACAACTCCCCCTTACTTTTGGACATTATTAAACCTCTCCATCTTCAGCCTCAACTTCCAGCCCTCGACCCCGAAAGGAACCACTGAAAGCTGTGAACCGCAACGACAGGCTTCTCCCGGATTCCAACGACGCCAATACGGACCAACACTGTCTCAGTGCCTCAGAACGAATCCGTATTCAAGCCCAGTCCACTGGTCGTAAGCTGCGGTTTTGAACGAACCCCATTTCCTCAGCGAGGAACTGTTAGTCTTTAATGATGGTTGGTGAGTTAGGAAACTATCTCATCTAGGCCTTAGAATGGTTCAACCTCTTAGACATGATTAAGGAACATCACAGTTTACACACACATAGTTTCTTTTCCATAGAATTCAGGTCGATCATCAAACTCACAGAAACACTGGTTTATGTTATGTTTGTCTAGTCTGTCTCGTTCGTTATACGTTTCCTATATTTAGTCATGTATAACCTGTAGATTAGATAATAAATACCCCTTTCACTATTTGGTCATTGTCTGTCTTGGTTTCCTGTGGTCATGATTCAGGTCAATTCAAACTAGAACTTATGACTATAACATTTAAACTGATTGATTTATTGGAAGTGATTAATTATTTTATTCTTTGATTGAGTTATCAACTCATCATCTAATAAGGTTTCCTTCTATACATATAGTGTTACCAAAGTAAACTAGAAAATAGAAGGTGGTGCTTCGAGGTTAATTATCAATTAATGACTAATTGTTAATATTAATATTTCATATTAATATTGACATAGTAATTCCATTAAACTTTACACATTAGTGGTGACCCCGTGTGAGAATGCTACACAGCTGTCGCAAAGGGGATGTGCCTGGTTTTGCCTTCTTACTTTTGGCAACACATAATAAAATACTAGTGTAATATAATTTTGAGCTTTGAGTGTCATGTTAGTCAGATTTTGGCTAAATTTGAAGTGCATAAAGACACTGAAACTAGACCAGTGTTCATGGTTCCCACCGTTAAAGCCAAACAAGCCTTGTTCATCAGCTGTGCCATTAAACATTCTCTGTGCCAGGAGTTTCAGAAATTATTTTTAGGAATTTTTTTTTTTTTTTCACAGAAAACTGAAAGCTGCCCCAATCTCTTTGCAAAAATTGCAAAATGGTAAAAATTAGAAGCATACATCAAAACTAAAAACAAGGGAGGAAGGACTAAGACAGAACATTACATACAAACAGTATTACAGTATGATATGATCAAGTTACAAATTTAAGAAGGAGTGCAGCTGAGAACACGTAGATCTTTAAATTGCATTTAAATAAAGTGTTTCAGTTGAACTGAAGGATTCTGGGAGTTTATTCAAAACACGTGGAGCTGAATTTCTGGTTCTGATCCATAGGAACTGATGAAAGACCAGATCCACATGACCTGTAAGGTCTAGCAGGTTCATCCTGGGTCAAGAGGTGGCTGATGTATAATGCTCTCTAACCTATCAGGGTTTTATAGACCAGTAAAACAACTTCTAAAATCTATTCTCTGACATCAGAGCTGGATGATGTGATTCAATTTCTTGTTTCTGAAAAAAACTGTCCTTGTCAAATTAATTTCTTTAGGAAGACCTATAAAGATACTGTTACAATAATCAAGTCAACTAATGATGAAAGCATGGCCTAGTTCTGCCAGGTCCTGCTGCGACATCAGATCATTCACTTTTGATAAATTCAGATGATTTTACAGAAAACAGAAAACTGCCCCCAATTTCTGCAAAATCTGCACACAAGTCACTACTATGACACAAAAACAGCCCCAAAGGCTGAAATCAAACAACCAGCATCTCGAAATGGGAAAACTGTCATCAGAACACAGCTGACATTGGATGATGAGGAGCAACTCCTGTTTATACTGGGGTGGAGATGTGTAGAATCACTATCAGTTCACCAGAAGGCACCAAATCAACAAATCAGATGATGAGGTGTGATGAAAATGAATGATGAATATTGGAGGAGTTATTGTACTCTAAAATACTTTTTTGCCACGATGTCACTGGTGATCCATGTGTTACTAAAATGGTTCATGTGTTTTTCAACATTTTAGTCTGAGTCTGTCCCTATATCCACATTTCCGGATTGGTTGGTAATTTTTAGGTGTATAAAACCTTTCAAAATTGGTACTTTCAAAGCGGATTGCACATTCCAAAACAAACTTATAGAAGATCTAACGTTTGGTGTAGATGCTGAATGATCCCAGCTTCCTTAAGGAGTTTGCTCTGTCCCTTCCTCCAACCTTTGTGTTGCATTTCCAGTCTAGTTTGTTGTCTAGTTGAACTCCAACTTGTATTCCCCCACCACCTCCACATCTTCTTCCAGAATGTAGATGGTGTTTTGTTTACTTGCTCTCCTCCTACAGTAAAACAAAAATCTCTTTAGATATTGAAGATGAGGTAATAGTTTCCAAACTTCTATACTAGCTAGCAAACTGACTTACCAGTCCTCTCTACTCAGCTTCTTGTCCATCACTGATACACTCCACAAAAGCAGAGTCATCAGAGTATATTGTGCAAATCGCAGAACTTAAAGAGTTGTATTGGAAGTTTGAGGTGTTGTTTGAAAAGAAATGGTGATAGTGTAGTCCCCTGTGGTACTTCGTAATTGCTGACTACTATTGCAGACATGCAACATTTCAGTCTCACAAACTGTTTTTACTGTTAGGTTGTTAGTAGAGGTTTCCATGTTGAATTCATGGAGCTTCTCACATAAAAGAGCAGGCTGACTTGTGTTAAATGCAACTAAGAAACATAAGACTATGATCCTCATGGTGCTTCCTGATTGGTCCAGAAAAGAGTGGGCTCTCTGAAGCAGGAAGATGTTGGCGTCTTCAACCTCATGCCCATTATAATATTACATTACAGTAATTTAGCAGATGCTTTTATCCAAAGCGATTTACATTTCTGGGTCATAGCATTGAGTGTCTTACCCAAGGACACTTTAGCATGTAGTCAGGGGAAGCCTGGAATCAAACCGTCAACCTTCAGGTTGATAGACAACTGCTCTTACCCACTGAGCTACAGCCTCCTTGAACTAACTGTAATGGATCTAGATGTTCATCTGCTTATTTAGGCAAGCCAATTACAGTCTCTTAAAGACTTTCATGAAGTGAAATATTCGGGCAACTGGTTAGTAGTCTTTTGGTTTAGATAGTTGGGATTTTTCAGGTATTGAAACAAGACATGGTGTTTCCACAGCACAGGTGCTTTTTTATGACTTTTCTGAAAATGTTGAATAAACTGATGTTGTTCAGAGCAGATTTTCAGAACGGTGGGGCTGAAAGGGTAGAGGTGTAGGTAGACAAAGTCTCAGTGTGTTCCAATGTGGAGGGAGATGAGGCTGTGTTAAGGTCAGTGACTGTGCTGCAGGGTGGCAGAGTGGAGGTGTGACAGAAAGCTGTGGCCTTGTGGATGGTGTGTGGTCTTTCGGGTTATAGAGCATACTCAGCTTATTATTTCTGTCCAGACTTCCATCAGTCTGACCCCCTTTAACTTGAAACCAGTGATCTTTTACATTCCTGACTGTGTAGAATGACTCGCTCGTCATTCTACTGGAGCTAACTTTCTAATTCTTTCCTGTAGTCCACCTTGCCCTTTTTAATCTTTCATTTGAGTTTTTTGTTTATGTCTTTGTATGAAAAGATAATCATCTAACAGAACAGTGGAATTTTGCCTTATGGTCTTATGGAGGTGGTGAGTTTCCAAAAATATGAATGGGTGGCAGGGGGCAAGTTAATATAATGTCAGGTACCAGGATTTTTTAACCCTTTCAGACAACTACTTAAGCGTGAAGATAGGATGTTTTTTTTTTTACTTTTATGCCAATTCAAATGGATGCCTTGCTGAGGGAATATAGGTACACATATCAAACTTGTGTTGCATTTCTCAGTTGCATTTACTGAACTGTGCTTTTTGCCGACAAGCTTCTGCACACTTGTTTTCTCTTCTTCTTACGTCTTTTTAAAAGATTAATATACAGAGGTTTTCTCTAAGCAGTTACAGCACAAATTTCCATTTTGTAGTGGAAGAGAATCTTTCATGAAGTATGAGACATAGCAAACCTTGAAAAATGGATCTCAGCACACCGATATGGCCCTCAGTTCTTGCAGTGCTGGGACAGAGATATAGATAGAGGTAGAGAGAGGGAGAAAAATATGAAGTTCTTTTTTTATCACCACTGTGGCTGAAAAAAAAACAAATAATTACGTTTATGACCAAAAAGTACACACCATTAGTTTAAAGGTGGCAAAAGAGTAGAGCTGAAGAAAAGCCACCTCTAGTTAGACTAAATCATCTGATCCATCTGTTTTGTGAGGATATTGACTGGAGCTATTTCAAGGCTTTGCAGTTTAAAAAAATGGGGTGATAAAATCTGTTACTGTTACCCCCTCTTTCTTTGCTGTCCAGAGGACAATAAAGAAGCTGTTAAAATTCTGAAAATGATGAAGTAACAAGGTGACTGACTGTCACTTAGAAGTAAGGAATGCAGAGGTAGTTTTTCCACATCATGTAATAAAAAGAGTGAAAAAGAACAATGATGTGTTCAAAAGTGTAAGAAACAACAATGTCCAAATTCCATACCAGACTTCAATATACAAATAAGTTGTCCAGACAGGCGTTAAAGCCTATATATGTATATGCCATATCAGTCATTAAATTGGGGGTTTCTATGAAGTGAAATATGCTGTCCATTATATTTCTTAGTTTTGAATAGAAAGTCTGAAATGGTCTCTTCTGGCATTGTCATAAGTAAGTGACAAAGATGACTCAAGTCCAAATGGGGAGCCATACTGTATGGCCTGTTTCCCATTAAGAATTTACCCCTGAATATCTATTAATCTACATGATAGGCTTCACAAGTCAAATATTTATTAGCTCTGATTAGGAAATTCATATTTTAGATATGACTGTGTCTCATTCCTCTTAGCTCATAAATATTCATATAATTTCTGATGATAACCTCTGAAGATTTCAGACTAGACAGATTTTCTCTGTCAAAGATTGTGCTGTCCATATCTTTAAAAGTTTCTTTGAACTTTATTTCACTGGGTGTTGAAGATGTGCTGGAAATTTTTTTGGGACACTTGTTTGCATTTAAGTCAAAGCCCAATTCTGGTGGGTTTCTGTTGTTTGGTGTCCGACGTTTGATAAGTGTCTTGGCATATTTGTATATTTGTCTGGGAGTGTGGTTACAATCAGTCCACATGAGTAAGCCTGGGAATCTCTCGGGGGACAGATGAAATCTTCGGGATCAGCATAAAGGGAGCAGCAACAGCGAGTGTGGTGTTTGCCAAGTTAGTCTGAGATCACACTGGATTGACTGAAGCTTGTCTGTGTGTGGTCACATTATGTGTTTGGGAAGACGTGTGTGTGCTTTCTAGTGAAGCTGAAGAGATGTTCTGTTGGACTGCATGGGTCATGGGAACTTGCACTCTCGGGGTCTCCATTGGCCATCTCATAACACACCCTACCACGCAGACACATACGCGAACACAAAAACATTAGTGTGACATGATGCTTCTACCAGTTTCTCTGTCTCCCAGTATCAACACTCCCCTCTCGGGCAGATTAGCAACCACTTGTTTTTGCCAACTAGTTTACAGCTATACAAGCCTTAACTTGTAGTCACGACTCAAAGGGGCCAATGCTCCCATTCTTTGTGTTGATGTCACGAATCACACCAATCTATAACACAATCACACACACTGAACAAATAATACATGGGTAAAAATTTTCAAATTTACAAATTTACTTTTAGTCTTTGACTTTTTGGCATGCAATAGGAAACATGTGGCTTTTGTTAGATACCTGGCACTCCATCTTCATGGTGAACGAATAGGAAGAAAACCTAAAAGGTTTGAAAATGACAATAGAAATGATTATCCCACCTTAATCAGCTGGGAATATGATGCATTACCAGCATTAAGCTGATTGTAGGTGGATGATCTGCAACCCATTAAACAATATGCAAATGGAAGATGTTGTGTGACATGCCTGTTTGGAAAAATTGGGGAGAATTGGGGAGAGAACAGGAATTGAGACCAGGAGGGTTTGAAAAGGGAGGGTGAATTCAGTGTAATTGGCCAAGCTACCATCTTCTGCCATGTGCTTAATGAGGTATGGTACATACACAGAGACAGGCACATACACATCGGATTTAATTTTAAGTGCAGACTGTGTGAGTTGTATGGTCTTTGGTCTGCAACAGTACCTTCACGCTGCAAATAATCCCTGACAGGGAAAGGGTTTGGAGATATGCTTTTTTTATGTTCATCAGTTTTTAATTTACATTTTGGGAAAAATTTTAACACCATGTATGCATTTATTTGTAGATATTTTGTATACATGTGAAGGGAACACATTGAGCCTTACTTCTGTATGCCAAAAATAATTTGCTGCCTCAGAAGAGGTACTTGAGAAAAAGAAAAGAATCAAACTGATTTGTAGATAAAAACTGTCTCATTGAAAACATAACCTGGCTGTCCTATGGATTCTTTCTCTGCTTTGCCTGAGAGGAAAGTGTTTGACCTGTAATAAGTTAATCCATGAGCAGCTTTGGTCAGAGACTGTGTTCTCTCAGGCTGAACCATCACTGCACTGTCGTCTCTCACTTAATGACTTTCTGCTTCATGGAAAACCCTGGCCAGAGAGATTACATATAAAAAAGACAGAGAGAGAGAGAGAGAGAGAGAGAGAGAGAGAGAGAGAGAGAGAGAGAGAGAGAGAGAGAGAGAGAGAGAG
>JBAMHX010000011.1:21883719-21904999 GCA_037177515.1 Pseudomugil tenellus
GAGAGAGAGAGAGAGAGAGAGAGAGAGAGAGAGAGAGAGAGAGAGAGAGAGAGAGAGAGAGAGGGAGAGAGAGAGAGGGAGAGAGAGAGAGAAAGACAAAGAAAGCAACGCAGAGCGTAGGTGCCGGGGGTGAGCAGTGAAGCATGGCAGGTGCTCTAAGACTGTATAAATTGCTTCAGACTGGTGTTGATCTTGATTACTGATTGCTCTTGGTTCTGTTCTGTCCAACAAGTTCTTCTAACGGAACTATAAAAGAGATTGTTTGCCCATCTCTCTTTGATTTGACCAGTAAAGTGTCTGATGAAATGTAATGGAATAATACCCTGTATGTGTTTTTTATACTCACAAGAAACAGGACTTTAAAACAACACTTGCAAAGTGTATTGCATACACGCAAATGGTGGAAGGTGAACTGCCATAGCACAGAACTGAAAGGGGATCTACCTGACCCAATTTTCTCCAAGTTATTTCCAAGTTATATTTCAACTTCACCTTCAATTGAAGTTGGCTAGAAATTTGCAGTAGAATTGGATTTCAGTTTGTTACAGGTTGGAAACGCACAATGCTACATTGACATTTATTTATATTTATTTAATTTTCTGGTTTTTTTGTTTAGACACAAAGGTCCTGTAGACATTTACACATTTTCTTAACTATATGGAGGAAGTTAAAACACCATTGAGTAAATAAATGTTAAAAGTGTTGATCCTGTTTTCCTTCAACTTCACACAAAATGAATTACTTGACTCACCTTTTAGCATATTGGACATGTTGAGGTCTTAGGGTTAATCAATCTTAACTAATTTCTATCAACAATAACAAAGTTGTGATGTTAAAAAAATTGAAAAGAAAGAAGAAAATAAAGAGAAGGGGATTTTTGCATCTGCAAGGTGCATCTACAGCATGCCAGTATATCAGATACCCCACAACCTGTGTACCTACCTCATGTAAAATCCTGCAATGCCAACTCTGTTTACAGTATCAGTAGGCTCGGTCCAAACACAAAGCACCTATTTTGCGAGCAGATGTCCTTTAAATGAATAATTCCAAATACAGGCAGCTCTGCAAATGTAACATCTATAAAACAGGTTAAATAAACATTCCTTTTTTCTTTATCAGTTCCCTGTCTTTTTTTTCTCATGCAGCAATTAGAGACTGAGTGGAAGTAGTTCTGTCTCTGTGCATCTCTCGTCTTGTGACCCCTGGGCTCATTCTCATGCTAAACTACTTTTCATTTGCTAACGATGTGGCAAGGCTTCAGTCAGTCCGTGTGAATATGCATGGGGGGCTGCATAGAGAGAACAGGTTTTATGGAGATGTGGATCCATTCCTGTCACTTTTGTTTCTATGATCTGCTCCATTACAGATGACCCTGTGCTTGTATGCAGAACAGAGAACAGTGTTTTGAGTTAGTTGCTGCCTCTATGCTCTTGTCTTTGTCTGTGTATTCTTGTGTGTGTGCATGTGTGCGTATGGTAACCTTTCATTTAGTCACCCCTCATTTGGTCATTACATCAACTAATGCAGAGCATGCATGGCTCTACTCATAATCACACTTCTCTGATATGCAAAACAACCTCTCAACTGCACCTGGCATATACACGCACACTTCTCATCAGCAGCAGTCTCCTTTCTCTAATTTGCTTCCTGTTGAAATGTAATGGGAAACCACTCACATCGGAAAATGGTTTGTTTTGTCTGTCTTGATAATAATGTGTAAAGGGGGTTTTGTTCACTGTGGCTGTGTATATTTTTATGGAACAAAAGCTTTATTCATCAGGAGGAAACAATGAAAATTGAAAACTAGAAACCGGCTACAGATGGACATAATAAAGCTGCTGCAGGTGCGTTAAATTTTGCGCATACTAACATTAGTCTAATCATTTTTCTTTTGTCTGCCCCAGTAATGATCAAATCATTTTGTTGCACTCATGTAAGCTGCATAGGGAACCTTGAACACCTCATGCTCTGGTACATGTATTAACTCTGCAAAATAATTTTCAATAAATATGATAATTAATCTTCCAGCAACATTTCTATTACTTCCCATGTCCTCAAGTGAATGTGTGTGTGTGTGTGTGCATGTTTTTATATGTCTGTGTGGGCAGCAGATAGAACAGAAGGTGTGAAAAGCGGATGTGACCACAGGGTGCAGATAAGACAGTCAAGCCTGTCTATCTACACCTCTCCTTTCTCACTTCTCCTCTCCTTGACTAAATCTAAATAAGATCAGTTGGGCATCTAATGTTTTGGCAAAGACCAAGTTGTCAAATCTTCTTCTAATCGATTATAAATACTTGGCTGAAGAGTTCTGTCATGTTAAGGTACAACTTGAGTGGGTCAGAATTTGGATTTACTGTAGAATTGACGGGTGTTCAAATAATTAAAAAAAAGGTGGGAAAGTCTAAATATTTCAAAATGACTCAAAGGTAAGTGCTATTTTAACATTTTAATCCCCTCAAGGTTTGCTTAGGTTTAGCATCATGTCTATAATGAGGGTTGGAATAAGTTTAGCTTGTCCTCATGAAGTGAATATAAATAAGTTGGGAATTTTTTTCCCCGGCACTGTATCATGTCTTCTTATTCAATGAGTCAGTAATATGGTATAACTCCATGGTAGCTTTGCTACATTTGTGTCAGTTTGCAAAGCAGGAACAAACCCCGCATACCTATCTAAAAAAAGGTTGGGAAGGGACACATCACCATGACAACACAGGGAGGAGTAGAATGTACGCCATTTAAAAGATGGAAGCAGTGTTGTGTATCTTTGTCTGTCATCTCAGTACAGAAGCAAAAACATGCATTTTTGTTCAAGTATTAAGCATGTTTATACAAATGCACAGAAACCGGCTCTCATAACACCAGAAAAACATGCACACATTGTGCTCATACCCTTTCTGACAGACGACCACCAAATGCACACATTTTTCTTGATTCATTTATTCAGTCCTTGCTTAATTTACCTCAGTGATGACAAACTGAAGTAATTTCCCCCACATCTTTTTATTCCAGTTCAATGAACTCTTAAACAATTCAGTTTGAACTTTGATTAATTGCTGCTCATTTGCATTTTCTTGTTTTAAGCCAATCCGCCCTTTCACCAGTAAAAATGAGGTGACCTTAAAGAAAATTTAAACTTTAGGCTTAAGTCACACATTTATCATTTTTATCTGCCATCAATTTGCTTCTTTATCCTGAGTTGTATGTGCAGATATGCCAAAACCCTGAGCTGCTCTAATAATCAGACTAATTGATAGTTTTAGCAAAAGTGATTTGCATATTTAGGACATTCTGATAAAACGGCCCTCTGATGCTTGCAGCAATTTTGGCAGTTGTCATTTTTGTGAGCCAAACATGTCAGAAAGTGCTAATGGAATACAAGATAGAGATAATAGGGACATCTACTGGTCATATTATATACTACAAGATCAGCTTTGCAACCGATGTGCTCACCCTCTGAGGAAGAGCAGGATTTTTTTCTCTGTTCGGTCAAGTTAAAGCTTGAATTATTTTATGCCTGTATTCTTTTATCATGTTTTTCCAAACTATTTCTTGTGTTTTTCACCCCTGCATGTATAGACAAGCAGGCTTAGACAAATTCTCTCTCATAAATATGCGACTCTAAGTCTAAGAACAGTCTTTATTTTCTTTTTGTCCATGTGACATCAAATTTATTTAATCAATTCTGCACAGCCCCAGCTGTCCAACATGAAGTGTTTCTCAATTATCTTAATGTGATTTGCTCTCTGCGGTTGGCTGCTAGACTTCTGATTACAATATAATAAGATGCTGAGTGTACACATGCAGACAAGCACACACACAAACTTTCTCTTCTTTGCTGTTTTGTCATCGGATAGGCAGCGTGAGTAATGACAGGACAAGCTGTGACAAAGGGGGAATGAGGAGACATAAACCCCTGGAGAGGAAGGGTGGTGGAATGGAGGAGCAGGATGGATGTAGGGATGAAAGGGCAGACAGACACAGAGCCTGCAGGTCCCGGTGGAGCGTACAACCATGGTTCCACTGTCATCAAATCAAAACAGCACGTCCAGCACAACTATGAGGAAGACATTATCTTAACTGTGTGGTGACAGGGTAGATGAGATGTTAAATACACATTAGGGGGGATGTCACAACCCCTACAGTGCAGATGGAATAGAACAAGACAGAAAGAGCTGACAGATCTGTATATCAGGGCTGGGCCTCATGAATCCCAACAGACAGCACTGGCTCTCTGAGTCCCTCCCTTTGGCTTAATCCTAGAAAGTAATATATAGGAGACATAACAATTCTAACACCTTTGCAACTTTGTGATGACTAGGTCAATATAGTCCATAATAAGCCAGTATCTGGGAAGTTGTAGATCTGAGGTATCGAGATGCAAACTATCTGTGCAGAGTATCACGTAGTTGATATAGAGTAAGCAGTGCAATGGGTCTGCTGTCAACATAGAGGCTGTGAGACAAACGAGGGGAAGGAGGGTTAAAAGAGGCAAAAAAAATTAGGGTTCTCTTGGATATTGTTTGTAGACCAAAGCAGAGGCCATGGTGTGACCCCCTGAGACATAACCATCCATCTGACTTACCTTACTTTTATTGTTTTTATTGTTCTTCTTTTATAATTGTATTGCTTTATTTTATTTAACTGTGTAATTTTATTTAGTTTTATTTTAATGTTCAGAACTTTGTGGCAGCTGGCGTTGTGTTAAAGTGCTTTATAAATAAAGTTGAGTTGAAAGTCAGATGTCACGGGTGCATTTCTGGAGTCTTTGAACTGCAGAGCAGAATATCATCTGTAAAGCCAAATGAAATATATAATCAAGAGAACAGAAAGAAAAAAGTAGTAAAACAATAACAAAGTAAAAGCTTAGCAGCAATATAGAAACTTTCTATATCTTTTCTTTTCTTTTCTTTTCTTTTTTTCTTATCTTTTCTTTTTTTTCTTTTTATGTGTGTGTGTTCATAGGCTGTTGAACCTGCTAAATTACATTGCTACCATCTGCTTGAACCGAAATCCATCAGACACACAACTTTGCTCTGTTTACTTCTGTTTCTGTGTCAGTGCCGTCACTCCTCTGATTTTGTCCAATTAATTTCAGGCCCATTCTTAACTTCCAACAATGATATTCATGACTGCAACTATGGCTCAACAGCAGCTGTTTCTGTGTATTTATATCAACCACTTTAGGTATAGCAGCTCTATTTGCATAAGTTTAGGGGCAATTGCCTCTTCACTCAAGTATCACTTATTGTATTGCCTGATATACGAGCTGTGTTACTGCTGTGCTAAACAGTGATATCTGGCCAAAAAGAAATTTGCCACCTGGATTTGCCAAAGGGAATATATATGAGCCTTCTACATGATAATTAGCCTACTGCACAGGGTGTTATGGTTCAACTGGCAACAATTTTTTAACCCAAACTGAAATTGTCATTATACATACAACAATATGGAAAGACACATCCTATGGTCATGTAAAATATGTTAACCTTTATTAAAAAGGGTAAAATCCTTGACATCCTTCAAGCAGAGAACACCTTTATGGAGATTGCAAAAACTATTCAGTTTGGATAAAGAATTGTTGTCTTCAAGGATGAAATCCTGCTAAATTGATGAACCGGGATTTTAAAAAAACAACAGTAGAACTCAGGGTTGTGTTAAATAGTGAAAGTAAGATGATTTCCATTAACAATTTTTAAGGTAACTTAAGGGATTGTGAATTAGCAACTGTGTAACCATAAGAAAACCTCTAATAAGTGAGGCTAACCAGAGAAAAAAAAATGCTACAATTTACAAAGATTGGACTCTGTAGCAATGAAAGAAGGTCATGTGGTCCGATGAGTCCATTTTTACCCTAGTTCAGAGTGATGGGAGAATCAGGGTAAAAAGAAAGGTAGTCTTGTGATCTGGGGTTGCTGGAGTCAGTCAGGTTCAGCTACATTATGTGTCCAAAGAGTTCAGCTGACTACCTGGACACAGTGAATGAGCAGGTTATTCCATCAATGGATTTTTTCTTCCCTGATGACATGGCCAAATTCCAAGATGATTAATCTGTCTTAAATGATGAAGTTGGCCAGGAAGCATAATTTTCAGACATGGATTGGCCACCATAATCAAGACTTTAACTCTAATCAGAATCTTTGGGTTGTACTGAAGGAGACTTTATGTAGAAGTTTGAGTCTTCCATCATTAATATCTTGGTGAAAAAGTAATGCAAAGCTGGATAGAAATAAATCTCGTGAATTTTCAAAAGCTTTTTGAAACAATGCCACTGCAAATGTGTACCATACTCAAATATGAAGATAGTCCAGCAAAAAAATTGAGTGTGTGAATCTTTCCTTTTGATGCCATATTTTTCTCTTTTTTTGGCCAAGCAGTGTATTTCTACAGCTGGTTTCTTCATTTCACATCTGTCACCATGTATCCTGAGGTAGAGGAGTAATCATCTGAAGTGTTAGACAAGTGTTAGAAGCCTTGATTTTGTAAAGACTCCCTGCCTGCCTGCCTGCCTGAGAACTATCTGATCTTATGCTAAACTGCTATTATGAAGTTAGAGCAGTGAAATAATAATAGTGTCCCCATCCCTGTTTTCAATTTCACAGTCAATGGCCTCGATGTGGTTTGGTTTAATTGGGGCATTATCAAGGGAGTTTTGATTCTGTATGTCTGTGTGTTCATAGGTATGTGTGTGAGTGTGTGTGAAAGAGTGAGAGAGAGAGAACTATATACAGTACCACTGTTTTGTTGTTAAAAAACTAAGGCAAACATTTTATGACTTATACAAAAGCTGCTGGATTTTAAAGTACCTCATCCCTAGTATGTATACTTATATTCTTAACACATCACTGTTTATGCATCAAAAGCAAATGTCTTTATCTGTGAATATCTGCACATCTTCATGTCTTGCTTGGACATAATGAGTAAACTTGTGACTTATCAAAAACTGCATGTTAACCATCAGCCACTTAATGAGACTTCTACACTTAGGCATATGTCAATAAGAATATATTAAAGAATCAAAGCACACACTTAGATTGTGTTTCTTTTCACTGTTTTAAATAGATAATCTTTCATCTGATGATGTGATATATTATTAAATGAGCTAAATTAATTTTTGTAAACAAATTTGAAATATATATTTTACACTATATTAGACCTAGGCTCAAAAGTTGACTGTTTGACCTGCCAAGGTTGGTCCAACTTATAGACGTCAAACACATTATCAGCTCTTTCATTAACTACACATCAAAGGTCTCAGTTCCTTCTGGCCCCATCTGTCCTTTCATTCTTTTTAGTCTCTCCCCTGATACAGGGACCTTGCTACCTCTTTGGGATAGGCAGTCAACAGACCATTTTCTTTTAAAAGTAATAATAAAATTCTCTGGCCAAAAGAAGAGACAGAGTTCATGAAAACAGGTTTACAACACTCAGGATGGAGGTGTGTGTGTGTGTTCTGGGGGAGGGGAGGTCATCATTTTCAGACTTCTTCTCAGTGATCCCTCAAGGGTAGCTTTCAACCATGGCAACATTTTTCTTTCGACTTTAAACTTTGCTCATAAAACACATTTACCTGGCTGTGTCTTAGCTTTTAATTTAGCTTTAGCCAATAGAATTATGTTATCTTAGCCACATGCGGGGCCTTAAGGATCGCGTTTTTATGCTTGGCAAAGAACAAGCAGCTGTTGCTAATGACATCCAGGCTTTGACAAATAGAAGAGTGAAAAAGTGTGCTGCAGCTGCACTTTAAACAAATTGTACCAAATTCTTTGAGAGTAGCAGCTTGCTTTCTTCACTTTAAATTCTGCATCCCAGCAAAGAAAAAAAATAATTTATTCTCTTTTCAAAGTGTATATTTAAACCTGCTGCTATTAAGTCGTTCATGTTATATTATTCACTGTATGACTTACATACACGTGATCCCTTTACTCAGCCACATGATGTATGGCCACACTTAAATGAATGAATCTAACTTTTTCTCTGGAACTGGAAAAGCTAAGAACTCAAAACTACCAAAGATGTGATTGCTGCAAAGAATGGTAACACATACTGACACAAAATGATATCTAGAGTTTGAAAAATGAGAAGTAAATAATATAAATATGAGTAGCATGGGCAGCCTGGCAGCAATTGCTAGAGCTAAGAGTGGAAACAGCTTGTTTGTCTATCTGTGAAACCACAAAACAATATGTGCAGAAAAAGAAAAAAGCATTTTTGAGCAGAGAAAAACAAAAGAAAAATCTCTGCATTTGACCTTAAAGCTTTGCCATTTCCTATAACTGACTCAAGCAGATTGGATACATCTCAACAATGAATAGATTACAGTTGGGGTCCTGTTGGCAATGGGTTCTCAGCAAAGTCACACAGAGAGTGAACCTTTGAATTATTTAAACACTCCTAAAGTCGTAAGTGTAGTAAGTGTAAAGTAAGCAGAAACATTTAGTGTGACCTTAAAGTGCTACCAGTAGTCAATGGTTTATTCTACTATTAAATTTTCTACATTATAGAGCGGTTGAAATCAACAAAAAGGTGCATATGGAATAGAGACAGAAAGTTTTCCATTACTGTCCTGTGTTCTATCAATGACTTCACAAATTTTAAAATGATAATCTAATCTCCTTCTGAAGCAATAAGCCAGTCAAATCTAACTTATGCTTCTTGGGCTAATTATTTGTCTATCAATAGAAAATTGGCCTAAAACACTTCCAGTGCTCGTTGATGAATGAGGAGAGACACAGAATGTTACATCCCCACTGATCTGACAAACAATCTTGAAGGAAAGATTTAATAAAATATCTTTTAAATATAAAACAATTAACAAGTACACAAAACTTTTGTGTACTTTATAACTTTATTATAGTTTAGTTTTTAGGACACAACAGAACACATTTTTTATTCAATATATGAAGCTATCATAAGACTGAATAAGTTTTTATAAAAGACAGACACATACGGTTTAAATCACCTCTGCATAAAACTGTAATATGGTATGCCTATTTTTTTGCATGTTTGTCAAGCTGAAAAGCTGGAACTACCCCTGCACACCTCTCAGTGTCTAACATGTCACCCATTTACTTCGTTCTGGACAGCTGAATTGACAGCACATTTCCTCAACCTGAACAAGAGTTGACAGCATTTGCAACATTATGAAAACAATCTCCTCCATAAGCACATAACACAGACATACTTGCTCTGCTTTAGAGGGGCATGATGAAAGGTGGGTGTGTCACACACATTGACATGGTCCATTTACTATGACTGTCAGCTAAATCAAAGTCTGGCAAAGGAAAGAAAAGTACGCAGAGGCAGTCGATAAACTTAAGTTAAGAAGTGATAAACAGCAGGGGAATGTGCATTTACAGACCTGTCTTCTTCCTGCATTCAACCAATGTGTCAGTGGAACAGGTGTGGTGTATCAAGCCACTTGTGACTTCACATGAAGGCTGGAATAACTCCCAGTCCCTGAGAAAATCAAGGATCTTGCCCCCCATTAGTGATGTGTATTAAAGCATACATCTGTGCGCTGTGCGTGCATGCACATAGAGACAGGAAGCTAATCAAGTACAAAACATTCCATATTAATGTGATATATTAATGCTTTGACGGCTAAATCTGATCTTGCAGGCCTTTTGCAGGGAAAATTAATCTGTTTCAATTTTAAATAATGACACATGCCACAGGCCCCAAGATAAGTTGTTTCCCCTTCGCTTACAACTTGCAGGATTGAAGAAGTCTGCTCAGTTTTTACTGGAAATAAGAAATGCTAATAATATCTCACAAGAATATTTTCAAAAACAAATAGAGATTTCAAAAGACAAAATTGAATTACTGTGTGCTTGCATCTTTATACATTTAGAAAAAGATATTTTATTATATGTTAATCAAGTGGCACCATCTAATGAAGCAACTTAAAATAAATCTGACAAAACAAATAGAACCATTGACATTTATATTAATGCAACACATTGACAGGCAAAGTAGAAAAAAGGGAAGCAAAATAAGACTATAAGTAAAAAAGAGGGATGCAAACGTTGAATATTAAAGGGGATAAATGGCTGGGAAGTTATAAAAATAGCAACTCTCAGTGTGTCAATATGTCAGTTGCAACACTGTCACTAATTGGACTCTGCTATGGTGTAACCTGGAAAACAAGAGGTTATATTTCATTCACAAACCAAAGCAACAAAATGTCATGTCACAATAATAATCTGAGAGAAAAAGGTCATGCTGTTAACAGCCGTATTCCTGTTAATATATGTCAATCACAGAGAGGCTCTCCTTTGGAATGGGTCCAAACCTTTTTCAACCAGTGGTCGTGCTGGTAACACAGAACACTTTTTATTGCCACTCTTCCTATTTCATAAAGATTGGACAAGATTTCAGAAAGTACTAATAATGGATTTTGCACATTATAAGGCACAAGCGACCACAAGCAGGAAACAATGCGCACTTTTACAACATGCACACACATGCATGCAGGTGACCTCCTGCAAGGTACCTAATGATTGATTACCAGCCTCAGGCTGTCCCTTTCTCTGAACTTCCTGGTTTTTAAGTCTTGCTTCCTGCAGGGATCACTGCTTTTTGTGATGTGATTAACTCACCAAAGTGAGGTCATGATTCATGTTATGGTCTTCAGACTTGTAGAAGGGAGAAAAGAGACATCAGTTAGTTTTCCAGGTGGTCTTTCTAATGCAGGGAAGAGGGTAAAGATGAGTTAGAAGGGGTCTAAAAGTGCTGCTTGGTTAGCAGTGATCCCCAGCAGTGATGTCTGAATGCATTTCCCTCTTAAAGTAAAGCAGTAACAAAAAACTAAAAATTTCTTTAACAATTTCTCTGAATAAAAGTCCTTGTTAATTATTGCCTGTCTCATCGATGATCCTGAAACCCAGACAAGCAAACAAAAAACTCCTGAAGCTCTTTTTAATATCTCATGCAGAGAAATCAGCTTTAAAGCATTTCCTTTGTCCTTATAAAAGCAGTCACAAAACAGTTATTTAATCACAAAAAATCTGTAGATTAGTCTGTGAGTTGTCTAGTAGTTGGCCTTTGTGGTGCATATTAGTTATATTAACAATGCACATCTCCATAGTCTTTTGCAAACACTTCTGTTTTTATTTTGTCTTTTTTTTTGTTTTGTTTTTGTTTTTTTTTCAATTTTTCTGATCTTGTTTTGTTGTCCAGTATTGAAGCAGACATTATGATGGTTTGGGAAACACTTCTAAGTAGAAATGACATATCCCTGTTTGAGAGATTAATTTATGAATTTAAAAGAAAAAAGATACACAGAAACACAAACTACAAGTACAACAATAACTGGTAAATTCCAGGGATGTTCTGCTACTCTAAGCCTAGTTTCTCTGCACAACTCTGCATAAAAAATATATAAAAAAGAAAATCTATAAAGTGGAACATTGTTTAATGTGTTTAGTTAAAGAAGCTACAATATGGCAAAGAGTTTGCTGAATAAAATATTAACTCCTCCTTTAAATGGCACTCAGTGATTATCGTGTTTTTGTACTGAGTAATGATGCCTCAGCAAAATTACTATTTTATTATGTATAAGGATAATACAAGTCAATAGAATACATCTCGTGAATCTTTCACTAACTAGTGTGACACTCTGTCATACAGATGTGAGAATGGTATCAGAACCCACGCTCATTATATTCTGGTCCTGCAGGCTGCTCTATTCTCTTTGTTCATCTCACTGTTGGAACTCAGTGCCCTCAAATAACCCGGTTAGCTTGCTAATTGAGTTTCTACTTTTCACATCCATATGGTATTAGTTTCAGTTCCACTGAGCATAATGAGCTATCCCATGAGGACAGAAATAAAACTCCAGATTTATAACAGTCTCCTAACTGAATCTAAGAATTGACCCTGTAATTTAAAAGGTTAAAATTTACTGCAAGCTAGCACAAGCTCAGCTAATGACCATTACTGCAGACGAAAAAGCAGATAAAGGGTTTCCTTTCCAAACTTTATCACTGTGCTAGCCTTTCTGTACTCTCCTTCTGTTTCTTTCCTTCCTATTTATTTTCACTTTCTCATGTTATGGGTGTCAAGGACAAGCACCATATAGTGTCAAAGACTCAAGATTCAGAGCATTCAAAATACAAAAGCTGTAGAGCGGCAGAGTAGAGAAAATATTAATCATACACCAGAAATATATTTAAAGGATTGTAAATTGGCAAAAGTTTGTCACATAGTGCATATAGGGGGTTTTGAGAAATTCAGGTTTATTCACACCATCCATTTCCTACAGCTTTTCACAGAGTGCTCCATCTGTATTCATTAAATGAGCCGTTAGAGATTACTGTGGCATGACACAATTTGGTGTTACCAGCCTGTGACAGCGTAGAAGAGGGAGGTGTGCTGCCATGGTGCAAAGACAAGATTGGTACAGCAGAGTAAAACTCCACATTTTAAACACAGTGCTACAGATTGTATCTGTTTCATTTGCAGTCACACGCAGATGCAAAGGTTTTGAGTTGTTTCCTGCTTCAGCACCTACATCCTGCAGGTTAATGAGCACCACAGTTGACAGAAGCCCACCACTCCTGGCACATATCTCTGGCTTGTCCAATTGACGCTTTCACTTCACAGTGACTCATTGTGCCGATCACTCCTCATTTCCTCTCCAATGAAGGCTTGAACTGTGTGTTAGCAGCCAGAGTGCAGCATACAGCAGCTTGACACAGCACTCATTATGGTATAATGGAGGTGAAGGTGTTTTAATGGCTTAGTCTGGCCCATTCAGCATGTCAGGTGTCATTCAGCCTTCTCTGAGGGCCTTATTACAAATGTCTTATTCAAATACTTACAGATGTACACACATACACACACCTTTAATCACTCATTTCTGCCGGTTTTCCAAGAAAATTAGATAATTAGTCAGTTAAATGAAATTTTTGGAGATAAATGTGAGTTACTAAATCAGTTTTGAGTAGAATGTGAAAAAGTTATATTTTAACTTTTTTGTGAAGGAGTACGGGCTCCATTCTGATCAGAATGCATTGGTAATTGGGTGCTTAACGGCTCTTAATTATTCTCAACTGTTTAAAGCACTGTAATAAAGTGATTTATGGCGTCCAGCAGGCCAGACGGCACCAGACATCCACACCAAGTGTCCCAAAAGTAAAGCAATAGATTAAAAACACACCTGAGGAAGACTTTTGGGAAATGGAAGTCACACTTCACTGGCATACACATTATCATCAGAGCTTCCCTTTGAGACCTAATGAAGGTCATGTAAATGCATTCCATTGTCATAATGAATAGGTGCAGAAATACAAGCCCAATAACAAAGGGGAGGAATAGTGAGCTCAGTGGTGCATTAAAGAAGATTAAAATTAACAGCACAGTTGTATCAGAAACTTGATCATGTAGTCCAACTTTGGCTGCTGTACTGACATGTCTCCTCCAACTTCCTGTGAAGGGTGGCAGCCTGGATCAGAGGTAAACTGGTTCACGTGTAAGTTAAATATATCATTACTTCTCTAGTTTTTCTTTGGAAAGGATTTAAAAGCATCACTGCAAATAAACACTTTTGTCATATTTAGACTTTTTGAATAAGACATTAAAGACAGTGGTATGCAGATGGTCTGTCTATACTGAGGCAAGTAAGGTTAATGTAAAAAGTTTCTCTTTTCGTTTGGTGTTTTACCTTATTTTCTGCCCATCTGTCATGCTCTTTATGCTTAATTCACCATAATGACAAAGTGAGACTAACCCAGGACGTGGCATGGTTTTTAAATAACTTAAACTTCTTTATATAATATAGAGAATTAACACTGAAACACAGGACCATAACACATAATTCTGGATCATGTCTTGATGGACCTGCATAATTCTCATGCATACTTTTTTCATGGTGTTAGACAAAAGATAATACATCTGGTTTCATTCAATAGCTTAAAAACACTCTAGTATAACTTAGAATTAAATAGCTTCTTCAAGTGTTGAGCTGCACAGTGGTGTGGTGGTCAGCGCTGCGGCCTCACAACGATAAGGTCAGTGGTTCGATCTTTCTATGTGGAGTTTGGGTGTTCTCCATATGTTGGCGTGGTATCGCCCAGTATTTCAGCTTCCTCCCACCATCCAAAGGAATGCATGTTAAGATGTATTGGTCGACTGAAATTTTCCTCTGGAGTGAATGTGTGTGTGGCTGGGTGTTTGACTCTCTGTGTTGCCCTGTGAACAACTTGACGACTCATTGTCACCAGTGCTGTCATCTGGACATGATGAGGGACTATGTGCTGCGACAGACATATTAGAGCATTATAATGGTCCATAATGTCGACCAAAGTCTTTATGGGGCTTTAGAATTTTATGTGGAAGGCCCCTGTGACAACTTCAGCATTACTAGTGCTTAATTCCTATTTGCACTTAATCATTTCATACTGTAAATTTAACACAAACATCTTTCTTAATTATTTGTAGATGGCCTATATCATACCAGCATCACTCTGGCTTTTAAACTTAGTGGAGTAACACATTGAGATAAAAGTAGTTTAATATTATTCTACACTTCTCAATATGCACTCTGATGTCTGATGTGTGTGTGTGTGTGTTGTACTGAATTTGTATGTGAAAAAGAAAACAATCAGCAGATATGATGAAGAGTAAACAAGTTAAATAGTTGAATTACATACTTATAATGTGGAACAGATTCACAAAATTGCAAAAAAGCAATCTTTCCCTTGAAAAAAGGCAGAAGTCAAAACTATAGCCAACCAATACATTATGATTGGCTACAGTTTTAGTCAGTGCTCTGTGCTATTTATTTTAAATGAAGATATTTTTACATTTCAAGCACACCTGGGTCCCAAAGCAGCTGCTTAGTTTGCATATGCCTTGGTCTAACTGTGGTGTTTCAGAAAGGTTCATTTTTGTAGAGCAATAAACCATTTGTTAGGCTATACCTAGAAATAAACATGAGTCATGTTTTGCTTTGCACTCTTTATCCTGCTGATAACTTTTTCTATTCTATGGTATAATCCCATGCAGGTTGGGCTCTTTTATTACGCATAGCACTCCCTTAGAACTACTTTTTTCTAAGTAATGCATTGCATCAACCACTGATTATAAGGCACCCCTTTTGAAGATCAAATAATTTTTACAAGATATTAAATCTGACTCACATACATCAACTGTAAGTCCAATAATTAGACTCTGCCTTGTTCATTAATCATCTTGGATTTAAAGCTGGAATATTGGATTCCTTGGTGTCATTTAAACCAGTTTGTACTCTCTTTATAATTAAAGTAGAATATTATGGTGTTTGAAGCATTGTGCATTCTGGGTTTTTTTTCAGCACAGCGAGAGTGAAATCTTTACAAATCTGATGTCAAAAGAAATCAACTGTTCCTAAACATGTCATGACTCATCACTGGGAAAGGACTAAACTATTCATAAAAAGTCTCCTAAAAAGAAACTGTTATTATTGTAAAGTTTATTGCATCCCAATGTCAAATGACTGGAAGTACTTTATGACATGAATTAATATTGCATGTTCCAAAATAAAGCACTAACATGCACTTCACTCTGGAAGTGCTGCTGGAATCAGTTTAAACCACGTGTTTGTCAAGTTGTATTGCTCGTAGGCACCTGGACTGTGCTAACTGCTTTCTTTCTCTCCCTTTCTTTAACTGAGTCTGTTGCTGAGCCAGCATCACATCTGTTGGCAGTTGGTGATCAGCACAGCAATACAAAAGCCTGCGCTGCTTACCTGTAGCTGAACCTGATGTGAGGGGGACCAAGATGGAAGTGGCAAAGAGGAATGATGTGAAATGGATCAGATGGTAGACTGTGAGCACCATTGCATTGTGGGAGGTTCCTTGAATCATTGTTAAGACTGTGATTGTTAAGTCCAGTCACTCACCCTTGTTACTCCCTTTGAGTTTTTTTTTAATTGTGTCATGCTTTTAATAATTGTATTTTTTTTATCTTATTTTATTTAAGCTGATATACAGCTGTCTACCAGATGATTCTTTGATATATAATTTCAAACTGGACTAGATTTTGGTGCTTTTTATTGAATATATGTAGTTTTATAGTTAATTTATTTCTCTTTTCCCTGTTTTTAAGTGTGCTTTTTACCCAGCTTATGATTAGCTCTTGTAACAATTACAGGTGGCAGTACATAACCAATCTATAGTTTTGCACAGGAGATATACATGTGTTTGCATTTACTGGTTCTGTCCTGCTCTGGCTCTCAGAAGATCACATCTGTCTATCCTCAGCTTCTTGTGATCAGCTGCAGACAGGATCCAGGAGAGGCAGTGGAGGATTTCTCTATGAGGCTACAGGAACTATTCTACAAACTATAAAGAAGGGATCCAGGTTGCCTGGCAGACATGGACCTTCTACTCTGAGATCCGTTTGTCAACAGTAGTTTGGATAGAAATGTAAAGACAGGTTAGATCAGTCCAGATTCTTACACTGCTCACATCTCTTCTCAAAGACACAAGTAAGCAACAGTGTCTTTTCACTTAATTTCCCTCATTTTCCTTTCTTTTGTCTATACTTTGTGTAGCCTGATTTCATTTTCATGAAAACAAACTTTGCTTTTTCCTGCTTCTTTGGCTGTCAGAAAATCATTTAAAAGACTGGATGTAGGAAGGGCTCAAACTTAAAAGAGATAGAGCTCTTAGAAAACATTTATCATTTGTGTTGATCCAAAATGCAGTCATTCAACCATTTTCATTAATTCAGGTTGAATTTCATTTTGACACCCTTTAAAAAAAAACAAAAAACTTGTATCCCATGACTACCTTAGTTTACACCAAAATGACTATTACAAACTTACAACAATATTCCAAACATCAGAAAAACATACGGTATAAATTGATAGCATTTACAGGAAATGAATTAGTTGTATTCATTTCAACAGGATTTGTTCAATTAAATTCAATTCAACTTTATTTTTTTTGCGCAATTTTATGACAATGTTGTCTCAAGGCACTTCACAGAGATTGGCCAATTCATGAAAATAGCCTTATATAGGGAACTAGCAAGATTGCATCAGATTTTGACTACGATTCAATCTCACATCCTGAACAAGCATGCGGTGACAGTGGGAAGGAAGACTCCCTTGTAACAGGGAGGCAAAACCTCCAGCAGAACCTGGATCAGGTAAGGCAGCCATCTGCCTCGACTTGCTGGGGTCAGAGAGGACAGGAAAGACAGATTATTATAGATTGCAGCTGCTATCCAGGAAGACCTGCAGATAAAGGAAAATAAGAAGTAAGACCTGTAAAAAAAGGAAGAAATAAGAAATAAAACCTGCAAAAATGGAGAAATACGAAAAAACAGAAATGGGTTAATGATGCCAGTACTGTCCAATACATGGAAAATAAGCAGCAAAAATAATAATTGGAAGTCCTCAGTGCATCATGGGATGTCCGGCTAGACTATCCCTAACTGTATGATTTGTTGAAAAGGAGTATTAGTATTTTCTTACTGGAATCAGGCCTATAATTGTTTATTCTGGCATGAAAAATTGGTGCTTTTTCTCCACAGGCAACCAGTTTCACCTCAGGGGGTGAGTCCCTAACTAAGTGAACTTTGATCCTTGATAAGCTGTGAGAACTGTGGAAAAGTTAGCCGATTGGGCCACAGGCATAGCTGTGTCTCTATCTGCAGTCCCCTCCATCCTCCCTCTCCCCTTGGGTTTTCCCTATCTGCCCCCACCCCTCCCACTTTTGATTGCTCATAAGTGCAGATATGCATCACATGTATTAGGAAGAGAGAAAATGAATAATGGTGCAAGTGATTTACAAACATCTGCTGTCCCCAAGAGTTAAACCACCTAACAGGAACTTAAGTGCATGTGCTTCCTGTCTCCACTTCCTTTGTGTGTCTGTGCCTGCTGTCAACATCTGACCCCTATGATGAAGAGTCAGACCTTCCACCTGACCGGCAAATAACTTTAAGTGATTAACTTGCTGACAAACAAAAGCACACTCTACTTTATTTGATTTAATAATGAGATGTATCACAAAAAAACATGTTGAACTGTTAATCTTACCTAATAAAGGGTTGAGGAATCCAGTATCATGAAAGGTCGATCCTTTTTCAAAACTTGCCACATTTTCTTTTCACTATCTCATTTATATTTGCTCATTTATCTGTCGCTTAATACACAAAGAGGAGATTAGAATAGAAAACCTTCTTTTTTTAACCATTACTAAAGATTATTGACTTATTAAGTGCAAACAGCTGATGGAAGGAGGGGGTCTCCTTGACTTTTTAACACAGAACACAGCTGTGCCACATCCCTCACACATACATCTACACTCACACACTATATAGTGGAGAATGTTGTTGTGTTTTGATGTGTTTTTTTGAAAGACTTACAGTACAGATGAACTGAGGCTGCATGTCGGCCTGCTCCCCCTGAGGGTCTAATTTGCACTCTCTCTGTAAGTCTCTCTTTCTGTCTCCTCCTTCTCCTAAGAAGTACTGTTGGCTAATCAGATGAGATCCCCAGATGTTTATTTCACTACAGTGGAATGTGAAGGCCGATCAAGATTTCAGAAAGACGTCAGCTCAAGTATTTAGTCTGGGTACTCCTTCAAATACAAAAGCAATTTTTTCCACAAATTGTCTGTTTGACTTTGAAAAAAGTATTACTTTTCAGCAAGGCAGGAAGTCATTAAAAGTTATCTTTTACTGAAGTGGCCATCCTGTTGAGGGTTAAGTAATATCAGTAAAGCCACGTTTGATTTCTGTAAGTTTTTTTTTAAACTCATTGTTCTTTTGCATATTTTCAAAGTGATTGTAAGATAACAGATCATTTGTGTCCCAAAGGAAAGCCACTCCTCACTGAATGAGTTATACTCTTTACCTTTCTCCTTGTGCTGCAAAGTTCATGGTGATACTGGAAATTTTACAACACTGGTAAACAATTCTGACTATGCGGGACATCTGGAGTTTCCTTTTAGCTGTTTTAATGGAATGATTTAATAATCTCAGTTTGCTTTTTATTCATTGTAGAATTCAACAGCTGGGAAACCAGAGTGAAAATATTCAGAAAGAAGAGACGCAATTTGAGAAATAAAGTAAACACCGTTAGAGTAACTCTGTGTTTCTTTCAACAGATGCAACCATCAGATAACTTTATAGCAACATTCAATCCTTTCACTTCTTTTTCCAACGCTGACATTTATAAATTGTTTAGAACATTGATTCTTCTTTGATTTGTAATTTCTTTACATATTTTTAAAAAAAATATTTTAGTATGTTTTGGAGTCTCACTTTTTTTCTTGTCTTTCTCTACTTTTCCACATGACTTCTTAGGCCTGCCTGTTCCTTTTGTAAACCACAAAATTGCATTTTCCTGTAAAAAAAATAAATAATCACATGCTCAGACACTTACTATTCAATAACAAATTCAGAACCACAAGTAAATACAATAGAGACCGAGGGGAAAACAAACTCATTTTGTTAGCATACTCACCTTCTTACTCCCTAATTGCTTGTTTTTGCAGCACTTTTGGGTATAATGGACCAACGTGTTTAGTATTTACCTTTGGCAGCATGGCGTGGTTAATTTTGAAATGCATCTTTTGAAGTATGCCTTGTGTGTATTTGGAAAGTTCACTTAATGAGGCTGTGGATTTATTTTTTATGCTAGACTGCAATGTTTGATGTGATGTAAGGCTCCCAGTTGAAAAAAAAATGCAGTCTTGTGGTGTTTTGCATGGGTCAACATGTGCATGTGTTAATTTTTTATATTGTGAGGACACAGCATGTTTACACAGCTACATTGTTGGAATTTGCCTCTGATTAGCAGACAGAAATAAATAAACATGAAAATTGCACAGTGGACTTGTGGCTCTTGACATATGAAATACTCTACAGTTTAATGAAGATATTTTTCCTTAAATTCAGTTTAGTTTATCAGCAGATAATATAGCTGGGAAGCAGAACTTAAAAAATTTGTTAAGTGAACTCTTAACTATCTCATTTATGTTACATGAATGCAGCGGAATAAGACATATTTAAATGCTCAGCATGTTAATCCCTCCACAGCATTGTGCTGAAGGCATAGTGACAACTTTTTCAGTGCTGATCATTTACCAATGAAAAAAAGATGTAATACTTCTTTTGTTTATCAGTTCTGACTATTTCTTCGCCTCACATCTGCTTTGTGTGGGAATTCTCAGATCCCACACTTGCTTGTCGACATGTCTGGTTGAAATCTAATTAATGATCCTTATCCCTAATCATTGATAAGTAACAATCATTGAAAATTAGATCTGCTCCAGTTGTTCTAGAGTACAACAACCCTGGTGGCTGCTCATGTTATCAAGATTAGGTAATGAGTTAAAGTCTTACTCAGAAGCCTGCCTGAGTGTTTGTCTGCATGTGAGTGTTTTAAGTGAAGTACAAGCTCCCTGGGTGACCAGGCCTGGATGACTGCACTCTTGTTGGAGATCTTCTCGATTATTGTGGAAATTACTCGCAGATTGCGCTGCATTCTGCACCCTAATGTACATTATGTGTGTGACTGTGTACAAGGCCATCTCACTCATGAATACAACAGGAATAAAGCAAAAGCTGTTTCCTTCTATAAACAGCTCAGTATTTAAAATTGACTGATGGAACATTAATGCCAAGTTTTTAAGAATTCCTGCACTCTCAACTCATTTTACAGAATAATGCAGACTAAAACTTTACCACAAATACTAGCAGACAAGTTTTTCAGAAAAAAATGAAAGGAAGAAATGTGGAATATAAACCATACTATGAGCTCAAATACTGGTCACTGCATATCCAAAAAAAAGAAAAAGAACAAAAAAGAAAACCTGACATACCAGTGAACGGGTTTCCCATTTTACTTTGGATGAGTCAAGGTTTCACATCATTCTAAAGGAATTTCTGCTCTCTCAACTTCGCCTTGTTTTGTCCATAATCTTTTCCTGTTTACAGTTTGCCAGTGCTATCACAATATCCCAGGATAATAACTATCATTTTCCAAAGTAGTAAATTATTCTTAAAACCACCAACACCATAATTCCTCTACTTCTCACATTGTGGAAATGATTTGGATGCAAGTCTTTAAATGTGTTTGAGTGGAAAATGTGACAAAAAAATCAACAGTAACATTTGATTTCTCAATGCAACATCACCAGAGTTTTAAATGCTTTCTTCATGTTTTATAAAACATCCTAAATGTCTTTTTATTTGGAGTTTGGCAAAAAAAAAAAACTGACAGAAGTGCTGAACTTGAAAGTAAAATTGAGAATATTGTGAACCAGATTTTAGTGCCCTA